>OU744338.1:67286627-68536627 GCA_916610165.2 Gymnosoma rotundatum | reverse complement strand
ATAGGTTTCAATTGCCCAAATTGTAATATGCTGCGTGGTGGCAATTGGTCAGTTTCAGTTGTTATTGAATATCCCTGCATATCCAGAAATGAATTAGTAAACATTTTGTGATGTTTGATCTAAATTCTTTTAAAAATCACATTTAAAATATTGGAATTCACCTCTTAAAGCATGTGGTGTAATCATCCAATTTTGAAAGTAACCACTCGAGTGTATATCTGAACATAATTTAAACATCTTTTCAGAAACAGAAAGATGCTGGAATGCTGCAAACCAAGTCGACTTGGATTAATTAACTCCGAAGCTATTATGATGGGTTTGCTTATATCATCAAGAGAATCTTTAAATATAGTCATATTGCAATCCGCTATTGATTCTTCTCAATAGATGCACAAGATATTATGCCAGAGTTTCATTGCGAATTACTTGTTGAGCGTTCAGTGTTGTTTGCACTAGTATATCAGTTTTAATACAGGGTAAGAGCACAAAAATTGCGATTATTATCAAATACATGATGTCGATGGCCATTGTTGCAATCAACTAAAAGTTTTACGCATCCAATAGGGTTTCATCTGTTCAATTTGTGAACGTTGCTTGTTTATTAATAAAATATTCATTTTTATTGTATTCATTGAAAAACAACAAAAATTTTAACAATTCAAAGACAATTGCTGTAAATGTTGAATTAACGATTAAAGATTGTTTTTTTTATTGTTTAGGTGTTTATTTGCCAATAGCCCAACTAGATTTTAAAATCATAAAAACATAATTTTTAAACCGAAGGGTCGGTGGTATTGCTCATAAAAACAAAATGGAACTAACTCAATTTTTGCTTTAAGCAAGATTTTAGTGCAAGATTTTTTATCCGATTAATCGAAAAAAGAAATATTTTAACAATCAAGTAATTTTGATAATATACGAAATCTTGCCAATAAATCTTACTATCAGAAAAGGCCAAAAAAGGAGAGTATTATAAGCCAAAGTTAAAACATGAAAAACCTTGACAAGGTAGCGATATTTTATTTTAAGCAACAAAAAGCAATTACGAGGTATGTAAGCAAACCCGTATCGCAAAGGACTCTGTTAAAATGCGCTTGGTGAAAAAATTTTAGGAATATACGGAAAAAATGTCATTGCAAGATAGAGAAAGAGGATTCCGAAAATACTTACGTACGTATTACCATTTATTGTTAGAGAATTGAAAGTGTCCCTTATACATAAGTCATTTCAGTTTTCCTAATTCAGAGCGAACCTCATATTAAAAAATTGAATTAAAAAATAAATCTGTTAAACTCATTTTAAAAACTAGTGAACTTACAAACTAGCCTCAAATAAATTAAATTTATTCACATCGTATCTCTACCTGTATAAATAACGGGAAAAGGAGCAACAAAGTTTATTACCGAATTAATAAAAAATTTTAAAATTTGTGTGAATAAAAATAGAAGAGAAATTAAAATTTTTACATAATGTAGCCTCATACATAAAAAAGTCCTGTCTGCTTCGCTCTCGATTCGCAATATGTTCTTTTATTGTATGCTTACATATTATGTACAAACATTTGAAGCAAAGCCGCGAATAACGTTGTAAAAGACAAGTTTTGCAAAACCAGTTTTTTTGCAGATTACCGTTAATTTTACTCTCTTACATTTGTTCCAACAATAAAACATTAAAATTATGCATTTTATCACCGTCAAAACGCAATTACAATAAGCCAGTCAGTGGAGATAATCAAACCATTTAAATACGTTTTTTTGCTCTCCTGTAAAATTATTATTTTGTCATTTGCAACGTTATTCGCGGCGATCCTTCATTTGTTTCCTAACTCGATTCGAAAGTATGAACAGCTCGAAAGTTGTATTCGTTTCGAATTTAAACTCTTACCATGTAACAGTTACGGATCGAGCGAAAATTGTTGCCAATAATTAAAATAATTTTGGTACTACTTTTAAATTATTATTCAACATTGGCAGCAAAATATGAAAATAAAAAAACAAGAAGTATTTTTGCGTTATAAAAATGGATGCGGTTGTCATTTGAATAGAAAATGAAGATGAGCGATTGGAATGTAAAATCCTACCAACACCAAATCAGTCAAGACCGGTTTCCAGGCTTGGCTCAACAAACTATGTCAAACTTCATTAAACAAGTTTGCAATACTATAGAAAAGCTGTTATGTCCCAAGCACATAAATTTCGTCATGAGTGAAGACGAAAAACGGGATGCCAAAAATTTCTTTTATGCCACCTCTGGAATTCCAGCGATAATAAAAGCTGTTGATGATACTTACATCCAAATAGTCCGGCCATCAAAGACGAGCACTAGCTTTTGTTGAGCATAATTTCATGTTTTGTTAAGTACATACAAACATATATTGCAGTTGCTTATGTAGATTATGGTTGGACTGCTTTATGCAAGTGTAGTGTCAGTCATGTAATTTTGCATATTAATTTACTCGTAATATATAGAAATAAAAACAATTTTGAAAATATGCAAATACTGCTTAAAGTACTTCTGCTCCAAATTATAATTCAATGCCAATGGAATGATTGCTAAACCTTAAACTTTTTTAACTGTTAATTCATCAAGTTTTACTTTAGATTTCATGATGATAAATTGTGTGCACTTTAGGCAGGAAAGAAAAATGAATAAAATTTAATTAACAACAACAAAAAATTTCCTTAAAGGCCCATTCACACTATTATACAAGTCTTACGACTTGCATTAGATTTTGTAAGAAAGAAATCTAATGAGAATTGTTGTGATTGTCAAAAAATCCAACGTAACATACATTAATATCACTACACTTTTACACTACAAGTAGATTGAAAATTTCCAGCAAACCATAAGAATCCGAAAGGCAACTTTACTAACTTATTTCTCGTAGCTTTTGCGTTCATAAAGAGTACAAAAAATAATCATTTACCATCCGAAAACTTGCTGAAATGAGCGTTTTTTTTACTAAACTGGTTCGGCGGGATTTTTTTCAGAAACGAATACTTTTGATGCTTTTCTGATTCTTAAATTTGTAGGTCTAAAGATACACATACTTGGGTGTCATATGGGAGTCATAGATCCATTTAAAGCAATAAGAAATATCCCCCTAGATGGATTCTTCTAAGAGTGATAATTTAATGGTTGGCTGGGTTATGAGCAGCAAAACAGCCCTGATAAATTGAAAAATTTCTAAAAATAAATTTGTATTATGGGATGTCGAATTCCTTTCCATATTACTTGACAACGAGTTAATGGTTAATTCAGACGTACCGGAAGGTTTCGTCCTTTTGTCTACCCTATTTCTTATTTTTCTTGACGATCTTTCACGTCAGACTTCCATCCATATCTATTCTTTCGCAGATGACAGTAGCGTATGGCATACATATTCATTTCGCAATACGTCAAGCCTTCCGAAATTGGGGCTATGAGAAAGCACATGGACGATACCCTGAATAGCGATCTTTTGGCAATCACAGAGTGGGCCTTGCGATCAGGGTTAAAGTAATGCTTCAGTAAAATAAGCATATTTTTCAGGCCGCAAAAGAAGCATTCAAGTATCAAGGTTCAACGAAAAGGTGTAAGAAGTACATCACTTCATCTGATCTTCTCACTATCTATGTCATCTTTATCAGACAGGAAATTTAATACAACTCGCATGTATGGGCCGGTGCTTAAAGGACTATTTTAGAGTTACTAGACCGCATGAAGGAGAAAGCGAATAAGATCATCGGTGAATGTCCGGTATCCAGCTTCATTGATTCACTGGAAAATATACGCAATGTGGAGTGTGTTCCACTGTTTTATCGTTACAACAAGGGAAGGTACTCTTATGAAACCAGAAACTTGCTTCATAATTTGCAAAATATTTCTTAATGCTACTTTACTGCTTGATTTATTATATACTAGCTATTCCCGGAGTGCTTCGCTACCCCAGTTTTTTTTTATTGTGTGGAAAGGTACCACGGCCAATTTCCCAATTCATACAGTATTTCGCTAACGTATGCACATTAATAAGGAATTTAGGGCTAGACGTGTTATAATTCTAGATTCACGATGATAATTTTTTACTTTTTATGGAAGGTACCACCCTCACGGTACCAATCTAGTTTTTGTTTCGTTAGTTCATTAAATTTAGTTTAATTTTGTCGAGTTTTTATTTTAATTAAAAATTTCTTATTTTTATTTCCATTTTCTTTACATTGTATTTATTTTTGAGGTTTACTTAAAATTTTTTAATTATTAATTTTGTACGCTCTTTAACTTCAATAAACCTGACTGGTTTAAAACGATTAAAATTATTTTTAAATTCGTGATCAAATAGAGAAAACATAAAAATACAAATATATGTACGTACATATATGCATCCATTCAATGTACTTAACTTTTGTTATTTAAAACATTTTATTAATATCAATTTATTTTTTAACAATTATGGTAATAAGTTATTGCAAAGAAATACAAAATTTTACATTCTTATTAATTTATTTAATTATTACTTTATGTATTGTGTTTAGATGTATATATGCAGTTTACTAATTTTTTAAATACAAATATACTTGGTACATATATCTTTTTGGCACTTCTTAGCACATCACTAAAATTTTATTACTATAAGCTTCGATATCGTTCCCAATAAATTCTATGTTTAATAATAACAAAAAACATTTTTGAAGGATACTTTTTAATTTTTTTCAGCCACTTTGCATAAAAATTAAATCCGTTCTCTACAATTTCTTATTTTTATTAATTCAAAACTTAATCTCAAACATTCTAAAGATGCGACTGGGATCTACAAACGCAGCTGGTAAACTGCATCAAAGGTGACAACAATCAAACCCAATGACTATTGGAAATATAACATTTTTATGTTTTTGCACATTTGGGTATCTGTTATCTGTGCTCTTTGCAGGGTTTCCAGTTTGGAACTTTCATGTTTATTATGGAATTTACTTGTTTTCTTGATGTGAGAGAGTAGTAGTTTTTAAGGAAAAAGTTAACAGCACAAAGAGTCAAGTTAGACGAGTTTCAAAAATTATTAACAGGCATTACAATGTTATGAAAACATAAAAACGTCAAAATGTAAATGTTGTAAATGTTAAGTATACATCAGGCTACAAGAGCGGTGTAATTACTACATAGTTCTTGCAGAAACAAATAAACTGAATTCAAACCAGGTTTCATCTATCTGTCTAAAAGGTTCAAAGGTTTGGCCTCATAAATTAAATTACATTAACTATTGGGACACATTTTAATATCGAAAACCAAATTGTATACACATTGTTGTAACGGAGCAAAACAGTTTCTTTGGAAATTTTAAAGGTCTGTCTACAAATGCTTAAAAGTATGGCCATATACATCAAATTTAATGAAATGGCCCATATAGGCCAGCTTACGTCAACTGTTGGGACACCGTTTAAATTTTAGATTTATTTTTTATTAATTTTTGCTACTGGAAGCTATAGTAATACACAGTTTTTTTTTAATTTTAAATCGGTGCACTCATAATACACACCCTTATATTTTTGAAATTATGAACTGCTTTTAAAACCGGACAAATCTGTAATCAATACCTTTCATTTTAAGAAAAAAAAAAAGAACCGATATTTATAATCGGTTCAGAAATGACAGAATTATATAGACACAAATACAAAAAAGCAACACTCAGTCGAATTAATAACCTGCTTCTTTTTTGGAGTCGGTTATTAATGGTATAGAACTAGAAAAAGTTCCACATTCTACGTTCCAGCTATTATGAGGAGTTTTAAATAAGTAAAACTTTTTCGAAATTTCATGAATTTTTGCTTATCATATTGTCCTTAATAATCCGGCAACTACATAAAAAATAAATTACCAAAATTCAAAATGTGTACTTGTTATTATAGAGGCCATAGCAATAAAGGTTACTTGTAGGTTCCAACCCTACATCTATAATGGGTAAAAAATTTGGTAACACTCTTTAAATTATATCAACTATTGGGACACCCTTTAAAATCTAAGTCCAAATTTTATGCATGTTGTAAAAGGGGATTAACAATAGCCTTTGAAATTTTTTAAATCGGTGCAGAAATGACTGAGTTATGCAGGAACAAACATGTCGTTTGAAAGCAGCTTAAGAGAACTACATAAAAAGCAAAGAAAAGTTTGTGACACTTATGAGTAAGGATATGAGCTTCTATTTTGCTACTTTGGGCTTGTCCATTTTCTTTTTACCCTTTACTACAAGAAGTGCAAAAAGGGTATAACTAATTTTGTCATTCCGTTTGTAATTTTTACAATAACCATTTTCGACCACATAAAGTATATATATTCTGAGTTCTTATGCACTGCGAAGTCGATTAAGCGGTGTCCGTCTGCCCGTCCGTGTTCAAGTAGAAACCAATTGTGCGAACGCACTAGATGAGCTATTAAAAAATTAAAGACGCCAATCGATCAGTCATAGTTTTGAAAATTTTACTGATGGAAATCGGCAAGATCGCTCCATATCCAGTCTGCCTCAAATTTTTCCACATCATTTGGAACAATGAAGTAACTCCAATAAAAAAAAAGAGATACATAAGACGATAGAGAAAAAATTGGCGGTCGCTCATATTTTTTTAGTTACGGGGCTCTGAAATTTTCATAGAAAAGTACGATTGTTCACCATGGGTATCATTTAAAAGCTTTTGAAGAGATCTTTTAGGGAATAGAAAAATGTCTTGAAAAATGATTAACCCATTAAGAGCCGATGACACGTTTATGTAAAATTATATAAATGTAGTATTTATTTTTTTCTTATTTTTTAATTCGCTGTCCCCCCAATATTTGTTTTTTTTGATTGGAGTTACTTCACTAAACTAGATTTACTTATAAGGCGAAGGGTATATAAGATTCGTCATAGCTGCATATAGAACTCTTGTAATTAGCATTATTAGCCAAAAGTATACAAAAATCGAAAATAGGTTTCTCATCTCTGTAACACTTTTAAATTAATTCAGAAAACATTTGTAAATTATTTTTTGGCTAAAATTCAACTTAATTTAAAATAAGCAAAAAAAATTCCGTTACGGATACTTATCTAATTGTCAATGTGTGAAGAATGAACCCAGTAAAAAATATATGGATTAATCCATAATCGAGCAATAAAGGAGTAATGACTTGTTTATCCGTTTGGAGTAATAAGCGAGCTATCGAAACTATTTTTTGTTTTTTTGTTTATGCCTCGCTTAATACTCCAAATGGATCAATGGGGGATGTATCAGTTCATGTTTGTTTGTGACATAACATTTAATTGTTGATGTTTCCGTTTTGTTTTTATATTTAGTCAGTTTTAAAAAGTGAAAGACTTGTGTTAAAAAAAGCGAAAAGTTACGGGTATAGTAACAAATTTGTTAAAAATGTGTAAAAATTTAGTTTCTAAGCGTCATTTAAGACGACTAGTTAAAATAGAAATTGAAAAATTCTCAAATTGTAATCGGCAGATTTAAATCGAACAAGAGGCATCAGTACCTCACAAAGTCAATGAATTAACAAATGAAGATAGCCAAACGGAAAACTTTGTTGTTAATTATGATATCAGTGAAAATTTTAAAAGAAGCTCGCTTCTTGGGTAATTGAAAGTCGTGTTCCGAACGAAAGCTGTAATTCACTACTCTACATTTTAAAAAGTGAAGGTATGGACGTTCTACTATGCAGAGAAACATTGTTAAAAGCAGTGCATACAGAAAACCCACGCTGCTTCACATTGAGCCCAGAAATAATAGATATAGCACCAGGTGAATACTTTCATTGTGATTTAGAAAAAGCACTGATGATGCACGGCCAATACATATCACCTGATGCAAATGCCGAACTATCGATCGATGTAATTGTGGATGGAATGCCGCTTTATAAAAGCTCATCAAAGTTATTACGGTTTGTGGAAGAACACATCAAATTAAAGAATAAAAATTTTCCCAATTGATTCTTTGAATGAATTAAATTCAGCAGAACAGCTGATTAAAACCGACCCTGATTCAGAAATGGTAAGACTGAGTTTGTTTCTAATGCAATCAGTTAAACAAGTATTCAAAATTCTTTGTTTTTTATTTTAATTTATTTCAGATTTCGTATATTAACAAATTAAATTGGGATGGATCAAAACAAACAAATTCATATTGTTTAACTTTTTTTATTTCGGTAATAGCTGAATTTTTAATATCATGGCTTAAATAATATATTACGTGTAATTTTTTTTTCAATTTTCTTGAAGAAGCACTTAAAGACACGTATATAACATCGCGGAATATGAAGAATCTTTCAAGGTTTCATTTGTTAAATGTAAAGCAACTGTTTACAAACAGACCTACTTGACAAAAACTACGACTTCGTCGAATGTAAAAATAATAGCAACATTAAAATAAAAATTTTAAATAAATGAATATTTTCTTGTTTTTGTAAAAATGAAAAAGTTTGTATTTTATATGGATGTTTACTCCATTTATGTTCTATTAGGAGACAAAAACGATTACTCCCTCTATCGTCAAGATCAAAGAGAGTACTCCATAAGGAGCTTAAAAGGACTACTCGTGTCTGCGGACATGCTATGTTAAAAAAAAATGTGTTTCGGAGTTTTATGGAGTAATCCATTACTCGCAAAGGGGCGCTCCAAGATTACTCTTTGGATGATCCTATTTTTTACTGGGAATATATGGACTTCTTTATATTGGGTAACAAAACGTCCCTAAAGTGATCAATGAAGAATTTTCAATAACTCATATTTCTCTGTTGGATCTTAATAACACACCATCTCATCATCTCGTAATAAATGTATATTTTTACACTCCTTGGCATATTTGTTGATTTTGCCATTAATTTAAAATATTTCATAGCATGATGCAGTTATTATGGTTACATTGCTCTAGTGCAATAGTTATAGATGACTATCGTCTACGACTTGTTACTATATATACGTTACAATAACAAGAAATTTGCCGTGGTGCCCATTAAATACGCGTACACCAGCGGTGGACTTTTCATCAAACAATTGTTTATAAGCAACGCCCCTCTTTTTCTTATGCTCTTTAGTTTAATCGCTCAACAGACTTTGGCGAGTGCACATGTTAGCTTGATGCTTATACATTTTTTTCAGTTACAGTGTGTAATATAAATGGAAATGCATTTAAAAGATTTTTTATTATAAACAATGCTTTTGGAAATGTACAATGCCTTTTATGTCCCCAAATATTTGAAAGGTATAGAGAAAATATTATTAAGAGGCATTATGATTCTTTTCATTCTGATATGAATATATATAATGACGAGGAAAAAAAGTGCTTTTTAACCGATTTAAGAAAATATTTTTACAAAAGCTAAGGGAATGGTTAGAACATAACACAGATACCATAAAACCACTTCTGGAATTTTTTGAAAACACTTTTAATGTTGATGTTACTAAATATGAATTCAAAATGCAATCAGAACTTGTGTGTTCTTTTTGCTTGTCACTGTACCTTTAAATTATCTCACTAACACAAGTGTAAAACAATTTTGTCCACCGCTGGCGTACACTGAACGTTATTGTATTATGAACAATAATTTTTAGTACAATTCCTCTTGCCAAAAAACGACCAATTTTATTAATAAAACTTATTTATTTAAATTATGTACACACTTTTCGCATGTGTAGTGGTAGCAATTTCAGTCATTTATTCCTTAAAAACTGGATCGTTATAAATGCACTAAAGCCTAAAACTATATACAAATATATATATACAACTTTTAAATTTTATTATAGAATATAAATAATAACGAATAGAAATTATTTTGGCTTAAGATGTAAAAAAAAATTTTTTTTTTCAAAAAATATTTTTAGAAATTAAAAATATATGAACTTAAGCCAAAATAATTTCTGTTCATTTATATAATATTCAAAGTTCAAATAATAATTTAATAAAAATTAAATTATAAGCACGCAAGGCACAGCGAGCATTCGTGCTTACTTCATAACAATCAAATTCATACTGAAACAGCATGAATCAAGAAAATGAATCTTGAATTCATGCTGAATCTTGATTCATGCTGAAACAGTATCTATAATGTTGTGAGTAAAAAACAGCGTTGTCAACTTGATGCGTTTCGCACCATTTTGGATGCTTTTTCGAATTTTTTGTGCGAAAATTTCACGTGTTCGTGCGTGGTGCGTTTTTTTTTTTAAATTTCGGTGCTTTTTTTTAATTTGTGGTGGCACCACAAAAAAAAATTTTGTACAAAAAATACACCTGTTTTAATACCATTTCGTTTAAGACGTACCAAATCGTAAGCACAAAATGAAACGGTATTGTTGTTGTATTAATTTATGTTATGTTAAAAAAGAAACATTTCACTGTATGGAATATACTATCCCTTTTAGATTTTCATGGTGATTGTTTTTGTAGTAAAGGCTGCTGTCGTATCTGTTAAACAGCTTAGCAAAAGCAGAGTTTTGGCGTGATCAGTTAACTTTTAACCGACTTCAAAAAAAGAATGTTGCTTTTTTATATTTGTGCCTGCAGAACTCAGTCATTTCTGAACCGATTTTGAAAATTGTCGGTGATATGATAGATTATGCTTACAGATTGGTCTCGTTTAATAAACAGTTCATAATCTTAAAAATTAAAGGGTGTTCCCATACATTTTTTTACGTGTATTATGAACTGTAAAGGACGATTCTGTAAAATATAAAATGACTGCGTTTAACTATGGCTCCCAATAACAAAAAGTTATACAAAAATAAATCTAAAAATTAAAGGGTGCCCCCATAGTTGATGTATATTTACTTATATGGGCCTATCTTTTGAACCGTTATAGACTAACGCTTGCAAATTGGACAGAATGTCGATTGCTATGGCCGTTACAGTAACAAGTATTAATATTAAGAATTATAAATTAAAGGGTGTGCCTATAGTTCACTTAACTTGATGTATATGGCCATACTTTTTAATAGTCGTAGACAGACGCTTGAAATTTATAACGAACCTGAATTGCCTGAGTCCGCTATAACAACAAGTATAAAATTTGGATTTGGAAGTTAAAGGGTTATAAGGTATAATAAAATGAATTTTTTAGGGCAAGTTTTCTTATTAACCTGTATGTATGTAATTATACAGAAATATATTTTATGAATGATCGCTGTTATTTATTTCCAAATTTGTGTATGCAATATATGAAAAAAATTTATTATCTAGTAAAAATTAACACAAACATATTTGTTTATTTTTTTATTTTTGTTAAGTTTTATTTTGTAATTTTGTTTGTTTGTAAAAACCTTAAACTTTAAGACTGCTTTATTGTTAAATTTTAATACAAAAAAAAAACCTTTTTTTGAAAAGCTAAAGATTTTAAATAAAAAAGAAATTCTAAAACTTGGTGCGTATTCTCTTAAATGGTGCGTTTTTTCTCTATTTTGGTGCGTTTTGAAATTTCAAAGTTGACAACGCTGGTAAACAAGTAAGAAAGACTAAAAACAAATTTGCATTCGTGTTCAATCGATGATTGAAACAAAGCAAAAACAAATGTACAAGACGAAATACAGAGAGAACAGTAAAGAAATACGTTGATTTGTGTGTAAATTTCGTCTAACCAAATTAATGTTGATATGAGTTATGAGTATTCTCGTATTCTTATTTACAAAGTTAGTTGGTTAAATAGATGATGTTTATAAAAATACACAACTAAGGTAGATAGATGCGAAGAATGCTGATGAAGGTCGTAGCGGTCCAGAAAATGCAGCATTTCATTCTGCTAGCGTTTAATTTTTCTTGTTTTCTTTAGAAAACGTCCGCATACATTTGTAAAAATAAATTTTATTTCTAAAAAGGATTTTTAGAAATTAAAAATAAATGAACTTAAGCCAAAATTATTTCTATTCATTTATATAATATTCAAAGTTCAAATAATAATTTACTAAAAATTAAATAAATAATAACATTATTTAAAAAATAATCCATTTTTTTGGCTCCACATGGACTAACAACACTTTAAAAAATAACATTTTAAAAGAAATAAAAACAGAAGCAACTTTAAGACCATATTTTTATAGACATACGCTTAAATAATATGAGATTTTATGTAAAAAGTAAGTTACAATGAAGATATTTATATTCACAAATAATCAAATTTATTAACAGTTTTTTTTTTCAGTTGTGTTTAAAACATAAAACTGAAAATTACTTCCTCTTTAAATAAGAAAAAGATATTATATACTTTGTTTTCTTTAACAGTTATTACATCGTTATATATCTCTCAATGAAATTTTACAAAGTGGTAACATATTAATTTCGCTGAGGTATTTTCATCCTCCCTTTATTCCAAACAAAAAAAAATTGTTTTGAATGGAGCATTTTCTTTAAAACTAAAATAATAAAAATTTTGAAAGGTTCAGTCTTTTACAAATTAAAACAAAAATTTTGAAAAATAATTTTTCTTTAATTAATTTAGAAATTGAAAAATAATTAAACTTTAGCCAGACTAAAATTATTCATATGGTTGTAACACTAAAATAGATCGACATATAAATAATTTTAGGTTAGCATTTAAGTAGCTCTGACTATTGTATAAATATTAGCACATTATCTAAACAACTTGCAGTGTTTTCCATAGCAACAGACGGTTTTGTAGAAACTGCAAAACTATATTAGAGCCGTTTTCTTAGTCCATTTTACATTGAATGAAGTTATTTTTAGCACTCAATATTAAATACGGTTTTGTAAAAAATAGACTTCCAGCACTTTTAAAGGAAACTACTCAACAATATGTCAGTATGTTTAATTTTTGTTACCTATTTCTATTATTTAACACTTTTCAAATGAAAAATTATATCTGCAGTTTTTGGTCCGTGTGTTTTTCTTCTAAAATATTTAATGGTGTTTTATTAACAAATATAAGAAATAAATCGGCTTAAGGTGGTTTTACATTTGATTTTTATATTAGAATATATAATACATCAATAAGACAAATACCATCTAAAGGTATTAAATATACAAGGAACGAAAGCATTTGAGATTTTTTTTATAGCTCTTCTGTTTTTACTTAAATACAATAAAGCAGAGTCAGTAGCGTGCACAGAGGCTTTTCTTTGGTATGGCAGAATTTGTGAGTAGCTCCAAATAACATCAATAATATCAATAGTAATTGAAACATTTAATAATAATAATAATAATAATAATAATAATTAATTGAAATTTTCTTTTCGGATCCATTTCTGCAAATCTGTCTACAACATCACCCGCATCAAGTGAAACCAAAAACTTTTGCTCGACGAAGCCCTTAAGAAGATGTTCTAAGCGTTCTTGCATCATTGTAGAGTTTAGATTATATTTCATGATCGGTAATTTAGAAAAGCTTCTCTTACATGTGCAACTGTGATTATGACAGGCTAAATATGAAAATAATTATATTATACCAAATTCAATATTCCCTAAAAAAAAAGACTTCTAAGTTTTAAATTTAATTTTATCTCACCAAAATAGCCATTTCGCTACTGCAGATTAGCTTCTTAGTAAATTGTATAGAAACTTAAAAGTCTTATATCAAAAGCCAAACTGGCCAATTTTAATCGAACTTAAGCAACCTATAAAAACAAAACTTTTTTCAACCATATTATATTTGTCCTATTCACAAGCCCCCTAGTACGTGCTAAGTACTAACAAAATACATCGGTGCTAGCTGTGTTGTTGGTAATTTTCGTGCAAACATGCGATACAACACTTAGTACTTTTTTCATATGTTTTTCAAACGTTGTATTTGTTTAAATGTTTTATGTTTAAATGAGTTATTATTTTTGTGTTCATGTGTGAATTATATTAAATTAAATTGAATTAAAAGATATTTTTATTAGTTTTATTTATTTAATTTATTGATTTGACTGATTTATTAGAAAGTGGAATAACGCATTTCTGTTGTATATAGTAGGAGTGGGTATATTGGAAACATATCTTAAGGTTTGTTCTCTGCCAATATAAGAACTGTTCTTTAAGATTTAATATTGCTTTAATGACTCGATTTCTAATATTTTGTATGGTACCGCTATCACCTATACCTATACCTTACGAACACAAGCACCATTTCCTGAAGATCCCAAGCAATAAAGTACAATTTTAAGCTACAAGTCAATGCGTAGTTGGATCCTTTCGCCAATTGTGTTAACAACATCGCCATTTTTTATAAGGTTGAATTCAAATTTCTCTGGCCGTAGTCGTATTATATGAAGAAATCTGTCTTCATCAAAATATCTTAAAACCCGATTATGCCATAATGATGATTTTGGTAGCCCTAAATGTATACTTCTGCGACTGGAGAGGTTCATCCTAAAAATGTCTTGAATTTCATCCTCATCTTCTTCGTCACCTGTAAACAAAATAAGGAAAACGGTTTAACTTACTTGAGTCAACCATTAATATATCGAAATTATATTTTTCACACAAAAAAATTATTAATTTACTTTTTTCT
Organism: Gymnosoma rotundatum; assembly: GCA_916610165.2. NCBI lineage: Eukaryota > Metazoa > Arthropoda > Insecta > Diptera > Tachinidae > Gymnosoma > Gymnosoma rotundatum. The sequence goes on along the minus strand of OU744338.1, from coordinate 68,522,188 downwards.
GTTTTCTCCCCCATTTGGCTTATAAATAACAAATGATGAATAGCACTTTTCTTTTTCTTATTTAGTTTTTGACGTATGAAGTACAATGTACAATGGGACATTAATACAATGGTTGTTCACAAAGATGTAAACAAAAGGTAGTATGCAATACTACCTACACCTTAGCAGAGCTTGTGAATACGGCAATTGTCTATTAGAAAGAGAAGAACAATAAAACAAACGAATTAAAACCAAATTTAAAGAAAGTATTTATGGCTATCGAGCCATCTCTTATACCCTTGACTGTAGTTTTGATAACATCCTCTAACTTTATTAATTTTGAAAATAAATTTTCATTATAAGGTCACGAGGTAGACTGTCAACTAAAAATGTATACATTTATTATTTTTTAATTATTATTATTATTATTATAATTATTATTGAAAATTGACCTATTTTCGGCTTTTTGGTTCATTCTCAATTTATGTAATTTCTAAACATTTTTAGAAATAAAAATTATTTACAAATGTATGCGGACGTTTTCCAAAGAAAACAAGAAAAATTAGACGGTAGAAAAATGAAATGCAGCATTTTCTGAACCGCCACATCCTTCATCAGCATTCCTCGCATCTATCTACCTTATGTTATGTACGTCGTAAACATTATCTATTCAACCAACTAATCTTAGTGTTAATTTGGTAAGACGAGGTCCACACACTTTAAAACATTATTATTAATATTATTAATTTTATTTATTTACTTATTCAATTTATGAAGAACAAACTTTTAATGACGTTCCGCCTTAGAAGATTTGATAACTTCTAGATGTGCTAATAAACGTAATACATATTTAGTGGGTGATTTTTGCAATAATTTAATCACTTCGTATGATACAATACAAACGTAATACTTTCATGTTAATAAAACTTGTTTTTATTTGTCACTAGTCCGCTGTTCTCACAACTTGCATTTTCACTTTAAGAACTAAAAGTTAAAATTTGCTTTGTTTTTAAGGAATGAAACAGCAGAAAAATTTTCAAAATATGTATGTCATTATAAGATTTTTTTATACCCTTCGCCACAAAAAAGTGAAAACATGATTTATCTAAATTTGTCATTCCAAAGAGCAATGTCCGTCTGTCCTTTCGTGTTTGTGTTTAAATCAGCTAGAGAAAATTAAAATACGCCAACCGATCAGATATAGTTTTAAAAGAGTTGCTATTGAAAATCAGCAAGAACGGTCTGTGTTCTTCGAAGCAGCTTTTGCCCGCTGACAGCGTTTTTTTTAGCAAAATATCACACATTTTTACAACGAAAAAAACATATTTAACCAAAAAAATAGAATTGCAATAAAGTAATAAAGTTCATAAAAACCGAAAATTACAATAAAATGGTATTTAATATTAAAAACTAGTTTTCGTAAAAATAAACACATTTTCATTTTGCCCAGGTTTGATCCTTGCACCAGCAGCTGATTTCATTTTTTTGGTAAAATAATTTTTTTTTTTTTTTGAGATTGAAAATTCAAAAGCGTTTATATTATCTACTTAATCTTAATTTAGTTACGGCCAAATATCAGTTGGTTTTTATACCTCTTACCATAGGTGGAAAAATGATATATCCCTTTCAGACCTGACGCAAAACTACCGCAAAACTATCAATAAATAGATTTTATCATTTTTATAACCTTCAAGGATTTTCAGGACACGCACGTATAACGCGCACAATTGATGCACTCAATAATATTTTTAACTAAAACACAATTGTATTGCATGAAAAGATTTCAATTAGTTTGAAATTTTAAAATTTATAATTTTTTTAGTTAGTTTTTTAGTTTTTTTTTTAGTTATTTGTAAACGAATAATACTGTTGTCAGTAAGGACACAACTTACTTTTACTGCTCATTATGTTAAAACTTAAATGTGACTGAAGAGTTTTGCAATAATTAAAGTAACGGTAAATTAAACAGAAGAGAAATGTGAGAAGCAAATATAGAAAACAATCAGCACTATCGATGCATGCCAGTCTATTTCACAGTAAGCAAACAGAAGTAAAAATCATACAATCGATGTATCACGGTCTGAAAGGGTTATATAAGTTTTTCATTCGGTAAGTAATTTCTACAATATCCATATCCTGAGTTCTTACGCAAAGCGAAATCTATTGAGCAATGTCCTCTATCAATGTCTCTCTATCAATGGCGTCACGATTATGGTGATTTTGCACTTGGGTGTAGGCAATAAAGCCATAGGCTAAGGTGTTAAAATATGGAAAGCCTGAGTATCCTATAAATAGATTTATTTTTTGCCACTCTATAAAAACTAATGTATTGATTGTACCTCGGCACGTTTCTCCTATAATAACTAGATCATTTGTCGTCAGGATTTCAAGATTGTTAAATTCTTTTGTACCCTGTGATCAACGAAAATTTTCAAATTCCGTCTCAATGTTTAGAAAATGTTTAATAATTGATCGTGTGTAATAAGCTACAACAGGAACACATTAAATTGTCATTATAATTTTTTTGCTTTTTAAATATTTTTCAACATTTGTGCAATTGGGGGGTTTTTAATTTATTTTCCACATAATTTAACGGGATTAATTAGGCCCTAAGGGCTTACAATCCATATTGAATAAATAAATTAATAAAAAAAAAAAGGTTAAAAAAGAAGACTGAATATAGTCCCCAAAATTTTTAAACAGCAATACAAAAACATACTTAAAAACTCACTCTCTAACATTTATATTAAGAAATTTCACTTTTTTGTGATGACTTTGAAATAAAGAAATCTTAACATTTAATTTATAAACAAAGAAAATTATAGGAGAAGTCCAACATAACTGCCAACTATCATTCGCAATAACAATGACTTCTGTTATAGTTTCTTCCTTATTTTGCAATAGTAAGTGGAATCTATTTAAATATAAGCAATGAATAGCATCAGCGACAGCTCAGTCACTTACATTTTCATTACTAAATATAGTAGCTTCAAATAGTGGGCAGATATATTTCAAGAACAAATTTTTAACTTTAAAAGGACGTAAATTTCGTAGATTTTCACGTATATTAAGTATATTTCTATGATAATAACAAATCATAGAAATTGCCCAAAAATATCTTTATTGATGACGTATTATAATGAGGGCGCTACCTATTTGCAACAAATAGGTGGCGCCAAATAAAATTTAAAACTTATACTTTCAACTGACTTTTGTGAAACAAACGTGTTCAGAAATACTAAATATAATAATAACAACTAATCAGAAAGTATTTTAGGTACATTAATATAGTGGGAGATATGGGTTAGAACATAATTACGTAGTAGTGTTAGAGGCAAATTTCTATGAAAATCAGTAATAGAGCAAGATTTTGCACGAAATCTTGTAGATTTATCATTTTTATACCCTTCAACACAAAGTATGTATATTCTGCGTTCTTATGCATTGCGAAGTCGATTGAGCGATGTCCGTTTCTTCATCCATGTTGGTCTTGAAATCAAGCTTTCCAAGACAGTAGATCAGCTAGAGAAAATTTAAATATGCCAATTGATCAGACATAGTATCGAAAGAGATGCTATTTTTCAATCAGTAATATCGGTCTATGTCCTTCCAGGCAGTGAGCAAAGCACTAATTTTTTATGCCATTTGAAACAATAAACTAACTCCAATCAAAAAAATAAAATCATGGGGCGTAAGAAAAAAAACATCAAGTGAGAAAATTGGCGCTCGCCCATATTTCCGAATTTAAAACTTTTGAAGAGATCTTTAAGGATAAATTGTTTTAAAAATTACATTTTTATGTAAAATTATATATGTTACTTAATTTTTTTTCTTCACTGAACTAGATTTATGAATCGGCATAGCCGAATATAGCATACACGCGCTAATTTAGGGATGGCAGTTACTTGTTTTATTTATTGTCAAAATTATGAAAAAATTTAAAAATATTTTAAATTTATTTTGATTTTTGTTAAATTATACGCCAATATTTTTGATTTCCAAAAAAGCCAAAGGTATTTATTGAAATTTCACTTAATAGTTTCTTCACTGAAATCAAGTTAGTCACTTATCTGGTCATACAAGTGTCGAGATGAGGAATTGCGTCTAATAAATAAACTACATTTTGTGTATGTTTTAATGGTTGTTGCATGGATAGATAGGTACACCCATGAACATTATGAGAGCGCGTTTTAGTAGCTTCAAAAATAAAAACTGCAACAACAATAAAAAACATATATATTGAACGGTATCAAAGTTATTGTGGCTGTCAGCAGATATGACATTAAGTACAACAAAAAGTACAAAACATTATTGAATATAAACTTTAATTTTTATATCAGTAATTTCTGGAAACTGGAAGATTGCTGCTGTTTTTTCGATTGTTTTTCGTTCATTGATAAAAACGTCATGTGAAGATAATGAAAAGTGAAAATTTAGTCGATTAAATCAAAATACTTAATTAAGCTTAATTGACTGACAAACTGATTTTAGAAGGTAATAAATTATAGTAAAATAATCTGCAAAAATATGTCACTAAAAGACGCAACGCAAAAGTAATTAAGAGAAAATAAATAAATATACATAAAAATTCAAGTAATTTTTTTTTTTTTGTTATTTTGTTCTTTTTGAAATAGTTTTAACCGATTTAAAAAAGTGGGAAGGTTGTTTTTTTTATATACATATCGCACTTGATCAACAAGAGGGTATTAACTCAAAATTTAAAAATTTTCAGTAGAGTCAAAAAACTGTTTGTGGCCACATTTTAACAGAATTTAAAAATTCAAATATACCATAGAAAGCAAATTCCATTTAAAAATATATTTACATCGTTATTTTCTAGAAATCTGTGCAAGTATTGCAAAAAAATCAATTTTTTGAGTTAACACCATTTTTCTGAAATTTTTCGATCATAAATGAAACAAATTTTATCAACAAGACAGTATCAACTCAAAATAAAACCAAATTGAAAAGAGAATCAACTCAAAATAATACCTTTTTTATGAAAATTTACGAATCAATTCCATGTTAACTTTTGTATTAACTCGAAATAATACCTTTTTGTTGAAATAAAGGTAATCACTACATTATCATGAATATGGTCTCAAAAGTGGTTTTCGAGATGAAAGATTAAACGGAATACGTTGAAATTTTTACAGTAGATAGATATTGATGTTGTTAGCTGATTTCTTGAAAAGAGTGATTTTTCAAAAATTTTGAGTTAATACCCTATTGTTGATCAAGTGCGATATGTCCCTGCAGTACTCAGTCCTTTCTGAACAGATTTCGAAATTTTTTTCTTTATTTGAAAGGTTCTGCTTAGAGAGCATGTCCACTATTTTGCGCGTATATTAAGAAGTATACGTATTTAAAATTATAAATTAAAGGGTGTTACAATAGTTGATGTAATTTGTTGTATATGGCCAAACTGTTAACCAGTTGTAGACAGACGATTGTAATTTACAACGACGATGTATTGCTAAGTCTGCTAGATCAACAAGTATAAAGTTCGATTCAAAAAGTAAAGGGTGTCCGAATAGCTTATGTTATTTGGTGTATGCAGCCTAACTTTTGGACCTAAAAGAACAGTAGAGAAAATACATTATTATTTATTAGTCGCTATTTTATTTTGAATAATGTAGTTAAAATTATGTTTATGGAAAGGAGTTTTAAAATAAAAATTTAATTTTTTACAATTTTGATTAATTTTTTTTTCTACAAGTTCATCGATCAATTGGCCTTGTTTGTAATCTTTCTTCTTTCTGGCTCCATGTCAGCTATGCAAATTATTTACAAATATCTACGTTAATCTCTCTTGATATTTTATAGCTCATTAGTGGATTCTAGTCAAATTTTGTATAGAAAATTCCAAGGTCTTATATTTTAAGTAAAATTAATTATATGCGAACTATATTAATTCAACGAAGCAAAAAAACAATAAAACGTCAAAAAACTATTTAAACAAAATCGAAGTAGCTAATTTTCTATTATCTTTAATTTTTCTACCTGGTTTTTTCGCAATAATTTAATTTTTTTAACTAAAATAAATAAATTCATTTCCAAATAGAAATAACTAATTTTGTTTTCTCATATTCTTTATTTACAATCTATCCCATTGGAGAAAATAAGCAAATTTGATACAGGAATAATATTATATATATATATATATATCCCCCTTTTTTTCTTCACACAACAACACAACTTCTACATTTTTTAAAATAAATTTCAACAATAACGTAGCATGTTGACAAGCACTGGCCCTTTTTAATTTTCTTTCTTATAAAAAAACACAGCGCTATTTTATCTGAACACATTTTTAAATTATGTTTTGATGTTTGTTAAGTTAAAACCAAATTATAATCACGTGAGTGTTTGTTTTTGGTCTTTTGTGGTCATAACTGTGTGGTCATAGCTGTGCTGTTGAAAAAAATGTAAAAGTTTCGCATTTTATAACATATTTTATTCTAACTTTTTTTTAATTGTATAAAAAGTTTTTAATATATTTATGTATGTTATTTTATCATATGAGGTGGTACCTACTCTTTAAGTTCGTCGCATTCCTTTTTGTTCAGCGAAAATCATTTACTTAGACATAGTCTGTTTTGTCAGAACACAATTTCGATGTTTAAAATGGTTTGTTATTTTCAAATTGCTCTGGGATCTAATCCATAAGGAAATGTTTTCTAAAAATTAGTTGGAATATTGCTTAAAACTACACTTACATTACTGTATAAAAAAAAAGTTGAAAAGTTTTGATACCAAGACCGCAGCTTGATTGATTTTAAGACATGCGCTGTTATTCATGAAAACCACAGATATATACAAGTAAATGTTGCACTCCATAGAGAGCAACATCATTTTAACAATAAATTTTTATAATATTATATTTTTGAAGCTATCTTACATTGAATTAAATGTATGTATATATGTACATATTTACAAAAAATAAAAAAAAAAAAACAATAACAATTATCGAAATGGTAAATCAAGTATATGATAACGTTTAAGTCTTCTCACTTCTTCAGTTTCGTCAAGTAGAGATATCGCTAGTGGGTTGCAGTGGTTTCTTAATCTGGTAAGATAGTTTTCGCTATATTTCTTTATTTCATCTTTAATTGTTGGCATGTGTAAGTCATTATGAAAAGTTTTATTTGAAAGAAATTTAGGAGCATTAACAATTAGCCTCAATGTCTTATTTTGATACCGTTGAAGAATTTCTACATTGGAGTTACTGCCAGTTCCCCACAATTGTATATTATTAATTTTGTTTCAATGCTTACTTCAGATTTAGGCTGAAGAAGCCAATAAAAACGTTTAATATTAAGATGTTCTTTTTTTGCCTTAATGTAAGCCATCCATATATGATATAAGCAGTAAATAATAGGGTGTAGGTAGTAACTTTTTCAGTTTAAAGAACAAACCAATATGCCAGACTTTGCGAATGCTTGCTGATCATCCAAAAAGACACCAGAACAATATTCTTTTCTTTCCAAGGTATTTCTGATCAAATCCACGATACGATGGCATTGTTCTGGAGTGCCATGTTTATGCCTAAAGCCAAATTGGTGTTCAGGAATAATATTTATTTGTCCAGAATTAGTGACGATCTACTCATAAATATTCTTTCAAATATTTTGGAGAATGTAGCCAGTAAACTAATAGGCCTATAGAGAAATAACTAAATAAAGTTATAATGCGCACGGAGCAGAAACAAAACGTTTAAAAATATATCTGGAAATTCCAAACAGCTAAGCAATTTAAAACAAAATAGTGGATTAAGTGGTACATATAAAATTAATTATTCGCTATGGAAAATGTTCCAGAAAAACTACAATATATTTTTTTAAAGAGACGTAGCACTTCAGGCAACAATACCTATTTAGTTATTTTTTGTAACCGTGCTACATTTTTAGGAAAGGAATAGATGAGATATAAGGCAGGTGGTAAAAAGGGAAAGATATAGACATTTATTTTGTAAGTTATTTTACTTTTATGTGCTTATTAAGCAAAAAAAACATTTTTATTTTTTGATTGCCTCAGGGGTTGAACCCTGGTCAACTAGATTTGTAGTAGTTACCAACTTGACTACAGTCTAATGTTCAAGTGTTTATGCAACTCAATTCCAATGCTTTTCTAGAGTTCCAGGAGTGAATTTTAAAATATAAAGAATATCAGTCAGTTGGTAGTAAATCCATTCAACCTGCATCTAAAGCATTTAATATTATCTTTAGCAAAAGTTTCTCCTAAACTAAATGTTTGATATCACTCAGCCAATAGTTCATCAATCCATTTATCTTTACCTATCGAATCTTGTCAGCCAACTTATCTGCCTGCCTGTCTGCAAACTGACAAGTCATCCAAACATTTTTATTTTAAAGCTAAATTAAAAATGAAAGTGTATTTCTACAAAATGTAATAGAAAATAAACAAAAAATTCAGTATAATTATTAAACATTTTCGCACTAATTTAATAAAGACATAATGTTTTTATATCTGACATTAATGTTTGTAACGGAGAGAAGAAGTCTGATTTAATATGTCAATTTGGCCTAAAGTGTTTTAACAAGTCTGTTACTTAGGCGAAAGCAAGAAACTTTCAACAACTATGTGTGCTGTTTGTTGTTAAGTTTTTTCTTAGCTATAATATTTCCTTTATACTTTAAAAATTAATGTTTTATTCTCGCAAACTGCATTTTTTTTATAATAATATGTCTGTTTACTGTATTTTGTAGAAAACGTAAGCTTTATACCAATAAATTTTGGGATTTATACTGCGAAGAATGGATAAATAAATTCTATACAATTGAAACAACTTAAGTGTTTTTACTTTAACACCTATTGTTGGATATAAATTAGACAGAGTTGTGAATTTTTAATCATTGCTTTAATCAATTTTGCATTGAGAAATATCTTTAATTTAATATATTTTATAAATACCTTTGTTTATTTATTTGTTTGATAGTGCGTGCGTCAATCACGGCTTAACGAATTAACCGGGTTTAATGAAATTTGAAACACGGGTAGATATTTATTCCTAAGGTACAATAGGGTACTTTCATTTTCAAAAAGGGAACAGGGGGGGATAAAGGGATAACGATAAAAACGGGAAGCGAGCTTTTTTGTGTATCTGAATCAATCTTAAAAAAGTCTCCAATTCAAAACATAGACAGGTCATCATCTATATGTGTTTCTAGAGCTGCATTATTGATGAGAAACAAATTGGAAAAACAGGCACTTACATCCGTATCGATTACAATAACATTTTAACCACAGTTAGATATTTATATACAGGGTAAAATATTCTATGTTCATTTTGAAAAAAAGGAGGGGGTAGTGGCAGCGGGGACAAAAGCACAATTTTATAAATATTCATCGATGTTAACACTTATCTTTAGAATCTAATTTTGTTAAGATCAGTTAATGTTCATAAAATTGTGCGTTTGCCTGCTCTTGTTCTCTTTTTTTCAAAATGAAGAGAGAATATTCAATTCTGTACGTAAATATCTAACTATGTTCAAAATGTTATTGTAATCGGTACGGATGTAAGTGCCTATTTTCCCTTTCTTTCTCATTAAGAATGTAGCTCTAGAAATACATATAGATGATGATATATCTATATTTCGAATTTCATAAAAATCGGTTAGCCGAGACTTTCCTAAAATTGATAGATGCCTACTTCCCCTTTTGCTTCTCTCCTAGTCCGCTGTTTGAAAATATAAATATCCTATCTATTTTATCATGAGGGAAATTATCTACCCATATTTCAAATGTCATTAAAATTGGCTTAGGCGCTTCGCCGTCATTGACGCACGCATAAACAATTTTAGTAAGAAATATATCATACTGTTGTTGTTCGTATGAGCGTGGTGAGAATAAGTTACTTCCAAATAATAGAATAATACCTCAATTAGATAACAAACGCTGAGCAACCTCAATGGCTGCGTTGGTAGAGGTGCTTGCTGTACAACAGACGAAAAATATAATGCACTTAAAAATACAATAAAAAGTAAGAACGGCAGCGGTTAGCGCAGGGTTAGCATAACAACAGTGTTGGCAGACGTGATTATGGCTATTAGATAAAGGGGATGACTGGTTTAGATAATAGGAGTAGTGGAGATGTCTGTGGATGGTTAAGGTCACTAAAGAAGACATCGAGTAGTTCATGTCTCGCCGGAGTAACATAGTAGTGTAGCGTAGATTGCTATGTTTGTCATAATAAAGCATATTTAGTAATTAGGAGACCATAGGATTCATAAGACCGTAGGATCAAGAAATATAGCCAGATAAAGCCATTAAGTAAAAGAATACAGAAATCATAATAGGCCACAGCGGTATTTGCAATCAAGAGATTCCGTACGTTTGTCTAAAAAGGGAAAAAACATAATAATATATATAAGAAATTTTATTCAATATGTATCAAACAAATGCTGCTACTTGTCGCAGTTTGTCGTAGTTGTATCAAGCGTGGCGATTTCCTTCTTTTATTAATTTTTTGAAATTTTTTCCAAAACGTTGTAAACTTAAGAGAAAACTTAAAAAAAGTATAGGCCAATCGCAGAGTTATAAATTAGACTATTGTTTGCCTGACTTTAAACAAAAATGTTGACTGTTTGAATTATATGTTGTTTGACAAATAATCTAAATATTGTTTTTTTTTTGCATTTTTTCTCTACCAATTATGTGTATGCAAATTGGTCAACGAACAACCGAGATAACAACAAGTGCTTTTGGTTTTGTTTAAATTTTTTATTTTGTTTTCTTTGACGTTGCCATAAATCACAATGAAAATGTAAAGCCATAATTTTTGCAGTTTTCAATAAACTATTTTAGCTTGTAAGCAAGTTTTATTTATGCTCAAGCATTTATTTAAGTTCGTTTGTTATGCAAATGTACATAATACCGATGTTTGTAGGAATGCACTTTAAAGTCACGTCAGATAATAGATTTTCGAGTCATATGGATATTCATAACGTGGGTCTTTAAAATTTAGCACGAACAAAACAATTATACCCTGAGAAATGTTATGCGTAAGAAAACATAAATGATTTTTCAACTATTAAAAACGTGTGGGTGCAATTACTTTCGTTGATTAGATTGCGTGTGATTTGCTTCAAAACTGTTTATCGCATATTTTTTGTAGTTTTTTTTTATAAAATTAATTATTTTTTCTGTAATTCGTTATAATATTATCAAAACCTAAAACAAATAACAAAAAAATGTTATTCAAATATTAAGTATAATATACAATATTAAGTATAAAATGTCGTTGGATTCCACAATAGTTGAATAACCGTTATAGAATATTTACAACATCACTTGCACGATTTTTCACATGTTTCCTAACTGGCATTTGGAAGGATGTTTGATGAGCACGATTACTTTACGACTCCTTTTTTAATCGTCCAGATGATTGTACAAGTAAATATTTGTTTTAAATTATTTATGTTTTTGCAAGATCGGTAGATTGTTAGTAGTCAATGATGACATATGAAGACGTAGCGGACCTAACGGATTTGGCCTCGCTTCAGTTTAAAGCCTTCAGACAAACTTTAGAGTAATAATACAACACAAATATGTTTAATGCGATTTATTTGAATGGAATCAGTAGAGAGCGATTTGATGCTTTTCGAGTTGTTTTCCGGCGAAAAAATAAATCACGAAGAACATGCAACGTTCAGCTGACCGTATGAAAAACAGAGAGCCCGATAAATTAAATTTTATACAAAAAATCATTTTTCGATTTTTCAAATTGTCCGCGTTTCGCATTTCCTGGAATTTTCTAAGTTTTACACCAAGAACTTTCTATTTTTTCATTTGGAAAGTCGTTAAGTGATAATTTCACACAAAACTTCGTACAAAAAAATCAATTTTCCATTTTTCCAACTTTTCCGGAGGATTTTCCAAAATTTTCTTTCGTGAAAACCTTCTCCTCGAAACTACGAACAACTGACAAAAACTTTTACAGAAACTGGCCCAGCCGTTCTCATTTTTTAAATCACTATACATTTTTTACACCATTTTTATATACTACATATATAGATACACTCGATATTTGACGGAATTCTACAATCGTAACCTCATTATTCTGGCAATAATTAGACAAACGTGCGTAATTTTGAACTATGCAACTTATAACTATGCAGTCATATTAATTAAATATTTTCCAGTTTAATATGATTTTGTAATATTTAATAATTTTTCGTTTTTACTAAAATATCCTTACGATTTTTGTCAATTTAAAAAACGAGTAATTTAAGCAGCTTGATAGAAAAAAAAAATCATAAGCGATATTGTGGCTGCAAAATTAGGCTAACGTGGTACAAACAAAAAGTCTGGTATTCATTAGTTTTATATAACAAAAATTGTTATAAGTAAGCACTTTTTCGACGTACTTTTTATAGCATCCTAAATTTTTTGATTTTATAGATATCTGTCAGTTAAAATTCTTGAAAGTTGACCATGCTGATATAAGAAAAGTTTTTTTTTTAATAATATTATATTCAAGTTGTAGTAGGCTTAGAAAGGGTGACCGAATCAAAAAGAATGACAAATTCTTTGGCTGAATCATAAGTTTAGATTATGAGAGCTTGTTTTCTAATTTCCCCTGACTTTTTCACTTTATTACATTGAATGTATAATTATTCTTAACTTTAAGTTAATTCACTTTAATTTTCATGTTCTTATCTAGATTTTTATATTTTATATATGTACATGGTACTAATTAATTAGATGGAATAATTAAATGACAATTTCATTAGCATTAATTGATAAAAAAAAATGCTAATGATTTTTTTCAATATTATTATTTATCAAGAATAAGGTTTTTTTATAAAAAGATTTCATTGAAAGTTTATTAAGAAAGGAAATTATCACTGACTGATAATGAAATGGTTACAAAGCATTGCCAATCATAAAATTCATTTCTTGTCTTAACATAAATTAAACCACGGGAATATTTAATCAAAAATAATGAATTTTTAAAAAATAACATACTATTTTTATCCATAGCTGTTAAGTAATGATTACTAATCGTAATGATTACTAATTTGATTACTTTTTTTTGGAGGGTGAAGTAATGATTAAATTACCATTACTTTCAATTTTACACGGTAAATAATTGATAACGATTACTAGTAAGGGGAAAATAATCTAAATTACTTGAAATTACAAAAAAAAAAAAAAAAAAAATAATCGAAAAGAATCAAGGGTAATCAAAAAAAATTTGATTACTTTTATTATTTTTAATTCTTTTTATGATTATTTTTAATTCTTTTTGATTATTTATGAATTTTTTAAGTTTCTTTTTTTTTATAAACTTCAATTATGCTCTAGTTCTTCTAATTAGCGAATGGGTTTATTTCTCTTTTCTCTCCCACTCATAAATATTTTAATTGTTACTACTTATGCTTTGGCAGCAATAAAAATTCCATTGATCTCTACATTTCACTAATATTTTGTTTCTTGTTTCGTTGCTAAGTTGATAGAAAAAAATTCCTTCTTTCTCTTTTCTTTCTTATTCATAAATATTTTAATTGTTAATACTTTTTTTAAAATTAAATATGTAATCTACACCCAACATTTTTGAAAATAATTAAAAAGAATCGAAAGTAATCGTTGAAAGTAGCTGGATTACTTTTTGATTATTTCTGATTCTTTTTGATTATTTTTTAGTAATCTTCAGTTATCCAGATTATTTTTTCATTACTAGTAATTGTAACCAATAATTTTTAAAACCGGCTCAAAAGAGAATTATGTAGTCACTAGATGACCCGTGCGAATATTTCGCATCGTTAGTTGTCATTTTTGTAAGATAAAATAATTTTATTAAAAGTATAAAAATATTGGAAATCATAATACATACATACATATGTTTAAATGCTTTTATAATACTTCTTTGAATACAATGTTAGAGGTAATGACATGATCATCGTTAACTTTTTTGCCCGTAGGAATCCTTAATTCAAACAAAAATATCTCTTAATAATTGTTGCGAAAAAAACGACTTTAAAACAGATTTCAACTGTCTGCCTATAACAGCTCAAGTGTATGACCACATAAATTAGGTTACATTAACGATTGGGACACATTTTATACTTTTTCAACTGTTCAATAGCTTGGTAATATACATCAAATTGCAGCAACTATAGGGTTACTTTTTAATATCCAAATTCAAATTATATACTTGCTGTTGTAGTAGATTTAGCGATTAGGTTCTGTGTAAATTTCAGCCGTCTGTTTGTAACGGTACAACAGTTTGCCCATATACATCAGATATAATATAACATTTTTATACTTCTTATTATACCAAATAAAGCAGTGGACATTCTGTCTAAAATTAAGGTGTTTATATACAACGGTTCAAAAAATACGGCCATATAGAACAAATTATATTAATTTTGAGAACACCCTTTAATTTCTAAATTAAAATTAGAAGCTTCTTGTTATAGTGGACTTAGGAAAACATGTCCGTTGTAAATTTTAGCTGTCTGTCTATAACGGTTCAAAAGTCGGGCCACATACACCATATTATATCAACTATTGGAACACCCTTTAACTTCTAAATGCAAATTTTATACTTTTTGTTATAGCGGAGTTAGCAATACAGGTCCGTTGTAAATTTCAAGCGTCTGTCTACAACTGTTTAAAAGTATAGCTATATACATCAATTTTAATAAACTATTGGCGCACCCTTTAATTTATAATTTGTAATATTAATACTTGTTACTATAACACCCATAGCAATCGACATTCTGTCCAATTTGTAAGCGTTTGTCTCTAACGGTTCAAAAGATAGGCCCATATAAGTAAATTCACATCAATTATGGGGGCACCCTTTAATTTTTAGATTTATTTTTGCATAATTTCTTGTTTTTGGGAGCTACAGTAATACGCAGTCATTTTAAATTTTACAGAAGTGCCCTTTACAATTCATAATACACGTAAAAAATATGTATGTTGTATAGGGACACCCTTTAAATGAGCTGTTTTTAAAACGGGACCAATCTGTAAGCATAGTCTATCATATTACCAAAAAATTTTAAAATCGGATCAGAAATGACTGAGTTCCGGAAGCACAAATAAAAAAAAACCAACATTCAGACGAATTGTATAACCTCCTTCTTTTTTGAAGTCGGTTAATAAACAACACTATAGTAAATAGCGGTATTGCCAGAATAGATTTTAATACATACTTTATTATGTAGAACTGCGTTACTATTAAGCGACCCTGTATTACCACACTTGAACACAAACACAATCGTATTGACAACAGTATTATCATGCAGAAGCGACTCTGCATTACCACACTTGAACAAAAACATATAATCACTGCATTATCATGCAGTTCTATTTAAAATATAATTTTTATCAATGAAAATATTAATTTTTCAATTTCCACTTATTTTTCGGCATTAGTGTTAGAAATACACTTTAAAATGAGATATCATTCATTAAATTTGATGCGGTGGTATGGGAGATATTTGCAACCGACAAAAAAAGTGCTTTAGAAATAATATATATGATTACAATTATTATTGAAAAGTAATGTAATTTAATTGACTACTAAACGTAATCAAAATTTAACAGCTCTGTTTTTATCCCGCATAAATAAATTAATAACCGGTATTAAAATTAAACATTCTAAAGTATAATAAAGCAGTATTTGAAATTTACCTTTTTATCACAAAAACTTGGTGAAATATTTATGTTGTATTATCGGTTCTTTCCGATTCAATGCTTAGAAAAAAATTTCGGGAAGCAGGATTGTTAGACTTTTTTCTAGAAAAATCGTCACAGATTAAAATTTTAAAATGTATGACTATACTATCAGCCTTTTGATTTTTTTATTGTTTATTGTAGTAAGATAATGGTCCATTTAATTTAAAAATGTGTGTGAAATAAGTATTTGAATTAAATTAGACGTTTATTATAACAGTAAGTAACAGTAACAAACGAATATTTTGGTGTTTTTTATTAAACTTTTAGTAAAGTTTCCACAAAACATAAATAAAAATGACAAATATTGAAAATGTATTATTTGGAATGTTTTTTATGCGATTGTTTAAAACTAAAAATTGAAGTGTTTTTACTGCGGGGAAAGCATATCCGTGTGTCCATTTCTACCAAAAATTTGTATAGAAACTTCAGGAGTCTTATATCTCAATAATTGTCCCAAACTTTTCGCAGGAAGTACATTAATTATACAAATTCTTTTCAGTTACAATCTTTTCAATGTACTTAGACAATTCATTCAGATTGAATTGTGGACAGACCGATATATTTACATTGTTATTGAGACAAATTTCTCAATGTCATTTTATTTTGCGTATCAAGCAATGTAAACCAAACTTCTACTCATTACATTACTATTTAACATTTAAACAAATAATAAATGTTATAAAAATTATTTTAATTTTATTTTTTACAGTGTGACAGCATACATTATAAAGTTAATA
Organism: Gymnosoma rotundatum; assembly: GCA_916610165.2. NCBI lineage: Eukaryota > Metazoa > Arthropoda > Insecta > Diptera > Tachinidae > Gymnosoma > Gymnosoma rotundatum. The sequence goes on along the minus strand of OU744338.1, from coordinate 68,505,758 downwards.
ATTTAAATATCCAGTAAGTTGTGTAATTACATATATCATCTGATTAAATATAATTTACAAAAATGTTGTTTTATTTCGCATTTGATTTCAATACTTTACACGAAATGTCAAATGTCTAGTTTGTAGTTTATCAATATTTGGTAACATAATTTATTTAGTGAATACGGAAGTAATTTTTTCAGTTTTTTTTTTTTTTTTTTTATTTAACAGACGCTTTCTAGCCTCATTGATTGGTTGATTTGAAGAAAAATTATTATTATTTTTCTTTTTTTCGTCCCTTTTTTCGGCGCCTAACTACTTATCTCGCTTGCACACTTTTATATGAATAAGGTATTGTAAATAAATTTTCATTTCCACTTATTGGTAGATTATGAAGCATATCTTAAGTGCTAAACACTAAAAACTGCAGACAAAAATTAAAAATTTTTATTTGGTATTATAGGTTTGAATTGGAGTTTGTTGCATACATCTAAAAAACATTTTTAATTTCTAAATATGAATTATTTTACATTCAAATCAATCAATTGTTTTAATTGAGTATTAAGTTGATAACGACATTACAGATTGAGTTTGGTTCTTTATTTTAGACGTTATCGACATTATATAAAAAAATTGATCTTAGGCAAAACTTGTTAAATATATTTGAAAGAATGTATGTTATTTGTTAGCGTACCACATAAGGACAGAGTATCTATAATACATGAGGTGGTTTTTTTTGAAAGTAGTATTTTTTCATATATAGAAATATTTAAGGGTTTGGCTTTGAATCAATTTAAAAGTATTTGTGTTATTTAATGAATTCGAGCGATGTATTTTAAACTATAGAACTTTAAAGCTGTATTATTAAATAATAATTACTAAAATTACTTTTAAAAAATTAACCGTTTTTTTTTTTTGGCTCCACATGGATTTATACCACTTTCAAAAATAACGTTTTAGCTGAAATAAAAACAAGAACAAATTTTACTAAAACAAATTTTTATGTAAAAAGTAAGAGTTATATAAGTTATTTTTTATTGAATTTTCACGATTTTGATTTTTTTTAGAAATATTTTTTATTCTTTCATTAAATTTTTAAGTTTTACAATTTTTGTTTGCTTTATATTTATTATCATAAAAATAACTTTATTAACTTAAAAATAATTTTCCGATTTAACTCTCTTCCGAAATATGGTTTGTAACCGTTGAAGCCAATCTTATTAATCACAAAATCCTAATTCTAATTACTCCTTCAACCCTGATCATTTATTTGCAGTAGCAGAGTTTTAAGACAGAATTTAACAAAAACACAATAAATAACAAACAATTTTACAAAAACAAAAAAGAAAGAAATTTGAAAAAAAAAACAAAATACTGAAGGTCGGAGAATACCAACAACATAAATGTAATATATTAATTGAAAGTTAACGGTTGGAATGACTTTTAATGACTTTTAAATTAGTTATTGGTAGAATTTACATTACTTTCTTATTTTTAATTACAGATGGCAGAAATATAGAGAACTGATTTAACGGTTGCAAATAAATGATCATAAGAGACAAAAAATAATTATCTTCATTTAATTATCATTAATATAACTTAATTTAGAACCACCTATGTTGGGTTAATTAATTCTTATTTTAACTTCATAATCGTTTACCTACTATATAGGCCTAGTAAAATACTAATCTAAAACTAATCCTTAAAACTAGAAAAATTAAATATAAAAAATAAGGGAATATAAACCCTGTGATATATTATAAAGCGGATAGGGACGTTATTTGCAAAATAATAACAATTGCCACTATTTTCTTTGCACTAAACAAAACTTGCTGTATACAAGTCCAAATACAAATACGAATCCTTGCTGTATAGGTGTATTATCGGCGCTTGCAACCAAAAATCAGAGCAGGCTTTAGGTAACGGAAATGAAATACTTACGCTCTGTTAAAGGTACAACTTGACGTAAGAGAATACGAAACGGCCTATCAACAGAACCATTAAACAAACAGATCGTGAGCGAAAAGCAAAGATAATTTGGGTATTTTTGCAGAATGTCACAGATATGCTGTCGAAATAGGTAGTGAAAGTAAAGAAAATGTACAATTAAAAAAGCGTTGTTAACGTAAAATCATGAACAGGCTAAATAACGGCACAAGACAAAGCGTTGTAAAAAGTCTTTGGTCCGGAATATTGTTTTTTATATACTTGGTTTCGTATTGCTGTTTTTTGCGTTTTGTTCCTTGGACACCGGTTTCAGCCTGCTCTTGATTAAAATTTAAAAGAAAGAAAATACGAAAAAATTAAGGTATTCTAAAACCGCGTTGAATAGGATATATTTTTCTACTTGTTTCAATCACTTCTCGTCTAACACAAAAAACCAAATTAATATTATAAAGTAAAGTGGCAGGTATCATAAAGTATTTAGGTGTATAATAAACGGTTCAAGTCATTGTCAGCGACAGCAATTACTTACTCTTTGTGTTGTTAACATTCCTTGCTTTAAAGTTTAAACTTGTGCAGTATTCATATATACATACATATATGTACACAATTACACGTACTCATAAAAACACAAAGCTCTTTTATCTGCTTACTTGAAGCTGTGGTGAAACTGATTGATTATGGGGATAATTTGCTGGAAAACCAAAGTGTATTTATTATATGTAAAACTGTTGCAACTGTTGGACCATTAGATTGAAGGTGTTGATGGTGACACACTAAAATAAAGATAAACACTTTAAATTACGTGATGTGAGAAAGTCTTCAGCGTGGTTTGTCTTTGTATCAGTGTTGTCAGTTATGGCGATTTCTTGCCAAATTTGGTGATGAAAACTTTAGATTGGCGATTGGTAAGATACTTGCCGATTTTTTAACATTATTTCCATGCGTTGAATTAAAAAAGGATAAGATGGGTTGAAAATTGCTCCTCTACTCGTATTAGTGACACGCCTTATAATCATATCTTCAAACATTATACTTTTTCAACTTTTCAATAGTTTGGCAATATACATCAAGTTGCAGCAACTATAGCGTCACTCTTTAATTTCCAAACTCAAATTATATACTTGCTGTTGTAGTAGATTTAGCAATCAGGTTCAACAGTTTGCCCATATACATCAGATTATATCAACTATTTAATTTATAATATAACATTTTTATTATACAAAATAAAGTAGTGGATATTCTGTCTAAAATTTAGGTGTTTGTATAAAGCAGTTCAAAAAATACGGTCATATAGAAAAAATTACATTAATTTTGGGAACACCCTTTAATTTCCAAATTCAAACTAAAAGCTTCTTGTTATAGCGGACTTAGCAAAACATGTCCCTTGTAATTTTAAGCTATATGTCTATAACGGTTCAAAAGTCCGGCCACATACACCATATATTATCAATTATTAGGACACCCGTTTATTTCCAAATCCAAATTTAATACTTGTTGTTATAGAGGAGATAGTAATACAGGTTCTTTGTTAATTTCAATCGTCTGTCTATAACTGTTTAAAAGTGTGGCCATATAACAAATTAAATGAACTATTGGTGCACCCTTTAATTTATAATTTTAAATATTATCAGCTGTTACTATAACGGCCATAGCAATTGACATTGCGTCAAATTTACAAGCGTTTGTCTATAACGGTTCCAAAGATAGTAATTATGGGACAACCTTTAATTTCTAAATTCAAATTATAAACTCTTTGATAAATCGGACTTAGAAATACAGCTCCCTTTTAAGTTTCAGCGTTCTGTCTATATCGGTTCAAAAGTACGCCCACACACTTAAAATTACATCAACTATTGGAACACCCTTTAACTTCCAAATCCATATTTAGTACTTGTTGTAATAGCAAGCTAACCAATACAGGCTCGTTGTAAATTCCAAGCGTCTGTCTATAACTGTTAAAGAGTATGGCAATATTCATCAAATTAAATGAACTATCGGCTCACCCTTTAATTTAGAATTCTTAATATTAACACTTGTTACTATAACGGCCATAGCAATCGACATTCTGTCTAATTTGCAAACGTTTGTCTATAACGGTTCAAAAGATAGGCCCATATAAGTAAATTTACATCAATTACGGGGCACCCTTTAATTTTTAGATTTATTTTTGCATAATTTCTTGTTTTTGGGAGCTATAGTAATACGCAGTTATTTTAAATTTTACAGAAGTGCGGTTTACAATTTATAATACACGTAAAAAATATGTATGTTGTATGGGGACACCCTTTAATTTTTAAGATTATGAGCTATTTTTAAAGCGGGATCAATCTGTATGCATAATCTATCATATTACCAAAATTTTCAAAATCAGATCAGAAATGACTGAATTCTGGAGGCACAAATAAAAAAAAGCAACATTCAGCCGAATTGTAAAACCTCCTTCTTTTTTTGAAGTCGGTTAAAATTTACAAAATTAACTGTTTTTTATCGATTACATTGTTTTTGGATTAACGTGTAACTGATACGATTTTAAAAGAAATTTATTTTCTATATTAAAAAAAAGTTTTTAAATAACATATATTAAGAAGTTTTCAAAAGTTTAGGGGACCCCAAAAGAGAATTTGGTAATTATGAAACATAGTGGGGAACACTTCTTTTATAAAGTAGATTCCATACTTTGGTTCAAAATTGCCAAAAATCTTATAAAAGGTTCTCTTCATTACAAACTCATCTGTAATAGAGAGCCAATTTACACTATGAAATTTTTGTGAAAGTAGCATAAAATTTTTGTTTGACGGTGAAGCAAGAGGAGTAAGAAATCTGTCATGGCTTGAATTTTGAGGGGATGTTGTTGTTGTTTATGATTCGTTTAAAATAACGCATATCGGATCAACTCAAAAAGAGAATTGAAAAAATTTCATATATAAATGGCATGATATTATTCTGGACAAATTCTATTAAAGCTAATATTACAAGCACATGGTCAAAGCTACAGTCGATTAGCCACCAATACTTTTCTTTATTCGTTATTACTGTTCTTTCATTTGGGTAACTGATAGTGTAAAATAAGTTCCATTGTCAAGTAATTGAGGTTATTATATGGTGTACTTAAATTCGATTGTTGTTACACATACACATATTAAGTTTATATAATAAAACTTAGTTTCTGATGTCTAAAAAATTTATTCTGTCGATTAAAAAAAATATTTCTGCTATGTGTAAAGTGCTTAGTGTAGATAAATGTTATTGCTTCGACCTTTTCATCATTGTGTAGAAAGGCCCTAAAAGAATACCGTATTGGTGCCAGGTACAATAATTTCACATCTAAGAAATGAATAATATTTTTATTTTATAATTATTGTTTGTATCGAATATTAAGGCAAAGTCAAAATACTATTTCATAACTCTGATAGTTTTGAAATTTAGACTGGCATGTCAGAAAAATATTCGACTTTATTCTATATACCCACAAAAGTCGCGCAGTAAGTGTTGTGAGTATATATATATATATTTTTTTATTAGAAAAATTATTGTATTTGGAACCCTACTAACTTTCTGTTTGTTGTGAATTTAAAAATGTCAATACCTTGATCCGAATTGCTCACAAATTTTTACCGATCTTCCTTTAATTTTTGTTTGTTTGTTAAAAAACAATTTTAAGGTCGACAGATAAGAGTTGATATTTTACAAGGAGCTTATAGCCCTTAAATTGAATTCTCCACGAGTTTATAATTCTCCAAAACTCTATGTAAGTTTGAAAATTCTCTGACGGACAGAGAAGTATTCATCTGGGGCTGTGTAGTACAACTATTTCATAAGGAGCATAGAGCCCTGAAATAGTAAGCGCAAACTAGTGATCAGTTCCGCGTGTTTTGTTGGCATGAGTTTATAACTCCGCACGTTTTCTGTTGGGCAGCAATCTCTTGCACCAGTTAACTACCAGACTAGAATATACCGCAGCACGAGTCTGCGCAGCACAAAGCCGCGAGGCAGCCTTGGATGTTACTGCAAGCAGAAGAATTTATAATGTTTACTTACACTTTACTTTAATTTTATGAGACTTCACGACCTTGGACACCGCTGAGCATACCCCAGTAACCAGCCAAAGCGTGTCGTCACATTGGCACAGGCGGCCGATAGATAAAAAGTAATATATTACAAGATAGCAACATCGTGACGAAAATAAGATTTAATACATTTTCTCTCAGTGTGCCACATACATTAAATTTCATCAACTATTTTATATATGATGTGTTAGCGGACTTAGTAATATAGGTTTTTTGTAATTAACATTCATCTGTCTACATTAGACATCCGTCTTATTTTCGAGTGTTTGTTTATAACGGTTCAAAAGATTGAGTATCCTAAAATTTGATGTCATTTTAAGTATATAGGCAAATTGTTAAACAGTTGTAGACAGGCGTTCGAAATTGCAAAGACACTGTATTTCTAAATCCGATATAATTACAACTATTAAATGTGAATTTGGAAATTAAAGGGTGTTCCAATAATTGATGTTATTTTTTGTATGTGGCCAGAGTTTTGTACTGTTATTGGCAGACAGCTGAAATTACCAAGGAAACTGTATTGCTATGTCCGCTATAACAAAGAATAAACAATTTAAAACTAGAAATTAAAGGGTGTTCCCATAATTCATGCAAGTTGAGTTACATATATGGCCCAATCGTTTGATTAAAATTATAAATTAAAGGGTGTTTATATAATTTGATGCACATACAACCATAAATGACCAAACTGTTGAACCATTCAGACAGCAAATACAAAATTTGAATTCGGAATTTACAGGATGCCTATATAGTTGATGTAATTTGATGTATATGACCAAACTGTTGTAGACAGGGGGTTGAAATTTACTAGCTATATTGCTAAGTCCGCTACAATAAGTATGGCCGTCTTCCTAAACGCCTGTTGCAATGCATAATTTAAAAAAATGCGTATGCAATGCGAAACATATTTTAAATGCAAACTTGCGTTGCAGAGAAATTTTTTGAATTTTATCGGCATTTAGGAACGTCGCTATGCAACTCATACGTAAAGCAAATGTCAAAAACATGGTATAAAATTGAATAATTTTTTTTTTTTTTTTTTTTTTTTTTTTGAAAAATAGAGGTTACACAAAATTATTTATCCATTTTGTTGGCAAGTGCTGACGAATTATCTCAGGTCAAATCTTCCAAAAAATATTGATTTGCTATAGAAACCTATTAAAAAGAAAAAAAGAAGAGACAACTTTGTTAAGGACAATAAAAATCCCGGAAACAAGTGATCAAAAATAAATATTTTTTAAGGATTCATTGAATAAATGGATGATGGTATTTTTTATTCACATTTCATTTTAAAAATAACATTTTTAAAATGTTTGCATACAAAATAAAAATGATGCGTGATTTTGACTTCTGATACTCATTAAAGTGAGTTGCCAAACGATTAGGAACATTGTACGTTGCCAAAAAGTTTAGATATGCGTTTACGAAGTGTATGCATTGTAAATATGCATTGCAACTTGCGTTTAGGAAGTCGGCCTATAGTATTAGAATTTGGATGTTTAAGGGTGTTTCGCTATAGTTAATTTGATTTGATTATTTGGCCAGAAGTTTGAATCATTATAAAGCAATAGCTGAAATCTAAATTGAATTTTTTCGTTCAAAAATTATTTATATAAATTTTAACTCCCAGCATAGAGCATCGACCACAGTACCGTATAATATCCCGCTAATTTATTATTCTCAACTTTTTTTAATCACAAATATTGCCAGCATTTCCCTTAAATATCCAATATACTACTGCTGTGACCACAAAGCTTCTTATCGAGCATAATAATCCTAGACGACAACAATTTACATTAAAAAATGCTTTTGCGAAGTTTGCTATAACCCTCACTAATTTAATTTGTAATTTGCAAGTGTTATGCCACGGGTTTTGATAGTAAAAAATAAAGGTACATTTAGCCGACCGTAAATGTAGATGTGTCAGCTGAACATTTTTGTTATACGAAGAGCTGACTAAAATCTCACCTAGTCGTAACGTTTCAACCTGCTGAATAAAGAACTTCAGCACGAGGTTACGTCACAGATGTATCCAGTGATGGTAAATATTATCATAAATTTAAGTGAAATACAAACCCCCTTTTCAAGTACGTATATGTGCTTATTTAATTAAACTTTTTAGTTGTTAAATTTTATTACACACATTATAATTTTAAAGAAATTATGAAGTTTTCTTTACTAAATTTCCCTGAAGCCACACGATCAACTTTTCCTTTCAAGTTTACACACATACTGCTTTTTTAAATTAATTTAAATTGACAGCTGTGACGTAGGCTGCACGCAACTTGAAAGTAAACTGCTTTCAAGATGGCAAAATCTTATAGCGGCATAATATTTGTAGAAACAAAAACGAAGAATAGTTCAAGAGAATTTAGAACATCTGTTTTCTTAAGCGTAACTTGAAACACTCAACTTCAAAGAAAAATTGAAAGCAAGTTCATTTCAATTTTTAAAAGTATGAGTGTATTCGTAAAAAATGTGAATGTATTAAAACTTGAGACAAAACTTGAAACAAAATTTGATCGTGTAACCCTCAAATTAAATATGTTATACACGTAATGTTTTCTAAGATTGTTATGCTAAGTATAACTTATGCAAATATATTTTTCATCATAACAAAACAACATCATTTTAGTACCGTTGAAATATTTACGTACTTTTTGCACAAAACCGCAAAGTGGCCATCATTGATTTGAACAGCTGTGCGTTATTATTTATTCATAAACAAAAGTATGTAAAAAATACATGACACGTTTTAACATATTCTATAAACACAACTACATTTACAGTTACTGTACAGCTAAATGTACTTTAAGGCCAGGATTCACTATCATACTCGGACGTACGATCGGTCAAAAATTGCATGTGTACTCAAAAAGTATGATAGTGTGGATTAAAAGTGTATGCGTGTGACAGACTTTTTGACAGATCTGTACGATTTTATAATCTTTTGAAATAATTCATAAAATTTTTTCCATGCGATCAGGGTTGATTTTTTTAAGATGATGAAGAGAAAAAACGACAAAATATTTAAACCATATGTGTTTTCATCTTTTTTGTATAATAGTGTGGCACCTGCGACTACATTTTAAAACGATTTTTAAAGTAAGACAGAATTCTGTCAGATTTTTATGTGATTAAATCCTACGATTGTGTATGATAGTGAATCCTGGCCTGTAACAATAATGCATTGTTTTGAATTTTGCGTTTTAAATAGTAAAAGAAAAGAAATTTGATTAAATTAAACAACGGGAATTTTATATTATATTTATTAATTTTTAAAATAAAATCTTTTTTCGTGCTATTTTCTATTATCCGGATTAATTATTTAAATTACCGATTTTGATTATTGAGGGTCAAAGCACGTCTCGATAGCAATTTTGTTACCGCTTACTTAGCTCTTCAGGCAACTTCTGACAAACATTTTAAATAAACTAAAAAATTTTGTCAAAACAATAAAGCAAAGACAAAAATCAAATTTTAAGCACAAACAACAATAAACAACAGTAATTCTATTTTTCCAAAGTATATCTATATTATAGATTCTATAACAAGTACATGCAGGACTTCAGCTGATAGTTTTATTTGTGTGCGTGTTTATCAGTTTTTGTGTCAAAATTTGTTTAATATTTTTCAATTTTTATTTTGCTCTTGTTTGTTTACGTTTTTCTTTTAATTTTTATTGTTTTATCAGGTATGGAAAAAACACTTTTTTAGCTCAAGTTGAATTACAAATCCTTTTATTGAATTCTTGTTTAAATATACATTGATATAGTCGTTAAAAGGTCATTCTCTTACTTTTTTAATAATAATTAAGTAAAATTCATATAAATTTTTTAGTTAAAACATTTATAAAATATTACAGACTTTGCCATCTCTGAACTGTTTTTTGACATAATACATGATTTTACACAAACAAAATGTCTGTTGTTGCTCTATTGTTGTATACGAGTATGTTGTAGACTTGCATGTACTTGATATAGATATACTTTGTATTTTTCTTTCTCCACTGTATACGGCTGACTTTTTTTCGACTTTTTTATACAGCTGAAAGAGGATGAAAAATAAAATATCACAAAACACTACGATAATTTATTTATATGCACGGGCGCTTTGTAAATATTAAATTAAATTAAACAACTGGAATTTTTTTATTATATTATTAGATTTATTTTTCATGCTCTTTTAAATTGAAATTTTCAATTAAAATAATAAATTTGGTTTTTGCGACTTATTTCCTAAGTCGGCTTAAAAGCTTAGAAATCGCACGTCTTTTTCGTTTTCCATGTTGGAAGTTTTATAGAAACTCCAAAAAAGGTAAGCGGAAGGATTATTATATATTCGTTTTGTTACACACTCTTTATAAAATTTAAAACTAAAACATTCTTTGCTAACCTTATGGCTCCTTAGGAAACAATAAATGTTTACTTTTGTACAAAAAATACAATAATAATTATTCTATTAGGCATGTCGCAAATTCCGATTGGAATGGTTTAAATTCCGTATTAACAATTCCGATCGGTTTTATTTACCTTCTGCAAATTCCGATCGATTTACTTATTTCTAAAAAATGCTTAATCTCCACATTTTTTGATTTAAATGCAGCAATATTGCGCACACCAAAGTAAATAACAAGGCTAATTTAAATAAGGATACATAATTAAGGTAAATTTAAAAACCGAAAAAATTTCAAAAAAATAAATTCCACTTTGAAATTAAAAATAGTTTCATTCTGAAGAAATTGTTTGTATTTGAGGAACCAATATGCGGAATTAAAACCACTTCCGATCAGAATTGCGTTTGTGACATGCCTGTATATTTTACTAAGACTTTTTTTATGTCTTAATATTATTTTACAGCTACTAAATTGGCCAACTCTAACGTATATTAAAATGAATGTAAACACTTCAAGTTTATAGTTTTAAGTCGTTGGGTGCGGCCGCGTGCGCAAAGTTTGTTTCTTCTCATTAAGAAGTTGCATAAAGGAATGCAAATTGCTGAGCCTTAAAATTTTTAATTTCTTTACCGATAGCTTAAAGTTTTTACTGTTGCATTGATAACTTTTCATTGTTATGAAGGTTAGGCTAAATGCAATTGTATAAAAAGCACTCGCTATGAAAGAACAGTATATGTAAGAAATTTTATGGCAACACACAACAGCGTTTTATGGCATAAGTATAAAGGTATCACTAACAGATAAAGCAATTAAAAATTATGTAACACTTAAAAATGAAAACATTCTTTGAAAATATTTAAAAGAAAATGTTTTATTTTTGTTTATTCTCCTCGAGTATTATTTGCTGCAAAAAAGGTTCGAAAATACAAAGGTCAAAGTTGTGCGTACTTACAGATTTGTAATAAAGATGAAATTTTCTTCATATAAAGTTAAATTTTATCACTAAAAATATCGTACATTACACTCTTAACATGTGAATAACGAAGGCTGTTTTTAAAAATTGCATTAAAATTTATGATTTTCAGCTTTTTGCTCATCGCTGCATAGCGCATGGCTGCAGTACCTTTTAACACTAGAAATATTTAGCAGCTGGCCATTCTTTAAGAATTGATCTTTGACATTAAATAGCATAATTTTGAATTTTAACGTTACTAATTTTTTCCAGCATGTACACGTGTTTTTCAACACCTAAAGATAATTCCTAATCGGAAGGTTATAATAATAGTTCAACTTACCGAGATTTTTAAAAGAAGGAAAAGGGAGACGTTTTCATTAACTTCATTAAAGACACGCAATTTTTTAACAATTATTTAACAGTTGAACGAAAAGCCATCCATTTTTAATTTTGATTTTAGTTGGGAATAATATGTTTTATTAACGATGTAATGCATTTTTTTCTAGGAGCTAACCGTTTTAAAGAAATATTGCTTCTACTGTATAGGGGCAATTGTGGCGAAATTTATCCATAATTTCTTTTATACCCTTCCCGCAGTTGTTAAAAGGGTATATTTGTGGTTTTCATGAATAACAGCGCATGTCTTTAAATCAAACTTTTCAGTAGATCAAAAACTTGTTATTTTTGAAGCTGCGGTCTTGGTATCAAAACTTTTCAACTATTTTTTATACAGTAATGCAAATGTAGGTTTATGCAATATTCCAACTAATTTTTAGGAATAATTTCCTTATGGATTAGATCCCAGAGCAATTTGAAAATAACAAACCATTTTAAACATCGAAGTTGTGTTCTGACAAAACATGTAAATGATTTTCGCTGAACAAAAAGAATGCGACCACACAAGTAAGTAACGAACTTAAAGAGTATATTAAAAACTTTTAATACATTTAAAAAAAAGTTAGAATAGAAATGTTAAAAAATGCGAAACTTTTACATTTTTTTCAACAGCACAGCTAAGATAACATGGAAAAAGAAAAAACACCATATAAAGCACAGTTATGACCATGCAGATAAAACAGCGTATCTGCCGCTGTTTAAAAAGAAGCGAGTGTTTGTCAACAGCGTTGCCAGAAGCTTTGAGTAGAAAATCATCATATGGAGAAAAAAAATCATATTTTACGGAAAAAAATCATCATTTTCTCAATACAAAATTTTATTTAAAAATTATAATTAAAATACATATATTAACATACAGAATTTCATATTTTTAATATCTTGGTTAATTTTAAATTATAGCATGAACAGTTTCTTATTGCTAAGAAATTGACTGTTGAAAATACTCGTTCGACATTTGCTGAAGAAATGGGAAGACTTATAATTTTGACAACACCGGAAAAGCTGGAATATTGTCAGCACGAGTTTTTTTTTAACTTTTGACTAAAAACCCTCACAGCTAAGTTTATCTAGAGTCGTTATCTTTATTTTAAATATTTTTTTCACTAACTAAATTTGGAAAATTGTGTATTAAGCCTGTCAGAGAATTAATTTTTCTATTTATAATTTTCAAAGGTTCAAGACATGAGTTAAAATCAAATGGTTTTAATATTTGTTTACATAACTCAATGTAAAATGCCACACAATTTTTAATAAATTCATTTTTTTCATTTGCAGTGAGTTTTCAGCTAGAAATCTTTTGTTTAACAAAAACACCCAGATAGACTTCTTCCTTATGTAGAAATAGACTTTTGTTTTCAAAATTAAGGTCAATATTGAGACTCATGTTCATATATTCTGTTTGTATAAAATTGTCTAAAATTTTTAAGTAAACGCGTTGCAGTTCCTTATACATTCTATGTATTTGACAGGATAAGCTTTGAAATATTTTGTTTTGTTTACTACAAGCTGATACAAAACTTAACTTCACTATGTAGTACAATTACAATGAAAGTACTACACATTTGAAATAAAAAAATCATAGTTTTTATAAATTAGAAATCATAATTTAAGAAAAAAAATCATCAAATCATATTTTGGGTCAAAAATCATCAAAAATATGATAAAATCATCATTTTGGCAACGCTGTTTGTCAACATGCTATGAAAAAAAGAATTTTTTTTGAAATTTGAGAATTAATTAATATTATAAAAAAAAAAATCCCGTTGTTTAAAATGTTTAATATTTGCAAAGTGCCTGTGCATAAAATAAATTATCGTAGTGTTTTGTGATATTTTATTTTTCATCCTCTTTCAACTGTATAAAAGAGCAGAAAAAAACTCTGCCTTATACAGCAGAGAAAGAAAAATAGAATTACATTTGGTTATTGTTGTTTTTGCTTAAACTTTGATTTTTGTCTTTGCTTTATTGTTTTGACAAAAATCTTTAGTTTATTTAAAATATTTGTCAGAAGTCTCCTGACGAGTTAAGTAAGCGATAACGAAATGGCCATCGAGACGTGCTTTGACCTTCAATAATCAATATCGGTGATTTAAATAATAAATCGGGAGAATAGCATGAAAAAAAGAATTTTTTTTTGAAATTTGAGAATTAATTAATATAATAAAAAAAAAAAAAATCCCGTTGTTTAAAATGCTACGTTATTGTTGAAATTAATTTGAAAAAATGTAGAAGTTGTGTTGTTGTGTGAAGAAAAAAGGGGGATATAACACCATATTTTTATTATTATTTTTTTTTTAAATCATTTAAAATGTAACAATTTGGTATCATTAACTCGAAATGTGAAAATTTGGACATAGGCTGTTCATGAAAACCACAGATATATCGTCCGTGTTAGGGTTGAAATCAACTTTGGCAAGGCACTAGATATAGTTTCGAAATTTTCGAAAATTTTGCTATTGAAATCCAGCAAGATCGGTATATGCCTTTCGAGGCAGCGGCAAATGTTTCCATATCATTTGGAACAAATCTATTTTAGTAATGTAACGTCATTCAAAAGTAAGATAGAGAACTAAAAATAAGAAAAAACATCACGTGAATAAATTGGCGCTCGCTTATATTTTCTGAGTTATGGGCCTCTGAACTTTTTATAGAAAAGTACGATCATGCACCATATTTTTTTAAAATATCAATATCAATCATTTAAAAACTTTTTCTTTAAGGAAATAATAAAATTTTTTTAAAACGCTTTACCCATTCAGATGGTATTTTTTTAGTTAACCTGTAACAAAAAAAAAAAAAAAAAAAACAACTGAAAAAGAAGTAAGACAATTTTATAGGTAAACGAATACAACTTTTCAGTTGGTATGTGAGGTACCACAATTACAGACTACACATACAAATATAAACAAGAACCAAGGCTCTACGTGGGATAATTCTCCAGGTACGCGACTATAATTTTTTACTTTGTAGAAAAGTGCTTCACCCTACCAAAATCAGATATCAAACTGTGAATACCTCAGGAACATTGCTCCACTGGTGTAGGCAGCTGTAGCCGATAGACTGTCAAATTTCTTAATTCTTTTAAAATTAAATAAGTAATAATTTTTTCGATGTTTTCCTAGAAATTTTGAATAATTATTATTTTTTTATTAACGAAAAAAAAAATAGGTAGTAATGATACCCATATTCATATGTTAAAAAATTTAGAGCCCCGTTACTCAGAAATATGGGCTAGTGCCAATATTTTGCTTGATTTTTTTTTTATTTTTAAATTCTCTATCGCACCATATATTTATTTTTTTGATTGGAGTTACTTATTGTTTCAAAAAAAAATATGTTGCCTGCTGCCTCTAAGGACATGAACCGATAATGCTGCTTTCCAATAGCACCTCTTTCGACACTATATCTGATCGATTGACATATTTATTTGATTTAAACACTAACACGAATGGACAGACGGACACTTTAAGAGTCGAAATGGATACTTTAGAAATTACACACGGAAAGACAAACTTATATATACCCTTTTTTAACTTTTTGTGGTGAAGGGTATAAAAATGGAGATTATTTAAGGTAGAAAAATAGTAGGACAGCTTTATTGAGAGAAGGATAAAAAAGAAATAAAATTACACACTAGAAATATTGCAATAATTTTGTTACTTCATTTTGTAATTCTGAAAAATAAATGAGAATATCATGATATATTAATATTTGAATGAAATGATTTTCATATACACGGTTGAGTTTCCAAAATTTATACTTGAATTAAAATATGCAATATTATACAATAAATCATTTGTTTTTTCGCAAACATAAAAATATACAAACACTTATTCCAAAAGCAAAGGCGGCTATATACATATAATTATACTAATATTTTAAAAAATTGTACAAAATATAAATGCTTGAATAAAGTACAGAAAATTATTAGTGATTGAACAGCATTTTAAATACAAAATAAACGAACTGTTGTGATTCACACCGGAAACATTACAGGCAGTGTATTGCTTCGAACTCTATTACATATTTTGAGAAGGCGGGCAACAAATATTTTATACTGTTACTAATCTTAAAATTATTTTACTTTTTTTAAGGTTAATACCCAAGGCGAATTAATACAAGCTACAACAATGCAACAACACAAAAAACAACAGGCATTTTGTTGCTACAAAAATTTGGCTTGTTGTCAAAAAAATATTGTTTTTGAAATTAAGCAAAATAAAAAATTCTTATTGTATATAATATTCAAAAGTGAAGAAATTTTAAAATAAATATATAATGCAATAATTATGTTTTATAACAACCCTCAAATACAACAATTGTGTTAAAACTATCAAAACATTATTTTATTTAATAAATTGATCCACAATATTCTATACTCTGCACAATTGCAATATTAAGGTGAACAATTTGACCATTTGTAAATGAATATTGAAGTTCTTCTTCTTTTGCCGTCTACGAGAAAAAGTCCATCACCTGCAGTTTCTCCAGTAGTAGTGGAACTCTTCATCTAGATCTGATTGTTGACATTGATATTGTAAAAATACTAAATAGTTTTCCTGTTATATTAAGCAGTTCAGTATGAAAGAGCGAGCTTGGAGCTACCTCACATTTATCTGCCAATTGATGAGGAGAACAAATTTTATTTAATGGCGCAGTTTAACAATAGAAAAATATGCCAAAGCCAAAAATATATAGTGAATAATTTGGTGTTAGCCCTAAGTTAGGGAGTTATGGCCCTCCAAATTTTGTACCATATTATGGCATATGTCGAATATTTTATTGCAGAATTAGATAATGTGGGCATCATAGAAATGGTAACTTAGAAGATTATTTAAATCAAGGATAAGCTAAGTAAAAATCAATATGAGCCAAATAAAGAGATTTTTTTTCTATGTTATAACAAACACCGGCTTCGCTTGGTGAAGATTTCCTGCATAGCAGGGTGCAGCATAAAAATTTTCAACTACAAATTTTTTTGTGCTTACTCGTTATTTGTCGACTTTTTCATTAATTTTTCTTTGGTACTTTCTATTACCATTCATACCTATATCCCCATTCCTCCATTAAGCATATGTATACCAAAGATGAGTTAAAGTAATTTAACTGAATTTGTAATATGCATTTTATACCACATTTGAAATTCAAAACTGCTGGAAGATATAAGCCACCTCTGTATAAAACTTAATTCTAATCAAAAGTGTTATCTATAACGTGGAATAATACCAATAATATCTACTCTCTTAGAAAGTTTCTTGTCACCCGACTTTTAGAAAATTCTTGTCACTTAATTGTTGGATTTTTAGTGTCAATCGAATGTGTAAACTACATTTTTCTTTCTTTCTTCAAATATTTTTATTAAATATTTTTCATATACATAATTCTAATCAAACTGAAACCTGAGTCTTTATCTTTTACAGATACATGGAGGAGTCGAACAATAAATAATTCCAATAATTTTTTTTAAAGTCTTTTTAATTTGATTTACTTCAATCAAATTGCAATATATTTCAATAACTATGTGATTATTTAGAATAATATGTATTGCTAATGGAAACTATTTGAATGTGTAATAAAAGAAATTAATCTTTTATAACAGGTTTCTTTTTATTGGTTGGATAAAAAAGGTGTGGTATGTATCTTTACGAATTTAAAGATCAAACGCATGTTTTTAAATCTTTCAATTACATTCCTAATAAACTTAAATGCTGTTTGTTTTGCAGTTCAGTTGTTTCCTTAATTATAATAAACAAGTATTTTCTTTTAAATACTACTTACGCAGTTCTTTTTATACCATTCTTTGACTATTTCAAAAACTCCTTTGAAATGTTAATAAGTAAGGTTTATATATTAAATTCAAATTATTAAGATAAAAAAATTTACACATGAAATGTTTCGTTAATTAATATGTAACAATTTATTTCTAACATTTATTTTCATACCCAATTAGCTTAAAATAAAAATAAATAATGCAATGTTGGCAATTAAAACATAACCATTTGTCGATTTGAAGTCTATTAAAATTTAAAAATTATACTTTAAAAAAAAAAAAAATTTAGTATAAAAAATTGAAATAACGACATGAAAAAACTCGTCTAATTTGCTTACATTTTGGTATTGTCAAGTAGTACCAAATGTTAACCAGTGTGCAATGTATAAAAGGATTTGGGGTGGGTTTTGCATAAGTTTTTAATTCCTGGAGAAAAATATAAAAAGCATTTTAGTTAGTGTATGTGTACATATGTATACGTATATTATACTTACGTAAAATATTTAAACTTTAATTTTTAGTTTGGAATTTCCCATTAACCGCTGCTTGTCCTTTTGTTTTTTAAGTCGTTGGTTTAAATGTCTAATGCGGAAATATATTCTGCATTTGAAAAAAAAACATTTTAATTTCATTTGGCAGGTTTATGCATTTGCTAAGGTCCAATAGCTTTTCCTTTACTTTAGGACTGTGAGATATTTCGTCTCCATTAAGTGCAGCAAAAATTTGTTCCAGTCTTTTGATTTCTGCTACAAAACTTTGTTTTGGTTTTTTCAATGACACCTTTGACACTTGATCGACCCAAGTAAAAGAATTTTCTAGACATTCGTATCCTTCAAGATTTAGCTTTTTTATGATATATATTCTAAGCCATCCTCTTGAAACATACCAATATCTTCTAAATTGGATTCATTGAGGCCAACAAGTTCTTCCTGTTGTGGAGCTATTTCGTCAAAAATTTCATCCGCATTCTCCTGATCATTTTGCTTCTTGTGTTGCTTTGGAAACCTTTCATTTTTATTACTATTGAGCCAGTCGGTGGTGTCATCTTCTACATTACCTTTACCATGGAGATACTCTGTATTTCTAGCTATAAACATAAACTGAATAATCATTTTATTCTTTTTAAAATTACAATTTCTTACCCAGAATATATTTACGCAGTCTATATCTAAAGTCCATTGGAGATGGATGGTCATTGAGGCCACCCTTGCTTCGGATAGCACCGAAGAAGTTTTCCAAAATGTCTTGGTTAAGTCTACTTGTAACTAAATACGTCATGTTATATTTTTCGACATATTTATGCAGCATAAGTAGAGCAGTGTTAGACATTAAAACTCCTCGTTGGAAAAATTCTAAATTGTTTTTGCCAGGAATAATTGGAGCTGCCAGAAGCTCGCTCATTTTGTTAAGTATATTAATTTGTTTTTCTAAATCTATACCAAATGGCTCCTATAATAAAAATTATTAATAAATATTTTTAAAATAAGTCCAAGAGTAGAAATACAACCTTACGGTTGCGGCGACGAATTCCGCATGTCAGAGAAAAAACAAATGAAAATGAGGTGCGGCGACGGATGCGGATTTTATTGTCATTTTTTATTATTTGTTTGCTTTATGTTTGTTATTTTTTATTGAAATATATTTAAAATATTTTATACAATATATGTAAGCAATAAATTGAAAAATTTTTAAATTATTTTTGATTTTAATTGACTTTTTACGTTTTCTTTCTCTTCTTTTTTCGTAGTCATTCACAAAAAATATTAACAAATAGAATTTTTTGGTAGAAAAACAATAAAACTGTGGCAACATGCTGAAAGAGAAAAAATTCAAAATTGAGAGCATGAGAGAAAACGCACTCAAATTAAAATAGATTTTAATTTCATGCGGATTGGTTGAACGTTTTTTATTGTCAAAACTCCATATAAAAAAAACAACCGCAGCCGCAACCGTGAGGTTGTATTTCTACTCTAAGTTGTGAGTTATCTTACCTTTCCAGGGTATTTAAATGTGCCAATTTTTGAATTGTGAATGTCAAACCAGTCATTCACTAGTTGGATGAAGTCCGCTGTCTCTGTTGGCTTATACAATTCCATACCAAGGGAGTAGCATCGTCTTATTGCATTGGCAGTTGTGTGTGAAAATAGCTGTGCAGCTAATTTCACTTTTTGTCTACCTTAATTTTTAAGAAACCATGTTTATTTTATTTTCCAAAAATCTAATAAATAATTACCTGCACCCTTAACCCAGATATGGTCATCTGTCAGTTTAAATGTAATTGAAACGTCGGAGGAAGACGTTAAGCTACACAGCTCATGTATGGTCCTCGATGACAACACTTGGTTTTGAAAAATTAATCCAGAATCTAGGTAATGATTCCGAATTAATTTTAACAAGTGCGGCACATCAGCAAAGCAAAAGACTTTTTCTTCTTCACACGCAGGGTTAGGAAACCAAGGTTTATCTTAATAAAATTGAAAAAATCAGTAAATAATAGAAGAATATTTTTAATATATGTAATTTGTTCGTGTTAAAAGAGGATTGAAGAGTGTTATTCACAAAACTAAAAAGAGGCATGACTAAAAAGAATTATTAAAGGCATTTTTAATTACCACTTTTTTTTTAGAGTTGAAGATTTGGCCATAATTCCTTCTATTAAGAATACATTGACATTTCACTCAATATAAAAATGATTCATCCTCACGTAGTGTTATGTTTTCATGTGTGTGGAGTAAAAATTTAGTGTTGTTTAATGGTGTTTTAATAATACATATGACTTACCTGTTATAACACCTAAATCGCTCCACAACTTACGGTTGGTGGATCCCATGTCGCAAACTGCAGCCACTGCCGGAAAACCTATGGTGTAAAGTTTACTTATTATGGTTTGTAAAAGTGGTTTTGTTTTTTTGCAATCATAGTCATAGAAGACAGGTTGCTTCCACGACTTCTTTAAACCACGAGCCATGACAACCTGAACGTAGTTTGCAGGCTTTCTTACAACGTCTCCAACAGGATCATACTCGAAGGTTTCCGCTACCTTCATTTCATTAAAAGCCAGGATACAAATCTTTTCTTCTGGTGTCAGATCAGTTGTTTGGGACATAAAATTAACTGATGAAGCTAATATTCCTCCCTTAATACTGACACTTGCACACCACCGTTGTAATGTCGACACATGGGGTAGCGGAAATCCTTGTTTATAAAGGTGATTGTATGCCCTTGGGCCCGAAGCGTGCAAGCATATAGCACTAGAAATATCTTTCCATCTCCATTGGATTGGACCACTAGTTGCTAATTTCCTTAACTGCCCTGCGGTAAATATTTTTTTCATTGCAGAAATCGTCGCATTAGCTTGCGCAAGTTCGGATTTAAGGTCAGCGTTTTCCGATTCTAAAACACGAATTCTCTTAAAATATTCTTTAGCGTGGATTGTAAATATTGAAGGAATAAAATAACGAAAAAGATTAATTTAAAGTTAAGGCACAAAAATATCAAAACTAAATTTTCCTTGCAAATTTTCAAATAAATAAAAATACAGGTAGTAGTATTTGGACTCACTCAGTTTGAGTTCCCAGTTCTTTTCCAGGTTCCTTAATAGGCTCTTGTTGTAGCGATGGTAAATCCAAATCGCACTCTTCAAAATAAATTGTGCTTAAAATAAAATTTTGTATTTAACAAATAAATATATATCAGCTTAGTATATGGCAGTAATCTTTCATTAGAATAACCTATGTATGTCTATTTTAACTAATAAATACCTACTAATAAAAAGCTACTTACTCTGTAATTGATGTTTCAACTGTATTAGTAATGGAAACATCGCCCACATTCAACTGCTGAGAGAAAGGCTCAGCATTTGGTAACAGGCATACTTTTTTTCCAGCACGAACAACACTAGATGGTAAAAAGTGGTCCACACAAACCAACGAAGTTCGTTTAAAACTTCTACCACAAATTTCACCCCACTTTCTTCTATTTGGCTCATCTTTTGGAACACTGAATAAGGTTCTACTACCCTTAAAAAAATGTTTATGGCAAACCGAACACCAACGCATTTTTTTGTTTTTTAATATATGTGTGTTTTTCTTTTTAAAAACTTTCCAAGTTTTTTAATAATGATACAATTATAATATAATGTTTTATCACAACACTAATCGCAAATTCAATTAATTTTAATCACAACACAAAATTATTTAAATATAACCACAACACAAAAAAACGTTTTAAAAATATTTTCAAAAATTAGTTTACTTTTGACAACTTTTATAAATAAGTTTAATTTGCCTTGACAAGTACAACGAAAACAGCTGATGAGCTTTTTGGCCCGTGCAGTCACCTGTATTATTTCGCCATGGTTAATACCGGTAAACTTCAGAACCCAAAAACTACAACTCTATTATATTAACATTATCAAAGCGAAATACCGATTTGTTGGTGAGCTGTTTGGTGTTGGAAAGTCAACGGTGTGCACAGTTTTGATAGAGTTTTGTGAGGAAGTATGGAAAGTGTTGACCACACATTATATTAAGAAACTGCCTCCGATACAAGAACTTATAAATGAATGTGTAAACGGTTTCGAAAGTCTTGGTTTTTCACAATGTCTTGGGGCGATTGGTAAGTTTGAAATCTCATTAGTATTTAAAGAATTTATTGAAATTATATCACATTGTATTTAAAATAAGGCACATTTTTGGTCATATTTTCAGATGGATTTCATATCCCAATCACAACGACTACTACAATTACAAGGGCTGGTACTCTATTGTACTTTTGGCTCTTGTTGATTATAGGTAAAAATTGAAACTTTTATTTTTTTTTTATTAACGTACAATTCTTACAGATACCGCTTTCTATATGTAAACATTGGCGCTCCGGAACGTTGTAATGACTCCCAGATCTTTAATTCATCTCGATTGAAGAAAATGTTGTACAGAAACGAAATTTTGCAAGCAAAATCCAAAGAAATTGGCGGTGAGTAGATGCCAGTGTGCATTTTGGGCGATTCAGCATTTAGATTTTCAACCTCTTTAATGAAGCCCTATGCTTTTGTCGGATCAGCAAAAGTTGTTTAACTACCGGTTACCAAAGTGTAGAAGAGTGGTTGAAAACCCATTTGGCCTCCTAAACGCACGTTTCCGCCGTATTGGAAAGGGAATTGATAACCGGGTTGGAAACGATCCTAATATATATATTTTGGGCATTTCATTTCCTAAATGAAAGGAATGACAGCACTAATCAGATTTAGTTCCAAAATCTACAAGAAAATAAATGTGAACGTAATCGTGAAAGTCCTACACATACTGTTACTGTTGGCGACAATGAACCATCTGCTGAAGTCATAAGACAAAGTTTGTGTAATTTTTTAGTAAGTACAAACAAATAATTTTTATAAATTTTCATTTTTTATTAACATTAATTTAAATTGCACATTAATGTTTGTTTTAAAAAAGAAATCATAGCTCCGCTAAGCTCTCTATTATCTTCGGCAATTTTATCAAGCAAATTGTACACATTTCGGATGACTACTGTTTTGATTCAAATCGGCAGAGGAAAAAATTATCTGGTGAGGACTTTTGTTGAATACATTTTGTGCTTGTTGCCCATCTTTCATTTTTTCCTGACATTTTTTCAAATATATGCAGCAGTGACACCCGGAAGATTATTTTCATAAAATCAAATGTACTCGTTTACGTACTTACCTGTAGTGCTGTATGCAATTCTGCAGTTTCACTTGGATGTCCCGTAGACTAAAGAAATATCCCTGTTGATTTACTTCATCTGCCATTTAAGCCTTCTTCTTTTCCACTTCCAGAAATTCTTCTTCAAACTGGTGGTTGTGGATTTCATTTGAAATTTTATCAAATTTCTTCAAGACCACTTCTCTAAAGTCAAATTTTTTCTTTTCTTGGCAGGCTGATGACGGTCCCGATGATGATGAGCAAGGTGATAGTGGCGTTGATGGTGCAGACGACGATGTAGCAGGTGACAACAGCGCTGATGAATTGGAGACATCTATTTCAATATAAATGAAAAAATATTTATCGTTCAATGTCATTGCAAAAAAATTAATACAAGCCAAATAAAGACTTTAATAAAAACCAAATAAACACACATACATATTAATGTGTACTTTCGTATAAAGATAATACAGATTTTATTTTATATTGATTAAAAAATTGATCATAAAAAATACTTACTGTCAATGCTTTCCAGCGTCAACTCGGTAAAGAGGTTGGCTTTAAAGCTTCCAATTATTTGCGGCACAGTGGCTAGTGTGCCCATGTTGATGGTGATCCACCCGAAGAATAAGAATAAAATATTTAAAGCAAATTGTAGACATTTCGGATGACTACTGTTTTGATGAAATCTGCAGAGGAAAAAATTATCCAGTGAGCACTTTTGTTGAATACATTTTGTGCTTGTTGCTCACATTTCATTTTTTCCTGGCATTTTTTCGAATATATGCAGCAGTGACACGCGGATGATTATTTTCATAAAATCAAATGTACTCGTTTACGTACTTACCTGTAGTGCTGTATGCAATTCTGCAGTTTCACTGGGATGTCCCGTAGACTAAAGAAATGTCCCTGTTGATTTACTTCATCTGCCATTTCAGCATAGATGTGGGAATTTTTCCTTTTTCCAAGGAGACCATCCCTATCTCTAAAAGGTCTGCTCCGGTCGCATCATTCCACACTAGTCTATTTTTGCGTGTCTTTGCACACGTTGCTGCAAAAAAGAAATTGTATTCTAAATTTATCTTTAATTATTTTACAAATTTAGAGGAAGCATTAATACACACATAAAAGTTATATTATTGTATGAAAAGGAAAATAAAACTAATTTATATCTTACCTTTTAATTGTAATCGACCCGCGAATTCCTATAAAAATATCTTTATTCACAAATTCTTATGTAACTTAGTATTCAAAATTCTTAAGATTTTTATTATTATTTTTGTATTAACGAGAAGGTTGTATTCAAATTAAAAACTTATACTTAAATGCAAAATTTAAAATTTTTCTATATATTAATTTACAAAATTTTCAAAGCCTACTAGAAAAAAAATTAATTATTTACAGTATAAGAGCTCCCAACGAGGATCCTAGAAAATTGTATGAATTGGTGCTGGTGATTTCAATGTTCACAATTCCTCTTAGCTTCGCCATTAGAACCGTACAACTCTAGAGAGCCAATATGTTAAGCTATTCGCCTAGCACAACTAGCTCCTGCAATTAGTTAATGTGCAAACGAATACTTCGTTTGTTGAAGGGCAACTACACAATACTCTCGACCTCTTCCTTACCTCACCACCTGATAGATATGAAGTAAGCATTCTTGCGCCTCTTAGTAACTCGGATCACTGCACCTCTTTTTCGGTCTCGGAACTTCACAAGGTTTAAAAAATGCCTACGGAACATGTAAAATATATCCACGAAATGGCTTTTTGGACTGTCCTAAATGATTTTTTAGCATTTTAAGTGGTAAATTAGTTTTCTGGACAGTTAAGTCGATGCCACAGCTGAAATGGTTTTAAACATTATTTTGCTTGGAATGAAAACTTTCATTCCATCTAAAAAAATCGCGTTAAACTAAGAAAGAATGCAAAAATGCACACAGATTCAGATAGGAAGCATTTAGTACCTGGGTGCAGCAAAAAGGCAGGTACTCAGGCGCGAAAGTTCTTGCTGCTCCTCGGAGTAGTAAGAGTTTTTGTTAAAAGAGTGAAGGATAATGCTAGTTTCTCCATTCCGGTTCCTTTAAGAGATGATCCAATTTTTAACGACCGGAGTTCAACAACTTACTTAGTGACCGGCAGTATGGCTTCCGTAGGAACGCTCCACAGGTGACTTACTGTCCTTCCTTTTGGAAAAATGGTTTCAGTCCATTTACCATTTCAGCATTTGATAAAGGAATTTAATAAAGCACGCATATCAAAACTTATGGCCTTCAGTGTTGGTGATAGCTTCTCTCGATTTATATCGAGCTTTCTCAGGGATCGCACTATATGATAAATTGGATCTAAGCATATGCCATTCATTTTATAATAGTCCAAGCCTTCCTTAATTGTCTTTTGACAAATTCTGAGTGGGGCCTTGCGAACGGGGTTCAATTTAACTCTCGGAATCAGAAGCTCTCGATGTTCTTGGCATAAAGATTCAATGTGATGTTCGGTTGAAAATGGTGGAAGTAGCATTCAAGTGCCCAGGTTTTCTGAAACGGTGCAAGAAATACTTCACTCCATTTGATCTCCTCGTATATATGTCACCTTTATCAGACTGAAAATGGAATAAAACTCTCAAGTATGGGCCGGTGCTTGAAAGACTATTTTGGGGTAACTCGATCGCGTGCAGAGAAAGCGAAGAAGAAGAAGGATTTACTGGAGCATCAACGCAATGTGATTTGTGTTTCACTATTTTATCGTCACTACAACGGAATGTGCTCTTATGAAATCAGGGAACTCGTTCCTGAAAACCGTAATTTCGCACGTACAACGGCCCTAGAGACTTGATTTTACCTCGCATCTGTCAAACTGTTATTGTTTTTTTTTCGATTTTCTACACTTACTATACTGGCGCTTTTGCCATCTAATATGTTATTTTAATTTACCATCGCCTTCGGCAAGTAATCTCTATACAGTAATGGTTTCCTTCTATTTAAAGTAACTCATGCTGCTGGGAACCATGAACCAAAATCGTGCCCCTTTAATTTCTAATTTTAAATATTTATAGTTCTTATTACAAAGGTCATAGCAATTGGAATTCTGACCAATTTGCAAGCGTTTGATATAACAGTTAAAATATATAGGCCCATTTAAGTATTACTTTTTGCTATTGGGAGCTATATAAATAAGTATTTTTTTATATTTTATTTTTTTTAACGGGACTAATCTGTTAGCATCACCTTTCAAATAAAGAAAAAATTTTTAAACCCGTTTGAAAATGACTAATTTCTATATATTTGTGTGATATGGGGGCACCGAATGATATATAATATTATGAACTTTTTTGTAAGTGGGATAATTTTTTTTAAGTGGGATAAATCTGATTTGTGCTTTAAATTTCTCTTTTTATAGCTCCTTATTTATTTTTATTTATTATGACAGCATTTTCTTTAATTTTATAAACGACCAGATTATCGTTGGTTATTGCTAATAACAGCATCACAAATCTAAATAAAATTCTAAGATTGCTATGGCTGAACGAACTTGACATTTTTCTTCACATTTATAGACGTAGGTAAGACTTTGGAAAAATTAAACCGTGCTTTTATAAAATAATTTAAAATTTGTACAACAACCATTTAAGATCTGTAACCATTTTTTGTCTTTACAGAAGGCATTGAGCCTATCTAACTAAGAAAATTTTTAAGAACTCAAGTAGAAAAAGAAATAATATTTTTAAAGAAAGAGGTTGTGAAATTTGTTAGAAGGGCAATAAGTTTTGTATGATCTACGTATAAACAAGTAAGAGTGATATATTCGGCTATACTGAATCTTATATACCCTTCACCATCTATGTAAATCTAGTTAAATAAAGTAACTCCAATCAAAAAAGCAAAAAATGAGATGATAGAGAATTAAAAATTTTAGTATTTCCTTAAAAATATCCTCAAAAGCTTTAAAATGATACCCGTAACTCGGAAAATATGGGCGAGTGTCAATTTTTTTTTATTTTTTAATTCCCTATCGCCCCATATATTTATTTTTTTCAAATGACATCACAAAATTAGATCATGCTGATTTCCAAAAGCACTTCATTCGACACTTTATCTGATCGATTGACATATTATGCCCCTATTGTCGTTGTCAACTCAACTCAGTTTGGTCGTCTGTCAGTCAACCCAACTTTTACTCAACCAAATTATTTTTTGGAATTGTGAAACACAACGAGTTTTGGTTGTAATTGTTGTGGTGTTGCCGACATGAAATGTCAATTTCATGTTGGCCTCACCTCCTGTTGCTTGGTTATTTCTCTTATTATTAGCAAGTTTTTTAATACTTGCTTTGTAATGAATCCAAACCTATATGAAGTAAACTGTAATAAAATGTATTTAAAATATTTTAGACGCCATATACTTACACGTTGCCATTCGCTTTAGGTTCTTGTAGATGGACCCAAGCTATTTAATTCTATGGAAAATCCTTCCCAAGCTTTCTTGCACTGGTTTTTGGTTATCCCAAATTTTTGTGTTCCTCTGGCAATTTCAGGATTTTTTCCCATCAGTTGCACAAGACGTTCAAATTAGGATTTAGTTGTTGTTTTCAAAGTCCTGCGTATATGTATTTAACATTTAATTATTTATATTAAACAGAACAAACGCCTCTACTTATGATTTTTCCATTTTTATATTTTTTTCTTTTATTTTTAAAAAGGAAGTGTATTACAAATATGAGTAAACTCTGTAACCGACAGACACCAAACTGCTAATAATCAGTTGTAAAAATTCATGGTTTTTGTCAACCAAACTTATACAAAGTGGCGAATCTCAATACAAAAAAACACAACCAAAAAGGCAACCACATTTGAGTTGAGAATGGCAATACCGATTTGTGAAAGACGACGAAATTGTTAAAAAAGTTGTCAACCGCAATAGGGGCATTAATTTTTTAAGTGAAATTAAGCTTGCCTCGGCAAACACGGACGGACAGACGGATATGGCTCAATCGACTTTGCTATGCAAAAGAAGTCTGAATATGTGTACTTTATTGGGTGGGAAATTGATATTGTGGTGAAGGGTATACAAATATAGACGATATTCTTCTAATAATTGAAAAATAACATGTGCATGCCATTACGAGAATCCAGTTTAAAAAATCGTACACACCCTTCACATTTTTTTTTGTAATTTTAAGCATTAAAAATGCAATTTTATTTTAAGATTTATTTTTAACTTTATATCATGTCTGTCAACTTAAACAAGTTTTATTGTTTTGTGGCAGATGTCGCTCAAAGTCACATATGTTTTTTGTAGAAAAAAAAAGTAAATAAACAAAAGCGAAAATAAAATTTCACTTACATATTTATCTTGATGCCTTAACAAGTATCTTAATGGAAACAGTTTGATTTTATGGAAGTCTGTAAACATACAAAAGTGATTAGATTAGATTATTTTTTAAGTCTGTCACCAAATAATACGCAGGTATAGAGCATGCACGTTTGTTAAAAAAAATAATTTAAAATTTACAGGAAAGAAAATAAAATAAAAATAAATAAATATAAAGTACCAAAAGTTGACAACATTATTACTTAAAATAGGAAAAATTATGATATATACGAAGTCAACAAAAAATACTTACGGAATTTTTAAAAAATTCACATGTTAAAAATGTTAATAAAGTTTTTTTAGGATCACCTACGACTTGTAAATTAAGTCTTGGAATTTAAAAAAACCTTGGAACCAGTATTATTAAGAAGACTTTTTCTTAGCAATCATTTATTTTAAGGATAAAAAAATTTAAAAACAAACCAACTAATTTATGCTAAAAACTTTTCAAGCAATTTCAATTGTCAATCTCTTTGCTCATTTACCGATGTCTCAGCCACTTTTCTTAATTAGATATTTAACTAAAAAATTAAAAAATAAAGTTTTCCTTGTATAAAGATTTTGGTTATTGTGTTTTTATTTATATATAAAAAATATGAGCGCTTATTAAGTAACAATCTTGTAGTTAAAGATCTAAATTCATATTAGTGGACCTTGCCAGGATGTTCACAAATTTTATAAAGACCTACTGAATGTATTTTAGCATCATCATTTTAAGTCAATAGAACAGAAGTCATCTAAAATGATAAAAAAAAAATAAAGACCAAAAATAACGAAAAAAAAAATATCAAAATCAATACCACAAAATTATAAAAGAAAAAAAATCACCAAATTTACCACAAAATAAAACTAAATCTCATTTCACCAAAAATCAACAGGTCGCATTATTACCATAAAGATTTTTTTATCTTACCAAAAAAAGTACAACGTAAAAATTTAATTTTTCCTCTTTTCTTTAGAAAATGCAATTAATAATAAATTTTCTTTTTTAATAAAAATTTTAGAAATTAAAAATGAACTAAGGCCGAACTAATTATTTATTTGTTATAATATCAAAGAGTTGGACTAATAAATTAAAAAAAAAATAATAAATTACACGCTAAGCACAGCGCGATTTAATTCCTAATATGTAATGCCAGCAGTACTCACGACTTCGTCTGCGTGTCATTTCAAATTTTCTTTAACTATTTATTTTAAATTCTCTAGACAGTGTTAAAAATTTTCCATTAAAAAATAATAAATTGTGCGGACAACTGTTTTAGTACTATTATACCGATAAAATTGGATGCTTTTATGTTTGTATTTCTAGTTTCTTTACGAAATATCATGTTTTTACAAAAGAAAAGTATTCTATATTTCAGTTTATGTTCTAAGGAACCTTCTTACAAAATTTTATTCACAGCCACAACGCAGTTTTTATGTGATGCGAACAGAGACAGACAGACAAAAAATCCAAAAATAGGTGTTTTATATTCCAGATCGATTACTATTTATATCAACATCAAAATTATCAAAAAAATATATGTCATGTACAGAATGACCCCGTTACAGGTTTATTATATTTTAGATTATCTTTAGATTAGGCGTAATGTAATTCCTAATTCTTTTAAAAATGTATCTTGTGAGAGCAGTTGCTTCTTATAAATAGATGCTGTAAATATATTCATATTGCAAAAATTTTATTTCAATTATGATCAATATCATACATATATACATACATACATACACACACACATATACATGCATACATACATACATACATATAAGAAACACTTGTTTTTGATTTACTGTTTTTTTTTTTTGAGTTTTATTCGCGGACTTTAATACTTGTTCACTCTTTATAAATAAAACTTCAACTGATTTGAATAATTTAATTAAATTGCATCATCCGAACATCGCAGAAATTTAGGAGTCTGCTTACGTTAGAGCTTTCGCAAAGCAATATAGTAAAGAAGACAACAAGTAAATTATAGTTTTCTCACCTCATATTTAATAATTCACTTTCGTATAGTTATGTACATATATACTATATGTACATAGGTAGTACTCGCAGATGTAATATTTATATTGAAATAATAATTTTAAACCTGAAAAATTGTAAATTAACTTAATAAAGATTAACTATTGTTTTTAAATTTTCCTGTATTTCGCATACATATGTATTCTATTTTTTTTAACAAAAACTTTGAAAAATAAAATAAAAATAAACTAAAGCCAATTTATTTGTTAAAAATTTAAATTTCGACAAACCCAAAATCTCTTCACATATTGACAATTTATCATATATTTCCATTTCACCAAAAATATAATTACATAGAATTACTGAACAGATAATATACCAAAAAAAAAAAATTTACGGCAATCCAAAAAAATGTCGGAATTTAGCAAAAAAAAAATTATATCTAACCCTTATATCAAAGGCTAAAAAAATTACAGCTTACCAGAATTCTATTAATTCTCGAAAAAACATGTAAGAGAGCTATATTCAGCTATGCCGAATCTTATATATCCTCTACTATCTTTGTTAATCCAGTTAATCGGTCCATACCCTTCAAAGCAGCAGGCAAAACACCACGCCTACTTCTATTTTTTTCATGTCATTCGGAACAATTAAGTAACTCCAATCAAAAATGCAAATATATGGGGCGATAGAGAATTAAAAAATAAAAAGAAACATCAAGTGAAAAAATTGGCACTCGCCCATATTTTCCGAGTTACGGGGCTCTGAAATTTGCAAATTTTTTTTAAATTTCGATATGAGTGCGAGTATCATTTTAAAGAGGTCTTTAAGGAAATACTAAAATTTTTACAAAATGCTTAACCCATTAAGAGCCGATGTCATTTTTATGTAAAATTATATATATGCGATGACAAAATTGTTTTATTTTTTAATTCTCTGTCACCCCCAATATTTGTTTTTTTGATTGCAGTACTTTCCTTACTTAGATTTACATAAATAGTGAAGAGTATTTAAGATTAGGCATAGCCGAATATAACACTCTTACTTGTTTTCTTTAGGTTTGTCTTATGATAAAGCACAAGTGCTAATAAAAACATTTAAAATATACATACAAACCAAATTTTCTAATTAAGGTGTTAAACACAAAATGTTGAAGATTTTGTTATTCAGTCAGTTTGTCATCATTTTATGTAAACAGCACATGAGACAGATATTCTGTCTTAAACTAAAATTTCTCTTTTGTTTTACTTCGGCCTAACGTTGTCAACCAACTAAATCTTCTTGCTTGTCCTCAAACTTCCAAGGTTATTAAAAATTTATATTTTATAGTCAGAGCAAATTTACAGCTTTTTATAAAATAATTAAATAAATTACATGCTTTTGAAATAAAAATTCAATTATTTTTTTTTTTAAATATTCGCAACAATTTTATAAAGACATAACGTTTTTTAAATGGGTTTTGGGCTGTTGTTTAAAATGCATCTGTGGTGTTTGACAAACACTGTTTGTATTAACAGCGATTTTTGTTGTTGTTGTTGTTGTTGGTAATGATGATGGTGGCAAAGAAATTTTATTGAACATGTCAATTTGTCATAAAGTGTTTTCAATTTTATGATGCATATAAACTTCATAATAAAACATAAGATTAAAATCAATTATGCGTGCTGACCAATCCTAAAAAGATAAGTTTTTTTTTATGGCAACAACAAAGAAATTTCTTAAAAAAACATTAATTATTAACTTCATGTATGCAATTGTGACCCGTGCTTTTTTATGTTTAGGCAAATAAAATTTATAAAAAAAATTTTCAAAACTGTTATTTCAAAAAGGTAGACGATTATCTGAAAAAATAAAAATCGAAATTTTGTTGAGCGAATTAGCGTACTGAAATATTTATTGTGATTTGTTTTAACTGTGTATCGACAACAAATTTCATTACATTCGCAATTGTTTAAATTGTAATATTTTGATGACGACTTTAGTAATTATAAGGTAAAAAAAATTTCATAGCTCAAGTAAATGTTCTGCTTTCTCATTTTAGTTTTCGTCTGCATTATTTCCATATCAATCCTTTTCAGTGCAAATTCCTAATATTTAAAATCAATGCAGAATCACCATAATAAACATATTTTACAATAACATATTAAGGAAAAACAGCAATTTACTTAAAGTAGTTTCTTCATACTTACACACGTTGTGTACGTGTAACTTTTTACAAGTTTTATCTGTCGCACTGATGAAATCATATCTCTTTAAAATTAAGTAAGTTTCATGTGTTAAAAATTGTTTGATTAATTTTTCGCATATTTCCTCTTACCGTCGCACAAAAGGTCATTTTATAAATTTTTTTTTTTCTTTTATTTTTTTTTTTTTTTTTTTTATTGCAAATTCCGTACTGTGTGATAGTGCAATTCCAGATATGCATTTCGTAATAGTTTACGGTAAAGGTTACAGTGAAAAGACCTAATCAAATTCAGACGTCCAGCCTAAAGAAATTTTTCTAAATGAGTAAGTATTAATAATTTTGCAATGCATAAAATTTTTGTGTTACAACTGCCATAATTTATATGGTTAATTTGTCATATTGTTTTACATGAAAATATACAAAAATATTTACGGTCTAATTCATAAAAAGTTCTTATTTTAGGTTTAAAGTTTACACAAGTTATTGAACACTTTTCGTTTAATAAACCATTCATACAAATTTGATTAAAAAACAACATAATAACAGTTTAATAACTAATCTACACTTTAAGCAATGTAACGTTAATACCTGGCAAATCCTATTATAATTTTGTGCTTAATGCTTTTAAAACCAGTTTTCAATTAACACAAAAACCAGAATATGTTTTTCTCTTTAAATTTATTTTATACCAAAAAAAAGAAACCTTTTTATGTTGTTTATACTTCACTATTCAAATAAATTTGTTTTATTTTATTTTATGGAACAAATTTGGTTTAGCCCAGTAGCTGCAAATAAAAGTTGTCCAGGGTTAAGAAAAATAATTTTGAGGTGAAAATGTAATCCATCAGGATCCTTTAAAAAAAATGTTAGCCTATTGTAAACCAGTTAAATGTTATTTATCTTTAAATTTTGGGAATATTTTCATCTTTTTAAAAAAAATTTGCATCTTTTTAAAACATCACTATTTTGTTATATGTATGTACAGTAGCTCTATATATTTCTGGCCTAATAGTGAAAATGCGAATATTTATAATCAAAAATGGTTTTATTGGTTTTCAAAGTATTCTCCAGCATGATTTATACACTTTTGCATGCGCTCAAACCAGTTGTCGAAGCACTTTTTCCACTCCGATTGAGACACCTCTAAAACATGGTTTTTGAACACTTCAACAGCTTCTTCTGGCGACGAAAATCGTTGACCACGCGATTTTTTTTCTTGATCTGCGGAAACAAGAAGAAGTCATTAGGTGCCAATTCAGGGCTGTACGGCAGATGACCCATTAATTCGACGTTTTGGACGGTCAAAAACGCTCTGGTTTGAGCCGATGTGTGAGAGCATTGTCATGGTGAACAATGATTCCTCTTCTCTTGTTGGTTTTTCGAATTTCTCCGATGACTTCAGGCTAACAAATTGTAGTGTACCACTCAGAAGTGACCGTCCTACGTTGCTCAAGCGGAACAGTCGCCACATAACCAGTTTTGCCGAAGAAACAGGCGACCATTTGCTTCGAAGTGCTTCTTCCACGAACAACTTTCGTTGGATTTTGCTCGTCTTTGAAGATCCACACGGTCGACTGTTGTTTCGTTTCGGGCTCATAATCATAGATCCATGATTCGTCACCTGTGACGATCTTATAAACGTCTTTTGAAGCACCGCAATCGTATTTTTGCAACATTTCTTTGCACAAATCGACACGAGCTTTTTTTTTGAGCGACTTTCAAATTGTGCGGGATTCAACGAGAACAAACCTTTTTTAGGGCCAGGTGTTCATGCAGTATCGAATGTATGCTGGTGGAAGAAATGTGCAAGGATGTCTCTATCTCTCGGTATGTCGCATGTCGATCTTGCATTATGAGTTCACGCACGGCATCAATGTTTTCTGGCACAACAGCCGTTTTTGGACGACCTTCACGGAATTCGTCTTTGAGCGAGCTTCGGCCACAATTAAATTCATTATACCAATTTTTCACAGTGCTTTAGGATGGTGCTTCATCGCCATACAAAGATTTAAGTTCACAATGCACTCTTGTCGTGATAATCCACGTCGAAAGTTGTGAAAAGTGATGGCATGAAAATGTTCACGAGTTAATTCCATTTTTTTCTATATTAATTTTCTCAAGTCACTGTAAACAACACAAATAATGGTCGTACGTCAAAACGTTTTGAGTACGATTATGCTTAAAAATGACAAACTTTCCAATGGAAATGTCAGATTGCACTTGGCAGCACTCAGTGTTGCCAGGCCAGAAATATATATAACAGCCCTCGTATTTGGTGTGCATGCCTTTATTTTTTTATCACCCTTTTTTAATCTATTTGGCATACTGCGCACAAGGTTTTCCCAAAAACTTGGTTCAATTTTGCCCCATTCGTCCCGAAGAGCTTTTTTCAAGTTATCCTTAGAACTTAATGTATGACTACAATTTTTACGATCGATATAGCTTCACAAATTTTCGTTTGGGTTTATGTGTGGACTATGGGCTGGTGTATCCATAACATGTGGACAATTATAAAGTAGCCATGACCGCACATTGTAAGCCTTATACTTAGGGTCGTTATTTTGGTTTTTGCTTACAAACTGGCAAACTTTCTTTTAAAATGTTCAGATGCATATGCTGATCCATGGTACCATCGATAAAGTGTAAAACACCAGGCCCAGATCCAGAAAATGATCCCCAAACCATTACTGACCCACCACCGTGCTTAACGGTTGGTTTCATGTTCTTGACCAAACAAATTGATTTTACTTTCATCTGTGAATAATACCTGCTTCCAAAATGAAAAATCCTTTGTTTCATGTTCCCTGGCGAGTCGTAACCTTATCTTTTGATTTCTCTTATTAATCAGAGGTTTAACTCTTGTCCTTCTACCATTGAAATTAGCCCTTTTTAATATGTTTCTTATGGTACCCACGAGTTTCGGAGCACTTAAAAATGTGTTCTTTTTATTTGACGAAAAATATGTTGTTCCTCTCCAGCAGAGAAAATTATGTTATTTGCACTTTTCTTCTTGTTCGCAATCCTCTCTTCCATTTTATACCTTTTTATAATATATTGCACTGTTGCTCGGCTTCTATAATCTACCTTAGATATTTCTCGCTGCGATTTATTATTATTATGATGTTCAACATTATTAATTTTCTTACTTCAACAGAAGTTTGTCCTCTCTGTCTACCCATTTTTTTCTCTTTTGTAACTCTTTCAAACAAAACCTCAAATAAATGATAATAAAAAAGGTAATAATGGGGAAAGTCCCTAATTTTTTTAATTTTTTTTTTAATTATTTTCACGAAATATCCCGAAGTTAGGTAGAATGTTGCCAAATTAAATAAGACTGTACGAGTTTGGCCTTGGCGTCGAAAGATGTCACTTTTTAAAATATTTATCTGTATTTTAATAAGTAAAGATATATTCAAAATTTCGTTTCTGATATTTAATTAAGTACATAGTTTTGTACTAAAATTAAGTAAATTTAAAGAAATTTGTTTTCATAGAGGTACGAGTTTCGCTTGGTGCTACTATACATATGTTTTACGGGGTACTTTCTAAACCTAGATTTAAAGGCTAGTTTTAAATTTTTTATGCTAGAGAGCCTTATTGTTTCATAATGGGTTAACAATTTGTTTGCGATTTGTATGGCGCTTGATAAGAATTTTTATAAGATCTTCTATGATATCCATATTGTCCCATTCCGCAACAAAGTTTTTGAGATATCACAAGATATTATCAACACTTTAGGGATACGTTACTTTGAAAGTATGGGTTAACGACGATTTTTCATTTAAAGTTTTTCTCTTAAAATTACTTTTTCTTCCCTAAGACAAACTTTAATTTTTAAACAAAATATTTTAATAACAAAATTTACTTTATTTTACTGATATTTATTAAAGGTTCATAAAAGGTTTATTAGGCTATTAACCGTTTATGAATACTCTTTTGTCGTTGTCGACTTTTTGCTTTTGAAAGACTTATAAACTCATAAAGTACATTTATGAATTAGACAGTAAATATTTAATAGTTAAATTAAAAATTAAATGAACTCGTTTATTTATGATTCTTAGAGTTAAAAAAAAGTTATAAACAATAACAAATTTATATTTTATTGTTTTAATTATTTCTGTGTATTTATTACCTTAAACAATGCATTTTTTGTTCGGTGTTAGAATGTTATTGATAGAAGTTTTTGTTTGTTTTGCTCTCTTTATTGAAAGGGAGTGCCTGGCGATTCTTAGTCAAGTCACTTCCACGTCACTCATACGTCATCAATAAACGACCACGGCACTAATAAAAATAAACAGAATTTGAAGGCCCTCCTTCAATACAACAAATTCAAAACTATTATTACTAGCAGAAATGAAGATATTGAAAAAAGCATTTTTATTTTAACTGGTTCCATGGTAAAAACAGAATTAAAAATAAGATCTTATACCGGTTAACATTAACAATTATTATTCAAATTTTCCTATTTTTAATTAACTATCAATTTTTAGACGTGTGAAACTACAAAAACAGCAGATTGCCTGTTCCAGAAATTAATTTTTTTAATAAACTTAAATTTTACTTCCAAAACATATCGTAATAAATTTATTATTTGCGGTAGTTCGTCTTGAACATTTATAAAAATTTTATTGACAAGTTGTTACGCATAATGCGTTTTTTACTTGCTTTTCAAAAATAAACCAAAAATAATCTTTATTATAATTTTTACATGAAAAGAAAGAAAATCAATAAAATGTAGGGCATGGTTTTTGTTCAAGTAAATTTTGCAAGTAAATCAGCATTCAACTAATACTTTAAAAAAACTTAAATGCAAATAATTATTAAAATGCGTAATATTTTTACTTAATATTTTTTGCTTTCATAAGATGCCAAAGGTTATTGTTTGCTACTCCTGAAAAAAAAATTTGATAGAATATTGATTTATCTGTCAAGATACACTCATATTTGTTTTTGTTGGGTTAAGCATTAAATGAAATATATTTATTCATTTAAAAGTAACCAAAATATTATTTTTTTGTAGGTTGTATTAAGACAAACAAACAAAAAATAGTTTTTTATCGATAGGTTTTAGTTTCAGTAGTTGGAATATATTTTTTAAAAATTAAGTTACATATAGTTTGTTAATTTGGCAGCTAAATTTTAATACCTAAAATTTGAAAAATTATAGTATCCAATTACGTAGACGTAGATATGTGCGACACTGATCGGGGCAAGATGTTTCATAATTAAAATTTTAGCCGCAGAGATCGTGCGTTTTGACAGCTCCTGTGAAGTCACTGGTTTATGCTGATGAACCTGCAATAATAGAAGTTTTGAAGGCCAACATTTTCTTGTCATTCGTGACATACGGACAGCAAAGTTCGAAAAATGGCCCAGAATAAGTTTCATCAGGAAGAGCCTTAGCGTCAAAATGAACGAAATATTTTTAAATGTTAATGTCATTTCTTATACTGTCGACTAAACCATTAATAAACATTTAATCAAAGTAAATTTTTTTTGGTAATTTTTACAACTTAAACTCCTACTGGGCTTAGATAATTTCAATATTACATGCGATTCTCATGAAATGTTTATTATTTAAGACTACAAAGTGAAATGTATTACTGCGGGAAAAGCATATCGATATTGCCATTTCGCTACTGTTCATGGATCATTCCGCTGCCCAAATTTAAAAAAAGGCAAATATCAGATTTTTTTTATTATAAAATGAATAAATATGTCACTCAATGGTATTATGTTCGTCGTATGCATAACTTAAATTTTTATCTGCTGTGGAGACGCCAGCTAGAGATGTATAAACCAATTTGATAAAATATGAATTATATTAGATATTGCAAAAAGATTTCACCCATCTCAAACGCGTTGGCTTTCCTAGAGTCGGGTGTAAGTCGCTTATTTGAATTATATGAGTGCTTAAAAAATTATTATTCATTTACTGTTAATATCAATCAAATCGACAATGCTAAATTCACAATAAATGAAATATATTTATCTTTTAAAAGGACGTTCATGGTATTATTGATAATATTAATAAATTGTTCCAAGGCCAAGCGACAGAGATTTAGGTTTTATATAATCAGATGACAAAACAGTTAAAAAATTGTAACGAGTAACTTCTTAAAACAATATTTATTAAAAAGCAAATAAATAGGCACTCATGCAACATTAATTTATATTGAATTAATGATTTTTATAATAAAATGAAATCGGTGGGCCTACAAGCCCAAATTTAATAATAAATGGTGACACAAAATCAGTTTGATACTAAAAAAATAAACTCCAAGTGGGTTTAAAGAGTTAAGATCATTAGATTTTAAAGATATACTAAATAAAATTGAAATGATTTTACTTAATTTCTGGAAAAAACTTTTCCAAATAAGATGTACCGGTTCTGTTTCTGCTTTTCCAACTCTTTCAGCATCCGTCCAAAATATAAAGACTTTACCATATTCATCGCTAAATGTCGAGAGAATATTTAATCTGGTAAATAAAAATTAATCTTTAGTAGTAATATTGCTTACAAAAGATTATTTAAAACTTAAAAACTTCTAATGTTTCGACACACTTATATCTACAGATTTGCTAAAAATTATGTCGTCTGATATTCATGAACGCAACTAAAAATTTTAATTAATTTTTATATAAAGTTTATAGCATTTAACATAATTTTTTTATTCTGTAAGCAAATACAATTCTTTTTAAGTAATAAATATTCGGATATATTGTCTAGAAATAAATTAAAAAATGCATTTGAAGATTGAAATAAGGTGCAGATTTTTTATTGTTGGATTTCGCAGATTTTACACATTAAATTTCTGGCAACACTGCTCATCAGTAGAATCTACCCAAATTTTTTACAGAAAACCGAAGAGTCTTATATCAGAAGAAAAATTTATTAAATGAGAACTTCATTGAATCAACAAAGCAATAAGACAATAAAAACTCAAAAATGTTTTATACAAAAACACAGCAAACAATAACTAGATAACTATTTTTATTAATTTTTATTTTTTTATTTATATTTTTGAAGGAATCATGCACGATTAAAAAAGAACCTCAAAACAGATTTTATCTGTTTGTCTACAACTGTTCAAAAGTTTGGCAATATATTTACATCAAAAGCAGACATAGCAATCAGGTTCTCTGTTAATTTCAACCGTCTGTCTTTAACGATTCATAAACTTCAAATTACATCAACTATTCTAACACGCTTCAATTTACAATTTCTTATACCAAACAAAGTAGTGGACATTCTGTCTAATTTTCGAGTGTTTGTATATAACGGTTCAAAAGATACAGCCATAAAGGTCAAATTACATTAATTTTGGGTACACCCTTAAATTTCTAAATTCAAATTATAAACTGGTGTTTGTCTATAACGGTTCAGAAGTTTGGCCACATACATCAAATTACATCAACTCTAAAAAACATGTACATATGTTGTAGAGGACACCCTTTAGATTTTAAGATTATGAACTGTTTTTAAAACAGGACCAATCTGTAAGCATCACCTTTCAAATAAAAAATAAATTTTCAATATCGATCAAGAAAAGAGCAACATTCAGAAAAATTGATAACCTTTTTCTTTTTTTTTTTTTTGAAGTCGGTTAAATATTTTAGTTAAGTAATAATTGATTTAGTTATTTGTATCATTAAAATAGACAAAAGAATTTTGTAGTTAAATAAATAATAATAAAACAATTATTTAAGTTTTATTATGGAGCCAAAAAAAAAAAAATATTTAATAGGTGCAAAATTGTTCTCTGGATAAATCATTTTGGTTGAATTCGTTTGGTGACTCGTAGCAAACTTACATACATTTATTAAAGCAGAAGCTACAACAAGCAGTTAAGTTACATATCTGTAAGCTTGTCATTCTTGTTTCAAGATCAATCAATATCTTAAACGGTAGAACTAGTGAAAATATATACATTAAAGGTAACTGTTATTCTTCGACTTTATTTATTTATTTTAATGAATGGCGATAAAAAAGGCTTTCAAATTAAATTAAAACCAAATCAATTATAACAAACATTCTTCTGGCATAACGTATGCCAGAAACAAAATATCAATTTGTTTAATTTATTTGGAAAATGATTAATATTTCAAGAACCCATGTGAATTACATATTTGTAATGTCAAGCTTCCGCTCTTTATTCGTCTTCAATTCAAAAACTTTGATATTCAAAAACTTCGTAACAAAAATATGTTGTATCCATTAGATTATTCTATTTTATAGCATTTATGTATATTATTAAGCTGATTTAAAATTGTTTCGATTATTTCCGAGCTATAATCCAGTTGTTCTAAATATTGAGTTATTTGCTGATAATTTATCAGTTTTTTCTAAAATGTCCCGATTTTCTGGTAATCTAAAATGAAATGAATGAATGGAAACTCCATTAGTTAGAAAAAGTTTTTTTTTTGCCTAATTTAAATATATTTCGTTTTAACATTTTAAAAAATTAAGGAAGAGACGGAAAATCTTTATATTTATATAAAAGGTTACAAATACATAGTTGGGCTTACTTTGTAACAAACAAAACTTGTTGTAGCTTAACCCTTTCGGGACGGAGTTTTATTTTGCAAACCAAATTATGTATGGTAAAATTTTTTTCATATTCTAAAAGGTATGATAAAAGTATTATGTTCTCCATACTTAAAAATTTTAAATTCGTCCTTTTATCCTGGGACATATAATCCCAACAAGTGTTTTCATCGGGCATAAAATCACAATCAGTGTTCTCGAAGAGCGATTCGAAATTAAAAAGACAACTAAAAT
Source organism: Gymnosoma rotundatum (assembly GCA_916610165.2). Taxonomy (NCBI): domain Eukaryota; kingdom Metazoa; phylum Arthropoda; class Insecta; order Diptera; family Tachinidae; genus Gymnosoma; species Gymnosoma rotundatum. The sequence continues at coordinate 68,464,272 of OU744338.1, read as the reverse complement.
ATATATATTATTAGATTGAGATAAAAGTTTACATTTATTTTTAACATTTTAGGAATGTAATTAGGTATTTATTTGTGGAATGGCCCAAAACACTTTTAACATAAGGCGTTGTTACAATCTGAGCATATCATCTTTGTTCGCTTTTCTATGCCAAGTGAAGAACAGCGGACACAGCGACAACGCTTCTCTTGCTGTACTGGCAAGTGGTCTCCAATATTAATGCTATCCGTTTTTGGACGTTTGGCAGTTCTACCTCCCTGGCGATTGCGTTGAAAATAAAGAAAAAACACAGTTTGAAAATTGCTGGGACGTATTATCCCAGTAGTCCCGAAAGGGTTAAAGAACGCTAAAAACCCGCCATTTTAATTTTTCCCAGTTAAAAAAAACCACTTAGCGGTTTTTTCAAACTTCCCGCTTTTAATAGCAAAAAACCACCACATCTAGCGGGGAAACCGCCGTTTTGGCAACACTGGGCCACAACATGTTTAGCGAAACTTCTTTACTTTCTTGAATTGTATCAATTAATTTAGGTTAATCTATGCTTCACGAAAATATCTAGTGGATTGAAATCATAACATATTAGATTCTCTACATGTATACGTTACATATTATATAACAATTATACAATTAAATTAAATTTTAAATTAAGCAAAAAGCTAAGTCATAAAAACAGTACATAAATGACTTAACAAGTCATGATGTGTATAAAATTTTTAAATTAATCAACCGGCTCTCAAGCACTACACGATGCGTAAAAAATATCTTACAACTTGTGTAATAATTGTTTTGTCTGATTTATAATTAGTTTAAAAGCAAACGCGCAAATGCACTTACCAATGTAAGCTACATCTGTATTATTCGCTTATGGCGATCTTTCTGGAATATTTACCTTAAAGCTGTGATCAAGGCAATACTCAAGGGTGTCAAGTTTTAGAAGTCTCCATCTTCCCGATAAATTATTTATTTGAAGATTTATAAGAAACCCAGTCACCATGGCTTGCATGTGACCTAAATAATCCTTTTTATTTCTTAACTCTGAAGAAGGACATTAACAAGACCCGTAACTTCTGGGATTAAACTAATTCATACACATGTTCTTACGATAGATTTTTACGACACTAGTATTTATTTAGTTATAAAGATTTGAATATATTTTTTACAAATATTAAGTAGGGGTAAATTTAAATATGTCATTTCTTGTTAAATTTTTGCATTAATTTCCAGATAAAGTAAAGTCAGAACATGCTGACTTTTTATTTACATGGAAGTCGATTCACCGATGTCCATCTGTCCGTTCGTGTTCGGGTTAAAATCAATTTTTCCCAGGCACTAGGTGAGCTAGAGAAAATTTAAATACACTAATCGATCAGAATAGTTTTGGATTTTTTTTAATCAACAAGATCGGTCCATGTCTTTCGAGACAGCTCGCTTATATTTTCTAAATTACGGACTTCTGAACTTTTCATAGAAAAGGACGGTTGTGCAAAATATATCTTAAGATATCAATATGGATATCATTAGATTTATATACATATATGGTGTAGAGTATATAAGATTCAGCATTGCCAAATATAGCACTGTTTTTTTTTTATTATATAAATTTAAGCGAAAAGTTTTAAGTTATCAGTTTTAAATAAAGTACATTATTGTGAACGATTTATAAAGGGTATAACCATATCCATTGATGTACCAAACATTTTCCTCCCACTAAATGTCATTGACGACGCATCAACATTTGAAACTGTATTAAGCAGTGTTCAAATGGATGATCAAATCATTAAAACCATTTCAGTAATTTGTTTTTATACTCTTCACGATAAAAAGCCTAAAAAGGGTATAACGAAGTTTGTCATTGCGTTTATAATTTCTACAATGTCCATTACTGACCCCACAAAGTATATATATTCTGAGTTCTTATGCATACGGAAGTCGACTGAGCGATGCCCCTCTTTCCCTCTGTCTCTCTGTCCGTCCGTTCATCTATTTGCCCCGCATAAGCAAACTTAATTACAACAAAAATTTAAATACGCCAATCGATCAAACATACACGGCGTGTATTAATTTACATGCGGAAAATCTGACATTCCATATGACTTGTACACGCCGTCTAAACACAACTTAAGTCTGCACATGATTTTTATATATGGAGTTTGACAGCAATGTTTCTACATTTCTGAAAAAGGGGTCCATTTCTGAACTTGCTTTTATTAAATGGGCAGTTGATCCTTCCATTAAAGGATCCAGAGGAGTATTTTCATACGTAATTCTTTTATTGTGGGAAAGAGCTTCTTTCTTTTTTCATTCTTTTATGAGTAAAAACGCATTCTTGGGACTTTTTCATTACTGTTAAAATTTAATTAGCATTGTTCGAAATAAAGACAATGAGAATTAAAATAAAAATAAGTACTATAAAATTTTCATCGGCTGCTGATGGGTTAAGCATTAAAAAAAACAAGTTTTAACTGAAAGACCTCTTCAAAAGCTTTTAAATGATATCGATTTTGATATCTTAAAAAATATGTTGCACAATCGTTTTTCTCTATGAAAAGTTCAGAGGCCAATAACTCGGAAAATATTGGTGAGCGCTAATATTTTTGCTAGATGTTTTTTTATTTTTTAATTCTCTATTGCCCCATATATTTATTTTTTTGATTGGAGTTACTTCATTGGTCTTTGATATGGATAAATTAGAGGCAGGCGTAGTGTTTTGCCCGCTGTATCGAAGGACATGGACCGATCTTGCTGATTTTCAATAGCAAAATTTTCGAAACTACGTCCAATTTAAATTGGCTTATTTAAATTTTTTCTAGCTCAACTAGTGTCTTTGAAAAATAGATTTCAACACTAACACGGACGAACAGACGAATATCGCTCAATCGACTTCGCCATTTAATAGAACTCAGAATATGGGACGCAAGTCGATATATAAAAATTGCACATGGAATAACAAACTAAGCTACACCTTTTTCTACTTTTTATGGTGAAGGGTATAAAAAATAAAGGGTGCTCCAGTAGTTATATTAATTTGATGTATGTGGCCATACTTTTGAACAGTTGTTGACAGACGATTGAAATTTATTAAGAATCTGTATTGCTAAGTCCGCTATAAAACCAAGTTTATATTTTGATTTTCGAAATTAAAGGGCATTCCCAATTTTAATGTAGTTTGACCTATATGGCCGAATCTTTTGAAACGTTATATACTTTGCTTGGTATAGTAATAAGTATAAATATTTTAGATTATAAATTAAAAAGTGTTTAAATAGTTGATGTAATTTGATTTAAATAGCAAAACTGTTATAAGCAGACGGTTGAAATTAACAAGGAGCTGTAGTGCTCTGCTATAGCAAGTTTAAAGCTTAGAGATTGAATATAAGGGTGTACCAATAGTTTATGTAATTTAATGAATGAGAGGGGCGGATCTTTATATGGGTTACCGATTCCCGCGGTGCCAGTATAGCTAAGGACACTAATGGATCCTTCGACAGTACCCAATCCAGATTTGGAGCCTGCACACCGGGGGACTGGTTCCCCCTATACCCCGAGAGCACTTCGTTTGAACCTTGGTTAGGTCATCCAAACTCTTTGTACCCTCGGTGGGATTTGAAGTATAACAATATTTTTAACTTGTAGTTAATAACAAATGAATTAGTTAATTCAGCTTTAGTTTGAGTATTATTTCTAAATTTTTATTTTAAAAAATATTTATAAATGTATGCGGACGTTTTCCGAAAAGACAGGAAAAATTATACACCAGCATGTAATGCAGCATTCTTCACATCTATTTACGTTAAGTTATCTTTCGCGTTGTATTCGTACTTTGATTTTCTTTGACTTCCACCACCAGGCCACCAGGCCACCCGGCCTATGTAGCCCGGCTCCGCCCACCAAAAGTTTCCTGCATAATCGGCCTTCGTCCGGGCTGAAAGATTTTTTCCTCTATGGTACTTCGAACACCGGCTTCGCTAACAAAATATTTTTCTTCTTCAACCTTCAGTTATGGTATAGAAGTTATTTAATTTTAATTAATTAAAGAACTATTATTAGGAGTCACCTAATGGAAGCTATTTCATTAGAACTTATTCCATTATACTGGCTACAGAGAAAACTTTTAGTCAGCGAAGCCGGTGTTTGTTATACCATAGAGAATAAAATCCTTCCGCCCAGCTGAAGGCCGATTATGCAGGAAACTTTTGGTGAGCGGAGCCGGGCTACACAGGCCGAGTGGCTCAATGATCTCTCTATGGTATATGGAACAGCGGCTTCGCCAGGTAGAAATGTAATTTATATTGGAAGTTAATTCTTTTTTTTTACTTATTTCTTTTGGGAGTTATTTAATTTTTTTTTTATTTTGAATTAACGGTTAAGTTTTTGGGTCTTATTTCATTTTAGCTTTGGGGTTATTTCGTTATTTTAATTTGGGACTTATTTCATTGGGAGTTATTGCATTGGGAGTTATTGCATTGGGATTTATTTCATTTGGAAGTTATTTCAAGGTACCAACAAAGACTACCCTATAGACTCGATATATGTAAGTTCTTTTCTCAAGTTAAGGTACGGTCAAATAAGTCAAATATTTGACCAAAAACACTTAACCACTAAATTGTAGACAGTATTTTTGTGCTTCACAAATACTTATTAAAAATATAAGGTCCTTCTTAATATAGAAGGAAAGATTTTACATTTATTATATTATAATGATTCGTTTCATTAAAGATTGAATTAATATTTGTAAAAATAGTGGTTAATGATTTGGAAATCCTTGATGCTTTGAATGTAAAAAAAACTTTAATACACAGTGTTATAATAAGTCTTATTTCACTTTAATTTATTAAAATGTCAAATATGACAATTTTAAGAATATGAATAAAATAAAAACTAAACTTTTCTTTATTAACTTAATTATGCATATATGTATGTATGTACAAACATATTTCTTACTTTAACAATAAATCATAATTGAAATGTTATGTTAGGAGACATCATACCTGATACTTCATGATACTTAATTTAATATTTATTTCAAATTTGATTTGAATTAAAATGAAGAGTTCGTATAAAAAATTGTATTTAAAATTGACGTCTATGTTTGCGCGACACTGAAATTTTAATATGTTGCATGTATTGCGTTGTATGCGCCTAAAATCAAAATATCTTTAATTTTGATTTCATATTCCCGTGGGGGTGAAATTTTTTGGTTTAAATAGTCATACACGAAATGCAATTATAAAGCCAAATTAAACACAAACAACAACTAAAACTACACTAAAAATTTTACTTGCCTGATTTATCTTTGATTTTATATTCATACATATTTTTTTTGTACTTATATTTATTTAACAAAATTGTGAACTTTATTATTTTTTGCGCTTTATGATGTTGTCTGTTTTTTATGTTGTACATAGTAGCCAACCGCAGTTGTTGACTTACAATCTCTTTGTGCAGTTTAAAAAGGCAGTTATCTTTAAATTTTTTTTTTATTATTTTTTGAGTTCAAACCATTAGTTTGTAAATAGTTGCGCCATTTATGTGGCTGTTGAAGAGCAGACATTAAGTATTTTTTATAGCTTTTCATCAGTTTTCGGCGCTTTTGTTTTAAAAGTAATTTTGGATTTATCACTTGCGGGTGTTGATTTTATAATTTTGCAATTTTTAGTTAAAGCTTAAAATTTCAACTGAGTTTTTATTTTGCACAGAGGCTTAAGATATTAGGTATTATTTTTTGTTGTTGTAATTTTACGATTTAATAGTTGTTTTAGGACACTAGTTAACTAATTTTACTTCTTAAATCTTATATCTCACATATTACCAGCCCTGATATTTTACATTTATTCAGCTTGCAGGCGAGTGTTCTTAGAAAATGATTTTTAAATTTTGAATCTTTATTCAGAAAAAAAACGCTAAGTAAAATAAAATCAGATTTATACTTGTAATAACCAAACAAGAAGAAGTGTTAGATTTTTGTATTATACAGGGCGGTCCACTCATAATGCCCAATGTTAATTCAGAGTCACACTTTAAAGAAGAATTTTTGTTTATCTTAATTTCATATTTATTTTTTTAGTGTTTGACAAAATCTAACATGAAGAAGTACAAAATTGAGCAGCGCGCTAAGATCGTTAAAGCGTTTTAGGAAAATGGGCGATAACAACAAAATTCATTTCGTACGCTTTCTGATTTTGTTAGTCAGCATAATTGGCCAAATGTGTCCACAATCGAAAACACTGTGCTCAATTTTCAGCAAACTGGGTCTGTGAAAACACTTATATATCCGCGCTAGCATGGTTTATTTTGCGTAAAACATTGCTATTGTTCGCGAGAGTGTGGCAAAATAAGCGTTAACCTTGAGTCGTCATCATGCCAAGCAATTCTGCAACCCATAAATATCACTGATGAAAATATTGAAAAAAAAATTTAATTAACACGCTTACAAGCGTTAATTGCCTAAAGAGCTAAAGTCTACTAATTGACCATTTCAAGCACCATCCATACCCTGAATAGTTGCTTGAAGTGTTTTTAAATTTAATTTTTGAAAAATACTCTGGGTAGATGATATCTGAAATGTCTTTTTCAAACGTGTACAAATTTTTAAGTTATAGTGCTTCAAAGTTAACGATTGTGTTCAGCATACGAAATTAATTGGAAACTTTTAAATTTGATGTTCATTTTTAATATTAAGAATTTAAGTATTTTAATGTACCGGCTGCCAAAATTTGTATTAGGGTTGTAAGTGATATTTCTAGTTACAATAACAACACTGTTTGTGTTTACAAAAAAAAAAAAAAATAAAGAAGTGAGGTATTGTCAAGCCTTTTTAGCAAAGAAAATAATAATAATACTTTTCCTGTTTTTTGTATCTTGTAACTAACAAATGTATGTACTTTAATATATTATAAGCTCAGCTGCCCGATATTGCCCGAATTCTTTTTGTTATTATATTTTAGTGTCAACCTCGTTGCAATTTTGTACTCATTTTCAACTGCGGCTAGAGATAAAGCAAAACAGATCATGCGATGATATGCGTCATGTTAAAGAGTTTGTGGAAAATCATCTTAAATGAGTATTATTAGAAAGGAAACAACAAAAAATAAGGCTTAGTCTTTTAAAATTTTTTAACTATCGTTCTAAACATGATGACATTTTTATTATATATAGAACTTAATTTTTTTTTCTTATTTTTAAATTCTCTGTCAGCCCTATATCTATCACTTAACTAGAATATAGAACTTTTACTTGTTTCTTTTAATCATTTCGCATTCAGCACACTATTAAATCAACCCTAACAGTTAATATGCTTGTGTGTTTCTATACAACAGGTGGTCTAAATACAAGCATCTATTTCAAAATTAAATAATATTAAATAACTTTCATTCTTCTGGTACATAATTTCTTTATTAGAAATAACAAATTCATATTCCCAAAGTTTATGAAACACGATTTTATTTATGTGAATGCCGCAGCTGACTTTGTAGTATTTTATCCTTTACTCCAATTTTTAAAGAATTTGTGGACTTTTTCTGATTATTAAGTGCATATATAAATCATCTATAGATTGCTGGCGTGGCATCCCACAAGATAATATTTAAAGTGGTCGAATCGCATCTCTGAGACAGCCAATTACCATCGTCAAGACGAGTGCCAATCTTTGTGTACAAAATTTATCAATTATAATTCGAGTTAATCACCTTTATTCTGTTTTGCGACCTCAACACAAAACAACGTCGTTTTTCTTTGTTCGTTGGAAATCGGTATTCCCGTTGTCAATATTGTCATTAATCGATGACTGTCGCTATATGTTTGGTATTTTCTAAGAACAATTGATGTTGCCGTTTAGTTTGTCGTCGCCATTTTTGATGTTGAGTTGTGTTGTGTGCAAAGGAAATTTAAAAAAAAAAATGAAAAAGTATACAGCGATATTAAAAAAAAAAACTAAAATTACCAACTTCTGCCAATTTGAAAAATTAGGCAGGATTTTGTCGGATCGATAAATGTATTTGCATTATAAAAACTTCACTTGTTATTATTTTTTTAATATTTTATTTATTATTATTATTAATAATAATATCAATAAAAATTGGAAGTTTTAATAATACAAAGCTATTTATCAGGCAGACAAAATCCTTCCTTAAACTAACGACAATCTGTAATAATGGCCCTTTGACTTTTTATTTTAATTGTTTATAATAGTTTTGCTTATATATTGTTTACAGGTATTTTATTTTTTACAAATTTGAATTTTCCACAACTCTTACTTAACACAATAGAAAACAAATTGAATCAACTGACCAGCGTTGCCGCTTTGGTCCAATCGGACCAAACTTGGTAGTTTTTCGTTTTTAAAAAACAGTTTGGTAGTTTGGTTGGTTTGTTGCATTTTTTTTAAATTTTTGGTAGGTTTTCCTCCTGTAGCAATTTTTTAGCAATAGTAAATTTTTTACCTTAAAAATTCAGAACATAAAATAAAAAAAAATGTAACTTTGAATTAAATAAACAAAAACTGTGAATAGTTTTACTACTGTTTTCAAAAACTGTTTTAGGTGTAATAAAAAACATCTCTGCTTTTTTGCATAAAGGTGATTAAAGCTATAACCATCTCTGGTTTAAGAAACGCGAACAATATTATGAAATTGAAATTAACAATATTTTTGAGTGAAGGCTTATTTTCAAGTGTTTGTATTAAAAAAATTAACAGACAAAATGGAAAAGTAAGTAAACTTTTTTAATTGTATATATGTACCTATTAATTACATAAATATTTACTAATATTGTATGTATAGAAACAGTAAAAAAAAAATTTCGAACCGAATGGTTGAGCGAATTTGATTGGCTCCAGGAAAGCGATGGGTGTTCATTCTGCATAGTATGCTCTAAAACTATTTTAAATCATAACATCCATCTTAAAAATCACCAAAAGACAAATTTCCATCTCAACAATTACGGAAAAAACCATGTGAGTATAACAGAGTTTATGTGCAAGAAACGCATTTTTAAATTTTTGGTAGGCTGTGAACAATTTTGGTAGGATTTTTGAAAATTATTGGTAGGAATTCAATTTCTTGTGTGGCAACGCTGCAACTGACTCAAATATTAGATATGTATTTTTTATTTTTTTATATTATCGATAAACCGTCAACGTCGTCTTTAGTTTGTTAGGGTATACCAAATTAGTATTGATGTTGTGTTAAGTTGATGTTGTCTCAAAATTGACGACGATGTTGACAACGTCAAACAGAATAAGGATAATTATCTTCCACTTCAGGCCTTACAAATCCTTAGCGTTTCTAGCATCAATTTCGGAAAAAGAACTTCAAAATCCACAACAAACTGTTAGTCTCTATTAATGCATTGGCTTATTGGCAATGAGGTGAAAATGCGTAGCGTGACGAAAAATTCCGTTTTGTTAAGATCGATGGTAAGCCGACATTGTTGAATCCAGTTGCACGGTGCGACTGCAAGGACCATAATTGCTAACCTCTTGCAATCTACTGAAGTATCATGCTGACTAATAGTCAAAACAGAAAAAAATCCAACCAAATGTAAGAATGACTTTAAAAAGTCACAATACGTGACTTTTAAAAACTGTCAATATATAAACATGACCTTTTTATTGTTGTAAATATTTTTTTTGTGAATTCAGTAGTGAGTTTAATATTTTTTTTCCTTTTAGAGAAAAAAAAACATCTAAAAACATTAACATGAAAAGTGCAATAAAAAATACTAAAACAATGAAATCGAAAGCACACAAAGCATTTTATTTGTTGACAATTCTTGTAGCAAAAGTCATTGTAACAACTGCAATATATTTATTTATCTTTTTGTCACACAGAAGTCACACATTTAATGTAAAATTGTCAACGTAAACTTTTTATTTATTTTTTTGTTTGAACTGCAAACGGCATACAATACACACATATTTAGCAAGCTACATATTTATGTATATAATATAAACAATGTCGACTTAAAGGTTAAGCGTCGCAGGAACAACGCTAAAACATACACCCTTTTCTATAACACACTTAAGATATGATTGTTTGCAAAATATAAATATGTAAACAGTTTTTCTAAGCTTCGTTAGTCAAGGATTCAGCTTATTTGGCAGTACATAACAGTGTGGCTCGTTTAGCTTTTCGAGGCTAGAGTTATCAGTTTTTTGTTGCATAGCCTAGGAATTTATATTTTAACCTTTTCTTCGTATAACTTAAAAAATAGCCAAATAACTTTTTTTTTGGAAAACGCTACATATAAAAAAATACGGATAATTTTATCAAATTTATTTACATATTTATTTGAAAGTACAATCCTTCCAGTTAATAATGGAAAATATTTTTATTCAAACGGCTGCCCCGGCTGGCCATGCAGTACCCTACACGATCGGTCCAATTTTTAAGCACATTATCGATTGTGCGCAGCTGTTTTTCACCAATCGCCTCCAGAGTATTGTCCTTTGTCTCTGGCTTCTTGTCGTAACACTTAACTTTGACGGCACCCCACAAATAATAGTCCAACGGTGTAAAATCGCAGCTCCGAGGTGGGCAAACGACATCAGCTGTGCGGCTGATAATGCGATCTTTAAAAACAGGGCGCAAAACGTCGATTGTAGCTTCGGCCTCAAGAGAATACACAACCATATTCGTTCAACGGAAGGATAAAACTAATTACACTGTTCTGCAAAAAAAACTTTTTTTTGCCTGTTTCTCAAGGTTTCAGGTGTGCTGAGTCCGAATCTGAACTCAGAAAAATCTATCACCCTCTGATTTTGAGAGAAAAGAGGAGAAACTTGGAGCGAAAGCCTCGAGAGTACTGATCAAATCCTAGAAGAAAATAGTGACAAGAGAGCTGCTGAGTGGCAGGGGGGAGTTGAGGATGAAAGGGGGGGGGGGGGGGGGCAGGTAGGGATTTCAATGAAAAGGATACCACAAAAAAACAATAAAATAAAAAAAATTGTAAAATTATATTATATTATATTATTATTATTTACAAAAAACTCACATTTTTGCATAAAAAACTAGAATTTCTCAAAAAAACTGTGCGTGATAGACAGAATCTGACTTCAAATTTGTGTTCAGCACATTTGAAAACAGTAAGAAAGCACATTTTGGCTTAAAGGAGGGTTTTCGTGCAGAACAGTGTTATCTGTCAAATAAGACATTAGTCAAGTGTTATAATTCACGAAATAAGCTCTAGTTGAAAAAATACGTTAGATAGCGGACCCTATAGATAAAATAAAAAACTATACATATCCTAAAATTCTAGCACAAAAAAATCAAGATAGAGCTATTTGAAGCCTTTTGATTATTTTCTTTGGGGACACTGTTGAAAAACTTAAGGATATGTTTTAAAGTGCTAATAAAGTAGTATTCTATGTGAGCAGGTGGAAAGAAAATTTTAATACCAAGCCCCTTTTAAACTTCACATATAAACAAACTTCACAAATAAATGTCAATACTTTGTCTCATGCCCTTTATTTGCTATTGCCACAGCACAACGCCTTCCCGTTGAATTTACTAAGTGATAGCTTCTTTCGACTTTGATGCAACTCAAAATTTTCTACACAGCCTCACAGAGCCCTTCGACGCTTGTTGGTTTTATTGTAAATACACACTTCTTTATGTACGTCCACAGATTTTCGATAGGGTTCACATCTGGGGACTGTGCAGGCCTCTCCATTATATTGATTGAGTTATGGTTGAACCCTTTTTTTTTCATTTTTTTGGGTCATTGTCTTGCTGGAATACACACATTTGCAGTTTGTAGGAAGCATACGGCAGCATAATTTCATCAAGGATTTTTACATAAACCAAAGAATCCATAACGGTTTTGATCTAGTAATAGGGCTCACAACTTGATTCGAGGAGCAAGCCTATAGCATAATACTATGACCTCCATATTTAATAGTTTTTTATGTGAATTGTGGCTTGTTTCGCTGTTAGGTGGTCTACGGACAAAACATCTGGAACCCTTTCCATCAAAAAGAAAAATTTTGAATTCGTTAATCCATAGCACATTTCTCCACTTTTCCTTTGGCCAACTTAGAAGTGCTTTAGTAAAAGATAGTTGTTTAGCAACATGCTTAGATGAAAGGAGCGGCAATTTCGCAAAGACTACAGGCATTGAAGCTGTTGTCTCGAAGTCAACGGCTAATAGTTTCCACGCTTGCCGGCACATCCAATGTTTTTAAGCTTCGTAGCTGTCACAAAGAGATTTGCTTTAGACGTTCGTACTAACCGTTTTACTATTAAGCGTGACAAAACTCGTTTCCTACCACGGCATTTAACTTTTTGCATTTAACTATTTTCAAAAATGAAAATTGTTGACAAAAGATCTTTTATATATGATTAACAGTTAAGAAATTTAACCCAAAATTTTATCAAATATACATACTCTAAGATAGCAAAAAAATTTAACTGTTTTTTACACAACTGGTGCTATTATATTGACCGGCACTGTATGTAAATGTACTTAAGTAAAATAACTTCAATCGACAAAAACCAAATATTGGGATGACAGAGAAGTTAAAAATAGAAAAATAAAATTAAGAACTACATATAATGTAAAATTTTTAATAATTTAGGTGTTTGGTTAAGGATTTCTTTAAAGGCTTTTAAATGACATCCATATTAATATCTTAAAAACTATGATGCATAATCGTACTTTCCTATGAAAAGTTCAGAGGCCCACAACTTGGTTAAGCACTAATTTTTTCAGTTGATGTTTTATTTTCTATTCTCTATCGCCCCATATATTTGTTTTTTGATTGCAGTTTATTTTACTCAACTAGATTTGTTCCAAGTCCGCTGCCATGAAGAACATAGACCGATCTTGCTGATTTTCAATAGGAAAATTTTCGAAACTACGTCTGATCGATTGGCCTATTTGTTTTCCCTAGCTCATATACTGCCTTGGGTAAGTTTAATTTTATTCCGCACACGAACGGACATCGCTCAATCCGCTTTGCTATACATAGAATAAAAAAATATATAATCAACAAAAAAAAAAAAACACGGCAGTACCAAACAACATAAATTAAACTTTAAGCTTATTGTGTGTAAAGGAAAATAAAATCAATGTTGATTATTGTTGTTTTTGCTTGAACTTTGATTTTTGTCTTTACTTTATTGTTTGTACAGAAATCTTTAGTGAGACGTTTCCTGAAGAGCCAAGTAAGAAAAATGGCCATCGAGACATGCAACAATGATTCTATTTTTCTTTCTTCTAATCTAAGTCAGCGGTAGCCTAACGTGCTTTCACCTTCAATAATCAATATCGGTGATTTATAATTCAAATCGGGATATTTAGAAATTAGCATAATAATTTTTTAAAAATTAATTTATTTAATAAATGTATACCGTGTTTTTTAAATAAACTTGTTTTAATTAAGAATTCATTAAAAATATTAAAACTCACAATTGTTCTTTCACCTTGAATATGAAAACTGTAAATACACTGAAGATGAAATTACATTGAATGAAATGAATTGGGGATGTGTTACAAATAAATAAGGAATTTTCGTAGCGAAGGAAGACCTTGACCGTTGCGTAGTTCAAAAGCCCAGTATTGTATACCCAGAGGTAACAATGCTCCTTACCTCCATAATTAAATTTCTTTACGTAAAAGACAACAACAAACCTCTTTTTAGAAAAATATATTTTAATATTAAATATTTGGTCGATCCACAATATTTTCTACGCGTAAAATTCGTCGCGTTTTCCAAATGTACTAACTTCGTCAAATGGTTATAAATTCAAAGGGTTGTTTGATCTGAAATTGTCAAAATATACGGGCTTGAATCCACTGCGCTAAATTCAAGTTTCAAAAAATCCATGTTAGAACTGACTATCACAAAATGCCGTTATGATTAGATTTTTGTGGACGACCAAGAAGTGGTCTCACATAATTTTGATACCTTTCTGCACAATGAAAGGAGTATATATAAGTTTGACATTCTGTTTTTATTTCCTTAAGTAGTAATTTCCGACCTCATAAAGTATATTTAATTTTAATTCTTATACATATGAGAGTCGATTTAGTGATGATCGTCTGTCTGTTCGTAATCATTTTGAAATCAATCTTGCCACGTCCTAGGTTGGAGGTGCTACTGAAATTTAGCAACTTGGATTAATAACTGGTAAAGGTACCTTCTATTCTCTTACGTTGAAAAAATTATCATAAATCGCACTTGCAATAACAAATTTGAAATTTCACTCAAAATTGAAAATGTACAAAAAATCTAAAATTTATAGACAGTTTAAAAGCTTTACTTTTCACGTTTGCATTTCAATAGATTGTTTAATTAAAGAGAGCGCAGACTAGACTCCAAGGTGAGAAATAATCAACTCATGTTAACCCCAACAATCTTCACTATAGCAAAAGTATACATTTTCTGGGGAATAAACTATATATATATATAGCATTCTTAATTGTTTCATTATATAAAAATATACACGGTGAACTTTTTCTGCAAGAGAATTTTGCAATCATTTTATATAAGAGATATTAGTGTGTAATTTGTTTATTTAATATCATTTAATTCAAAAGTAGAAGCTCAAACCAATTATATAATAATTACATTATTTCAATTCCTAAATCGCATTCATGCTGTACAATTGACATAAAAAAACGCTAGAACAGCAACACTTCTCTTACGAAGAACATGAAGAGAGAAACTTCATTCAGTAACTTGGCCAAAAAGAGGTACAATTTATTTAACATGATTTTACAATTGTAAGAAATAAATAGAAATTATAGCAGATTTTACAATGACACAACGATATCAAAACTTTTCAACACTGCATCATATTACTCTTTTTTTTTTGCAGGTCCCCAACTCTCAAGACCAAAGTCCTATAAAGTCTCAAAAGTTTAAGTATGTGATGTTGTAGTATAGTATTTTTAAACAGCTTTTAAGTTAATTTTTCTATTTTGCCTTTATGTTGCTTATTTACAATGAATTTCTTGTTGTCGTTGCCGTTGTTTTGTTTTAGTTTGTTGTTACTATTTAAACAACTTGCGATAAGATCTTGTGACACGATCTTTTGGCCCAAACCAGGCGCCAGTAACCCACTTTGATACATTTTATTTTATTTTGTACATTTGTCTTATTTTGAAGTTTTTTGCTTTATTGTTAATTTAAAGAAAAACAAAGCAAAAAGGGAGTTCCAAATACATAACATGTAAGGTACTAATTTATTTTGATGTTTGTATTATTGTTGAAAAATGTTCCACTAAATAGATCACTAACTTTTGTAAAAACTTTCGCTTTAATGCGTGTATCAATTAACCAAACAGTTTGTTTTCTCTAGTTAATAAAAAGGATATAAACATTTTGCTATTACAATCCATGTCACATCGCGCTGAATACCGCCATGCAACAACATACGTTATGTAAAGTAAAAAGGAACGACTGAAATTGATTTGCTGCGACATTTGCATATTAGTAGTGGGTATTACTAAGTTGTATTACTTTACAAAAATATACATTTATATTTATTACAAGCGATTTCTTCATAATTTCTTAAACATACATACTTCGTATTTCGAAAAGAATTCTAAAAAGCATATTCGTAGTCTAGAAAAGGTACCTTCAATATTTTCCCCAGAAAAGATTTTGGAATTATATTGCTTCCTTCATTATTTGTGCCTTTTGTCCTAAAAAAATTTTTGTGCATTTACCTAATACATGTTTGAAGCTCAGCTATCCTAAGAATACAAAGATAACAATACGTTACAAGGTAATTTCTACAAGAACGAAATTTGTGTTTTTTTTTTTATTAATTTATTGATATTATTTCATTTAAAAATATTCTTTTAATAAAGTAAGGAAACAGTTTCTTTCGTGTTTTAACAAACTGTAAC
The DNA here is from genome assembly GCA_916610165.2 of Gymnosoma rotundatum. NCBI lineage: Eukaryota > Metazoa > Arthropoda > Insecta > Diptera > Tachinidae > Gymnosoma > Gymnosoma rotundatum. The sequence goes on along the minus strand of OU744338.1, from coordinate 68,448,420 downwards.
AGAAAACTTCTGATATAGAATTTAACATCCCGTCACTTAGAAGTGAATAAAGTCAAAATTTGCTCCAGGTCACCTCAACAAAGAGATAAAAATATTTGGATTTTTTTTTTATGAATTTTTACAAACACGATTTTGAAAAAAAAATATTTTTCAAAATTCCTTTTTCACTGTATGTAATCTATCCACAAGAAACCGTTGACCCTCTAGCAATCACTTTGACCATGGCATGGTGACATTAATTTTATAAGCTTTTATTGGCTCTAAAAATTTACTGAGTCCACCTAGATTAATGAAACTTGGCAGAAAGATTTTTATGGTCATAAGCTATTAAAGATAAAAGACAAGAAAAATCGGACAAAGAAGAAAAAAGTTGCCCTTTAAAGAACTTCCTCTGAAAGTTTTTTTAATTTTCAAGTCATTTTGTTTAGCAATTACAACTTTTAATGTCGAGGAATGTTTAAAAACTTAAAGTTGGACCCAAGAGACTTTAAAATGCCATTTTTGCCCCTCCCCCTTTTTTGGGTGGTGTAATAAAATATTGTTTAAAACAGAATGTAATTAATTAATAAAATGGATTACATACGGCCACAAACACATCCCTGTAAATTTTTTTTTTCAATTTCATTGCCAGTTTCCTAAAAAAATATTCATTATTAATCTTTCCAATGCCTTACCAATCCCAGCCTCCCAAGAATATTTTTTACTTATAGTATTTTATTTATCTGAAAATAATTTATTTTTTCATAATATAACCTATTTAGTAAATTTTATATAAAATTGTTACAATTATATATAATTGTTTTTTGACCTTTATAATTAATTTTCTTTTCTAGTTTTTTAAACACTAGGTCAGTTTATAAATAAAAATATTGTTTATTTTTTTTTTAATTTTCTGTGCTTGTTTGAAAAAATATTTCAACTTAATTTTAAAAGAACTTCTCCTTTGCACTAAGATAATATTGAGTGACATGGCCCTTCTTCGTCAGATTCTTTAACGATCTCTTCCGAATCTGAATCCTCTTTAGCGTCAAGTCCAGGTGTAAACATGCAAGAAAGGTAATAACTTTTATTTGAAGTGGGTCTTATACTAGTAAATAGTGAGTTAGGTGCAAAAACGCGCAACGTTTTGTTCTGTAGTATAAAAGTAGAGATCGTAAATTATATAGTGATATATAAAATTTTTACGACCGCGATGGAGGTCACCTTCACAAACGTATTCACTCTTTTTTTAACAAAAAATTTATCAAAATAAAACCTTTTTTAACTTCGAAGGAAATCTTTTATTATAAAACAAATTTTTTCAAAAAATTCATATAAGTAGCTTCTAAACTAGCCTTTTACAGGGATAAAATAAATAAATAATTCTTAATCGTTTAGCCACAAATAAATATATTCAAACCTCTCAAAATCGTATAAAGTCAATAAAAACAGAAAAAGTTAAAATTTTTAACATCGAAAGAAATGGCGCAAAAACCCGCAACTTTTTTTCTACAGTATAAAAGTAGAGATCCTAAATTTTTTAGTGATATATAACAGTTTTGGGATCGCGGTAGAGATCACTCTCAGAAACGCTTTCCCTTTTCTTGTTGACAAAACATTTAACAAAAAAATTTTTTTTTTAATTTCGAGTGACGTTTTTTATCATAAAAATTTAAAACTAAATTTTCTAAAAATTGAAATAAGTAACTGTAAGTATGGCCTTTCATAGGAAAAAAAAACAATACAAAATCTTTATTCGTTTAGCCGCAAAAATTTGTATTGCAAACCTCTCAAAATTGCGATTTATCCAAATTTCTTAACTTTAACAGCGTCCCTGTTAAGCTGCTGTCTAACTCTTAGGAAATCAGTTTAATTAATGGAATATTAATCACTTGGTATCGCTGTTAGGCGTGAGAACAAATTGGAACCTTTGACAGTTTAGATAATATTTACCATTTTCTTTTATTATTCATTTGCCGCATACATAAGCATTCAGCTTAGGTATAGGATGCTAAAAAAAGGGAAATTGTAATATTTAAAGGCCACACCGCATGCCAACATGCATGAACAGTCCCAAAACGACAAATCTCAAGCTAATGCCTTGAAAATTCACTAAACGATGCAGAATTTTGTTATCTATCCAGCTGCGTACCTACACAGAGAAAAGAGATTCGTTACGACAACCGAATTTGTTGCCAATCGGATTTTGGCGGTTGTGAGTATTATTTGGAATTCGGTTGAGATGGCTGAATGAGTATGGTACTCACAACTTTTTCAAAAAGTTATTTGACAGTCGATTTTAAATATTATTGTGTGGTAAATAAAACAACTTTAACAACTTTCATATGTGCTTTTATTTAAAAAAATAAGTTACAGAAATAAGATACGTATAAGTTTCATGATTCGAACCATACAAATCCATATAACATCAGCACAACGCCACTCTATGTTCTCCCGATTTCTTTCTTTCCACCTACTTTCTTTCATTTTACATTCTATTTGCAAATGACGAACTTGTTGTCACTACGAAGTAAAAAAAAAAACATTTTATTTTTATTTGCAAATGTCTTTTAAGACAATTGTTTAGAAAAGTAACGCAAACGATTTATGTAATTCTGGCTACCAAAATTCTGTTTTCAGTAGTAATGTGCTGAATTAGTTTGTTTGCCTCTTCCAATCAATAGAATTCATTTAAGTAAAGATTTAAATCAGTCATGTAAACTTCCTAAACAGTTGTTGCAGCTAATGTTTAGTAGTAAATATTACTTGTTAGTTTGGAATATAAAAAGTACGTCATTAATATATTTTATTAATAACGAGAAATAAATTGTGATAGTAGTAGTTAAATTTTGAATATATCAACCGATTATTTACAAATCTTTTTTCTGTGTGTAAATTTTGACATTTTTCAAAATTAATTATTGTACTAATGTCCAGCTAGATTGGTAAAATACCCCTATGTGCGCCGTTGCTAGAAACGTCAAACTTCATATAAATGAAATTGACTCAGATTATATATTTGGAGCTTGATATTTTCAACTGTGGTGTAAATTAATTACTTCGCCTCTGCCACTACCTTCTATATAATTTTTCAATGCCTCTGACATAATTTAGGTGCCGATAGAATCTGTAAAAAGTAAATGAATACCGTAAAAAGAGGTGGGTGAATGGAAACCCTGGGATGAATGACACTGTCTTACGGCGAAAATGTTTAAAGTTTCTGTTTCATTGTGATCACGAAAAAATCATATTTTTTTCAGTTCTCACATTAACGGTATCTCTTCGTTTTTTAAAGCATTATATGCTATAGTTAAAGTCTTAAAGTTATGACAAAAAGTAGTAATATTATTTTGTGATTTATATTCATTCATTCTGAACATTTGTAATCTTGATCAATTATACAATCATCTAAATTTAATTTTATTAAAATAATTACTTCAACTTAATATATAAATAATCATTTAATAATGATAACGGTTATTAGCAATTATTTAACAGATAAACCCGTAAGTATATTTTGATGAAGTAAATGTCTCTTTGAAAAAAATACCACTGAAATAGCTATTTCTATAACAAAACGAAGTTGCTGTCAGTTTTATTGAAATTAAGTAGCTAATTACGCGGAGGATATTGCAGCCAATGGTATTTCTAGTCTTGAAGTTGAGTAGCGGCAGTTGTTTGAAGACCAAAGAAAAGTGACACTATGTTTTATGGCTACTTTTGTTGTAAAATCGCATGAGATTTTGCTTAGTTTCAAGAGAGAACTTAAACAATTTAAAATTGTCTCAAGTAATAGAAAAAATATATTAAACAATATTTACGCAAAAAATATGCCCCAAAGTTGTAAAGTAGGTATTAATTAATACTAACTGTAAACAACTGTTTCAGTTTAAATAAACAAAAACTTATAATTTATTAAAATTTTTATTAAATACCTATTAAACACAACAATAATAAATGCTATTGAATAATACAAATAAATATATATAAATAACTTTGAACAAGTGTTCCAGTTGAATACTTATTACAAAATATAAATTTGTTAAAGTGAAATTATTTTAAGAGGCATTTGATTAATTAAAACTTATTTTAATAGACAGCATTATCACCATTCGGGAAAAATAAATACAAACTTTACCACCCAACAAATAAAAGTAGTTTTAAAATATAGCGAAGAGTAAAAGAAATTTCTCACCAGTGGTTTTTCTACTTTATGCAATAAATTTATCTTTATTTGCATTTGTCAACTTCGACACCTTTAATATTATGGGCCAGTTGATAAAAATGTTTCTTTTTTATAACAGTTGGTTATTTGCATTAGTTTAAAATATAACAGATACATTTAAACTTTAGACTATATAATCAGTCAGCTTTCCCTGCCAGCATTTTGCAGAGCATTTTTTTAATAGAAGTCACTTCTTCATTACTCCTTTAGATTAAGAACTTAATTTTACAAAAACAACATACATTATCGTCGAATTAAGATCCTTCAACAATCATATTTCGGCTCTTCTAAGTTAATTGGACAAAAGGATACGTTGTGTTTGTTCAAGAACATAGCAATAAGATTTCCTATTTTAAGAGTAACTTTTTCTTAACTACCACACGATAATAAGATAATTGTATAAGCATCTAATATTAATCTTTTCTAGGTCACAACTTGGTCTCTACTATAAGTGAATTATGTATGTAATGTAACAGATGTATAAATCACTAACAGTCTAATTCAAAAATGTACTTTAAGAGTTTATAAGTCTTTAACAAGCAAAAGTCAAGAAAAGAGTATTCATAAACGTTTAATAGCCTATAATAAATATCAGTTTTTTATTGTATCCTCTACCCTACTTTATAACAAAAATAAATTATAATTTTGCTATTAAAATATTTCGTTTAAAAATTACAGTTTTCCCGGGGTAGAAAAAGTAATTTTAAGAAGAAAACGATAAATAATAAAATCGTCGGTAACCCATACTTTCAAAGATATGTATCCCTAAAGTGTTTATAAATATCTTATGATGTTTCAAACATTTTGTTGCGGAATGGGACAATATGGATATCATAGAAAATTCCTATTAAGCGCCATACAAATCGCAAACAAATTGTTAACCCATTATGAACTAATAAGACTCTTGAACATTAAAAAATAAAAACTAGCCCCTAAATTTTGTTTTTGCAAGTACCCCGGAAAATATACTTACATATGTACATACAAATATATAACAAAATATTTTTGCTTTAAAAAAAGGAGCAAATTTTTTAACAAGATGAAAATATTCGCAAAATGTATAGTTGAGAAACATTTAACTGGTTTACAAATTGGCTAAAAGGTTTAATAAGGATCCTTATAGTTTATTTAAAAGGCTTTTCTGATACCCATATTGGCCCATTCCGCCTAAGAATATTTAAAATATTGCAAATTTTATATAAAAACTTTAGGAATCCGTAACTCTGAAAATTTGAGGTTTCACAGGTTTTATCACATTATATCTTCTCCTCAGAATTATTTTTCCTAACCACGGAAAACTTTTTTTTTTTCATTTGCAGCTACTAAGCTAAACCAGATTTTTTTCATAAAAAAATAAAATAAAACAAATTTATTTGAATAGCAAAGTACAAAAAACGTAAACAGCTCATTAAGGAACTCGTTATTCGAATACTTTTCATTTTATCTCTGCCCAAATTAAACAAAATATTAATTATTTATCAATTTGTTTATTACGTTTCTTGTTCATGTTTTTCGCAGAACCAGAACATATATTTTTACTAAAAAGATTCCTTTGTAAACTAAATATAAAGAGAAACCCATATTCGGTTTTTGGCTTAATTGAAAATTGGCCTTTAAAAGCACTAAGTGTAAAATGATAATAGGAGTTGCCAGATAAAAAGTAAAGTGCAGATTAGTTATTAAACTGTTATTGTGTATTTTTAACCGACTTCAAAAAAAGGAGGCGTTTATACAATTGGACTGAATGGTGCTTTTTATGTTTGTGCCTGCAGAACTCAGTCATTTCTGAACCGATTTTGAAAATTGTTGGTAATTGATAGATTATGCTTACATATTGGTCCCGTTTAATAAACAGTTCATAATCTTAAAAATTAAAGCGTGTCGCCTTACAACATACATATTTTTTACGTGTATTATGAATTGTAAACGGCACTTCTGTAAAATTTAAAATGACTGCGTATTACTACGGCTCCCAAAAACAAAAAATTATACAAAAATAAATCTCAAAATTAAAGGGTGCCCCCATAAATGATGTAAATTTACTTATATGGGCCTATCTTTTGAACCGTTATAGACAAACGCTTGTAAATTTGACGCAATGTCGGTTGCTATGGCCGTTATAGTAACAGCTGATAATATTTAAAATTTTAAATTAAAGGGTGCACCAATAGTTCATTTAATTTGGTATATGGCCATACTTTAAAACAGTTGTAGACAGACGATTGAAATTTAAAAAGAACCTGTATTACTACTATAACAACAAGGATAGACGGTTGAAATTAACAAAGCACCCGCATGGCTAGCATCGCTATAACAACAAGTATACAATTTTGGTTTGGGAATTAAAGGGTGACCCAAAAGTTGATGCAGATTCCTTGTTAATTTCAAGCGTCTGTGTACGGTACAACAGTTTAATAATATGGCCATTTTCATTAAATAAAACTAACTATTGGATCACCCTTTGAATTATTATTTTAAATATTTATACTTGTTATTATACCGGTCATAGTGATCGTTATGCTGCCCAATTTTCAGGTGTTTCTCTTTATTACATCAAATTTTAATTAATTCTCCAAAAACATTTTATATGGACATGACATTTCCGATACACAAATGAAAAATTATAACATAAAATAAAAAGTTCCTATATTTTACTTTTATTAGATATGTAACACTTAATTGAATATTCCTGATAACCCGCAGAAAATAATAAAATACAGTTGAGGTGCTTGATGAAAAACATGAAAATAACAACGAAAAGAAACGAACAAACTTTCAATTATGCAATATTTTACAATTATTCAACAACGGCAATAACGAAAAGCCATCCTAATAAACATTGATTTATTTTCAAGTGTTTTATGATCCCGAGTATATTAAATACACTAATCCCTAGGATATCTGCAGTAACGAAAATTTGCGTTTTCTCAAAATTTTCTATTAATACATCGTGGTATATTTACAACATTTTTTCTCCAATTCCTATTCAAGATGTACTTATCTCACATTATTTAGTTACAACACCGCTATGAAATCAGTTTCTTATTACAATTATTGAGTACTAGCTATTTTCGGGGCGCTTAGCTACCCTAATATGGAAGTTACTTGTGCGAAATTTTAGGACCCTTCTCCTTACAGATTTCTAGGTAAACGACAATTTTTTACTTTAAATGGGATGCCCACATGCCCACTGTGCATATAAATAAGGAAGTCTCTAGTACAACAATTCAGGCTGTAAGAAAATCTATGCAGTGGTTCCAGAGATATCTACGTTGGTGTTGAAAAGTTATCAGGAAACTGATTTCTGTAAAAATGGCATGAAAGTGGCTTTTAATTGAAAACTATAATATATTTCTAAATTAAGCTTACACATTCTGAAGGAGGGATATCAGACGAACAAAATGCGCTAGGCTGTATTCCCTTAAAATACGAGGATAATTTTGTACTTTGCATGGGAGGTACCACGCCTATTTCCATTCAGACAGTTTATTCTGATCATAGTTCCCAAGTACCACGATGGGAAGTGATACACCCATGTGAAAAATACAAAAAAATTGGTACTCTATTTTACTATTTAACTGTGAAAATTCCAGAAAAATCGGAACACTTGTGTAGTCGGCTATAGCTTTTCGACAAACAAACAAACACATTTTTTGCTTTTTATACATTCTTCACTTGTTTGTTGTTTGTTTTCTCTGCTAAACATAAAGTACTTCTAGCAAAAAAAGATCTAATTGCAGAAGAAGAAAATTTATTGCATTACTTAGGAAAATTACTTGGGGTAACAGATTTCTTTCTTCCTCTTTAAGTTATAACTAAAGCACGTATTCTATCAAAAATTTGCCCGAAATGGCTTTCTATTAAACAGAAACGATTATTCTCAAGGGCGAAACTCATTCCGAAACGGTTACAATTACAGTTTTAACAGCTTGTTTTTAAGAAATTTGTCAAAATTTATGTAAGTTTTGTGGCAAGTAAAATTGATTTTTCGAGGTAGATGTAAATTTGTAGCCTTATATCGATTTTTTTAAGTGACTTGGTTTTACTAGGGATATGTGTTCCTTTATATTCAGTAACCATACAGTTTAACAATTTGCTATTGTTAAAAGACAATTTAACCTGATGTTGCTTGAAGTGTTTATCTTTTGGTGCAAAATTTAAAAATTATTCAAACAATCCCGCCTGTATCCTCTTATAACTAAGAAAACGTATACAGTAAATTTAAAGTGTGGGCGGGCCATTGCTTTCTGCATGTTTTTTCAACTCTTATGGCAAATAAAATTTTGCTTCAACAATTACATTTATGTTTGCAGGTAGATACATATGTGAGCGCTTTCTCTGCTGACAGACATTTCATAACAAACAAAATAGAAAAATTTGCTTACTGATAACGTTGATACAAATAAAAATTTAAACGAAATAATTAACATAATCGTGCCGTTGTTTGTCTTTTTTTGTTTTGTTTATTAAAAAGAAAATGAATTGAAAAGGCTCTCGTTTAATATGTAGAGCGTGTATATGAGTTGAAATATGAATACTCTCTCTTATACACTTCATATAAATCAATTCTGTCACCCGTCTCACCATGCTTAAGACTAGAAATGTTTGACATTTGTTGCAAGAAATTTTAATGTAAATAAACACAAATGTGAGGCTGCTGTAGTCAAGGTGGTAAGCACGTTGTCTACAAACCGTGTTTTTTTTTTTGCTGTTTAATGGTATATACACATATTCAGGTTTAAAATTAAACATGCAGCCTCCTTCGTCGATACTTCTTTATAGCATATTCGCCGACGAAGTAAAATAATTAATAAAATAGCCATATCTATCTCCTTTCACCACCTGTCTTCTCGTTCATCTATCCCTTTTCTAAAGAAAGTAGCACGGTTATAAACTAAGTAGGTATTAATGCCTGAAGTGCTACTTCTCTTTAAACCAAGAAAAAAAAACACCATTAAATTTTCAAAATAAAACTTTGTGCTATTTTTTAAATTTATCCCGATTAAATTAATAACCGATATTGATTATTAAGGGGCAAAGCACGTCTTGATGGCCATATCGCTACCGCTTACTTACAAATCTAGTATTCAAGCAACTACTACTATAAGCGACAGCCATCTGACTTGGGTGCAGTAATTTTTGGGCTTTAATTCTAGTATTTTTTGAATGCTTTAAAGTTGATGAAGTCTTTCTGGACTATTTGTTACGTAATTGTAAATATCTTAAAGTGCAAGTAATTAAAGGTAAACATATAATGCATGAAATGGAATGAGAGCCAAATACATTTTGTAAAAAATAAATTTGAAATATTGTTTTTTTTAAGTATTGTAACTGAATTATTTGTGCCTGTCTTAACGACAGAACTGTCAGCAGCCAATGCTATCAAATTGGAGTTCTACTTTTCGTGATTTTTTTAAAAATAGTCTACAATTAAATTGTACAAACCCTTGGAATACCATAAATCTACTTTTATCAATCGGAAGAAATAGTCCTGTATATTAAATTTTACACATACAACCACACACAATGACTTGATGTTGCATAAATCGGCTGTTTCATCCACTCCAGCTAGAACTTCTTAATTTTTAATAACTCATATACAGTTAAGAAGTGCTTTTTCCAAGGACGTTTATTACTACTAGTAGAATTGCTAATTTATTACCAGTTATCTCTTTCTAATTTTGGCCAAAATTAATAAATTATTCTAAAACAAAGTTTCCTTGTTATAGTGTTTATCAATAAATCGAAATTTTTGAAGCCAAAATTGGCACTTTGATGAGTTCAAAAAAAAAATCGACAAAAGGCCGATAAATCGGCAGGCCTGTTATTATAAAATATTTAAAATTACATTTAAATCCAAAAACATACAAAAACTAACTAAACAAATAATAAAAAACAATTTGAAAATTTTACTTAATGCCACGCAAAGAAAAAACATGGTTGTGATATGGTCACAATAACCATAATATGTTCTTTGTAACATTGTAAAGTAGCAGAGAACCAATTATAGTTGTTTTCAGCAATACTTCAGTCAGTTTGTTGATATTTAACCATTATATGGTTACTGTGCACAAAAAATAGAACATGGTGCATTAGCGTAATTTGAACTACGACCAAACTCTTATAACTTATTAAAAATATTATAATAATATTTAATCATAATAATATAAAAATTAATCAGAGTATGATTAAAAGCAAACAAAATAATGTTTCCGCTTAAAAATATCTTGTTCTTGGTCTTGACAGAATGTTTTTCTATCAATTTAATAATTTTTTGTCAGCTTAAAGTTGAAATTGTTTTTATTGTTAGAGAAAACTAAAAAAATAAAAATGTATGTACAAAATAAACAGTTAAAAATAATACAGAAAAAATGACAACAAATTAAAAGGTAACCAAAGCATTTCAAAAATAGTTGAAATATATATATGTATGTATGTTAGCATATAAATCTTTATTTTGTGTTGTAAGCACAATTGTGAATGAAACCATTTACGTATTTTTTTATTTAAAGCTATCATATTATACATCAATAATAGTTGCCAGATGCCAGATTAACGTATTAGAAGTCTTCGATAAATGTGTAGTCAGTACCGAAGTACCATTACGTACTGTATATCTTCAATACGAAAATACCACGTTTACTCCATAAATGGATATTCACATGGGAATGTATGCAGATAAGATGCCTTTATTTGTGCTTATAAATTATATATTTTTTTTATAAATGATTCTTGTAGCCTATGTGTTTTAGCCTTTTAATTATAAATAATAAGCAATGAATTATTTTTTTGTGCATTTATGTTATTGAATAACTTTTGTAACAAATCAATAATAATAATAATAATTCAATTATATAACATGTCATTTGTTTTAATTTAACCATTTATTGTTTATATTATAACATAACTATTTTTAGATTTTACCATGTTATTGTTATGGTAGACAATAATATGGTTGCAACACTAGCTTTAATGTAGCAATACTATGTTTTGTTAACAACCATATAATATAACCATAATATGTTGCTCTTAGATTATGGTTACCACAACCATGTTTTTTCTTTGCGTGTGCAGATAAAACTAAGCTAGTTCGATTCATTCCACATACTGTTACTAATAACTTCAACCTTAATGTTGATGGTAATGCCATTTACGAAACAGATTCTGTAAAGTATTAAGGAATAACTTTACAAAGTAATCTTTCTTGGGATATACACATACGTGAGCTGAAATCAAAAGTACCTCCAGCTATTTGTGTGTTATATAAAATGAAATATAAACTTAATGAAAACACTAAGCTTTTGTTATATCATGCCATAATACAAAGTCACCTAAATTATATGGCATTAATTTATGGCTTCAAAAATACAATAGTGCTAAAAACAATGCAATATGTACAAAACAAGTCACTAACAGTAGCATATAACTTGCCTATGAGATTCTTAACTCTATCGCATGTTTAGTAAATACGAGACCAAGGGTTCACAAGACTGGTAGGATCAAGAAGTATAGCCAGAGAAAGCCATAAAGTTTGAATACAGAATAATAAGCCACAGTGGTATTTGCAATCAAAAGAATCCGTACGTTTGTCTAAAAGGGTAAACGTAGCAATATGTATTTTACAATTTAATAATTGTACATGTATTTATTATTGCTAACTTGTTTCAATAATGCCTTAATGGCACTAAGACCAATAGAATTTTGATTTAATTGTACATGAATTATAATAAAAACTAAAAAAAGTGTTCGAATCTCTTGATTGTTAGATATTCTTTAAAATTCAACCATTGCTACAGCTCATTTTTAGCTTAACGGGTTTGGTATTAAGCAAAATTGCCTATACAACATACATAATATACAACATACAATATATAACAATATACAACATACACTACATACTACTTTGCATTGTGTGTTTACACGCTGGTGACATCATCGGACCTAATTTCTTAAAAAATGAGGCGGGATCTCACGTTACGGTCAATGGAGATCGTTACCACACCATGACTAATGATTTTTTGTTTGAAAACATTGATAACATTAATCCGGACGAAATGTGGTTTCAACAAGATGGCGCTGTGTGCCATACGGCTTCCGTTATTTAAATCGAGATTTGGCGAGAAGTTTATTTCGAGAAATATACCTGTTAATTGTACTTCAAGGTCGTGTGATTCGACATCTCTCCAATGGGGCTACGTGAAGTCACGGACTTATGCTGATAAACCAACAACATTTGAAGCCTTGGAGACCAACATTGTTCGTGTTTTTCGTGACATACGGCCAGCAGTACTTGAAAAATTAACCTAAAATTTGACGTCCAAAATGCGCATCGTCATGAGCAGCCGCGTTGGCCGTATGATCAAAATCAATTTTAAATATTAATACTATATTCTGATCTTTCGTATATAAAAAATTCTTCATTACAATTTAATACTTGGTTTATTTTTTACATTTTAAAGTTCTATCGGGCTTAAAAAGCAAGAAAAACAAAAGATGCACAAACAGAATAAAAAATAGTGACAAAAATGTATTAAGTAATTCTGAATGTGAAATTTTTTTTCTTTTATTATGATCGCTAATAATGTTAATGTTCATTTTGTAACCTAAGAAAATAGAAAGAAGAGGAAAGTAAAGGTAAACTTTAAAGCCTGAACTACATACCAGCGTCGCCAATCTTAACTTCGACGACAAAGGAAAAAGAATTAACACAAATTTAAAGATATTGAAATTTATCATTGGTGGTTGTAAAAGTCAAACAGTAAATTTTCACAGTAGAAATAAAACATACCAAATAAGTTGGAAATTATTACGTTATTAAAACTTTGCAGACTTAAGTTGGGACTTTAAGTTTTCCAGACCCTTTGAGAGAAGCGCATTTTTGAAAGGCCTTTCATTATTTGTTGTTCGGCCTCACGGTATCAAATCTGCATCCTTGAAATAACTCATTTTAAAAATTAATTAATATTGAACAAAAAAATGGTCAAGGTATAGAAAAATTCAGAATTTTGATATTTTCTGAACTTAAGATGTTAAAATAAAATGTTCCATTGCATAACCAAAGTTAGTACGGCAAACAGCGCTGTCCCTATTATATCAAGCTGAAGACAGCTTTATTTCATCCGACAGTGATAACCTGCTTCAGGGAAACTCTTCTTTAATCACTTTAATTATAAATTGAGCACGAATTCCTTTTAACGCAAGTTTTTCTTAACCCTTTCAGACATTAAAGAGAATTAGTTGAGATAAAAATCTAAAAGTTTCTGTGTAAGCAAATCTGAGGGTGCTGATTAAGAATCTTAAGTCAAATTAGGGGTTAGGCGTTTCCCCTGGCCGCCACGTGATATCCAATATATTGGACAAAGGTACTTGGTGAAATGTTTCTTGTAAATAAATTTTAAGTCAATGTGTGTAATTAAATGAGACAAATATAATAAAAAGCCTTATTTTTAAGATAATTTACAAAGCAATTAATTCCGCATTTTACGCAGAGATATACCTACATCTTTTGCAAATTATAAATGTTTTTTCGAACAACCATCCATTTTGCATCGTCCTGGGTTAGGGTTTTCCAAAAATTCTGGTAAGTGGTTGTGATTATCGAGTCGAACTTCTTTAGCTGGAGCAGCTTGACTAGTTTTTTTGCGTTTAAGTGTATTTTCCAACAGCTCATTTTGAATCGGCGAATTGCTGCTTTGTGGAGTGGTTTCTGAAGGACATGTAGGAGTTCGTCTGCCTTTACTGGGTATATCAATATCTTTAACCCTTTTCTGCAATTTGATTAGAACGTTTGCTATGTCAGCACGAAAATTCAGAGAATCTAATATATTTTTTTGTGGAACTCCATTCAATTCACACGCTTTTTTAACCTCCATCCATGAAGCAGTGAGCGCCAAATCAATAAAATGCATTATTTCACGCACGGTCCATTTTGAAGTACGAATGTTTATTCTATAGTACTGTAGCATTTGATCTAATAGGTCCACTCCACCAATATTTTCATTGTTTAAGCGCACAACTTCGGGCCGATTTACTTCAATATATTTTGATGTTTTTTTGTCCCACCTCTTCGCCGTATCTGATAACCCAGTTCCCACAAAGTTCGAAGCTAGGTTTACTACTTTGTTGTCGAACCACCTAAAAATTAAATAATAAATATCTATAAACAAACTTAAGATTGAGTTTTAAAATCAACCTTGTAAATATAACTTTTCCGTTCTCACTGTAACATTCCGAAGCAGAACCTCGTCCACGCTTACTCAAAGCTTTTTGATCCGGCAAGGGCGGATTGCTAAATCTATTGCTTCGAACAGTTCCTGCTGCATAAATTCCTCTATCCAGTAGAATTTCAAAGAGTTGAAAAGACGGAAAGTAATTATCAAAATATAATTTATGTCCCTGAGATTCCATTGGAATGCGCTTTGCTAATTGCAGTAAAACCGCTGATCCACTTCCTACAGTCTTGACAACTATTTCGTTAAGTTGTGTTGTAGAACCTTGGTAAATAATAAAATCATAGGGCATTCCACTTTTACCGCACAAAAAAAACACCTTGATACCCCAAAGCCATGGCTTGCCTTTTATATATTGCAGCCCAGTAAACTTTCATTTAAATGGAATAATTTGCTCATAGATGCAGAGATTTTCCTCCAAAGGCAGTTCGTGAAGCCGACGACGCACCTGTTCAATTGGAGGCCTTACTTTGTACATCCTATCCTTACATTCCTTTGGTCGTGCTGAAATATCTGATACATGAAGATTGTTTCGTAATAAAAAAAAAGCGATTGACTGTCATATTTTCATAAAACAATGGCATTCCCCAACGTTTATCAAAGTACATACGAACTCGAGGAAATTTTAAACAGGTCATCAAAATATGAAGACCGAAAAATATACGCATTTCGTCCGCGTTGGTTTCTTTGAAGGATAAATTGCCTTGCTGAACAGCATATAAATTCGTATAATATGCAGCTTTGTTATAAAATTCATCATCGAAATAATTTTTGAAATATTGAAGTGGCGTTTCTGAAACAAATGCGATAAGTTCTTGATTTCGGTTAAGGCTATTCTTCCACACAATATTTTTTTTAGTAAATTGAATATTGGTGCCTATAAAATCATTGCGAGAGCTTTGTGGAACCAATTCTACTTAATGGCTTAGTTGAATTCCTAAAGTATTAAATTCTATTTCTGAAAGATTAGGGACCTCAATCTCATGTAAAACTTCTTCATCTTCAATTCCTTCCATCAATATTTCGTGGCTATTAACTTGCACCACTTGCTCAGGCTACTGTATAGAAGGAAACTGGTATTCAACCTCATCGTCTTCTGCATCGCTTAAATCTGAGCTCTCTTCTAAGTGTTTCAAGATTTCTTCTTCACTTAGTTGTCGTGTTGGAGCCATTTCATGAAATGATGCAGCAATATTCGTAAGTAAATGTTCCTTTGCAAAATCCAAAAACTACACCCGCAAAGTAAATTTGTCCAATACATGGACATGCATTAAAATACGTTTATAAAGGTATAGAATTATGAAATTTATTGAAATAAATATACAAAAAGCTTAAAAAATACTCATTTAATACTTACAGATTTTTTTAGAGCTTACAATAATGTTATAATCACTTTAAACTGGCACAGAATATCACTATGTCTTACGGAGTGATGGCACGTATAAAAATGACTTAATTTTACAAACAGTTATGAACAATTTGATGCTTAAATCACATGTGCATACAAACTAGCAAACACTCTTTTGACAACGATATTAACGGTAAAAATTTGTTTATTTTCTTCAACAGTAAATGACTACAAAAAGAGAAACAGAAATGTCCAATATATTGGACAAAATGTCTGAAAGGGTTAAAACAGTTTTTTACCGATTAATTTGTTTTGTGTTTTCGCATACACCAACAATTTTTAATGGCATTTGCAATAGAAAAAAGTATTCAAAAAAAATAAAATTAACTTATTTTCACAAAGTATAATAAAAATAATAAAAATAATTGCGAGACAGAAAATTAATCAAGGCAGTTCAGGAGAGACAGGCAAAAAATAAAAGAATTTTAAAATTCCAAAACTGTGGTTTCCTATGATATTATTAAGCATAATTTTTAAAGCAAAAAATACTTTATATTTTAAGAACAATATTTATACCACAAATGCAATTTTTTCTCAAGTCAGCGCCAACACTAAATTTGTGTGGCTAACTGTAGGTCAAAATATTTTAGTATCCTAATTTTAGTTAACTGATTATTTAAAACATTTCGACCCTTTTGAATTTTTAACAACGGAATATTAATATTCCTGCTTAAGTTTTATTCTTACTAACTTTCGTATATGCAAGTTACAATTTTATTTTAAAACAAGTAAGAGTGCTATATAAACATAAAAATCTAGTTTAGTACAGTAACTCCAATCAAAAAAGCAAATATTGGGGTGACAGAGAATTAAAAAATAAGAAACAAAAACTAAGTACTAAATATACATAATTTTACATAAAAACGGCTTCGGCTTTTAATGGGTTTATGTGATGTGATGTGATTTTCTTATATTAAATTTCTCTATCGCCGCATATATTATTGTTTTTTTTTTTTATTGGAGTTACTTCATTGTTCCAAATGATATGGGGTATGTATTATGCCCGCTGCGTTTAAGAACATGAGCCGATCTTGCTGATTTCCAATAGCACCTCTTTCAGCATTATGTCTGATTGATTTGCATATTTAAATTTTTGTTTGTCATTCCATTTGTAATTTCTACAATATCCATTTCCGATTGAGCGGACATCGCTGTACATCCGTGTTAGTGCTGAAATCAAGCTTTCAAAGTTTGAAGAGATCTACGATAGCATTTTATGTAAAATTATATATATGTACATATGTAGTACCAAATTTTTTTTAATTTAAAAAATTTGGTCAATCTAATATTTGCTTCCTTGATTGGAGTTGATTAAGATTCGGCATAGCCGAAAATAGCACTCTTACTTGTTTCAAGTTAATTTGCTATTTTTATTTAAAAAACCTGGCAATACTGGCAATGTCACTTACGACTGCAACAGTCATGATTACTTCAACAACAGCATTTATTAAATTGACTGGTAACAGAATTCATTTACAACAAAAATGAATGACATCAATGTCATTCGAAAAAATCGGCATCACTTACATTTTCATCACTTAAGGCCAGGATTCACTATCATACGCAATCGTACGATTTAATCACAAAAAAATTTGACAGAATTCTGTCCTACTTTAAAAATCGTTCCAAAATGGCGTCGTATGTGCCACACTATTATACAAAAAAGATGCAAAAACATATGGTTTTAATATTTTGTTGTTTTTTCTCCTCATCATCTTAAAAAATCAACCCTGATCGCATAAAGAAAAATATTTTATGAATTATTTCAAAAGATTATAAAATCGTACAGATCCGTTAAAAACTCTGTCACACACATACAATTTTAATCCACACTATTATACTTTTTGAACACATATGAAATTTTTGACAGATCGTACGACTGAATATGATAGTGAATCCTGGCCTTTAACATAATGACCGTATTTGCTCTATGTTAGTTGTATAGAAAATAAGTTGGCATGTCATGGTGTCCATCAGTGTTGCCAAAACGGCAGTTTTCCTGCTAGAACTGGTGGTTTTTTGCTATTAAAAGCGGGAAGTTTAAAAAAAACCGCTTAGTGGCTTTTTTAGTTGGGAAAATTTTAGTTGGCGATTTTGTTTGTTTCAAAGTAAGCTCAACTATGTATTTGTAATCTTTTATATAAATATATAGATTTTCCATCTCTGCCTTGTTTTTTTAAACTGTTAAAACAATTAATCCAAAGGTAAATAACGAAATATATTTTAATTGGGCCAATAAAAAATTTTCTAACTAATGGAAACTGTCATTTTAGATTACCAGAAAATCGGGACATTTTAGAAAAAAAAACTGATAACATATCATCAAATAACGTATTTATAACGAAAAAAAGGAAAAAGAGGATACCTCTCCATATTTATAACAATCGAATTATAGCCCGGAAATAATCGAAAGAATTTTAAATCAGCCTAATAATATAAATGCTATAAAATGGAATGATCTAATGGATATTAATATTTTTGTTACGAAATTAATGAACTTCAAAATTCGGCTGGAAATAAAAATTTTAAAGAGCTACCTGAGTTTTCCTTGCATTATTCGCATGGCGTGGTCTGATGCAGAAGTGCAACGAGTTTTTAATCAACTTAATACAGCTAAATCAAAGCTCAAAAATCGATTGCAAACCAACATGGTTAATCCTATTTTAACCTTTAAGTATGCCAATTCCCCATTTTTTTTATTTGCCTCTTTATAATTACTTTGTTGCTTTAGTTATAGATAATAAAAATGTTAAATAGAGATGAACAATTATTGCCATATTCATAAAAAATAACATTAGTTAATTTTATGATTACGGCAGTTAGTATTTAAAAAACAGTATTAAACAAGTAGGAGTGCCATTTTCGGCTATGCTGAGTGAAGTAGCGACTTATATATTATTTTACATAAAAATGCCATCGGCTCTTAATGGCTTAAAGATCTCTTCAAAAGCTTTAAAATGATACCCATATTGATATTTTAAAAAAATTTGAAAAATTCAGAGCCCCGTAATATGGGTGAGCGCCAATTTTTTCACTTAATGTTTCTTTGTAACTTTTTATTTCTCTATCACCCCATTTATTAATTTTTTTGATTGGAGTTAATTTTTTGTTCCAAATGACATGAAAAGACTCGAAGTAGGCATGGTGTTTTGCCTGCTGCCTCGAAGGACACTATATCTGATTGATTGACATATTTATTTATTTTTTTTTTTTGTGAAACCAAGTTTGCCTCGGTGAAGGGTATAAAAATAAATTGTTTAAGAAATTATTTTAGCGTTTTTTTTCGACTAGTTAGCGGCTTCTAGCGTTTTTTAAAGTAATATCTAGCGGGAAAAGGTTCGAAAGTTTTGGCAACACCAGTGTCCATGGACATTTTGTCGTTTTTAGTATGGACATAATAACACTTATGAAAGTGTCATAATGTCCGTATTTAAAACAAAAACGGCTTTGCTTACCAAAGATTTACTGCATGGCCGAGCGCAAATCTTTTCTCTTCCCTTGTATAAGGAACACCGTCTTCGCTAAAAAGAGATTTTGTGTAAGCCAGTTTATAAAAACGTTGCATGTTTCTAACATCGAATACTATAAAATATACCTATAACATCCATGGAAATTATGACCTTACCTTGATGAACATTATGTCCTGAAACGTTATGACATGCCACCGAAAATAATTCAATTGACATTAGTAAAGTTTTTGTAGGAAATCTACGACTGCTAAATGATGTTGCTTGAGGTTGTTTCTATCGTATAAAAATATTTCTATGAAATACTTGTTAGTTTCTAGCGTTCGCCCAATAAAGTAAGCCGTTATACAACCACCCTTTCAAATCCAACAATTTTAACACTCTATCTATTATAGTTCTGCAGTTTTTACTTTTTAAGGTAGGTACCACGGCCACTGTTCCAATTCAGTCTAAGCTATGCACACTTACATGAGGGTCCGGATATACAGAATTTCGAGGCTCTACCCAACGAATTTTTTGTACCCAATATTCAGTTCTACCCACTTTTTGACTGATGATTTACATTGACTACAACTTTATTTAGAACAAGTTCAGGAACTTCTACTTCTACTGTTCTCAAAATAAAAAAAATCAACACGTACTTTGTATGGGAGGAACCGACCGACCCCACTTCCGTATTTTGTATTTGCTATTAAGACTCATTTAAACCAAATTCAGAAACCTAAGAAAATTAAAGATTAAAAAGAAAAAAAAATTTCACGTAAATTATTTAAAAATTAAAATTTATTTTAAAATATTAAAAATATGATTTTTTTAAAGTAAAATGTTCCTTAATTTATAAGATCGATGGTTCAAATCCTGATTGGGAAAAAATTAAGTTAAGCAAGTTCGTTGTTATAGAAATAATCGTTAAAAATAATTTTTCAAGAATTAAGCTCATGTATTTTTATCACTGATTGTATTTCGAAACACCCTTAACATCGTCACATGCATATTGCATAAGGCCCATTCACACTATTATACAAGTCTTTCATTACTTTTTGTAAGAAAGAAATCTTACAATAATTGTTGTGAGTGTAAAAAAATACATATCTACTTATAATTCTTGGAAAATATAAACGACTTTAAAGCAGACAGACAGACAGACAGACGGGCAGAGGGTCATCGATTGTGAAATAAAAAGACGCATTTGTATAAATTCTAATTTCTTATTTATACGGTTCAAAATATAAAGCCGTGTATGCACATAAAATAAATCGGTCACCCTATACTTTCTCGTTACATACTTTTACTCACAGAAGTTTACATTCTGCACTCCACATTTCGAAATTTAATAATTCTTGAAAAAAAACGACTTTAAAACAGACTTCATCTGTCTGCCTATAACGGCTCAAGAGTATGGCCAAACAAATAAGATTACATTAACTATTGGGACAGCCTTATGTTCCACCTCCAAACTTTATACTTGTGCAACTGTTCAATAGTTTGGCGATATACATCAAATTACAGCAACTAAAGGGTCACCCTTTAATTTCCAAATTATATACTTGCTGTTGCAGTAGATTTAGCAATCAGGTTCTTTGTAAATTTCAATCGTCTGTCTATAACAGTTCAACAGTTTGCCCATATACCTACATCAACTATTGAAAAACCCTTTAATTTAAAATTTTTATATTTCTTATTATACCAAACAAAGTAGTGGATACTCTGTCTAAAATTCAGTTGTTTGAATCTAACGGTTCATATGGAACAAATTATATTAATTTTGGGAACACCCTTTAATTTCAAAATTCAAACTATAAGCTTTTTGTTATGGTGGACTTGGCAAAACAGGTCCCTTTTAAATTTCAGCTGTCTGTCTATAACGGTTCAATAGTTCGGCCATATACACCAAATAACATAAACTATTGGGAAACCTATTTGATTTAAAATCAAATTTAATACTTGTTGTTATAGCGGAGTTAGTAATACAGGCTCTTTGTACATTTCAATCGTCTGTCTACAACTGTTAAGAAGTATTAAATAAATTATCGGGGCACTCCTTTATTTATAATTTAAAATTTTTATACTTTTTACATATCAGCCATAGCAATCGGCATTCTGTCCGATTTGCAAGCGTTTGTCTATAACGTATAAAAGTTAGGCCCATATAAGTAAATCTGCATCAATTATGGGACACCCTTTAATTTCCTAATTAAAATTATAAACTCACTGACATAGCGGGCTTGGCAATACAGGTTTCTTTTAAGTTTCAGCATTCTGTCTACCACGGTTCAAAAGTTTAGTCACATACTTGAAATTACATCATCTATTGGAACACCCTTTAACTTCCAACCCCAAATTTTATACTTGTTGTTAAAGCGGACTTAGAAATACACGTTCGTTGTAAATTTTAAGCGTCTTTCTTTAACTGCTAAAAAGTATGGCCATAAACATAAATTTTAATTGACTATTGGGGCACCCTTTAATTTATAATTTTTAATATTAATACTTGTTACTATAATGGCCATAGCAATCGACATTCTGTCTAATTTGCAAGCGTTTGTCTATAACTGTTCCAAAGATGAGCCCATTTAGTAAATTTACATCAATTATGGGGACACCCTTTAATTTTAAGATTTATTTTTGTATAACTTTTTGTTATTGGGACCTATAGTAGTAAGCAATTATTTTTAATTTTATAGAAGTGCCCTTTACACTTAAAAAATATGTATGTTGTATGGGGACACCCTTTAATTTTCAAGGATATGAACTGTTTTTAAAATGGGGCCAATCTGTAAGCATAATCGGATCAGAAATTACTGAGTTCTGAAGGCGCAAAAATAAAAAAGAAACATTCAGCCGAATTGATTGCCTTTTTCTTTTTTTTAAGTCGGTTTAATAATACGACACTAACACAGTTTAAGTAGGATGAAAATTCCCAGCAAGCTATAAGAATCCAAAAGGAAACGTTACTAACTTATTTCTCGTAGCTTCGAAAACTTGCAGAAACGAAGGATTTTTTTTTTCTACTAAACTGATTCAGCTTAATTTATTTCAGAAACGACAATTTTTGCCTCTTAAAGATTTCTTAAATTTATAGCTCTAATGATTCACATATGTGGGTTTCTATAGGGGTCATGAAGTAAGGCATGCTCAAAAATATCTTCCTAGGTGGGATCCCCTAAGAGTATTTTTTTGGACTGCTCATTTAATGGTTGGCTGAGTTATAAGCTGCAAAACAACCCTTATAAAATGAAAAATCATAGAAAAATTTGGAAAAATGAATTTGTATTAAGGGATGTCAAATTCCTTTCCGTGTTATTTGATATATATGTACATACATTTGCTTTAATAGTATTGCCCATTTTTATATTAATTAGGTATTTAAAATCTTTATACTCAGTATTATAGCGTGAAACTGGCTGTAATAATATATGCCGTTAAAAAATTATTAATCAAATTCTATTATAATCGTTTGTAGGGCACTAACGTGACCAATAAAGCATTGAATGTTAACAAGCAAGAGCAAAATTTATTTTGTAATTTTTTTTACTTACCTTCATTGCAATGTTCATTGACCTTTACTGTAATATTATCCATTGTTGCGAGCATTTTGGCTCCTGTTGTGCTTGTACTTTTGCATTGTTTATGCTATAAAATCGTGTATGGATAGTATTTTTAGCTACTGTAACCATTGAAAAGACAATGAAGATTTTCACTTAAAATTACTAGAAATGGCAATTTCTTTAAATAAATCAAGCTGACTGGGGATCAAGATAAAACAGACATAGCAAACGATTAAAGAAATATTCGTTTTCATTTGCCGCTACTAACTAAAACGATTTTCATTGTATGTTTTTCTTTTTATATTTTTCTAGCAGTAAACAACTTCAAGTCCAGTAAAATTAACCGTTTGCACCTAAGAGTTGATGGTTTGTTGTTCATTTTTATCGCAATACTAATTAATCATCGCAAAGCCTAATTTAAATTACACCTAAAAAAAATTTATAAAATTGAAAAACCATTACCAAGTCCGTAATAATTAATAATGTATACATTTTTTAAAGAATAAAAAAAGACTTAAGTTTCTCATAATTTTAGTGAGTATCTCAATTTTACTGCTCTATTTACAATAATTCACACAAAGTATGTAAACGGAAAAGTTTTTACAATTTTAAATGCTAACATTGCCATCAAAGGAAAAAATTCATTAAAGCCTTATCTTTTCTGAAATGTGCAGTTATTTTTAATTTGAATAGTACCGTACTGCTATGCCTGCTACAAGAATAAGTACAAAAAATTAAAATGAAATGAAGGGTATACACATAGTAACGTGACTTTCACAGGCCGTATTTTTTTTTTTTATTCATAGTAGGCTGCGACTTTAAATGTACACATGAATTACTATGAAAACAAACATTCTACGGAACCCTTCATTTGAGAGTAAAATTCACACTTGTATGATTTCTCTATGTTTAACTTTGCTTTTTCACAAGTTCTCGACATAAAACAGCTATATTTAATAGCTAGGTATAGAACAATACCACATAGGTATCGATATTTTTACTCGATACAGTATCGAACGAAAAATATCGATACGTACTCAGTATCAAACAAAAAGTATCAATATCGTATCGGTTGACTATTTCATAAAATTAAGGCAAAGAAAAATAAAAATACAAATCGCTGGTCTCATGCAGCGTGACCTTTGTTGCTACTAAAGTACCAAATTGTTATTTTTTCGAATGCTTGACCTTTTAGTGCCCCCATTTTAAAAAGGACTAAATCTATCACTTTTTGATATATTTTACCCTCTTTTGCCCCTTTTTTATTATACGGCACTTTTTGTTTGATTTTCAATTTAGGTGGTTGTATTTTAAGTCTGTTGCAAGAAGTTCGAAAAAAATGACTCCAGTATAGAAAAACTAGGTATCATTCAAGAAGGATTATCTCCTATAAATAAAATTTATTTAAAATTTTTGTTGGTTATTCTTAAAAACATGAACAAATTGACAAAAGTGTGTCTTCTTATATCAAATATGTATATGATGTTTCCTCCACCAAAAACATTTTATTAGAATACTTTAAACATTTTCTAAAAAAGAATATATAAGTACATTTCAACCTCGATTATCCGGCTCTCGTGGTACCAACACGGATAATCGAAATACACGGTTAATAGAGGTTATATTAAAATATACAGAAACAGCAACTTAACAGATATTTTTTGTGGTAGTCATGAATCAAAGTAATTGTGAATTTAATTCAAAGAATTTTCTTGCTCTTGTAGGAAATCTGTTATTTAAAAAAATAAAAATCATATAAATGAGGCATGGATAATATAGGGGAAAAATAAAAAGAACCGCATACCGATTAATAGATGTAACCGATTAATAAAGGCCTGGTTAATCGAGGTTTAACTGTAACTCAAAAATAAAAAACGTAGATTTTCTCAATATTTTGTACTTTAAGGAGATTGTTAACATACATTCATATGGGCTGAAAAGTTTTCTAAAATTTTTATAATTGATATTAAAAGTAAAATATTAATATTGTATCAAAAACAAGTAAGAGTGTTTATGTATATACCCTTCATCAATCCAATCAAAACAGCAAATATTGAGGTGGCAGAGAATTAAAAAATAAAAAAATTTTTGGTACTGCATTTATATAATTTTACGGTTCTTAATGGGTTAAGTATTTTAAAAACATTTTAATATTTCCTTATAACTCTTCAAATGATGCCTTATTGGATATACAAAAAAATTTTAAAATGTCAGAGCCCCGTACAGGTTTACCGTTCGTCCGACTAAAGTCGCAATTTGACTCATTCTTAGCGGTCTGCGACTTTTTGTGAGACTTTCTTGTTACCGGCTTTTGCAATTTCATGGCTTACGTTTGAGTCGGTTGCAAAAAGTTAATTGAAGAGTGTACAGTATTGCAGAATTATTTTATTCGAGTTTAATTTGAAGAAAAATATGAAAAAACATTAAACAAGATTAATGAAATTCAAAATTTACTGTCGCCTATGAACCAAATTTATATAAAATTTTATTGCTACATTTTTGAAATCATAAATAATTTAAACAAATGTTTCCGAAGTGAGTCATCGCAAATAGTGCATATTATATTATACACAAGAAATGTTTTTCGTCAAATTTTGAAAAATTTTCTTAAAAAAGAATATGCATATTGTTTTCAAGTTTGAAATTATTGTGGCTGGTTATAAAGATGCAATCAATATTTAAGATGTAAAAAAATATATGTGTCTAAATATACTAAAAACGATTGCATCTATATTAAACATTCATACCTATCTTTGCGATAAAATATTGAAAAGCAAAAATTTAAATGCATTCAGATTTTTTTTACCAATTATGAAGACGTAACTACAATGACCTCCTTTTAGAATTTAGTTTGGTTGTAAGTAAGCCTGAAGATTTCATAAACATTTTGAACACTCTTTTGAAATTAAAAATGTTAAAGAATTTTGGCATAAAATTGGTAATGTAAGGAATTCGCTAATTTGTACAACTGGCCGTACATGTATTAACTCTACCTCACAGCAGTGCATCTGATAAAAATGGTTGTTTTTTTTCATAATATTTTTTAATAAAAATGTTAAAAAAAAAAGATGTGCGAATTTTTTCTCAAACGACATTTTAGTGCGACTTTGTTTTAAAAAAACGACGTTTTGTGTGACTTTTCAAAAATTCTTAGCGGTAACCCTGGCCCGGTAATTCGGAAAATATGGGCGAACGCCAATTTTTCACTTGATGTTTTTTTCCTATTTCTTAATTCTCTACCGCCCCATGTATTTATTTTTTGAATGGTGTTACTTTATGGAACAAATGACATGAAAAAATTAGAGGCAGACCTCGGCAAACTTGATTTCAACACAAAGACGGGCAGACGGACATCGCTCAGTCGAAGTCAGAATATATAAACTTTACGGGATCGGAAATGGATATTTTAAAAAATACACACGTAATGACAAAATTATATATACCCTTTTTTACTTTTTGTAGTGAAGGTTATAAAAAGCAGTGTTTAAATTGCTTGCTTAAAAATAGCAACAGCACTAAAATCTTTGCTTTGCTTATATGTTTTTCAGAATATATGTATAAAAACTAAATGTCTCAGCATTTACAAAACATTTTATTATATACAATGCAACAGCAAAAAGCGGATGAAAAAATGAGAAAGGAACGCGTTAGCTTCAGCTGACTGCAGCAAAGCAATCAGCAAAACATTTATTTTGAAAACGTTTGTTGTTGCTTAAGCAATAAGTTGATGTTTGTTCCTTCTTTTGTTGTTACTTTTTAACGAAAAAAAAAACACCATTTCACGTATTTTCTTACGTTTAGCTCTTTATTTTGTACCATTATATACAGACAATTGAAAATTATACACAATGTATCTGTATTGATCTGAACTTTTCAATAGCTTTAGACAGACGGTTGAAATGTACAAAGAATCTGTATCGCTAAGTCTGCTATAACTGCAAGTTTAAAATTTGGATTTGGAAATAAAGACCGACATCTTCAATTTACAAGGAACGTTTACAATATGAATTTAGAAATCAAAGGCGTTCTCATATTTTTTTTTTTAATTTGACCCATGTACATGGCCATATCATTTGAACCGTTGTATGCAAATACTTGAGACAGAATGACCACTACTTCGTCTGGTGTAATAGAAAGTACAAATAGTTAAAATTAAAAATTAAAGGGTGTTCCAATAGTTTATGTAAAATGCAGCATGTGACCAGACTTTAGAACCTTAATAGACAGACAGCTAAATCTGTTTTGAAGCATTTTTTTTTTTTTTGCAAGAATTATGTCAATTGACCTTTGTAAGGAAGAAAATATACAACGTAGAAACTAGGCTCTACAAGGTTTGTTAAGTTTGCTTTTTTATCCCGTTCTAGAACTCTCGAAGTTTCTAAAAATGACAGTAACACTTTTTTCTTTGAAATTTTGCTCAAGAATATAACGTCGTTAAATCGTTATTTATGACAAATTGATTTTGTGTTAATTTTCGTTTAACTTTCCTACAACTTAACAATTGCCAGGACTCGTCTACACATATAAACAAGAGAGCAACTGCAATAAAAGTCCCATAAGTAAAATAATCATAAATGGCTAAATGTTGCTGCTAGCAATTATGAAATCAAAAGCAACAAAATTTTTATTTTCAAATAAATGATGTCTGATCTGAAACGCTAAATTTAGTTTTGTTGCAATTAACTACTTTTATCAAAATTATTTATTGCGTTTGTTATTTATAAAATAATTACACGAAACATTTTCACTTAAATCCTTCTGATAACTTTAAAACTTTTATTTTCAATATTTTTACATTCTTTATTGTTTATCTTGTTGCAAAATTTACAAATTTGAGAATCGTATTGTTGACATCTGACCAAAATAGTAAAAATCATTTTAATAAGTGAAAATATCGTTTGGTCCAAATATGCTACTTTAACCAAATGTCGCATGAAATGCAGTTCAACAAACAACAAATCTAAACTACAAATGAAAAATTGTCTACTTTAAATTAGACAAAGAAATAAGACAATAACTATTTTTTTAAATCTAAGCAGAAGGAGATGAATACTTATATGCACATTTCGTATTCATTACCCATGCTGCTCTTAACCAATTGTTTTTAACTTGTTATTGTTTGTAATGCCATTGCTGTCATTGCCTTTATTCAAAGTTCATTGAATTCATATGAATTAATGCGACACTTTTCTGAGGTGGCCATTTCCAAAAAAAAAGAAACAACACAGTTTTTCATTTTTCTATGTTACTTTTTACGTATGAGTGTATGAATAGAAATGTATGTTTTTAGCCATCATCAAATGGTTTCCTTTTTTTAATAAAACAAAATTTTTGTCTGTATACAAATAAACATGGTTAGCCAAATTGCCTGCTTAACTTGCAAGAGGTATTTCCATATTAATTTTTCTTTAGAGTCAAACTTACTCTTAAGCTTCACCAACAACTGTATGATTCTATTTCAAAACATGTAGATATCTATTTAGTACACAAAAATTTTTGACTTCTCTACTAAGTTCAAAACGTCGAATATCTTTCACAAAAAAGTACCATAAAATTCTGTTTTAATCTCCTACAAAACTCAACAAAAAAAACAAATGATTGATTGAAAAAAGTTGATTATGATTGACACGTTCAAAAAACAGATTTCTAAATTTTCCTTAGTCCGTTCTTTAAACCATTTTCTCAATTTTGGAAAGCTGTTTTTGCCTGCATTTTTTTAAAAAAGTATTCAAAAATTTTAACAGTGTTACAATGAGCTCTTTCAATAGACAAATATTTTATAAAAAGTTAAAGTTTACACAGATACTGTAATAAAAAATCCTAAAATCAATTGCATATATTTTCTTTCACAACGCCTATCGATGTTGTGAACGAAACTGTATCATTCAACAACAACAAAAAACCTGTAAAAAATTAACAAAATCTCTCACTGTTTTCTTATAAAATTAAAAAAATATTCAATTTAAACTGCTATTTAAAATAAAAAAGTGTTTTTTTTTTCTGTTTAATGGTATATATACATATTCAGATCTCAAATTGAAACATGCAGCCTCCTTAGTCGGTACTTCTTCATAGCATATTAGCCGGTGAAGTAAAATAATTAGTAAAATGACTATATCTATCTCCTTTCACCACCTGTCTTCTCTCTCATCTATCCCTTTCCTAAAGAATGTAACACGGTAACTAGGTATTAATGCCTGAAGTGCTACTTCTCTTTAAAAAAAAACAACATGTATAATATTTGAATTCGGAAATTAAAGCATGTTCCAAAAGTAAATTTGATTTGATGTACATATGTTTCCAGACTTTTGAACTGTTGTAAACATATAGCAGAAATCTGGTTTGAAGTCAGTTTTTCTTTGCAAGAATTATTTCAAAGCGATTCTTTGTACAATCTCTTTCTTATATCGAAGTTTTGAATTATTTCCTGAAACCAAAAATATCCAAAAGAATAATGCGATTTTTTCAGCTAAAGTTTTTTTTTTGTTGTTTCAATATATACATCGTTAATTAAAAAATGGTGAATATTTTTTCTTTCATGGAACCTGAAATTTCTGATTTTATACCAATATCATGGAAAGCACCATATTTGTTAAAACCATTTTCCTGTGTCTGCAGTTTTTCATTTATAAAGTAAATATGTTAAAGTGGGTTACTGGCGCTTATTTGGTTATAAGATCGTGTCTTTAGATCACTATCACAAATAGGAAAAACTATTTTTGTTTTTTTTTTTTTTGTGTTTTTATACCTTACTTTTAGGTAAAAAATTAAAATTTATCTTTACGTACATAAGCACGTGAGTTTGCCGTTAAGGAAAAAAATTTCAATAAAAAGGGAGAGTTGTTTAATTTATACAAAAGTATTTTTCTATTTTATATAAAGCGTTGCCGTTTAAAAAAATTGGTTATATTTTGTCTAATGTGTGATGTACGAGTATTAGTTTTAAACCAAAATTTAAATATTTATATAATCTTTTATTTTATTATCACTTTCGCGACCTATGGAAAAATAACGGCGAAGAGGAAATTTCACTAATGTACGTGACTGACTACTAGAATTATCTTGATAACGAATATTTAAATGTTATGTTAATGTTTAATTAATATATAAATTTATTAGGAAAGAACAAACATTCACAGTTCTTGTCTTTAGGGTCCTTAAGGTTACACAGAAGATACAAATTTTAAGATTGGCATAACAATGTTGCAACTGAAAAAATTTTAGAATAAAATATAGGTGCCCTATTTAACAGGTGGTAGTTACTAAAGTGAACAGCCAACCTTGAGAAAACTTGTGTTTTTTATTTTAATACATAGTAGGGAATGCTTAAAAATTAAAAAAATCTATTTTTATACAGACATAGCATGTGTAGGGAGTGTCTAATTTGTTCAATAAAAATCGGTTTTCACCTTTGTTTATAATGTACATATTATTTTCAGATGCGTAAAAATAATACGTTAATCTTTTTTACCATAACCCGAGAACGGCTTAAACACTCTGAATAAATAAGGAACAAAAAAATATTTGATTAAACAAACTTCAAGTTCTTTAAATAATATTTTTTTATGTATCCAAGTGTTTCTGAAGAAATCATTTTCCATATAAGTTAATTTTTTTTTTTAATTTCTAAAAAATTTTAAATGTCTAGAATTTCCCTGTATATACTTTTAATAGTTTATCACTCCTTTTTTAAAACTTCCCGAAAGCAAAAAGTTAAATCAAATTATCAACATGTAAAAGGGAGAAGCGTGCAAAATACACATCCTACAAAAGAAATTACTGATCATATAGAGCGAGCCTAACTGTGAGAGCAAAAAATGTATTTGAGCAACCTTTGATTTAGAAAGAGAAACTATGATTATTCAAAAACTTTGAAAATGCTACGGATAACTTACTGATTATTAAATAAATTTTCATTTTTATTAATTTCCTTTTAGTATGAAAGAATTTAGCTTACTTATCTAGCTTTATCCTAGGTCTTTCGAAGTTGCCTTTCAGTTAAAAATGGCAAAAATTTTAACCTTCATGTTAATTCTTATAAAAATGTAGTTATCTGTAATAAAAAGTTCATCAGAAGCCGTTTCACCGCTTTGGCGTGGCTATTTTGGTTTCCAATTTCGTGTCATACATGTATTTCATCTGTCTGTATATATACTTCTTATAGCGGAACTAGCATCAAATTACATTAACTTTTGTTAGACCCTTATATTCCATCTACAAATTTTATACTTATTTATACTTAGCACTACAGCTCCTTGTTAATTTGGCCATATTCATACGGACAACTTTTACTTTTTATTTGTAAATTTATTATAAACTTAGAAAACGTCCGCATACATTTGTAAAAAATTTTTCTTTATATAAATATTTTAAAATTAAAATTGAACCGAAAAGCCAAAAATAAATTAATTTTCATTAATTTATAAAATCGATGGTTCAAATCCTGATTGGAAAAAGAATTTAAAAAAGTATAAACTTGTTGTTATAGCGGACTTACGAAATAGGTCTCTTCTAAGTTTCAGCTGTCTGTCCACAACTGTTCAAAAGTATGTCCATTTACATCAACTATAAACCATTGGGGCACCTTTTAACTTATAATTTTGAAAGTTCATACTTGTTACTATAACTTCAATAGCAATCAGTATTCTGCCCAATTTGAAATGCGTTTGTTTTAACCGCTCAATAGATAAGCCCACCTATACTTACACCCTTTAATTTTTATACATTTATTTTTGTATTACTATTAGGAGCTAGAGTGGCACGCAAAGTTTGTTTAGGTTCAAAATGTTGAAGTCTAGGATTCGTAATACAAATAAAAAACATATATGTTGTATAAGGATACCCCTCAAAAAAAAGGAGGTTATCAATTCGTTTAATGCTGCTTTTTTTATTTTTGGTTCCATAGAACTCAACCGATTTTTCTTTATTTAAAAGGTTATGCTTACAGATTGGTCCCGTTTTGAAAACAGCTCATAATCTTAAAAATTAAAGGGTGTTCCATACAACATACAAGATTTTTATACCCTTCAGCACAAAAAGTTGTATAAGTTTGTCATTCCGTGTGTAATTTCTACAATATCCATTTCCGACTCCATACAGTATATATATTCTGAATTCCGTCCGTCTGTCCATGTTAGCGTTGAAAAAAAGTCAATTAATCAGATATAGTGTCGAAAGAGGTGCTACTAGAAATCAATTTGATCGGTCCATGTCCTTCGAGGGAGCAGGCAAAACACCACGCCTACTTCTAATTTTTTTCATGTCATTTGGAACAATAAAGTAACTCCAATAAAAAATATAAATACATGGGGCGATAGAGAATTAAAAAATAAAAAACCCCAAGTGAAAAAATTATAATTTTTTTTAAAATATCAATATTGATATCATTTAAAAGCTTTTGAAGATATCTTTTTAGGAAATACTAAATTTTTTTAAAAATGCTTAACCGAATAGGAGCCGATTTAATTTTCATGTAAAATATGTACACATACTCGTATATATATATTAATTTTTAATTCTCTGTCACCCCAATTGATTGGAGTTACTGCACTAAAATAGATTTACATACGAGGGCTGCTATATATATTTCTGGCCTGGCAACACTGAGTGCTGCCAAGTGCAATCTGACATTTCCATTGGAAAGTTTGTCATTTTTAAGCATAATCGTACTCAAAACGTTTTGACGTACGACCATTATTTGTGTTGTTTACAGTGACTTGAAAAAATTAATATAGAAAAAAATGGAATTAACTCGTGAACATTTTCGTGCCATCATTTTTCACAACTTTCGACGTGGATTATCACGACAAGAGTGCATTGATGAACTTAAATCTTTATATGGCGATAAAGCACCATCCTATAGCACTGTGAAAAATTGGTATAATGAATTTAGTCGTGGCCGATACTCGCTCAAAGACGAATTCCGTGAAGGTCGTCCAAAAACGGCTGTTGCGCCAGAGAACATTGATGCCGTGCGTGAACTCATAATGCAAGATCGGCATGCGACATACCGAGAGTTAGAGACATCCTTGTACATTTCTTCCACAAGCATACATTCGATACTGCATGAACACCTGGCCGTAAAAAAGGTTTGTTCTCGTTGGATCCCGTACAATTTGAAAGTCGCTCAAAACAAGGCTCGTGTCGATTGGTGCAAAGAAATGTTGCAAAAATACGATTGCGGTGCTTCAAAAGATGTTTATAAAATCGTCACAGCTGACGAATCATGGATCTATGCGTATGAGCCCAAAACGAAACAACAATCGACCGTTTGGGTCTTCAGAGACGAGCAAAATCCAACGAAAGGTGTTCGTGGAAGAAGCACTTCGAAGCAAATGGTCGCCTGTTTCTTCGTAAAAACTGGTCATGTGGCGACTGTTCCGCTTGAGTAACATAGGACGGTCACTTCTGAGTGGTACACTACAATTTGTTTGCCTGAAGTCATCGGAGAAATTCGAAAAACCAACAAGAGAAGACGAATCATTGTTCACCATGACAATGCGAGCTCTCACACATCGGCTCAAACCAGAGCGTTTTTGACCGGCCAAAACGTCGAATTAATGGGTCACCCGCCGTACAGCCCTGACTTGGCACCTAATGAATTCTTCTTGTTTCCGCACATCAAGAAAAAAATGGGTGGGCAACGATTTTCGTCGCCAGAAGAAGCTGTTGAAGTGTTCAAAAACCGTGTTTTAGAGGTGTCTCAATCGGAGTGGAAAAAGAGCTTCGACAACTGGTTTGAGCGCATGCAAAAGTGTATAAATCATGCTGGAGAATACTTTGAAAAACAATAAAACCATTTTTGATTATAAATATTCGCATTTTCACGATTAGGCCAGAAATATATAGAGCAGCCCTCGTACTTCTTTAAATCTATTATGAACTGCAAAAAGGCACTTTAAAATTTAAAAAACTGTGTATACAGTATGGCAAAAATTTATAATAAAATATTTCTAAAAATAAAAGGGTATCCCCATAGATGACGTAAATTAACATATATCTTTTTTACCGTTATAAAAAACGCATAATGTAATATTTAAAACTTGATAAATCCGCTATAACAAAAAGTACAAAATTCTGATTTGGATAATAAAGGGTGTTCTCATAATTGAAGTAATTTGACATTATGGCTCTATTTAAAAGGTTTTACAATAGTTCATGTAATTTGATATATATGACTAAACTACTGAAGGAATATAGTCACACATCATATATAAAATTTCAATTTAGAAATTAAAGGGTATCGCTATACTTGATGTAATTTTATGTATATGGCCAAACTGATGAAATGTTATAGTCACATGTATGTTGCCAGTCCCTTGAGCAGTTGTAGACAAAAAGAATTTAAACAAACTTGGTTTTTTTTTTGGCTTCATAACTGATAAATTTTTGTGTATACTAGAAGGTATACTTTACCATGTCTGCTATACAATAAGTATAACAGTTAAAGTTTCCCTATAATTAATGAAATTTGATCTATATAACATTATTTCTTGAAACCTTATAGATAAAGTCTAGAAATCCTAAAAAAACGAATATTACAATGCCCGCAATTAGAAGTACCAAAAGTTAAAGAATATTCGTAATTTGTAATTAATTTATTGAGCCTTTTTTTAATAGCATAAAAGAATGAACAACAATTAAAAAAAGAAAACTTAAGATTATAACGTATTATCTTAATAACAGTAATTAAATATAGTTCAATACTTAAATATGAAAATGAAATAATTATTACATAGAATAAAAGCTTTGAAAAAGAAAATATGCTCTTGCTCCTGAAGCTAACATAATATGAGAGTAAATCTCTTAAATAAACTTATGACCAGCGTTGCCACACAAGAAATTGACTTCCTACCAATAATTTTCAAAAATCCTACCAAAATCGTTCACAGCCTACCAAAAATTTAAAAATGCGTTTCTTGCACATAAACTCTGTTATACTCACTTGGTTTTTTTCCGTAATTGTTGAGGTGGAAATTTGTGATTTTTAAGATGGATGTTATGATGTAAAATAGTTTTAGAGCATACTATACAGAATGAACACCCATCCCTTTCCTGGTGCCAATCAAATTCGCTCAACCATTCGGTTCTAAATTTTTTTTACTGTTTCTTTACATGCAATATTAGTAAATATTTATGTAATTAATAGGTACATATATAAAATTAAAAAAGTTTACTTACTTTTCCATTTTGTCTGTTAATTTTTTAATACAAACACTTGTAAATAAGCCTTCACTCAAAAATATGGTTAATTTCAATTTCATAATATTGTCCGCGTTTCTTAAACCAGAGATGTTTATAGCTTTAATCATCTTTATGCAAAAAAGCAGAGATGTTTTTTATTACACCTAAAACAGTTTTTGAAAACAGTGGTAAAACTATTTACAGTTATTGTTTATTTAATTCAAAGTTACATGTTTTTTATTTTATGTTCTAAATTTTAAGGTAAAAAATTTACTATTGCTAAAAAATTGCTACAGGAGGAAAACCTACCAAAAATTTAAAAAAATGCAACAAACCAACCAAACTACCAAACTGTTTTTTAAAAACGAAAAACTACCAAGTTTGGTCCGATTGGACCAAAGCGGCAACGCTGCTTATGACTAAAATTAAAACTTAAAGAAAAAATTAAACAACCAAACAACTCATAAAAGTCAATATGATACTGAAACAGTGTCTATAATGTTGTGAGCAAACAAGTATGAATAATTAAAAATAAAAAAGTTGCATTTGTGACCAGGGCTGCCGTTTTTGGTTATTTCTAACCAAAAGTGGTTATTTTTTTCTTTAATGTGGAGATGTGAATATTTTTCTCATTTTGGTTACTTTTTCTTCAAAATAATAATACACATGTACATATTTTTTATGTTATACTTTTTAAGCTTCTATATTCTTAAATTTTTCGAATTACTACCAAGACAACTGAAAATTAAACAGCTGTGACTAAAATCGCTAGTGCAGCCACCTGTTATGAATTGGCCTTAATTGCTACTCATTTGCTTATAATACTTTTCTTTTACAACACTGTCAACAGCTTTTAATTTTGCTAACCCTGGAGTTAATGTCGACGTCGTTGACGGCGTTTCAACGCCGAAAAAGTTGAAACAGATTGAACTTTTACGGCGTTGCAACGCGTTGAGATTAACTGCTCTCATACAATTTCATACGATTTAACTTTTTTTTTGACATTTGACGCCGTCAACGACGTCGACATTAACTCCAGGGTAAATGTGAAATTTCACTTCAAAATGCAATGAACTTTTAATAAGTAAATCTGTGGTCTTAAACTATTATACTGTGAACTGCAAGTTTTGTTTACTTTGTTTTAAACAAACTTTTATTTTTTTAAACATACGTGTACAATCGTTACTTATTACAAACATACATATGTAGGTAAAAGAATTTTATTTTTGTTATTATTATTAACTGAATTTAAATCACATAAGTTACATTATAAATATGTATCCATTTTAAATGTTATTTAATAAAAATACTACATGTTGAAATTTGGTTATTTTTTTTCTCATTTGGTAACTTTTAAAGCAAATTTTGGTTGTAAAAATTTTTTGGTTGTGGCAGCACTGTTTGTGACTATCAAATTGCTAGTACAAAAAAGCAACAACAAATGTACAAGACGAGTTACAAAGAGAATGACAAAGAAAAAGCTTTAAGTTGTGTGTGAACTTCGTCTCACCAGATTAACATTAAGATTAGTTGGTTAAATAGATGATGTTTACGATGTACATAACATAAGGTAGATAGATGCAAAGAATGCTGATGAAGGATGTGGCGGTCCAGAAAATGCTGCATTTCATTCTTCTAGCGTCTAATTTTTCTTGTTTTCTTTGGAAAACGTCCGCATACATTTGTAAATAATTTTTCTTTCTAAAAATGTTTAGAAAATTAATTAAAAAGAAC
This sequence comes from Gymnosoma rotundatum, assembly GCA_916610165.2. NCBI lineage: Eukaryota > Metazoa > Arthropoda > Insecta > Diptera > Tachinidae > Gymnosoma > Gymnosoma rotundatum. The sequence goes on along the minus strand of OU744338.1, from coordinate 68,411,647 downwards.
CAAAAGCCGAAAATTTCATTAATTTGTAAAATCGATGGTTCGAATCCTGGTCAGGGTGAAAATTAAAAATTCAAACAAAAAGACATTAACATCTGTGCGTACCAGGCGCGCTTTTGATGTAAAAGAAGGACATAAGCAACAATTTAAATTAAAATTTGGAGGATCTTCATTAATAAAGCCTATAGGTGATAAATAATTTATATTCATCCAACTAAAATTTATTTGTTCATTAAAAACGATCTTGACTTAGACGTTATTAAGAAGTGAAATTCTGGATACAAATCTTTTTAATAAGTCACAAACATACAAACCAATTGGAGCTATTTTGGACTGATTATTATTAAAGCGACTGTTTATTGTTTTACTCAAAATTTTTTCCAATGCAACACCTTAAAATTATCCTTTTAAATAACTCCACTTCTTTGGTTATAATAGGTGAAATACTGAACCATAAAGGAAACCCGTAAAGAAAAACTGGTCTTAAGCTTGTTTTATTCGTTCTACTAGGTAAAGATTTATTATCAATAATTCTTGAAAAAGAACCCATAATTTGAAGAGCTTTTTTTAACATAGTTCTTGCATGAAAATTAAACTTAAAAAGTTTGTTAAAATTAATTTCAAGATATTTAATACTACCCCTAAACGGAATCTCAATATTATCAAGAAAAAGTTTAAGAGTTTTGCTTTCAGGAACGACAAAACTTCTGTATTTTCCAGAAGCATTACGAACGCATATTGCTTCACTTTTAGAAGCATTAATTTTGATTCCCCACTTGTCATAAAAACCTTTAACTACATTTAAATGATGAGAAACATGTCTTAAAGCAATGACAGGAGACTCATTATGTGCAAACAGGAGGGAATCATCAACATACAATAAACCACAAGAGTTTTCTACAATGTGAGGAAAATCATGCATAAATATATTTTACAAATGGGGAGCTAGTATCGAGCCTTGCGGAACACCACAGCTAACCACCTTAATTTGACAATTTGTTATTAAATTGAATACAAAACTTTCTTTCAAAGAAAAAACTATGAAAAAGTTTGATAAAATAAACATCAAACCCAATCTGAATTATCTTAAACAAAATACCACAATGAGATGCTGATCAAATGCTTTTTCAATATCTAATGATAAAGCCACAGTACAACAACGCCTCCGTAAATTACATGCTATATCATTATGAAACTTTAGCAACGCATCAACAGTTGAATGGTTACTCTTAAAACCAGACTTCTCGAAAAGTTTTCCTAAGTTTGAGAGTAAAGAAATAGGAAGTAAATTATTTATATCATTATTATTCGGCTTTTTCTGAATTGGAATAATTTTTGAAATTTTCCACTGAGTTGGAAAATAAGAATTATTTAAACAGTTGTTAAAGATTATTGTCAAAAATTCAAATGCTTTAATCGGTAGTTTTTTTTTTAATAATAAAATTAAAAAAATTATCTAAACTAGAAGACTTCTTATTATTTATTTTATTTATTATAACTACTAACTCGTCTAACGAAATTAGATCTAAAAGGTTTCCCGAATTGCTAGCCGTCAAATTATCACAGAACAAATATTTGGAGCCTGTAGTACAAGTTAATGTATTATTAATAACATCAATAAATTGTGATATATTTCTACTAGAAGACGGATTGTTAAAAATATCAGAAAAAAAAATTTTTTATTTATTAAGCCAATAATTTCACCATCAATAGAAAAATTTGTATTTCTTTTGTAGCCTATTATATTATGAATTTTTTATGCGCTCTTGGAACTGGAATAATACAGGAAAGTTAAAGAAGTTTTGCATTAAAGATTGCAGTTTGTTCAAGTTGCACTTGTTTTTTAATAATAACATTTAACAACTGAATCTGAATAATAAATAATCATGATGATTAAGAGTTCTGTGAAAAATTCTTTTTAAATTTTTTTGCCAATTGCAATTGTACTTTATTTTAAAATTTTTTGAAAGTTTCAGAAACTTAATATTTCCTATTCATCAAAAGGATTTTTTTTGAATGACTGTTTATGGCCACATTTACAAAACATACTAATATGATCATCAATTTCTGAATTTAAAACATTTCTATTTGAAACTGGAAAATTATTCAAAAGACGTTGACTAACATCAAATTTAAAATAATTCCAATTTGTATTTTTAAAAGAAAAAAAATTTTGTGGAGGCTTTAAAATAATATGAAACCTCTGCAGTACAATGTGAAGGTTAAGAGGAAAGTGATCAGAAAAAGAAGGTAAAGTAGAAATTTCAACGTAAGGACTTGCTAAATTAATGCAATTAGGGCTTATGAGAAAGCTATAGAGAAATGAAGCACCATTCGGATATGTTGGAGCAGAGTCAGTAATACGAATATATTCCTTGGAATTAAACATCGTATCACCCCAATTTGTATGCTTAGAATTAAAATCGCCACCAATAAATGTTCCATCAACATTTTGAGAATAATATGATAATCTTGACAATCCAATGTTTAAGTTGTATGAGCTAAAATTACAAGGGATGTAGACAGAACTAAATAAGAATTTTTGACCTGAACCATAAATTTTAATTTCAATTGAAGCAAAAATATGGAGGAATTCAAGACCAATAGTATCAATTGTAGAGTACTTATAAGCTTTCCCTTATATTATTGCCACTCCTTGTGAACTATAATCTCTTAAAAAAAAAAACATTTGTCGTTGATTGAGATATGTTTCCTGAATAAAGTGTTAAAAAGATATATTCTTCTATTAACTGAAACAAGAAAACCAACATTGAAAGAAAGCAAATTAAAGCCATTATGGGTCATAAGATTTTTCCAATTCATTAAGAAGACTACGACATTGTTCTTTGGCTTCTTCCTTTGAGATTTTTTAAAGTCTTTAAGAAAATTTCTAATTTTATCCTCTAAAGACAATGGCCCATATTTATAGTTATAGAATAAAGTCGACTCTTGCTAAAGTATATTCTAAAATAAAAAGCTCTTATTATATTTTTTGCTTTCATAGTCAAGAAAAAGTATACTTTAAGTTTAGACGCCTTCCACTGGGTGCCGACTGTAATTTGATAAATGTTTTCATACAATTTCTAAACAAACATTTGAAAAAAGTAACCTTGTGTTTATTTTGTTCACTTTGGTATAAGAATCAGATAAAGAGTATTGTGTTTTTAAACCAAATAAAATAATTTTGGAAAAATAAGTTAAAAACAGCTTTGGGTAGTTTTAAATTTAGAGTTGACTTTCTCGCCAAAAATATATTTTAAATTGTCTATGAATGAATTAGAGTCGACTCTAAAATAAAACCGACTTTAGTTCCCTTAAAGTATACTTTATTTTAACTATGAATTTGGGCCAATGTTTCAGGCGGACAAATTGTTTTAGCTATTTTTAAGAATTCATCGATCATAGGAGATTTAAATTTTCAAGTTGCGTGACCATAATATTATCTTTCTTAAAAAGACTCGCAAATAATTTTCCTTCTCGAACAAGATTATTACTGTTTAAACAGTTTAAACATTAAATACATTATCTGAAACAATCTGACGTCTTTCCCTGACATCGCTTTTAATTTTTCTCTTCATATCAATATATTTCAAATAAGCTGAGCATCCCTTACAATTAGAAGGGTGGCAACGCAGCTTTCAATTATTACAAAATGGTAAATTGCTTTCAGTAGAAACAAACTGACATTCTCCTGGTCCATGATTTTTGTCACATTCAATACATTTATATTGACTGTTACAGTTATTAGACATGTGACTGAATTTCTCTTCTGTTTCGTTTAAGAGATTCCCATTAAATCTTTTGTTTAAAAATATACTTAATATTTGTTAAACCTTTTAAACGTCTTTTTAATTTTAAAGTTACTAAAAATAAACCAGTATCTACTCCATTTTTCCTAGAGAATGGAGTGGAAAATTTCAAAATTGTTTCTACTGTGTCAGGGGCAACTAAATCAAATTCAGTTTTAAATGAAATCAAATCAGTTCTATAATATAAACCTCGAATTACTACACTTTTGCGTTTTTTCTCTACTGAAGTATATGAATATGAATCTATATTTTTTTTATCGCTTAGTTGTTTAATACCTAAATTAGATAAATCTACCTTAGAACAATTTGACCTCCTTCGCTTTCTGATGGGAACCTTCTTAAAATTCCTATCCCCATTTTCAGAAATGGAATTAGCTGATACTTCACAACCCATGTCAACAATCTTCTCCTTACTTATAATTAAGGGATGTTGCTCCAACGAAAACATTTGATTTTCACTGCCATAACTAGGATTAAATTTTTATTTCAATTCAGACGCAATTATTATTATTTTCCTGACACTTCGAACCATGGATGTTAGCAGTTTCTTTGCTAACAGCAGTCCCCGCAATTGAATGACTTCGAACCGCTCCGGAGCTTTCAGCAGTTCCCACAATAATTTTGTTTATTTCCAGGCGGCTAATCCGCTTGGGAAGATTTGCTGTTGACTGAACCATTCTTCTGCACTATGTCCGGTGGGACGTTATCTTCCAAAGCCCTATAGAAACACATCCCTTTAAATTATTCTTGTTCCCTTTTCCTTCTGCACTTTTTTATATGTATGTATACATATATATATATATATATATATATATATATATATATATATATATATATATATATATATATATATATATATATATATATATATATATATATATATATATATATATTTGTATAAACAAATTCCTTTTTAAAAAATTAAATTTTTTATTATATTATTTTTTTTATATGAACGACGACAAAAAAAAACGTTTGCTTTCTTTCAAATTTTATTTTGAATCCTCCCAGTAAAAAATAGGATCATTCAAAGAGTAATCTTGGAGCGCTCCTTTGCTAGTAATGGATTACTCCATAAAACTCCGAAACACATTGGATTTTTAACATAGCATGTCCGCAGACACGAGTACTCCTTTTAAGCTCCTTATGGAGTACTCTCTTTGATCTTGAAAATGACGACAGAGGGAGTAATCGTTTTTGTCTCCTAAAAGAGCATAAAGGGAGTAAACATCCATATAAAATACAAATTTTTTTATTTTTACAAAAACAAGAAAATATTCATTTATTTAAAACATTTTTTTAATGTTACTATTTTTTTTTTTCATTCGACGAGGTTGTAGTTTTTGTCAAGTAGGTCTGTTGGTAAACAGTTGCTTTACATTTAAGAAATGCCACCTTGAAAGAAAAAATAATACGTAATATATTATTTAAGACATGATATCAAAAATTCAGCTATTACCGAAATAAAAAAATTAAACAATTTGTATTTGTTTGTTTTGATCCATCCCAATTTAATTTGACCAGCATATTTCGCCGATCATTTTGCGTATTGATTTTTCAATTTTGATTTTGTCAAACCGCAGTTTAATGTACGAAATCTGAAATAAATTAAAATAAAAAACAAAGAATTTTGAATACTTGTTTAACTGATTGCATTAAAAACAAACTCAGTCTTACCATTTCTGAATCAGGCTCTGTTTTAATCAGCTGTTCTGGCTAATTTAATTCCTTCAAAGAATCAATTGGGAAAATTTTTATTCTTTAATTTGATGTGTTCTGCCACAAACCGTAATGACTTTGATGAGCTTTTATAAAGCGGCATTCCATCCACAATTATATTGATCAATAGTTCGGCATTTGCATCAGGTGATATGTATTGGCCGTGCATCATCAGTGCTTTTTCTAAACCACAATGAAAGTATTCACCTGGTGCCATATCTATTATTTCTGGGCTCCCTGTGAAGCAGCATGGGTTTTCTGCATACACTGCTTTTAACAATTTTTCTCTACATAGTAGAACGTCCATACCTTCACTTTTTAAAATGTAGAGTAGTGAATTACAGCTTTCGTTCGAAACACGACTTTCAATTACCCAAGAAGCGAGCTTCTTTTAAAATTTTCACTGATATCATAATGAACAACAAAGTTTTCCGTTTGGCTATCTTCATTTGTTAATTCATTGATTTTGTGAGGTACTGATGCCTCTTGTTCACTTTAAGTCTCCCGATTACAATTTGAGAATTTTTCAATTTCTATGTTAACTAGTCGTCTTAAATGACGATTAGAAACTAATTTTTCACACATTTTTAACAAATTTGTTACTATACCCGTACCTTTTCGCTTTTTTTAAAAACACGTCTTTTACTTTTTAAAACTAAACTGACTAAATATAAAAACAAAACGAAAACATCAACAATTTTTATGTCACAAACAAAAACGAACTGATACATCCCCCATTGATCCATTTGGAGTAATAAGCGAGGCATAAACAAAAAAAACAAAAAATAGTTTCGATAGCTCGCTTATTACTCCAAACGGATGAACAAGTCATTACTCCTTTATTGCTCGATTATGGATTAAACCATATATTTTTTACTGGGCTTAAATAATATTCGTATAGGCGAGGTTATTTGACTTATGTGACGCCATCTTTAGAACTGTAATAGCCAGATACCTGATATTTATACAGAACGTGTTTTACTATGTCCACTATAACAAGTATTGAATTGGAAATGAAAGTCTGTTTTGAAGTAGGTTTTTTGTGGAAAAATCGTTTTTGTTATTAAAAGTCATCGATTTATCGATCGATAAAAATTGAAAAAAAAAACTCATTTAAAAAACAATGACCGTTACATATGGCTTTTTTACAATGTGAAACATTAAATTACATTATCAAAAATTAAATTTAAATTAAGTATTTAAAAACAATATTTTATTGCGTTTAATAATGTTTACATTTAAAGAAAAATCAAATTAACTACAAAATTGTTAAAATCGCGACAAATTCTTTTAAAATGGTCATCGTTGGCATAATTTTGGCGAACAAATTTAATGTGAATTGGTTTAAAATTCTGGTTGGACGTACATAACAAACATCTTCAGTAATCAAATTAAATACAAACGTGAGACGGTAGCCCGATTTTAGCAAGTCTGGTTTTATATGACGGTAAATTGGAAAAAAAATTTTCGGTACATATTTCGTAAGCAAAATAACAGAAATTGTTTTTGAACAGACTCAATTTTATTACTATGCACGATATACTGTGGCTCCCAAACAACGGACCCATATTCTAAAATTGGCCTTAGTAAAGATGTATGAAGCTGCTTGCTGATGTGAATATCAGTGAATTCCTTGGCCCATCGTTTGATGAAAGCAAGTACCTCACGGGCTTAATTTGATATCATAGCAATATTTTGAACAAAGTTTAATTTAGCATCTAATAAAATATCCAAATCTAGAATCGAATCAACAATTTCCAACAGAGACCCTCAAAAAAGAACGGATTGCATGTATCAATTCTTCTGGAAAAGTGTATTTGTTTGCACTTGTTTAAATTTAATTCCATTAAGTTCATCGTGCACCAAACAAAAAAGCTGTCTAAATACTGTTGAAGGGAATTTGGTTTTTAAAGTTGTTGTAATTATGAAAAATTTTTACATCATCAGCATATAAAATTTGATAGCAGTAGGTAAATCGTTGATGAAAAGCGTAAATAAAAGTGGACCAAGATTGCTACCTTGAGGAACACCCGATTTCACAATAATATATATTTAGATATTGATGTTTTGAAGCACACCCATTGGTTACTGCCAGTTAGCTATGATCTTATCCAGTTCAAACAGTTTTTGGTGATACCTTTGTCGAACGCTTTACTAACGTCAGTATAAATGACATCTATGTGTTGACCAATCATAAATCCTCCTATAACTTTGCTTAAAAGTTGTAGAAGATTTGTTGTTGTTGAGCATCCTTTAAAAAAGTTATGTTGACAAGAGTAATAAGTGTTGAAACTTGATAACACAAGGTATAGGTAAGACATTTTTCAAAAAGCTTGCGAATCGCACTTAATTTTACAATTCCTCTGTAGTTCACAATGCTTGACTTTTCATAAATCGGGAAAAAAGCCGTATTTAATTAAAATGTTAAACATAATAGGGCACAAAAATTAATAGGCTGCTAGGAATGCCATCAGGACCAGAGCTGAATGAAGATTTGAAATTTTTAATTTTTCATTATATCAGCTGTGTGTATGGGTGGAAATTATATTGGCTGGATTTGTGTTAAGGGAAAAGGATATTCGAAAAGAATATTATCGTATTCAACATTAGAGTAAGTGGTGCCAAAGAAATCAGCAAACATATTTCTTATGACGAAATTGTCGGCAGAATTATTATTTAAGTATTTCATAACGGTTGGGTATTCACTTACTAATCGTTTCGAGTTAACGAATTTATAAAAATATTTTGTTTCTCTTTAAAAATTGAGTTTCATATTGTTTAAGTATATCTTATTTAATTCAGTATTTATTAAGTTGTACTCATCACGAGCTCTAGAATATTTTTGTTACTAAACCAGTTGTTTTGTAAATTCTGCATAGTTTATTTTTCTTGTTCTTGACTCATAACAGTTTAGAACTCCATGGGAGTTTAGAATATTTTTCGACCAAGACCATAAGAACACAGTCCCTAAAATATCCAAACATGGTTTTATTAAATAAGCTCACCATTGTATTAATAGAATCGGAAGAACCATTAGATATAGATAGTAAATCCAACCAGTTCGTATTGTGTAAGTACTGGTTTAAAGAAACATAATCGGTACATTTAAAACAAAAAGTTCTAATCATAGTATTTCTAACTTTAGGTTGACAGCTAGATGGTATACAAAAAATAAGTTCTATAATTGGATGAAAAGGGTCCTCGCGTAATGCCATAGGATCAACACGTTTTATTAAATAATCAGCTGGTTCATTTACAAATGCTAAATCAAGCAGCTTATCATGGGAATTGCAGATAAATTATTTATCAATTCAATCGCTTGTTTTAGTAAAAATCATCAATTAAGTATGACACAATCCCTGTTTTTTATTTTAAATTTCTTCATTCGATAAAGAAAGTTGAAATGAATTCTTAGCAATTCTGATAAATATCACAAATGATTTCTAAAGGACTTTTCACAGGAACTTTGTATTTTAATTGTGGCAATACCAACAATACAAAAGTTTTAATATTTCGTTTTTTGACGTATTCATGGTAGATGCATTGGTCATTGTTACAATTCATTCAATTTCGCTCAAAAATCGCAACAAAAAATTTATAACCCATTATGAAAATTCATTTAAGAACAAACCGCTGGTTTCAAAAGAAAATAATTTTTTGCAGACGAAGCCCTTTTTAACCTGTCAGGATATGTCAACAGCGACTATTGAGAATCCTTTGCATGTTCAACGTGTTGAGGAATGAGGCGCTATTATTATAAAAAAAAACTTTGATGAAAGAATCGACATCTGTCAGCGTGGTCATGGTAAACATTTGCCAGATATAATTTTTCATTTATAATTGAAGAACTTTTCTCTTCGTAATACAATAAAAATTCATCTTAATATTTTGTTCTAGAAAACCCCGATATTTATATTGTTTCCAAAAGAAAAAATATATAAGAATAAATTTAAATAACAAAAACCAGATGCATAAGTGTAATGAAAAAAATTTCATTAGTTTAAAATCCAGTCCTTGTTTAGAAGTTACATTTCTGCCGTAAACAGCAAACAAATAGTTTTTAAAATGCATAAAATTTGTCAACATTTATGTTAGTGGTATGATTTTCATTTAAATAACATTTTATCGAAAAACTTACCAAACTTTATATTATATATATTTTTACATGCTTTGAAACAGGAACTGCCAGATATTTTTTTAATTTACTAGTCCATGCCGTGGGTCTATAAATTATATAGGAGAGGCAATATGGTCTAAAAATATTTCCAATGCATCAATGATTCAATGCTAATGATTCAAGCTTGAATTTTATCACATTCATTTTTCTCTAGGCTTAATCGCAAATTATTTCAAGCTTTATTATAATCTTATCATATTTATTTATAATTTTTGCAAAAAATTTAAATTGTTCATTAAAACTATTTATTTTGCATTTAATTCGTGTATCAGTTGTCTTAACACGTTTCCATGATACCTTTAAGAAAAACTTAGAAACATTTTAAGTTATTTTTAGGTCACTATCAAGAAACGTGAGAATTTTGACACACTAAAAAAATGTATCAACAAGAGAAGCTTAGATTTTGAACTATAACAGTCTGCCCTGTACACACTGAAATGATACAAAAATGCCTTAATATAAACATAAAGAAAAAAACCTTTAGTTCTTGGCTGTCAGTTAATTTGCCATATCAAATAAGAAAATTTAATTTATTCTTTTATGCAACACTAAAAACATAAAAAGAATAAAAACAAAAGACTTTGCGAATAATGATACGCTTGCAGTAAGTAAATTCATAAGTAAAATAGAAGAGTGACGAATTATAAGGTAGTCAAGTTTGTAATAATTGTAATACAATAATCAAATTTTAAAATATAATAAATATTAGAAGCGCTATTGGTATCAGTGTTGTCAGATTATGGGATCTATCCCCAAATCGGGGATTTTATTTTTAAAATGGGAATGAAAATTTCAGTTTGGGAATTGAGAAATTTTTTAAGGATATATTTTGCGTTTTTTGGATTGGGGTCTTTTTTAAATTTCTATTCTGGTTATTGTAACCTTACTATTGTCAAAAAAAATTACGTTTTGCTACGTACAAGTTTCTTAGTATGGAAAAACAAAACATTCAGCCTTATTACGGTTGTCGAAAACGACATTCGAGAATAGTCGAAGTCGCTGTCGATAGTTAGTTTTTTTTGGTACTATGTAAAATTTTCGACAATAAAATATTTTGTAATAGATCAAAACATAAAATTTTAATAAAAAATTTTTGCAGTAGCATTTGAGGCGATAAACTAACACTTAAAAATAACAATAAAAAACAAAACGACTACTCTTAATTCAATTTGGAAACTTTTGTATTTCATTTGCAATTTTCTTAAAATTCATATTTGGAAATATGTGTTTTTAAATAAAAAAATTTTCCATTTACAAAAATAAAATATGCAGGCAACAGTTTTAGTACGATTATACAGGTAAAATTGAGTGCTCTTACACTTGTATCTCTTTTTTCTATACAAAATATCTTATTTTTTTATAAATGTATTCTATATTGATATCAAGGTTCTAAGGGACCTCCTTACAAAATTTTGTGCAAATCCATATGGCAGTTTTTACATGATGTGAACACAGACACAAAAAAATTCCAAAAATAGGTGTTTTGTATTTGATATAGCGATTACTATCTATTAATGGGTTAAGCATTTTAAAAAAATTTTTGTATTTCCTTAAAGACCTCTTCAAAGGCTTTTAAATGATACCCATATTGATATTTTAAAAAAATTTTAAAATTTCAGAGTCCCGTAACTCAGAAAATATGGGCGAGCGCCAATTTTTTAATTGATGTTTTTTTCTTATTTTTTAATTCGCTATCTCCCTATATATTTATTTTTTGGTTGGAGTTACTTTATTATTGAAAATGACATGAAAAAATTAGATGTAGGCGTGGTGTTTTGCCTGCTGCCTCGAAGGACATGGACCCATCATGCTGATTTCTAATAGTAGCTCTTTCGGCTCTATGTCTGATCGATTGACATATTTATTATTTTTTTTTTTTTTTTTTTGCAAAGTGGATTTCATCACCAACACGGACTGACAGAAGGACATCGCTCAATTGACTTCGCTATGCATAAGAAGTCAGAATATACATACATACTTTATGGGGTCAGAAATGGATATTGTAGAAATTACACCCAGAATGACAAACTTACCCTTTTTCCCACTTTCTGTGATGGTATAAAAACAGCATGCAAAAAATTAATTAAAATAGGCATAATGTAAAAATCAAAAGTAAACTTATCTTTTGTTAGCGTTTGTTTTAAAAATTTACGAAAAAAAATTTTTGTCGTGTACATAAATTTCAACGACAATATTTGAACAAATTATCATTCGAATACGACAAACGTAATACCGATTTTTGTAATAGATTTGTTTTTCGAGTAACATATTAAACGATAACGACGTGCGTAGTACCATTTTAAAAAAACGTAGGATTTTCGACACGAGAACGACAACCGTAATAATGCTGATTGTTAAAAATTATGAAATGAAGGTCTCTCGGTATATTTAAAAAATTAATTCGCTTTTTTCAGCAATGAATTTGCTGAATTAATACACATTTTAAAACTAATACAATTTGTTGTGACACTATAGTTACATTTTCAAAAATGCTTTAAATGTTTAATTCCGAAAATAGGTACCAAAAATTGCTTCAGGCAAAGAGATTGAGCATTTTGATTCAGAACTTTTCGATTTGGTAATCAACTTATCTAATATATCGCACTTGATCAACAAGAGGTGAAAAACTGTGGTTACATTTTAAGAGAATTTGAAAATCCGTATACATCATAGTAAGCAATTTCCATTAGCAAATATCGAGCCCTATTTGCCTAAAAGACGTAAGCGACAGAAACAAAATTATACAGGATTGAGTTTTTTATGATTATCTTTGCTTGTAGTGCATCTAATAACGAGAAACTGAGCATGTAAGTATTGTTTTGTGCGACAAATTTGATTAGATAGCTATCATTTTCATATCTACAATATAGCTGTTGTTTTTGTAGCTTACTTCTTTTACGCTATCACGCTTTCAAATTACTGAGAAATTTTGTGATATAATATAAACATTTAAAATAATTCAGACTAAATACCATCATTAAATGGTTATACAAAACTTATTAAGAATCGTCGTCTTCATCTGTTTCTGGAAGTGCATCTTTAAAAGTTTCGTCATATATCAAGTTGAGAAATTTGTTGTGATACTTTTTCGGTATTGTGTTTTTATCACAAAGTGCTTTTAAATCTTTGTATTTTTTATATTTTATATTATATTCTTTATATTTTTATATAAAGGAAGAACTCCATAGGCTATAAAAGAAAAGTTGTGTCGGGTTCGTGCAATCTAGCTGAGATCAACGTCTTTTATTTCTGAATTATTAAAATATCCATACTTCAGTTTCATAATAGAACTATTTTTTTTTTTTTTTTTCAAATGAAGCGGACCGTAAAGCTGGAAATGAATTGGGAATCATTGCTTGTAAAAATGTCTTCCAATATTTGAAATCACAATGGTCCATTGCAATACGCGGATAACAAGCTGGATTAGTTCTTTCGTTAGAGATCATTGTAGACCCTTCACTTGGTGCCCAAATAGTTCTATTGCGAATAAATGATTCAATAGTGCTATGAATTGAGTCAACGAGCATCACAGTATGTGCAGGTAATAAAAATGTTATTTTCATGTTGGTTATAAAATTTGAATTTTGAAGGAAAAATATTAACATCACAAGCATAGCTCTGTTGCGATTTTGTACAGCACAGCTATCACAGTAAAGACTGATTGAAAAATTAGTCTTCCTTTCATCGACAAGGTTTAAATATTGAAATAGAACGGTGCATATTTCGTTACATCCCCGTTTTCCGTCAGCTTCTCCCCACAAAAAGCAATATTTATTTCTGGTGCTATTTTCATACACGCTTTCATTGTAGTATGCATATTTTCGTGAATATAGTAATGTTACGGCTTTTCCATGGTGTGTATTTAAAACCTTTTGAAGATCAAAGAAAGCACATAGCAACGACGAATTAGCTTTGCTCTGTTTCTGTTCCTCCAAAAAGATCTCCTTAGATTTATTTTTGTCTCTTATACGGTTTTGGTAATTTTCTGTTAGCTCTAAAATAGTTTGTGCTTCGCTGCTCAAGTTATTATAATTCTCACAGGTGATGCATTTGTCTTTTTTAGGCAAGTGGAAACCAATATGAAAACTAAAAATATTTCGAAAAACTGCTAAAGAAAGCTGAGCCGATTTCATATTGATGCTTTTCAAATGTTCTGTATAGCATTCATATAATCCTTTTATGTTTCGAAGTTCTTGCGGAAGATACAACTTATTATTTTTGTTGCGACAATAATGCGAGGGAACTGCTGGTAACTGTTCAATAAAAGCTTTTAAAAGAGCAACGTTAACTCGTCAGACTTATTATGAGGCGTGAATCTCTTTTTATTCGTGCTGTAACTTTTCAAATACTTTGAATTATCTCTTGCGTTTATTAACATCTTTTGTGATATGTGAAGTGTTTTAGCAAAAATTGTTGACAAACTTTAAGGCTATTATCATTAACTAATAACACAATCATAAGTGTACGTCTTTGTATTACTATCACTTCTTCATCTGTTAACGCACTTACGCTTAATACACGAAACTAACCAGCCTTTTTGTCTATTTTTGTTGCCAATACCCCAAAACTGTTCATTAATTAATATCCGATATGATTCGGATACCTTTTCGCCACATGAGTTTTGACATTTTTCACCCTTATTCTGCGTTTCGATTACGTTCCCGCATTCAGTTACGCTCGAATCGAAAATAGGTATTCTACAAAAAAACCTAATCGAAAGAAAAAGAAGAAGAGAAGAGTATGTTCAAACCAGCTGCTTTGTTATGAAACGTATGAAATAGAAACATAAAAAACAAAAAAAAATTGTAAACATTGTAATTGTTAACATATAAATACAATTTTATCAATAAACAGTGATAAATACATGTATTAGAACTAAATATTGTGGAAGCTATAATTAAATAAACTCATGAGTTAAGTGCGGAAAAAAAAGAAAATAGTCAACAGACTAAAAGCAAACGGTATTTGTGGCCAAACTATTCCAGCGAGAGGAGTCCTGAAGCGGCGGAGCGAAATTTTTATTTTCTACACATCATTTAAATTATTATTATTAAAATGTCATACTTTCTTTCCAGTTTTTTTTTTTTGTGGCCCTATTGCGTTAAGTGCATATGGAACTTCTTCCCAGAATGCCTATACTTATAATATCCAGACGCAATACATATCAGCCTTCGTTGCCATTATACTAACCTGCAATAAATTAAATAAAGCTTTAAAATTACAAAAAAAAATTACAAAATAAAGTTATAGCATTTTGTACTCACACTTTATTAAATTTTACACTTTTTTAACTACAAAAACAAAAATCGAAAAACTTTCCGCTAGTAAAGGGGGGTTTAGACGGTACGACTTTACGTACGTAAAATCCAAGAGAAAATATTATCAAATTCCATCCGTATTTTAAAACTGAGAGTAAAAATCTTACGATAGATTATTTTTGCGTTTACACAATTGGTATGGGTAAAACACACCAAAACTAAAATAGCTGTTTGCAGAAAATACATCCCTGATCTAATGATTCGTACTTGTCTTTTGATAATTTTCAAAAAACAAAGATAGCCATACGACTGTCAAATTTCCACCCGTATTTTCTCTCAATTTGTGCAGATTCATTACTTATTTAGTTTAGACAATCCCACTGGTACTATTCTGCACAAAAATATGACATGTCGTAAGACTTCTGTGATCATGTAAACCGCCCTTAAGTAAACAACTTGAAAAAACGTAGCTACGATCGTAACGCAGAATACATACAATCGAAAAAGAAATCGAATTAATACGGGGAACGGAACGAAGAATACCAAAGTTGACAAACTGAGTAATTTTCGATCCGAATCGAAACGCAGAATAAGGGTGTTTATTTGCGCAGGGATCCGGCTGAATACTAGTATTACGAATTATCGTATTTTGTAGCCTTTTGGGTAGTGTTTTTGGTTTTTTATAGCCTCATTTACCCACGCACGTTTCTTCTTCAATCTCATCAGAAGAATGACACAAAAAACATTAACTACTATGTGAACTTACGTCTAAATTGCTTTTGCTGTAAATTCGTAACGGTGCATTTTACAGCTATGACATTTTGACAGTTGATGCGAATGATAGTGCGTTATCGATTTTCATCAAAAAACGAAAATCGAAGATCGTGTCGCTTACGTCTTCTTTGCAAATAGGGCTCAAAATATTTACGTTGTTTTCCTTTAAATCTATGCAATAATAGAAAAAAAAATATATTTTTTGAGTTCAAACCATTTTTCTGAAATTTGTCGATAATAAATAAAACAAATTTTTTCAACGAAACAATGTCAACTCGAAATAAAGCCAAATTTAAATAAGACAGTTTGATTACTTTTACTTTGAAAAAAAAGGCTCAATTCAAAATAGTACATTTCTTATGAAAATATTATTATATGTATTTTTATTTAAACTTTTTTATTAACTCAAGATAATACCTTTTTGTTGATATGAAGGTAGTCACTACATAAAGAGTTATCAGCAGCATAGTGGATTTTTTACAAATGGTGAAATTTTGCAAATACAATATCAAAAAAACTTATGCTAATACTTAAAATTTAATTATAAATAGTATTATTTTTAGTGGGCATTGTTGAAATAGTTTTTTGGGGAATTTTGGTGATAAGATTTATCTAACTAGGGACACGACTCGAAAAAATCTGGGAATCCTGATTGGTATCGCTTTTAAGTTTAAGTTTTTGTTTCACAATTTTACTCACACATTGTCTTTACTATTTATTAAATATTTTTTGTTTCTTTTTTTATGCATATCTATTGAAGTTAAGTGCTATGGGGCTATTGATTACGAATATAGTGATGATTTTAACATGTCTGGCTGAAAATTTATCAGGAAATACAGAATCTTCGAAATTTTATTTTTTTAAAAGGCATGAGGTTTAATTTACTATTGAAAAAAAGCGAAATATGCGGCGCAACATACTTTTCCATTGAAGTTCGTTCAGTTTAGATGTTCACATACATCATAAATTTATTTTATTTATAGGAAACATAAATAACAGATCTGACATTAATATCCACTCAATATAATTTGTTCAGGATGAAGTAACCTGCAAGTATTTGATTCAATTGTAGATAAATAAACTATGTATGTAAGTGCAAATGACTCTATTAAATCTAGCCTTAAAATTAGCAGCTATAATGTTGGTAAAATTTCGGATTTTGGTAAATCTTGTTGGAAACAGAAAACAAAAATATTAATATAAAGTTTTTTCAAATACAACAATAAATAAAAGAGAAATTGTCCAACAAAGCCAAGATATTTAAATATTCACCAAAGTGAATCTTTAAAGAGTACCCAAGAGGACTTAAGACTTATTAATCAGTTGTGCGTTTAAAAAGAGACTCGAATATAATTCAGAGTAACGCAAAGAAACCGACATGTTTTAAAAACAAAAAGTACCGAAAGCAAATCCTCGAAATTTGACTGTTTTTTATAATTATTTTAGATTCATATTTGTTAGAGTCATATTCAAATATTGTTTATTTATTTTTTGTAAAAATGTGATAAAAATGTGAAATAACCCAATTTTACCGGTATAATGGTAATAAACAGTTGTCAACATATATTATTTTCGTAGTTGTAAAATATTTAACACTTTTTACAGAATTCAAAGAAGACTCGCATGCGGCTAGTAATATGACCTAAAAATAACTCGAAAAGGTTTCGTATTTGATTTTAAAGCAGTGTCGAGAACAAGTCAAAAACGCGAGCCATGAGGGAGTCGTTCAGCAGAGTCGCGGTAAGGTTGCCAGTTTCTCCCGATAAATCAATCATATTGGACTTTAAAACCAGCTCATAAACGATTATTGTAATCATGTAAAAGATTCAAAAAAGACTCGAATTTTCAAAATAAAAATTTTTTTCTAAACACTATTTCAGATATTGTAATTAGGACAAGATGTTCAATAAAAGTTTGATTTGTTAAAACCAAAGTTTGATTTGTTAAAATATTTATCAGACAGGTAACTGGCAATTTAAGATCAGAAGTTAGATCTGTAGGATTTAAAATAGCTAACATATATAACATTTCCAACGCATAACAGAACGCGCTATAAAATATTGGGTAAAAGATTGTTTTACCATCACAAGGACCAGTTCAGCTTTCAAAAGTAAAGATACAAATTTGACGCATATTCGTAGTTTAAGTAAGGAGAGTAATAAATTCATTTCTAATTTTTTGGAAGAAGAATATTGTAACGAAGAAATCCTTCCTATTTCTACGTTCATATATGTGTAATTTATTCTACATAGTTATTTATTATCTTTTATTTATTTTGATAGAATATGGTAATTTACTATAACGTGATGCTACTTTGTTTGCTGGGTTAATTTTATTAATCCATACTAGTGTTGCCAGTTTGTTTTTCGAGCTTTCTCGCCAAATGGCTTTTCAAATATCGCCAAATCTCGCCAATACATAAAGATATGTAATATTAGTTATAAAAAACATTTTTTATTTAATTTACTTCTTTTATCACAAAACATAAAAATTGCATTGTTTATAACAACCTAAAAAAATTTTCATATAAAAAAAGGAATTCGTTTGAAAAAAGGTACATTGGTTTTATATAACGTTTAAAAACATAAAAATAGAAATATAAAATTTAATAAGCATAAAAATAAATAACTTAGTTAATAAAGCGAGGTCAATCAATGTACAGGATTTAAGTAATCTTTATAATTAAAGATAAAACATCGAGATTATAGTTTTATATTAAAATATTTTATAAAAGTTAAAAATAAAAAAACTAATTTAGGAACATATATTAATTATTAAATGACAACTTTCATACTTATTTTGTTCAATATTATTATTTTATTTTGTATCCTTACTGCGGTAGATTTCATTTGTGTTAAATCTACTTAACATATCTACCGTAGGAATGAATGTGTTACAACATATGTTATTTAGATTCATGTATGGTATTACTAACAGTAAAGAATTAAGATATTCATATTGCATTTTATTTTTCAAGTTAGTTTTCATAGAATTCATTATAGAAAAAGTTCTTTCGACATAAGCATTACTTGTGGGAGCAATCAAGATATGAAGAACGGTCATCGACAACTCCTTAAAGTGTTAAGTACCAGAACTAATATACCTTTTTGGTAATTTATTATCGAAATATTGAGTCCAATTTTAAACGGAAGTTTTCCTCACTGTGTTTCAAAAGTGTCACAGCAAATTTTGTTAATTTGCCAATATAAATACATTTTTAGTTAACCTTAATTTATATAAAATAAAGCTGTCAGGTTTTATTTTTTTTAATGCAATGTTATTGTAGAGAATTAAAATATAAAAAAATAGCCAACAATTTCGCCAAGTATTTTCAATACCGCCAAGATTCTCGCCTCTTGCCTGTTAAAATTTTTATCATCAAGAAGGAATTTCTCTTGCCACGTGTAGGGAAAAATCACCATAACTGCCAACACTGTCTGCAAGAAGAACATTAGAGCAACGGTGAGTTTGGAACACTTTTCTAAAATTTTTATAAATGCTATTAAAAGTAAAATATTAATATTCTATTAAAATGGTGTTTCAAGAATTAACGTAAAGTGAATATACTCACGTATTTGGAACCGGTATTTATTAAGTCTCGCAAACACTTTCCTTATTTTGATCTAGTTAAGAGTTTAGCTACGTAATAACTGATCCAGAAGCGCTTGTTACATAACTAAAGCTATTAGAAAGTAAAACGAATAATGATAACTAAAAAGTATAGGTGTACACTTTTAAAGATATAATAATAATATTGTGTAATAACGTACATACTAACGTACATAAAACAAAAATAAAAATAAATGTTATATATGTATATTAACTATCTTTTATCTTTATTAAATAATCTGTGTATTCATTCTAATCTCTTTTAATAACATATGCACATATATATTTGTTTAAAAATACTGTAAATAAATGAAACATTAAAGCGTTGACTTAAATTGAACATTTTATGGCGGCCTTTTTTAAATCCCCTTTTAGGTGTCACTTAAATAAAAATCCCCTTTTTTGTGCCACTTTTTGATAATTTCCAACGGTCACACTGGCTGACTGTTTTCACAACGGCTTTGGCTGATAGTTCTCACAGCAGTTTTGACTGACTGTTCTCGTAGCAGTTTCGGCTGACTGTTCCAGCAAGTATTGTAATATTGTAGATTAAAGCTTTAAGTACCTCTTGTTATCTTAATCTGCACATCGATCTGGTAGACGCGAACCTGTTATATTAAAAACTATCGATCCAGTACAACCAAATTATTATCAACCGCCAAACGTGGCAAGAAAAATTCCTTCTTGGTGATAAAAATTTTCAAATTGCGAGAGGCGAGATTCTTGGCGCTATTTTAAATTGCAAAAATGTTGGCTATTTTTTATGATTTTCTCTGCGATAATATTGCAATTAAAAAAATCAAAAACCTGGCAGCATTGTGTTATATATTTTGAGGTTGGCTTAAAATTTGGAAAATTAACTAAATTTGCCTCATGACATAAGAATATTAACGTTTTGACGTTTGCGGGAATTTTGAAAATTTGTGCTACCATATAAATTTGTAAGATTCCGGTTTTTTGTTACCTGTCTTTCTCTTACATGAAATTTTAAAAGAAAAAAATACATAATACAAAAATAACAAATAAATTTTATTAAATAAATAAAACAAAATACATACTTATATAAAATTTAATACACAAGTTTAACAAAAAAAAAAAGTGAGTTTTCCTGATTGCATCAGTAAAAGACGTTTCTTCAAGAATTCTGTAAGATTTTTCAAGTTCCGAACAATTCGAGTTGCCAAATGCTAATTTAGTGTGTTCGTTGCAGCTTGCAAAAGATGAAATTGTTGTGTATAAGAGAAATGTACGATTGAAAAAGTCTGGAAAGTGCTTTTCCATACTACGAAAGGCAAAATACGGAATAGAATTTTTAATTTCAGTTTCGTTTAAAACTATAGCTTTCAGGAGAAAGAAACAATGACAGGTTTCGGTCTTATTTGTTAGGTAAAATAATACATTTTTTTCAAAGTAACGTCTTAATTAGGTAATCAAACAAAAGTGATAGATTATCAAAACATCGAGTTTTAAAATAAAATACCGGTTGGTGGAGAAGAACAAATGGAGGTAAATTGTTTATTTTGTTTTTCAGCAAAATCTACATTTTAGCACTAGCTTAAGGAACAACAAAATCCCAAAAATTTTGGGAGCAAATTAATCTTTTAATTAAAATAGAGTATGGTGCTCTTGAAAACTTTTCGGGATATATTATTTAAAAAACACGGTTGCAAGAATTTGGGTTTTAAACCTTTGAGCGATCAAAATTATACATACGTGAACGTTTTATCTGAGGGTGACCTTTATATGCCAAACAAGAAATTTATAGAAGAAATAGAAAAACTAAATTAAACTTTTCTTAAAATTAATAGTAGAGATTTAATTACTGGCACTTATATGCGAAATTTCGTGTGCAATTAAAATTCAATGTTAAATAGTAATATTAAAAGATTTTTTTTTGGGAAAACATTTTTTTTGTATTCGCTTTTTAAACAGAAAAATAAATCGTGTAAAAAGATGAAAAAAACTGTTTGTTATTAAAAATTATTATAAGACTTCTATTGCCGTTTTTAATTTATATTTAAAACTTGTTCTTGGCATTGCTGAAACGCTAAGGACTTAAAAAACTTATATAAACAATATGGATATCATTATAAGACGCTTTAAAACACAGTTTGCTTAATGTACTTATAATTATTAATTAATAACGTGAAAATAAATATTAATCTTTACAATTTCATCTAATTAAGATGGTTAATTCTTACTTTTCAATTGTATTTTTAATAAGTTATTATAATAAGCGAATTTTTATTAATTGTCTTTTAGAGTCATTTCTGTGCAATTTTATATTTATAGTAAATACATTTAACTTTTATTTATATTTATGTATATTTATTACACAAATTACACATATTTTGTTAAATAGTTCCAAAATACTTTATTTCTTATTTATACCTGTGGCAACGCAAATTTAGAGGTTCTAAAACAACTACAACAATAAGTAACAACATGTATTTTGTTTTTGTAAAATATATTTTTAGACATCAAATCAACTGATGCACAGTGGTTTGAAAACGATTTTTTTTACAAAATTCGGTATCTTATGAACCAGTCATTATATCTCGATGAAATTTTGCAAAGACAGGGCAGAGGTGTTTCTCAGTAAATCAATGGACGGTCAGGCTCTTAGGTGAAGGAGGGCTTCTGGGTAGGGCCCAAAATTTATGTAGCTCGGACATATATTTTTATTAAAAAGGTCATAAAAAGTTTATTTTTAACTCAAATATTAAGATCAGATCTTGAAAATATCTAAAAAATATGTTTAAATGTGCAGGGAGAAAATTGGCTTACAATTTTTTTTGTTTTGTTAATTTTGGCCAATCTTAACTTAGTGTTTTTGGCGTAGTACGCTTATTAATTATTTAATTATTGGATTATTACTTTAAGACATTTGCTATATTCTTAATTAAATTTAAAAAAACAAGTTTAAAGTTATGTTCTGATACCGCTTTCTGTTAAAAAGGTACAAGCCTCTGAATTGAGAAAATGTAAAAAATATTTTTTTTAAGGATCTTCCGCAAAAAGGTGGTATTCTTTTTTTTTGGATTATGTAATTTAAATTTACTTCAGTACTAGCAAATATGTTTAAACAATTTTAAAGACAAATTATAGCAAATGCGAATAAAAGCTAAATTAGGTCAACCATTATAACGGTTCTCCCTCCAGCTCTTTCCAACATTGCCAATTTTGGAACAAAATTTTAAAATTATTGTAAAATTCCTCCGAGTACAAAGCACCGATTAAAAAAAGGTTAACGTCAAGTCTCCAAATTTTGGCTACATACTCCAAAAAGGATTTGACTGCCCCGTGATTAATTAAGGCCTCTTTTGTGAAAAAAAAAATTTTATGACATTTTTCCCATGTGCGGGAATTTATATGTTAAAACAAAAAAATTAAATTTTATTTTACCATTTGATTAAAAACTCTTTTACCTCAAACATGCAGGGAGAAAATTGGCTTACAATTTGGTTTTGTTAATTTTTGCCAATCTTAACTTAGTATTTTTGAGGTACTACGCTTATTAATTATCGGATTATTACTTTAAGTCATTTACTATATTCTTAATAAAATTTAAAATAAGCAGGTTTAAAGTTATGTACTGATAGCGCTTTTCGTTAAAAAGTTGCAAGCCTCCGAATTGAGAAAATGTAAAAAATATCGCTTTGTTTTAAGGATTTTCCCCAAAAACGTGGTATTTTTTTTTTTTTTTTTTTTTTGCTTTTGTAGTTTAAATTTTCTTCAGTACTGGCAAATTTGTTTAAACCACTTTAAAGACAAGCTATAGCTAATGCGAATTAAAGAAAAATTAGGTCAGCAATTATAACAGCACCGATTAAAAAAAGGTAAACGGTAAGTCTCCAAATTTTGGCTACATACTCCAAAAGGCATTTGACAACTCCATGATTAATTAAGGCCTCTTTTTTGTAAATAAAACAATTTTTTGGGACACTGTCCCCGTTCCGGGAATTTATAAGTTATTACAAAAAAATTTAAATTTTATTTCATCATTTGATTAAAAACTCTATAATATATATATTATATATTATATCTTCAAAATTTTGTAGGAAAAGCTCGATGCGTTATGATATTTAATTTCTCAAAAAACCACCTTAACATGATGTTTTCAGTTTTTGAAAATGTAGCGCGAAAAAAAATAATTACAATATTATAAATCTAGATGTCATAATCTATCTTTTGATGCTACTTACATGAATATCGAGCATATATTTAAGCTAGAGGAGCTTCCTAAATCTCGCCTCCTCGTGAGGAGGAGGCCTACAATTTTTAAATAAAATCCAGTTTCATTTAATATGTGAAATTTTTTGTTTTATGAAAATTTTAAATATATTTTCACAACACCACTGTGAGAAAAAAATTTTTGTAGGAAAAAAAGTAATATGTGTAAACAAAATTTGACATCTGAAAACATAAACAAAAAAGTCAACTGATCTACTGCCACTACCTAGTATATTAATCTGCCTTGATATATTTCAAATAATTCCCGCAAACGTCACAAATTTTTGAAATAGAACTACCTTCTATTTTTTATATCATGATTTGCCTTGTGTAAAAAATTATATGTATATAAATTTTAGAGTTAAAACCCCAATGGTAAAGGCGCTTAAAGAAAAAGGCAGTAAGACAAAAAAATTAAAATTGTAAAAATTAAACGAGATATGGCATCGACAACAAAACAAAGTTATAATAAAGAAAATAGCGATGAAAGAATAGAAAATTTAAAGAGGATTAACATTTACAAAATTCGTTTTTTTTTTTAATATAGACATCATTAAATTTTGCACAAAATTTTAAAGCTTAAACACACTCAATATTTTGATAATAAAGTACCAAAAACCCCATATGAGTTTACGACTACCAGGATGCTGCTGGTACTTACCACTTTAAGGAATTGTCGATGGCTGGTCTTAATTGTTCCCACGATTAAAACTTGTGTCAAAAGAACTTTTCTATAATGTACTGACGTACTCAGCCTGGCTTATCTCAATGTAATTTGCCAGATTAGGTTCTGCTTCCAATTTAAATGTTACAAAGTCTACTATGCCTGAACCTCCTTTAGAGTAAGACTAAGATTATTCCGTACATTTTTACTATAATTTATATGAATTTTGCTTGGTTATATGTTTTGTTGTTGTTTAATATTTTTTGTTGAGAATATGAGTCTTATGGCCAGTTTTTGACTTCTTATTTAAATACGCATTTAGTTAATTTTCATTTAAATTTAAGTTGTATTTAAATGCAGTTTAATTTTTTCAGTCCTAATTTAAGTTCTCATTTAAATATCACAAAAATATGGCAGCATTACGAAATATCAACATAAATCTGCAGCTGCTAACAAACACAATGAATTGCAAATTTTGTGAAAAATATTTTAAATCTATTAAAAAATGTGAGCGATTTTATTGATTAATTTAACTTTATTATTAATATTTTCATTAAGAAATGTGTGCAAAACATAAAATATTGTTCTATTAATGGCTAAAATGTTTGTTTACTTTTGCGAAACAACAACAAAAAATGCCATAACCATATGGTAAAACTGTATTATTTAAATGGACTTTAAATGCGCAAGATTGGTCATTAAAGTTTCATTTAAGTGTGCATTGAAAAACTGAATTTTGTACTTAAATAGAACTTAAATATAAATGACATTTAAATATGAAGTCAAAAACTGGCCCTTAGTTGGTTTTTTCCTGTTGAAAATTGTTACAAAATTCCTTTTTAAATGAATCAAAATTTATTTTGGCTTTAGTTCATTTATTTTAATTTCTAAAATCCTTTTTTACAACTGTATGTGTACGTTTTCCAAAGAAAACAAGAATTTTAGACGCCAGAAGAATGTAATGCATATATATATATATATTAACTTATACATATATACTTAACGCATTTTTTTTAATTTAGTATAAATTTTATGTCAATTGGAACAAAACTGCAAATACTGTAGTAAAATCCAATGGGTATTTCACATTACCCGCACATATCCTACATCTGGTGTACGAATTTCAAGCGTCTGGTTATTATGGTTTATTAGCCTTTCGGGAACACCCTTTCATTTTTAAATTAATTGTTTACAATTAATTTCTTTACCGGACATACTGTGTATAAATTCTTAATGCCTGCCTATTTTGGTTATAAACTAAAGCCATATAAGTGGGAATCACGTCAATATTTGCAATTTTACTGACACTGTGCAAATACAAAATTTTTGTGAACTTTCGGAACAATCTTTAATAATTAGTATTTTTTGATATAGCGGCTATAGTATGACTATTACGGTTCCAGAGATGGAGAGTTGCGACAGTCGCGTAGACATTGTGACGAAAACGTTTTTTTTTTTCGTTTTTGCACTTGGTCTACAGAACCTAAAAACATATATTATGAAATAGTTTTCCCTAATTTATCAGCAATAGTATCTCGGTTTTTTGAATTTTATTAATTATATTTTTGTTCTGTCATTAAAGATACATTTTTTCGTCAAGAGGTTCCCACCTTTGTATTTGTACTGTTCGGTGTTTTCATTTTAAGTCATTTTTGAGGAATTTTATTCCGCAACTCCGTAACTTCGCATACCAACATGACCTTATTAAATAATATTTAATAATTCGCGCAATCACCTAAATAAATTTTAAAACAAGATTTTACTTCAGTTATCAGGTATTGTCTAAAAAAAGTCTTTGGGCACAAAGTACTTAATGTTTTATTATATGAAACAGTAATGGCAAATTTTAATTGCCGTCTAAGCTATTTAACATGAATGTTACTTTGTTCCTTCTAGATGTATCATATTTTCTTTTCCTCTGTAAATATCTAAAAAACAGAATTTAATAACTCCAAGAAATGTCGTGTAATAAAGATTTAAAATTAATCTATTTATTCTTATATGTTCCGATATTTGATAAATTAATAAGTCTTGATTTAGACACTAAACCACGGTTTGGATTTTTAAGGTTACCAGTTTAGCGCTTTGGAGTGTAAATTCTAATTATAAACCGCGGTACTTTAAAAAATTTCAATAGCACAATCTTAATAAAAATTCATTTACAAATGATTATTAGTATTTAAGACTATTAAAACGATTAACCATGAAATTATTAAAGTCTACTATGCGAACTTTCTTTTAAACAGAAGCGTCATCTCTTTGAAAATAGAAAAACAATTATCAATCACTTCATAGATATTAAAAGCAACTTAAAATTTTAACTCAATCAAAATAAAACGATCGCTGTAAATGGTCCTGGTCCGCTATTAAAAATGCAAATACCATATTTTACCAGAAGGACAAATATTTACCCGTATCTCAAATTTCATTAAAATCGGTTAAGTCAAACACACAAACCTTTAAAGAGATTTATAATATGTATTAGATATTAGATTAACAAATTATACTTTTAAACGCATGAAATCATATTTCGTTAATTTTGATTCCAAATTGCCGCAGGGGTGAAATTTTTGGCTTTTTGCAATACGAACAAATTGCACAATAAAAATTAAATAAAAAACTATCTGGAAAATTGCAAAAGTTTGTCTTGCATGATTTATCTATTATTTCACATCGTTTTAGGTTTTTTTTTTTCAAATATAAAACATAAATATTGTTTTAGTTGTTGTTTTTCTGTTATAATCTTAAAAGAGCAATACAACTGTTGACTTTCAATCTCTTCACATGGTTAAAGGCGGAAAATTTTTAGTCGTTATATTTTGTATATTTTTTTATTCTTCTCCATATCAAATATCTTTTATGGTTGCGCTAATTTTAATGCGATAGGCTATAACATCCATAAAAGTATTATTTTTTGTGGCTTTTGTTTTAGTAATTTTTCATCAGTTTTACACTTGCGGGTGTTGATACCATAATTTTACAATTTTACTTGTAAGAGTAAAAGTTGATTAATATTTCAGTATTTCATAGAGGTTTTGGTTGCGATGTGTTATTTTAAATTGCTCAGTTTGCTGCAAACAAGATGTTTGATGCGTTTTGAAATTTCAACCCAGTTATGTTCCTTGTTCTCGATTTGGTCGAGAACTGAAAATATTGTAGGATATTTTTCTTTAACTTTTGTACAATTAGCAATGGCTAAGGAACCAAGTTTGTTACCATTATGTAAAAGTACACATTTTGAGGCATCAATGTACAACCGCCACTGATTTGGATTATACTCTTTTAATCCTATTGCTTTAATTAGGCCCGAAATATCAGAACAAAACACAAAATTATCTGAGTAAAGAAAGGAAGTAAATCCTTTTCCCTGTTACAGTAGTACGATATCGTCGTTCCTCTGGTCAACAAATTTCTCTTTTTTCAATACGGGCGCTAAAAATTCTGATGCCGTTTTAGAAAGTTCAAGGTCCCTAATCCAGATATTCGCTACCAATGTCGTCGTTTTCGGTTTGTCCGCTGTACTGGTCTGAATTTTGCGAAGATGTACATGGTTGCTGTGGTGTTGATGTGTCACTAATACTCAAGACTGGTCGAATATAAGATTTGGATATATGCACTTAGAGCAATTTTTAAGATTCATTCCTATGATTTTCGTTACACAGAAATAACAGTCGTCATAACGTTTGGATGGTTTACGACAAATCATAGGAGCTTTGTACTAAAAGGTGGGTCTTTTTTGATTGCCCACAGTCGCATAGATTCAACACATGTTTTACATACCACCCTTGGTATCAAAGATTTAGCGTTTGACAGCAACGGAAACCCAAAGAAGTCAAAGTATGCCTTTTTACAAAATCCGACTCATTAAAACAAAATTTTTGGAACATATATTCTCCACAAATAACACAAAAATAGTCGGAAGTACTTAAACACGACCTTTTTAAGGCAGAAATAGTGATAATTATAAGGAACAGTTAAGTTACACTGCTATTAATATAAACTATCGACTTATATAAATTTAAGACGGTACCTTTATCTCACTAACTAAAGTCAGCGCACTCAAATTAGGAGACAACAGTAGAAAAGCTCAGTTGATTGCTTACACGATGAATGAGAAATGTAGACAAAAAATGAACAAAAGTTTGGATACTGAAATTTCGATTAAATTCCTTTAATTGTTCGCCTCTAAAATTGGATATTAAAACTTAGAAGAACTGGCAAATAAGTATCAATAAACACCCAGCAAAAAATTAGTCATTACCTTAAAAAGTACTTGCCATATAATGACCTACTTTTGTTACCCGCTTATAACACAAATTACATTAGTTCTCTAAAAAGTAGTAATTAAACCAGTTCTTTAAGTTAAAAGAAAATGCCTTAAAATTCGTTCTAATGATCATCATCATTTCCTACAGTGTTTAATTTAATCAACTTTCAGTAATTGATTATAAAATTCGCATGCCTTGTTAAAATCATTAGGTTGGTAATCTATGTGGGAAGTTCTTCCGCCAAGAATGCTAGATTCTTCTCTGGATTACCTCTTCAAAAATTTTTTGCTGGGCACGCGCATTTTAAACAATATAGATTAAGTAAAATATAAAGTGTAGATTAGCAAATGTATAGCAGATAGAAAAACGGAATAGGGCCTCCGTCATCTCCAATCGAAAGCCTCTTGAGAAGAGGGTGTCACGGTATCTCGCGGTGTCCTATAGAAACAATGCACTTCAAATAAACTTAAGAAGCATTAAAGGTGGCATTTTACACAAGCTTACTTTTGCTTATTTTGCCTTATTTTGCTTTTGTTTTCTTACTTTTCTTGCTCTCCGTCATAAGATGCAAAACTAGTTCTGTAAAGTCGCTTTTTCTCTCTGCTTAACGATTTATTTTGGTTTCAGTTTGCAACTGAATTACGTTTTTATTTGATCCAATTTGTTACTTAAACAGAAATTAGTTGTCTTCTTAAAAAAACATAAATAAAATTATATCTGCCACTAAATAAAGCCTTCAATAGGAGCAAGAATATTTTTCTGTTGACGCCAAACGTTAAATTGTTTACTTGCTGCAAAGAATTAAGGCTCTATTAAACTGGTTACCCATTTCCCCAAGCTTTTTTTTTACTATAACGGTCATAGCAATCGACTTCCGTCATATTTGCAAGTTTTTTTATATAACTGTTCAAAAGATAGGCCCATATAACTAAATCTCCATCAATTATGGGACACCCTTTAATTTCTGAATTCAAATAATAAAATCGTTGATATTGATTGATTGACTGGTTAATTATTTATTGGCTTAAAAATACAGGTCCTTTTTAAGTTTCAGCGTTCTGTCTATAACGGTTTAAAAGTTCGGCCATATATACTAAATTACATCAACTATTGGGATACCCGTTTAATTCCAAATTCATTTTATACTTGTTGTTATAGCGGAGATAGGAATACAGGTTCCTTGTATATTTCAATCGTCTGTCTACAACTGTTTAAAAATGGGCATATACATCAAATAAATTGAACTATTGGGGCACCCTTTTATTTATAATTTTAAACATTTAAACTTGTTACTACAACCGTCATAGCAATTGACATTCTGTCCAATTTGCAAGCATTTGTCTATAACGGTAAGTAAACCTACATCAATTATGGGAGACCCTTTAATCTCTAAATTCAAATTATAAACTCATTTACATAACGAGCTTAGCAATATAATAAGTCCATTTTAAGTTTGAGCATTCTGTCTATAACGATTCAAAAGTTTGGTCACATACTTGAAATTACATCATCTATTGGGACACCCTTTAACTTCCAAGTCCAAATTTTATACTTGTTGTTATAACGGACTTAGCAATCCACGTTCGTTTAATTAATTTCTTAAGATTATGGACTGTTTTTAAAACGTTCATTACAAAAAATTTTCAAAATCGGTTCAGAAAAGACTGAGTTCTGCAGGCACAAAAATAAAAAAGCAACATTCAGCCGAATTAATAACCTCTTTCTTTTTTCGAAGTCGGATATAAACGATTTAGACACAAAAACGATTTGAAAACGATAAAAAGTGTGATGTATATTTTGAAACCGTTTTTTCATATCAATTTCAAATTCCAATTTGTTTTAAAGAAAAAAAATTAACATTTTGAAATTGCTTTTATCTGTTTATTTCCCTAATTTTCAGTTACTAAAATCAAAATGTAAGTTAAATTTTATTTGTAACTTAAAAAACGTGCTTAAAGGGAAAACATAAAAACTCACGACAGGGCGATGCGCTAATTGAGTTTATGCAAACTCATTAGGATATAGCCAAAGGATACACAAGAGGTAATAAGACTTATGTAGAAACTTAAAGGAAGGGTCCCCCAATGCACGACAACAAGAATTTTAAGGTATGGACTACCTGGAAAGCAACAATAAACAACAAAATTTACACGAAGAAAAAAGAAACTCTTGCAACTGGTGGGGATCCATACAATCAAATATATATATATATGTATATATGTATATGTATGTATATATTTATACACGTATATATATATATATATATGTAAATATATGTATATATTTATATGTTTATATTTATACAGTGAATGCATAAAAATGTTATCGTTTTAGCATTTTGATTGCAAGTTTTAGACTTGCTCAGTTTTTATTAATCTTTTTGAATTGTTAAAATTTAATTGTTATGTTCATTAGATTTATTTATAGTATTCGCTTATTTATATAAAAAAATTGATAAGAATTAAGCTAAAATGCTTCATAAACATGTTTTACTATCTAAGAATATAATATAAGTGTGGCTCTAGCTTTACGAAAAATACATTAAATTCGTACTGCCAATAAAAGTCTTTCCTGAGCCGACCATAGCTTTCATACCTTAATAATAAAGATTATTCTTACTCTAGAGATTATTCCTTTTGCTTATCCTTTTTATAGCCCACAAAAACAATAGCCTCCAAATTAATCCCGTTATACCACGTTATCCGCTTTAACTAATATTACGGAGTTTGTGGTCGTTTGAATCTTTAAACTATAATAGTATTTGGAAACACACAATATTTACATACCCTTCTCCACAAAAAGTGGAAAAAGGTATATATAAGTTTGTCATTCCGTGTGTAATTTTTACAATAATCATTTCCGACCCCATAAAGTATTTATATTCTGACTTCTTTTTCATAGCGAAGTTGATTGAGCGATGTCCCTCTGTCTGTGTTGAAGTTTGCCGAGTCAAACTCGATTTCACAAAAAAAAAACCTATGTCAATCGATCAGATATAGTGTCGAAAGAAGAGTTATTAGAAATCAGCATGATCGTTTCATATCCTTCGAGGCAGCAGGCAAAACACCACGCCTACCTCTAATTTTTTCATGTCATTTAAAACAATAAAGTAACTCCAATAAAAAAATGTCTAGGGGCGATAGAGAATTAAAAAATAAGAAAAAACATCTAGTGAAAAAATTTGTGCTCGCCCATATTCTCCGAATTACGTAGCTCTCAAATTTAAATTTTTTTTCATATCAATATCATTTAAAAGCTACTTAAGGTAATGCTTAAAAAAAATGCTTAACCCATTAAGAGCCGATGGCATTTATATATATATATATATATATATATATATATATATATATATATATATATATATATATATATATATATATATAAATGCCGTACCAATTTATATATATATTATGCAGTACCAATTTTTTTTTTTTTATTTTTTAAGTCTCGGTCACCCCAATAATTGTTTTTATTGGAGTTACTTCACTAAACTAGTTAACATAGATTGTTTGGGTATATAATATTCAGCATAGGCGAATATAGCACTCTTACTTCTTAAATACCAAATTTTAAATTAATTTATATAAGTCATAAATTCAATATTGTTTTTTAACCGACTTCTAAAAAAGAAGGAGGTTATACTATTCGGCTGAATGTTGCTTTTTTTATATTTGTGGCCACAGAACTCAGTCATTTCTGATCCGATTTTGAAAATTTTTGGTAATATGATAGATTATGCTTACAGATTGGTCCAGTTATAAAAACAGCTCATAATCTTAAAAATTAAAGGGTGTCCCCATACAACATACATATTTTTTACGTGTATTATAAACTGTAAAGGGCACTTCTACAAAATTTAAAATGACTGCGTATAACTATAGCTCCCAGTAACAAAAATTCATACAAAAATAAATCCAAAAATTAAGGGCGCACCCATAATTGATGTAAATTTACTTATATGGGCCTATCTTTTGAACTGTTATAGACAAACGCTTGCAAATTGGACAGAATGTCGATTGCTATGGCCGTTATAGTAACAAGTATAATATTACAAATTATAAATTAAAGGGTGCGCCAGTAGTTCATAAAATTTGATGTATATGGCCATACTTTTGAACAGTTGTAGATAGACGCTTGAAATTTTCAACCGAACCTGTATAGCTAAGTCCGCTATGACAACAAGTATAAAATAGTTGATGCAATATGGTGTACGTGGCCGGGCTTTTGAACCGTTATAGACAGACAGCTCAAATTTACAATGGACATGTTTTGCTAAGTCCGCTATAACAAGAATTTAGAAAGTAAAGGGTGTTCCGAAAATTAATGTAATTTGTTCTATACGAGTACGGCCGTATTTTTTGAACCGTTGTATACAAACACCTTAATTTTAGACAGAATGTCCACTACTTTATTTGGTATAATAAAAAGTATAAAAATGTTATATTATAAATTAAATAGTTGATATAATCTGATGTATATGGGCAAACTGTTAAACCGTTACAGACAGACAGTTAAATTTACACAGAACCTAATTGCTAAATCTACTGCAACAGCAAGTGTATAATTGAAATTGGAAATTAAAGAGTGACCCTGCAGTTGATGCAATTTGATGTATATTGCCAAACTAGTGAACAGTTGAAAAAGTATAAAGTGTGTGTCCGAATAGTTAATGTAACCTAATTTATGTGGCCATACACTTGAGCTGTTATAGGCAGACAGATGAAATCTGTTATGAAGTGGGTTTTTTTTGCAAGAATTATTATATTGTGTATTTTAGAGATTTGAAAATATATATTTATATTACCACTTCCAAAAATTATTTGTTTTTCAATTAAGTTGCTTTACGTGTATAAAAAAGTTAGTTGGTATTTGCTTACAGCTTTACTTTAATTAAGTACTTAAGCAACCAACTTAGAATAACTTAAATACTTAAAACAGTAAACACTTTGTAATGATCTCTGACTATTAGCTTATGCTTTTATTATTTAAAAGTATTGCTGCCGGCCATTATAGTTTCTATAATTGAACTAAATAATTTAAAGAAATTTAAAGAAGACCAAACACAAATATGACAAGAGCGATAGCATTTAATATTACTGATGCTGGAATAATAGCACTGCCTCCTGCTGTAAAAACTGGACTGCCACCATCGATTTTGTCAACACGATATTGTGTTATCCATGTCATAATAGGATTGCGATAAACTTGAAGTCATTCAAAGTTTTCTGAAATTCTGGCTTTCACATACTTTTCTAGATTAGGCTTAAAATATTTAGTCGTCTTTAGTTTGTCCACCAAGGCCAAAAGTTTCGTTTCTTGATTCTTGTTAACCACATATGCAGCCATTCCAATGATACGCGTAAGTAAAGGATTCTCAGCCCAGCTAACCTGTAACTCACCATAAGCCATCCAGTTTTCATCCAAGAATTCAATACAAGTCATGAGGCCCAAATCGCCCCGTGAATACACTGGGTAGAGGAGAGTGGGACGCTCTTGAGTACGCAAGTTATTTGACATATCAATAGAGCTGTAGATGAATTTATTTATATGGTTTTTATTTTGAGAGCAGCCCAAAACTGAAATAAGCATGCTGCGGAAATCTTGATCTGAAGACTCCATAAGCTGCTTATAAATATAGTCAAACTCTTCGTCGCCTGCCTGTTTGAGACCATTGCAATATATTGCAGTTTGCAGATCGGGTTCGATCGGAATATTTTTCATAACTAGAGCCTTTAATTTATTGTTGGCTTCGTTCAGACAACCTTTAACGCCAGCCAAACAAGCTAAATCTATGACCACGTTGCGGATGTATTTGTCAAAATGCTGTTCACCAGGAATCTCGTCAACACCTAACTTCTCGTAAATAGGTAAAACAAGGTCAGCTATAAAGAACTTGAGATCATCATATTGAGCATCAGCATACAAAAAGCGATAATAAATATTTATAATAAAGCTAGCTGTAGACCAGGGAGCGTACTGATATTCCTTTTTTAAATAAGTCAACATTTTCAGGAGAATCGCATCATCTAAGCGATTGTAGGCGCTAAAGTAATATGCATCATGCATTAGTTGAGCACGATTGAGGGAATGAATGCTGAATGGGTTTCTAATCAAAGTTTTTGCGATAAGTTTATAGTTTTCGACATCATATTTTATACGATAATAATAACTCGACTGTTTGTTAAGCATTAACCAATCCTGTTTGGCAATTTTATCATCGACTTTCATTTGAGTAACATTTAGTAAATAATGTGTAGCAGCTGTATCGCGAAAGTCGGGATTTGAAGCAACAACATAATTAATGGGCACATACCAGGTTTTGTCATCCTTCAAGGTTTCGTCATGATGAAAGGCCGTTTGTCTAATGGTAAAAGTACCCTCATCATAATTACGTGTAACAGTGAGCATGGGATAGCCACCCTGGCGACTCCAGGAACTCATCATTTCACTTATTATTTCTGGAATGCTATAGTTTTCTTCTTTGGCAGCAGTTTGAATAGCAGTGAAGAGTTGTTCCTCTTCGGCTGCACTGTACTGGCTGTTAAATATGTATACATACAATGAAAGAAAATTAATTGTTGACGTAGTTGCTTACTTTGTGGTTAAATAGTTGCGTAAACCTCGATGAAAAACTCTTTCTGTTAAAGCATTGTTCCACATGCGCAAAACAGATCCAGCTTTATAGTAAGAAACGTAATTGTAAAGACGAGCAATATCGGAAGGATTTTCTACATAATAAGTCATGGGGCGAGGATAACGGATTCTATCTTCTGATAACGCTGTCTGGTACTCAACTGCGTGAAATCTCTGCCATATACCCCATTCAGGATAGATCTATATAAAATTAGCAAAATAAAGTAAAAACAACAATTTTAATAATTTTAAATCATGTTTACATTATCCACAGCTTTATATGAAAACAGAGTGGCAAATCCTTCCTTCAGCCATAGAGTCATCCACCAATTAATTGTTACTAAATCACCAAACCATTGATGACAGATTTCGTGTGCAGATGTGATGGCTATATTCGTTTGGGTGACCACCGTAGAGGTGTCTTTGTCGAACAACAAGTTTTTTTCACCGTATGTTACCAAGCCCCAGTTCTCCATGGCCCCGGCACCTAAGGCAGGAACAGCAACATGATCGATTTTAGGCAGCATAGTTCAACACCAAAAAATATTGCCAAACGTTCCGTTATCAACGTGGATGATACTAAAGCCCATTCTTGCTTGTTCTTTTCACTTGGTCGGGAGTAGACGCGCTGAAGCAGTTTGTTCAATAAGCCTTCGGTACTTTCAAAATCAGAAACAATAAATGCCACTATGTAGGTGGGAATTCGTGCTGTTGTTAAGAAAACAGTTTTGCCGGCACTAAAGGAAAAGTCAATACTTGTAGAAAAAATTAAATAGTTTATTTATTAAAAAATAATTTCACCTCGATAGAGCTTCGTTTGTTGGCATATTGGAAATGGCTCTATAGGGAAGGCATGGCGGGCATTTATACTTTCAAAATGTGTTGTAGCCAAGTATCTAAAATTATATTAAGTTCGAATTTTTACAACTTTTTCTTACTAACTTAATGAACGCTTATAAAAACAAAAAATTCTAAATCAAAAGCAAAAATTACTTTAAAAATAGTTTATTGAAAAACAAATTACAAAATCATCTTCGTTTGACCTAAAATAACATAAGATGGTGTGAGCACACAAAATGCTATAAACGATATCAAATTCGTAGTCATGTCATTTGGTTTACATTTTAAATTCAGTCATATAACTCTCATGTTACGAACGTTGAAAGCATAACATCTCTTCACATAAAAGTAAAGCATAAAAAGCAGATGGACAGATATCGTGCAAATGCAAAATATATGTAGAGTTTAGTATTTGGTGCAGATGGTCTTGCAGAATTCCACTTCCAAAAATTTTGTAGCATTTTTTTTTTGCAATTCAACAACAAAATTAAATGTCTTACACTTGCTTTTCAAGCAAAAATTATTATTTTTGGTTTTAATTAAAAATAATTTGAATAAAAGTAGTCATTTTAATACAAATTAATGTACTAAACAATGTGCGTAGTAATAACAACTAAAAAAGTTTGGAAAGTTACATACAACATACGTCTGCGAAAACAATGAAATACTCGTATGTTAGTGTTTATTATATAAAAAAATTTATTTAAAAATTTTAGAACTTCTTATCTATATAATACTTACAAAATATATAAAGTACCTATTAAAATGTTATTTGCTTGCATTGACATACATAATTACTATTTTCTTTTATGACTTTGAACTATAAAAATATGAGTGTTGGCTCTGGAGAAAACTTAGGCGCTACGGTGAGAATACTTTCTAAAAATGACTTAAAATTTGTCAAGTAAACGCTACGGCCATGTAGTGGTTATTGGACATGAGTAGCATTGGACTTCACATAGTTAACAACAGAATTGCAACTCACTTTTCGTCAACGCCAAGTACATTAATAGACCTCTATTTTCTTAATAACAACTCGCACTTGCTTGTATTTAAGCAGTTATTAGCGTCGATGTTCTCCAAACATAATTTACTGATTCTATCTTACGATTATAATATTGCAAATATCACAACACCTTAAATTCTAAAATATAGAAATTTCGAGAATATCGACTTTCAGTCACTTCATGTTGAATTGACATCTTTCAGATGGAATGATATTTTTTATATAGCTGCTATTGATGAACAGTTAAAATAATACAATACAAGTACAAATTTAATATTTGAAATTAAATTGAAAATTTCAAAATTCTTGGAGCTATGTTGTTGTCGGTTGTTGTGAAACAAATAAGAAATGATCGCATTCAAAAGAAATGTTTGCCAGATATACGTAAATGAAACCATGTAAGGTAACAAACATATAAAGTTTAAATGTAATAATTAAACGAAGATCATTTTCAGGTTTATATCGATTTTCCGGTTAAATAAACAAGCTTTTCCGATGATATTGGATGAGATAGGACCACACATTTTTAAAGGTTCTATTCCGGCAATTATTTAGTTGGCAGCCGATCCGTATTAAGATATTTAGCAGTCGGGTCATTTCAAGGTTTTATAGCAAACGATGTCAACTTAAGCATGGGTCGTTCAACCTTTTGTAAAATAAAATGGAACGTAATGCAATAATTACAAGAAAAGTTGTGCGTGAATTGGATAAAAATTTTGACAACACAAGATACGCTAAATGCATCAAAATCGCATTTCTAGCAAAAGTTTAAAATTCCCGGTGTAGTCGAATGTGTTGACGGCGCACTAATACGGATAATGAAACCACCGTCCGACCATGCTGTATATTTTAGTAGTAACTAGACACTATAGCCTTAATGCAATGATGGTATATTTTAAGCTTTCACTTTAATATATACATATTAACACTTAATTATTTGTTTATTGTTTCAGATTTGTGATCATTAAATGCGTATAATGGCCGCTGACGCATGCAGGCCTGGCTCGTGTCATGATTCCTGCATTTGGAAAATGCGTGATGCCAAACGATACTAAGCCAGGATGCATAACGAATGTGCACGAAATTAATGGCCTGTGGAAGATTTGGGATATCCTCTTAAACCGTATTTGATGACCCCTTACAAAAATCCTGCTTTCGGAACTGGGCAACATATATTTAATCAACGACGTGCCTCTGCCAGAAATATTATTGAAAGGACCATAGGCGTCCCTAAAAGCCGTTTCAGATGTCTCCAAAGTCCAATTATTTATGTACCGTCAAAAGTGGTATCAATAACACAGGTATGCAAAATGAGAATTTTATTTTCCCCCTCGAATATTTTTATGTTTTTTTTATATAACTGGGCGTGTAAACCAAAAATACATTTTCAATTTTTTTCTAGCACGTAAAGTTTTTTTTTTTTAATTCATGAATAAAATTTTGATTGATAATATAAATTTTTGTCCCATTGTTGAAATTTAAATCGATGCTACAACTAAATTAAAAGTGATAACGACCAATTTTTTTAGTTAAAAGTATACCTTCAGCATTGCCAGCAGTATGCAACTATTTTAATTGGAGTATTAATAACAAAAAAATTATCTTACTGCTGGTAGTATATCGTGATTCCAAAAAAACAGAACGTGATGGAAATTTTTTCCGTAACCTAGCGGTCAGTCAATAACTTTCCAAAATGCTGCATAAAGTTCGGAGGGGAAAACCCTTGCATACCTGTGTAATCAATGTTGCTGTCCACTGCATAGTACATATATGCATTTACTATAATATAGAACATGAGGAAATAATAATTTGCTCAAAGGATGATGATCTAGATCAAATTGACAATTCGAGATAATATTACTCGCTCATTGTATTCAAGCAACTAAACTAATTAAATAAAAACTGACCGTTATTGGCTAATTATAAATACAAACATACAGTAGCTCACAGCTTATTTCGTGCAGCTTCAAACCACAACTTTGAACTACTAAAGTAAACAAACTGTAAATGATATCAAAAAAATTTAAACGCACAATTATTATAAAAACATTCCTTTATTTAAACAAAAAGTTTATATTCATATTTATAACTATATGCAAAAGTAATTTAAATAAAATTAAAATATATGAAAAATTCAGGTCACAGCTAATTTCGTGCACTTCCAGCAGCCATAGAAAAAACTTGCATGGACTATGCTTAATATTTTGTATGGCCTCCCTTCTCTTTAATTACACCCTTAAGGCGACTTTCCATCGAAGCAACAAGTTTTTGAGTAGTTTCGCGCGGAATCTTTTGCCACTCCTCAACCAGTGCAGTTTTTAGTTCATGCAGATTCCTAATTTGCCTTTTTCGTATAGCCGAGTCCAAAATTGTCCACAAATTTTCGATAGCGTTTAAGTCGGGTGATTGTGGAGGTGGATTCATGAGGTGTTGGCAGTTCCGTATCAGTCATGATTGCACAATACCCAATTAATTTTTCGGGTCATTATCTTGGTAATACCGAAATCGATCGCGTATACCCAAAGCAGCGACACTTTCCCACAAATTTTCATTCAATATGTTTAAATACACATTCCTGTTCATTGTGCCTTTGATAAAAATGATGTTGCCCACTCCCGAAGCAGCCATGCAAGCCCAAACCATCACACCTCCTCCGCCGTGTTTGAGAGTTGGTTTTAAGTGTATATTTTGGAGCCCTGTATTGGCTTGACACCACACGTAATTTATGCCATCCGAGCCAAAAATATTGAATTTCCACTCATCAGCAAATATTACGTCTTCCCAGAATGAAATTGGCCTTGTCACGTGCTCCTGGGCAAATTGAAGTCGACGTTGCATATTCTTTTTAGATATAAACGGCTTTTTGCGAGCTACTCGGCCATTGAAACCATGTTCACGCGGCATACGGCGCACTGTTTCCGTAGAGCATACTTTACCCATTTCATTTTAAATTTCCACCACTAATTTTGGAGCCGATATTTTAGGGTATTCCCTAACTTTTCGGATAATTTTTCTTTTATCAGCATATGTAAAAATTTTATTTAGAGCATTTCTGCCCTTGTCCGCCACTTAATTCTCGCGCCCATACCTTTGAATAATATATTAGACTGTACTAGCACTCAGTCCTACTATCTCAGCTATTTTTCGCTGACTTTTACCTTTCTTTAAATGCATTAAAACCAATTCTCGCTTTTCTAAGCTAGTCCGCTTACCCATCTTTCAAAAAGCACCTATTTATCCTTTTCGATGCAGTTAAAATTAAATTATACGCATATGAATATCAAAAGAAAACACCAAATAAAACAAAAAGTAACGGTAATCTAAACAGAACCTACATATGAGTACAAAATCTCCAGTTAAAGAGAGTGCACGAAATAAGCTGTGAGCTTTTTTTTTTCTAAGAAATAAACTTTTTTGATCATTGCTAAAGAAAGGCAAAATTTTCAGATTTTCTGAATTAGACATTTTATTTCAGATACAAACAGCTAACATTGGAAACCAAAATTTTTTTGGTATGATAAATGATTTTAATTCTATAAAGATGAAAAGATTTATTTTGCGCCTGCACGAAATAAGCTGTGAGCTACTGTATATAAATATTAACAAATTAGTAAATAAATAAAAAAATTATAACAAAATTAAAACGAAAAAAAAAATCTTTTTAAAAAAATCAAATTCATTTAAAAGATATTTTATAAGATCACAGTTACCTTATCCTAAGAGATCATAAACTTTCAATATAATATTAAGTATTAGTCGGTGATATTCGGATACCCAGCTTTAATTGCGCCAGCTTCAAAAATTTCAATTTTAATATATTTTTTGTCTGGGCACTCGGAAATGGTAATTTCTCTGAAATAACTATTATTTTCTCATATTTTACTTTAAATGGATTCTAAATTTTTTTGTATTATTGAAAAATGCTCGACTTCCATTTCCAAAACATCTGCAACACCAGCATCTCTCTTACGTTTGCGACTGCTTAATGGTGCTGTTAATGTTGTTGCAGCAATAGAAATCGGGACTTCATTTTGCCATAACTGCATTGAAGATAATTTCCACATCCTATTTTGGAACATTCTGCTATGTTATGAGCCATGCGATTCTTAATACTCACAAAGAAAGTAGATATGTTAAGGATTTGTACCCTGTCAAATATTGTCCCCTCATCAAAATATTTTTAAATAATATACATATTTATTCTTTTAAAATTTCATTATTTAATTTTAAGTATACAAAAAACATAAAATTAACCAACGAAACAAAAAATTGCCCCAGGTAGTAAAATTTTATTGCTGCCATTTGCTATTACTTTTTAAGTTATTACTTAGCAGATCAGGCGAGTAACAACTTCCAATACGACTTAAAAAAACTTATAACTTTTATTATAAATAGTTATTTTTTTTTAAAAATAAAACATATTTTTGGTTGATACACTAGGTTGCTACTCTGGCAAGCATCGATGTATTTTCGAAGAACAAAAAACTGCTGGCAAATAAAAAGTAAATGAAAATCACAAAAGTCAATAACAATGTGCATTAAAAAGCAAGTGTTTGCAATA
This sequence comes from Gymnosoma rotundatum, assembly GCA_916610165.2. Lineage (NCBI taxonomy): Eukaryota > Metazoa > Arthropoda > Insecta > Diptera > Tachinidae > Gymnosoma > Gymnosoma rotundatum. Next base: position 68,370,099 of record OU744338.1, on the reverse strand, counting down.
TTTTTATATTTTTACTTTTTTTTTGGTATAAAACCATCAGTTTTGCTGTTGAAATAAATAGAAAACAAAAAAAAATATTCAATTAATGTGTTTTTATTGAGTTTAATATAAAAATCTGTCCAAAATTAAGAAAGTGATGTCAGATCGACAGCCTTAAAGCTGACCGGTTTCAAATCACAAAATTTTAAAAAGTTTTATTCCCAGAACATATTTTTTGTGATTTTAATCATTTTCACAAAAAGCTTTTTTTCAGAGAAAATGTAGCTGGCCCGTTGAGTAATGTCAAATAAAGTTAAAAGGTTGTCAGTACCTTATTAATTTTTTTTATATTAATTTCATATATCTAAACTTGTTAGTATTAGATTGTTGTCACCCCAACGTAAATTTTCTTCTTTATTATTTTTAGTTATTAAAACGAGTTGTTTTAAGTTTGTTTATAGACTAACTCTTTATTCAAAACATTATTACTGCTTGCAATCTAAACTTAAAAATATTTAAAATGAATTTAGCAGATTCACACAAATTGATTAAACAAACATATGTATGTGTATTAAATTAATTTATTTCAGCAGCAAAGTGAATCTGTTTGTCCAGCATGTTTGGCTTGTATTCAGGCCGCCAAAAGAATTTATTCATTAATTTCGAAGTCATATCTCCATATGACTATATTTAATGTAGTTTGATAAAAGCTTTGAAACTCATCTGCTATTGAGTTAGCTTTTGTTTTATTTTCATGAACTTTAAAGCCATCTCTTGCTGTTAAAAGCTTAAGAGCAGATTTGTTACTTTTGATTGCTGTAGTCAGAGCTGTAAACGAATGATTCATTTTTGTTTTTTAACTCACCGTGAATTAAAATGTTTGAATGCATTCATCTGTTCAAAAAAATGAATTGAATTAAAATTTGAATGCATTCACAATGATTTTGAATTCTTGAATGCCATTCACTTGGCCACACAAAGTGAATGAATTTGAATTTGAATGACTTTATTATGACCAAAATTTGTGTGAATGCATTCACTTCATCAGCTAAAAAATGAATTAGAATTTGAATGGATTTATTATGAACATAGACGTCGTGAATGCATTCACTCGCTATTGAATTAAATGAATTAGAATTTGAATGCAATTGTTGGAAGGAAAAAAATATTGAAGGCATTCATTTTGTTTACAATAATTCTTTTTAGTTGAAAATTATACATCGTGTGTTACTAAGTCGGCCATGACATAAGCTGTAGAAAAGTTAAAGGGTGTTACAAAATTGATAAAACGCAGTGTGTTACTACGACGGCTATGATAAACGTTGTAGAAAAATTTGTGTTATTAATTATTTACCAAAAAAAAACCAAAAATATTTCATACCTTCGCAAACCGTTTACATTTTTTAAGAAATAAACTTTGTAACAGTTTCCATGACAAATGTAAATGTGAGTGAAATAGAGAATGTTCAATAAAATCCGTGTAGTATTTAAGGTCGGTATAATAATTCTAATTTGTTTGCCAGTGTAAAGAATTTAGTTCTAAAATTTCATTTGGATTTTTATCATATGGTAGTTAAAACAATCCAATTGAACAAGATTATTTAAATTTTCACAACGTAGCACGTGGCTAACAAACAGGCCATTCAATGACCCATTTTTTTGTTGCTAGCACTAAATTGAGCGGTAGGTACTTTCTTTATTGCACTTATAATGAGATTTTTCGTGGAAACTGTTACAAAGTTTATTTCTTAAAAAATGTAAACGGCTTGCGTAGGTATGAAATATTTTTGGTTTTTTTTGGTAAATATTGAAGAACAGGATTTTTTTTATATGTACCTAAATATCTGTAGTATTTAAAATTATGAATGGGTTAATATAACTATCACAATACATTTTACTCTCAATTGCATTTTGTGTGAAAGCCGAATAAGATCAATATTTAATAGAAAGTGAAAAGTGTTTGCGTTATACTGTGCATAATGTCTATTTCCCCGAATCTATTTAATGAGAATGAAGTTATTAGTATTGAGAATACTTTATCTAATTCTAAACGAAAACGACCATTTACATCAGACGAATTTGTAAATGAAGATGGACCCTCCTGTTCCAAAAATTGTACTTTGGATTTAGGACAAACATATAAGACCGAGTTGGATGCCATATCATCACCCGCAGCTTTGAAGGATCCCTCTCAGTCGTTGCTGTTCGAAAAATATTTTACCATCATAGAAGAAGTGAGTTTATTGGGCTAAAAGTGGTTATGAAATAAGTCAAAAATTGTACTTAATTCTACTTTCTATACTTCCACAGCCAATGTTACTTAAAAGAAAAACTCAAGCAAAACGAGGAAGCGTATTAGCGAAATGCCTTAGTTGTGACAAAGTGTTAGCTGTAACATTACATGTAATATCCAATTTTCTTCGTCATTTGCGAAAACTACATTTAACAAAATACAATCAATATGAAAAGCTGAAACAGGACGCAAAAATTATTCCCACAAAACAAGATCACTTCGACAAGCTCGTGCTGACATTTATCATGAAAAATATGCTGCCAGTGTCTATAGTTGAATCTAATTCATTTAAAACATTGTTAAATTTTGCAAATCCTAATTTCACTGTAATGAGTATACCAACTGCTATGAAGCTAATGGACGCTACATTTCGAGAATGGAAAACCAGTTTGAAGGAGGTCATAAAATCCGGTGGTTATTTCTGTTCAACAGCTGATATTTGGTCAACAAAACACAGAAGTTTTTTTGGTTATACAGTTCACTGGATCAGTGAAACTTTTGAGAGGAAGTCAGTTTCACTAGCATGCAAACGATTTTCTGTTGTTCACTCCTTTGATGCAATTTATCGTTTCATTGACGAAATTCATGAAGAGTATGCCTTAAATATCACCAACTTGGTAGCGACGACAACTGACAATGGAAGCAATTTTATTAAAGCATTTTCGGAATTCGGCATTATTAACCAAGATAATTTTTTAAACGAATATGAAGTAGAATTCGAAATAGATCCTTTTTCCACGGAGTCAGCGAACAGAAAATTGGAGGGATATCTTCCAAACCACATTAGATGTGCATCACATATATTGAATCTCATTGCAACGAGAGATTTTAATAAACTTTTGCAGTCAAAAAATTTAGTATATGATAAACATAAGCAAGTAAGATTGTTTACTAAAAGCTGATAATTAACTTCTCATTATAATTTACTAATTTGGTATATTCTTTTGTTAAGATTTTTAAAAAATGCAGCAATTTATGGTCAAAAATAAATAAACCAAAATGATCGGAGGAAATAATATCAATATTAGGTTCTCAGCTTAAATACCCTGTGGTGACGCGATAGAACTCGTTGTATGACTCGGTAAAAGACTTGATGTCCCACAAATTGCAATTGCTTGATTTATGCCAAAAACTTGGCATTGAGCGATTCCAAGATAAGGATTTAGAGTATTTGGCTGAATATATCGAGCTTTTAAGGCCTATAGCAGAGGCCATAGATTTCCTTCAAAGGCAAGATGGCATGATGTATGGATATTTGCTACCTTCCTTGGCTACCATTTTAACAAAATACGCTAAAATGCAGTTAAGAAATAGTAGCGAATATTTAAACACAATGTCCGCCGAAATGATAAGGTGCATTAAAACACGTTTTGCATCACATATAAAGCTAGAAAAAACTGTTCATTCAGCAATCGTGGCCTCAGTTCTGTGCCCTGCAGTAAAATGCCAGTGGGTAAAGGCTCTAAACCCTGAATACGATACAGCGACTGAAGCCAGAATGGTAAATCTAGCAAAAGATGCAGTGGTTGCAATGGCTGGCGAAGCAGAACAACTTATACCAAGTTCTCCTGAAATCAATATTTCGAGTTATTTCAGTTTTTCTTTTGCTGGTAAGATTTCTAGAATTGTATAAAAAATTGATTTTTAATTGCTATTTTTTATTTTTAGAAACTTCTCAAGAACAATATATTGACAAAACTACGCTCTCTGACACGGAATTTTTGTCGTATTTGGCGGATACATCAAAATCACTAAGTTCTCTTAATAAATACCCCTTAAATTAAATTAAATTTTTAAAGTACAATGCTCCTCTGCCATCGTCAGCTGCCGCAGAAAAATTGTTTTCGTATGCTTCAATGTTAAATGCACCTAAACGTGGATCAATTACTGACGAAAACTTTGAAAAACTGCTACTGCTGAGAGTCAATGACTAATTTGTAAAATAAATAAAGCACATCTTCTTTGGTTGGTATAAAATATTTATGTTTTTTTTTCCTTTGGTAAATAATTAATAACACGAATTTTTCTACAACGTTTATCATAACCGTCGTAGTAACACACTGCGTTTTATCAATTTTGTAACACCCTTTAACTTTTCTACAGCGTTTATCGTGGCCGATGTAGTAACACACACTGCGTAAATTTCAAGTTTTTATCTTTTATAGTTCAAAAGATAACACTATAATCGTCAAAGTCAAGTTAATTTTGTAACACCCTTTAACTTTTCTACAGCGTTTATCGTGGCCGATGTAGTAACACACACTGCGCAAATTTCAAGTTTTTATCTTTTATAGTTCAAAAGATAACACTATAATCGACAAAATCACGTTAATTTTGTAACACCCTTTAACTTTTCTACAGCGTTTATCGTGGCCGATGTACTAACACACACTGCGTAAATTTCATGTTTTTATCTTTTATAGTTCAAAAGATAACACTTTAATCGTCAAAGTCAAGTTAATTTTGTAACACCCTTTAACTTTTCTACAGCGTTTATCGTGGCCGATGTAGTAACACACACTGCGCAAATTTCAAGTTTTTATCTTTTATAGTTCAAATGATAACACTATAATCATCAAAGTCACGTCAATTTTGTGTCACCCTTTAACTATTCTACAGCGTTTATCATGCCCGATGTAACACTCTTTAACTTTTCTACAGCGATGTAACACCCTTTAACTTTTCTACAGCTTATGTCATGGCCGACTTAGTAACACACACTGTATAATTTTCAACTAAAAAGAATTATTGTAAACAAAATGAATGCCTTCAATATTTTTTTCCTTCCAACAATTGCATTCAAATTCTAATTCATTTAATTCAATAGCGAGTGAATGCATTCACGACGTCTATATTCATAATAAATCCATTCAAATTCTAATTCATTTTTTAGCTGATGAAGTGAATGCACTCATAAGAAGTATTTTCATGATGAAATTCAAATTCTTATTCATTCACTTCGTGTGGGCAAGTGAATGGCGATCAAGAATTTTAATTCATTGTGAATGCATTCAAATTTTAATTCAATTCATTTTTGTGTGGAATGAATGCATTCAAAAAATCACAATTCAATGCGGGAATGATTCGCAGGAATGATTCAAAAAAGAATAATTCGTTAACAGCTCTGGCTGTAGTTAGTATCCTCAACTTTTTGGAACCAGCTGATAAACCTTGTTCCAATTTTTTTTTTTTGTCATTTGTCACGTAAAAATTTATTAGTATATTTAATTGTTTTAAAATAGAATGTACATACATTCTTTCCGTGTTGGTATAGGATCTTTGAAGTTTTCGCCTATCTTCTTCTTTGACCGATATCGTGTAATGTTATTTGAGAAAGTTTTTTCTGCCAGACCTGAGTTTCCTTATATGAGATTTTTTCTGATGCTTTTTGCATAATGTAAGTAGTTTTTTCTAAGATTCGTTCTTAATTAGACTGATTTATACTTACGGGAAGAAGTTTATTTTTTCGAATATCTGTCTGACTTCCAAAAAGTCAGCTGCTTTGTATTCGAACGATGTATTGTGTTTCAGAAAGCCATGGTACTAAATGTTTACAATTAATTTCATTCCAAAATGTCGCAGAAAAGTATTAGAAACGTTGCAACAGAGCAACAAGCGCATCAGTTTTTAAGTTGATGCTTTGCTTCGCAATTTTGTTTATGTATAGGGTCTGAATACCGCAGCAAAATTGTATACAAACTTTGTATTAATACCTTTTGGAAGTCAGCAACTGTGTCGTCAAATGTATTTATATCATTTCAATTTGCTTCTTTGTACAGAGGCACTAATCTTGTTCTTTTTGTAAATGATCCATATATTTGATATGTTATGGGGACGTGGTCGGGGTTAAGATAATGTATATAATAATAAGAACTTAATTGGCAGTTACAACTGGTGTGATGAGCGTTAAAGTCTTCAAAAATTAAAAATTCTGATGACTGATCTGCGATTGAGTGGGTAGTATGTATACAAATGTTGATTTTGTTGGGTGGTAGTTGATACTTAAAACTATAGAGACATTTTCTATATAAGCGGTTGGCTTTTTAAATACATGATGATGAGGTATTAAATTTTTGATTGCTATTAACACTTCACCTCTGTGAGTTTCATGATCTTGCCTGTAAATTTTAAATTTGTGCTTTTGGTTTTGAAATGTTTATGTATAAAGACGACATCAATATTAAGTTGGTTTATTATGTGTTCTAACTGATAAATGGTTGACGGAGTTTGTTATGCCTCGTGCAGTCCATAAAGACTAAAAACATGTTTTTTGTTTAAATGACATGTTTGAGCATCATCACTAGAAACCTCGTTTTGCCAAACATGTTTTTACATATTTCTAAAGGGCGATGATTTCTAGAGACACGCTCCCGGATGTCTAGATACTTACGTCGAGATAGGCAGGTAATACCATCAGCGCGGTAGTTGATGTTTTTTAATTTGAGTTTAATGCAATTGAAGCGTTTGTATTTTACCGTATCTTCATTTGCTGTTTTACTTAATTGACACAAAATGAAGTGTCATGGGGAGCACCTCAGCGTAGACATGCTTATTTTCTAAAACAATTTACATTTAGTGAACTGTGAAGGGCCAAGCTCCAATGAACTTTAATACCATAAAAATATAGAAATTTTATGACCCCTTTCTTAGACACTTGGTTGTTATCAAACTCAAGAATGTATTACTCATAGTCGGGGTTAGCTCTGGTGGTTTAGATCTCTTCAGATATTGTTTTTGTTTCAAGTTGTGGGAATTCAAATTTTTCCCTCTTTAACCGGGTGAGTGAAAAATTTCTTGTCACATGCTTTGAGTTTATTAATTGCTGGAGCCTAATAGTTTTATAATATCAGTGAAACTGTGGCAGTTGTCAACAAGAATTTTTGACATGAATTTTTTATTTCATCCTCCTTTTTCCCCTATCTATTGAAATATTGTATTTTATCTAAAGCAAATAAAAAATACAAACGATCAAGTTTTGTAGTAATGGGCACATGAAATGTTGAAAATAATCAAATTTAGACGCTGTATAATTAATTAAAACTGCTATTTTTGCTCTTTAATTCATTTTGAGAAAAAATTAAAGCTTGCGTATTTTTCAGGGTTGTTTGACATATTCATGGAATAGCCCATAATTATTTAAGGGTAACTTAAGAATAAAAGCAAATTCACTTTTACAAAAATCTATAATTCGAAAATACGTAGCGTTAACGTACAATGTATTTTACCCTTCAGTTTTAGCATTCCTATGCACTTTCTCGAAATATTATTGAAATATGAGCCCAAAATCTTTCCCATGGAGGATATAGATTGCATTACTTTTTCCAAATCGTAAATGATTATTTCTGATTCACGTGACTGTTTTGCAGGAATACTAAGAGGCTTCCAGTGACTTAAGCAATATTTTGTATATATTCGCGCTTATTCTAGTTGTCGACGTCGTCACACATCAATGTTGATGTGTGTCGACGCATTCAATTTGTTATTCGTTATTGACACTTATCGATTGCTTATATTCCATAACAAATGTGACAACGATATTGTATTGACGTGACACTGTTTTTTGTCGACGCCTTTTTTCATGACGACTGGAAGTGATTCAAACCAAACATAACATTGAAAATGAAAAAAAGCAAAGGTAACAAATGCAAATTAATTAGAAAAATTGTTGAAAGAATTGTAGAAGAATCCATCTTTTGCACTGTGTTTTTGAAGAGGCACTGCTCCATGCAATTTTAAAGAAAAATGGAAAAAACTTGGAAAAAATACAAAATTCTCTTGGTCCACCTTGAAGATTAGCTGATGGATGGCATAAGGTAATAAAATAAAGAATCGAATAAGGATTTATAAAAAAGTTTGTAAAAATTACTTTTAAGGTATGGCGAAATTCAAAGTGAAAAAAGATGGTTGCTAATAAAGCGGAGTGTAAAGCCACTGGCGGCGGAATCTTTAAACAATGTTCACTCAGTCAAAAATTGTTGAAGAAAATGTCCATGCAATAATCAAACTGATTTACTGCAGAAGCACAGCTAGGAACAGGCAAAGCATATGTAAATACTTGCGATCCGGCAAATCAAAACTGTTGAAATTCTGCCTAAGAAGTTATCTCTCAAATACAAGTTTTTGTTTTTTCGAGCTTTCATCATAAATTAAATCAAAATTTTCTTCACTTATAGAAAGCGTTTTGCCGTAAAAGTATCAAACACAAATAAAATTTAACAAAAAACTTAGGGATGTGCAATTTCATTTCATAAAAATCGATAAACCGTCGACGCCGTCACAGGAATGTTATAGAATGCAAAATTTTTATTGAATTGACGCCGACATTGATACGAAGTGATATTGATACTAAATCGACGACGACGACGCCGACAACTAGAATAAGCCTGATTTTCTTGTTCAATGTACTCAAAACGATTTAGCGCATTGCTGGTCATTTCAAAAAGTGTTTTATATTTCGCTTACACCAACCCTTATAACTGCTTAACTTTCTTTTACTCCATCTTTCTTTTTGACATCTTTAAAGATGCCGTTTTAGCAAGTAAGAGTGCTATATTCGGCTATGCAAAATCTTTTATACCCTATATACCCTTCATCATGCATTTAGTTTACTGAAGTAACTCCAATCAAAAATATAAATATTGGGGTGACAGGGAATTAAAAAATAAGAAAAAAACATTAAGTAGAATATATAATTTTACATAAAAGTGTCATCGGCTCTTAATGGATTAAGCATTTTTTTAAAAAAAATTGTATTTCCTGAAAGATTTCTTCCAAAGCTTTTAATTGATACCCATACTGATAGCTTAACAAATATGTGCAATCTTAATTTTCTATTAATAGTTCATAAGCCCATAACTTGGTAAATATGGGCGAGCGCCAATTTTTTCACCTAATGTTCTTCTCTCTTATTTTTTAATTTTCTATCGCCCCATATATATGTTTATACTCGTACATATATATATATATATATATATATATATATATATATATATATATATATATATATATGATTTGTGTAAATTTATCAAGTTTAAGCCCGAGGTACACAGCGTAGAAATTTGTAAATTTATAAGTGTGTGTATGACAGGCGTCCTAGAACATTTAATAAATCCAAATTCTCTGTGACTGGCCCTCCTGTCTTATACAAGAAAATATTGCATTGATGAAACCAAGAAAAATTAATAAATAAGTTGATAAGTCATCATCAAATGAGCAACAACTCATACGAGTACCGCAATTAAATGCATAATTAAAATAGAAATAAATAATTAAAATAAAGTGAATTTATAAAATGAAACTAAACATCTAACGTTTTTTATTTCAATGTGGGTAATCAAACCTACAATGAGAACATTTAATAAATCCAAATTCTCTGTGACTGGCCCTCCTGTCTTATACAAGAAAATATTGCATTGATGAAACCAAGAAAAATTAATAAATAAGTTGATAAGTCATCATCAAATGAGCAACAACTCATACGAGTACCGCAATTAAATGCATAATTAAAATAGAAATAAATAATTAAAATAAAGTGAATTTATAAAATGAAACTAAACATCTAACGTTTTTTATTTCAATGTGGGTAATCAAACCTACAAATGGGTTATATATATATATATATATATATATATATATATATATATATATATATATATATATATATATATATATATATATTTTATTGGAGTTACTTCATTCTTCCAAGTGATATGGAAAAATAAGAGGAAAGCATCGCATGCATTTTATTTTTAACCGACCACAAAAAAAGAAGAAGGTTATGCAATTCGACTGAATGTTGCTTTTTGTATGTTTGTGGCTTAAGAACTCAGTCATTTCTGACCCGATTTTAAAAATTTTTGGTTATATGATAGATTATGCTTACAGATTGGTCCCGTTTTAAAAACAGTTCATAATCTTAAAAATTAAAGGGTGTCCCCATACAACATACATATTTTTTACGTGTATTATGCACTGTAAAGGGCACTTCTATAAAATTTAAAATGACTGCGTATAACTATAGCTCCCAGTAACAAAAATTCATACAAAAATAAATCTAAAAATTAAAGGGTGCCCCATAATTGATGTAAATTTACTTATATGGGCCTATCTTTTGAACCGTTATAGACAAACGCTTGCAAAGTCGACAGAATGTCGATTGCTATGGCCATTATAGTAACAAGTAATAATACTAAAAATTATAAATTAAAAGGTGCGCCAATAGTTTATTTAATTTGATGTATATGGCCATACTTTTGAACAGTTGTAGACCGAGGCTTGAAATTTAAAATGAACCTGCATTGCTAAGCCCGCTATAACAACAAGTATTAAAATGGGATTTAAAAGTTAAAGGGTGTCCCAATAATTGATGTAATTTCAAGTATGTGACCAAACTTTTAAACCGTTATAGACAGAACGCTTAAACTTTAAAAGGACCTGTATTACTAAGCCCGCTATATCAACGAGTATATAATTTGAATTTAGAAATTAAAGGGTGTCCCATAATTAATGTAGATTTACTTATATGGGTCTATCTTTTGACTCGTTATAGACAAATACTTGCAAATTCGACAGAATGTCGATTGCTATGGCCATTATAGTAACAAGTATTAATATTAAAAATTATAAATTAAAGGGTGTGCCAATAGTTCATTTGATTATGTATATGGCCATAATTTAAAACAGTTGTAGACATAAGATAGAAATTTACAAAGAACCTGTATTACTAACTCCGCTATAAAAACAAGTATAAATTAGGGTTTGGAAATAAACGGGTGTCCCAATAGTTGATGCAATTTAGTCTATGTGGCCGAACTTTTGAACCGCTATTGACAGACAGCTGAAATTTACAAGGGACCTGTTTTGCTAAGTCCGATATAGCAAGAAGCTTATAATTTAAATTTAGAAATTAAAGGGTGATCCCAAATTAATGTAATATGTTCTATATGGCCGTATTTTTTTACCCGTTATATACAAACACCTGAATTTTAAACATAATGTCTACTACTTTGTTTGGTGTAATAAGAAGTATACAAATTTTATATTATAAATTAAAGGATTTTACAATAGCAAGTATATAATTTGAATTTGGAACATAAAGGGTGACCCTATAGTTGCTGTAATTTGATGTACATTGCCAAACTATTGAACAGTTGAACAAGTATAAAGTGTAGATATAAAGGTGTCCCAATAGTAATTTATTTTATGTGGCCATACTATTGAACCGTTATAGGCAGACATATGAATTCTATTTTAAAGTCGATTTTTCTGCAAGAATTATTATAAAAAGAATTAAAAATGTTAAATTGCTTTTATGGCATTGCTTATTTTGGTCACAATATTTGAAGTTAAAATTGTACAGATTGTTTCGTTTACATCCCTTAGTTCTCTAGGCCCCTTTCAGATTAGACAACTTTACTCACGCAAGTCTTTTGTTTGTGGCTATGTGAGGAAAGGTCGGTATAAAGCGGAAAAAATTGCCGATATTCGAATACAAACTTGCTTGTACTTGGCAATTTTGTTTCTGCTGTCAGATTTGTCTTGGGATATTTATTGGTTTTTTAACCCTTCATCAGAAAAAGGGTATACAAAAGTTTGTCATTCCGTGTGTAATTTCTACAATATCCATTTCCGATCCCATAAAGTATACATATTCTGACTTTTTATACATAGCGAATTCGATTAAGCGATGTCCGTCTGTTTGCCTCGGCAAACATGATTTCATCATCATCATCAGATATTGTGCTGAAAGAGGTGCTATTGAAAATCAGCATGATCGGTCCATTTTCTTCGAGGCAGCAGGCAAAACATCACGCCTAACTCTAATTGCTTCCTGTCATTTAAAACAATACAGTAACTTCAATAAAAAAAATAAATATATGGGGCGATAGAGAATTAAAACATAAGAAAAAAAACATTAAGTGAATAAATTGTCGCTCGCCCATATTTTCCGAGTTACGAGGGCTCTGAAATTTTAAAATTTTAAAATATCAATATGGGTATCATTTTAAAGCTTTTGAAAAGATCTTTTAAGAAAGTCTGAAATTTTTTAAAAATGGTTAACCCATTTATCAATGGCTGGTAGAGGTGCGTACTATAAAACAGAGGGTCCTGAGTTCGATACCGCATTCGGACATGCGTGCAACGAAAAAATAATAATTGTTATAACGCAATTAAAATTAATAAACAGCAGTACAAACCTTTTGAGAGGCAAAAGACAATTATTGTGTGAAGCCATGGCAGAAAATTTAGTGGAGACGTCTAATTGAATATATGAGCTCCAGATAATTGTCAAGAAGCCCAATTTAATATAAGACTAAGAACGGTAGCGGTTGCGCAAGAAGTGTAACAGCGTAACAACAAAGTGAATGGCAGACGTTTGTTGTGGCTATTGGAATAAAGGGGAAGAATGGCTTGGATAAAAGTAGTAGTGGAGATGTCTGCGGATGGTTAAGGTTACTAAACAAGGCATCGAGTAGTTAATGTCTCGCTGGAGTAACACAGTCGTGTAGCGTGGATGGCTGCGTTTGTGGTGATAACGCATGTTTAGTAAATACGAGACCAACGGTTCACAAGACCGGTAGGATCAAGAATTATAGCCACATAAAGCCATAAAGTTCGAAGACAGAATTTAGCAGTGGTATTTGCAATCAAAAGAATCTATACGTTTGTCGAAAAGCGAAAAACGTAACAATATGTATGTATAGTACCTTCTTTATATTAAATCACTTTAAGTACTTATTAATATATATAAATTTTTATAAAGAATGCTTGTTCCTTCATATGCACTTACTTTTGTATATAATTTATTTTAAATATAAAATTATATTTAAAATATATTAAATACAATTTTACTCAACAAAAATACCAACCAATATGAGTATGCACACAAAACTTTAAATTAAATCCTTATAAGTTGAAAATAAAAAATATATACTTAAACAAGAAAATTTATTTTATGCACGGGCACTTTGCAAATATTAAATTATATTAAACAGCTGGAATTTTTTTAATTATATTAATTAATTTTCAAAAAATATTTTTTTGCGTGCTATTTTCCCGATTAATTATTTAAATCACAGAAAGAAAACTTAAAACTATAATGTTTTGTAATAATAAATTTTATTGTTTTACAGTAACAAATATATCGGTTGTTTGCAGATGAAGTATAACGTTTAGTTCAAAGTGCTTGCTCCCGGTACAAGAATTATTGAAAAGGTAAAATATGTTTATATTTATATAAAAAAAGGGTTAAAGCACGTCTCGATGGCCATTTCGTTATCACTTACTTAACTCTTCAGGAAACTTCTGATAAAAAATTTAAATTAACTAAAGATTTTTGTCCAAACTATAAAGCAAAGACAAAAATCAAAGTTTAAGCAAAAAACAACAATAAACAACAGCAATTCTTTTTTTCTTTTCTCGCTGTATACGGCTGAATACGGAAAATAGCACGAAAAAAAGATTTTTTGAAAATTAGTTAATATAATTAAAAAAAATTCCCGTTGTTTAATACAAGAAATTTATTATTTGTAATATTTTTTACATTATTATACTAATTTACTTTAATTCTGCTTGATTCCTTTAAATATGAATATTTCATGATATTCTTATGAAATATTTATTATTTTAAAACTAAAAAATGAAATGTATTACCGCGGAGAATGGCCATATGGATATGCTTTTTATAAACACAGAAGAAAGTATAAGTGTTTATTTCTACAGTATTTTACCATCAAGACGTCTTGAAACATTTCAAAACCTCTTGTTGACATATTAAGGCATCAACACATTTTTCAAATACACACACGAGAGTATTTTCTGTCTCATTTTTACAGTATTTGACATGATGCGGTTGTTTTCTAATGAAACGAGGTAAAATTATCCAGAATGCAATGCAGTATTTTCTACTTTAGTTTATGTACATTGTAAACATCATCTGTTTGACCGAACAATTTAATTTTAAATCGGCGCCTATTTATATACTTTTTCAAATAAATTTGTCGAAATATATAATAAATAAAAAAATTTTTTAAATAAGAATATGAGGAACCTAAAGTAGAAACCTGAACTAAAGTCAACATAGTTAATTTACTTGTTAAATTAGTTATTTTCTATACAATTACTTGTAATAAATTCGCCAAGAAAGCTATGCCATATAGCCACATTATTATTCAAATTAAGAATTTTAACGACAATCTTCAGTTTGACTAGTTTTGTATTTTTATTTCACTTGCTATTTCGGGTGCGCCTCGCTGCCACAATCGAGCTATTTTTTTTATTCGAATATCTATGGTAATATGAAAGTTACTTGTACGACACAAATTTTTCACTTCGTATGGGAGGTACCACGCCACGCCCACTCTCTTAATCGATACAGTATTTCTCTAAACAATGCATATTAATTAAGCAGTTTCTTGTTCAAAAATTCAGGGCTTGTTGTTTTTTTTTATATTATTATACTAATTTAATAGGGACAATATCACATGTTGTCACGAAAAGTCGCTACTGATGAACGTTTCAAATCACTTCTACAAAATTAAAATTCCAATCATAAAATCTATGTATATGTGGAACAAAACAATTAGCTTCTTTTGATTCAATTTAATTAAGATAAAAAGTTACAAAATTACATCTTAATATTAATTTCCAAAAAAGTACAGATAAGTTCACACATTTTTAATTAATGGATCCATCTTCTACGTTATTGTTTTTTCGCCAACAAATTCACTACATATTAGTTGCTTATTGTTAAATAACACAAAATTTTTGTTTCCTTTATTTGAACACACTATTTTAAATTAATAGCATTTTTATATTTTAATGTTAAAATTTTTAAATAAATTTACCTTTCTATTGTTCTAAACAAAAACCGAATTATTTTGCCTCAACATCTTACATTTTATATTATTTTTAACCGCCTTGATACTATTTATATATACAGCCATAGTCAAATGTTATGTAGTGTGACTGATCGGTTAAGGTACAATTATGCGAACGTCCACGTAAGCTAACCTAACGGCCGTTTGTTTTTAAATATACTAAAACAATGCAAACGCTTACCGAAATTAACTGTCACGTTTCCGGAACGCTTCAACCTGTATAAAATAGGTTTTGACGGCATTGTTACGTGACATTCGTAAGATAGTGCTGGAATTATATGTGATAAGTACCATTGCGGCACATTTGCCCTTTTTAGGTACTTTTTAAGTATTGATAATAATTGTATCATTCATCAGTTTTTATTATTTTGCTTAATAAAAGTATAATAAATAAATAGTTACATTAAATACATAATAATATTTTTTAAAACAGATAATTAAATTTGTCAATACATTGCACATATTGCAATGTAAAATATTTTTCGAAGCGAAATTAGTACTTTTTCTAAATTTACATGTACGGAACAGTGCCCGTAACTATGCCACAAATCTCAACACTGTTCTGAACAGCTGCAGCAAATTGAAAATTGTGTTAGGTTTTGTAATTTAATATTTTGGCTTTATAGTTTTTTTTTTTGCAAAACAATTGTACTTATTTCATGGACATCAGTAAATTAATCCTCAATATCCATTTTTAAATTCTTTTCGGGCTTTTCAAATTAATATTACAAACACATTGTGCTGCACAATGTTTTGTTTTTGTTTATTTTATTGAAATTCGTCACATTTGTAAAATTTCTATAAGTACATAAACGACCGTACGTTAAAATACGTTAAGTTTTTCTTACATCAACGTTCGCATAACGAGGCCTTTAATGTTACTACTCGTATCACATAAGTACTGTAATAAACAGTCTAAATTGCCGACACACTGGCATTCACAACAATAAGCTCATGTTACACTGTACACATGCAGTTGAGTAAACCAACAGCCAAGTGGTTTGCAAAATAATGCAACGATCAGCATTTTCTCATTGCACACAAAATATTTGTTCTAATTTAAGTAAATTTGTAAAAATAGAAATAATAAGAATTTAATAATTCCACTCAAATCTGAATTTTGTAAATTACTCAAAATTCATAATTGCCTGGTATAAAGAGGTTGAGTGTAATTTGCAAAAATACTCAACCAAATAGTATATAAGAAGAACAATTTGCTATAATAGACAAGAATTATATAAACATCGCTAAGTAGCTCTAATCACGGAGCACTAAGCTAAAAATTAAATAAACATTTTGTTTTACTACGTTTAAACACTACATGGCGATCCTGTCAGTTTGGAAGTGCTCATTTTTACAAAGCATCCAACAAAAGAAATTATATCAGTCCTGCCGGACAAGCCAATAACCGCCAAAAGGCATAGGAAGAAAAAGGATAAGCCAATAGCCGCCAGAGAAGAGTCCTGCCTGGCCAAAAGGCATAGGACAGCCCAATAGCCGCCAGATGGAGAGTCCTGCCTGGCCAAAAGGCGTAACAACAACAAAAGGATATATATAAATATATAAATGTGTAATATTTTAACTTTAACGAAGTGCACTAATCACGGTGCCCTCCAAGGGCCTGTAAGCGTTAACCGCTAGAGGAAAAACAATTTTTTTGAGGAGTTTTTGTAATCTAATTAAAAATATTATTATAAAGAATGTCTAAAATTGGTCCACAGCCGTATTATAGAACAATATAAAATAAGACAACAAAAGAGGGAATCGGCTAATAAAACGGCAATCCCAAAAGTGTCAAAACCTAAACGACGAGGGGGTTACACTAATAAGTTAAAGAGAAGTGAAATCAAACCCACCACCAAGTTGGGAACGCGTTACCAAAATTTGGGAGCGTATTAATGCAAAACATGCTTTACTAAAAGCATTCTTTAATAAAAAAAACACTAATTTTTTTAACAACAATATGCATAGATAATTTAAGAATATTTAAGTTTTATACATATTATGTTCCAATAAATAAAATATTATAGTACATAAAATGGTCAAAAGCAAAAATCCAATTAATTTTAAAGAA
This sequence comes from Gymnosoma rotundatum, assembly GCA_916610165.2. Lineage (NCBI taxonomy): Eukaryota > Metazoa > Arthropoda > Insecta > Diptera > Tachinidae > Gymnosoma > Gymnosoma rotundatum. The sequence goes on along the minus strand of OU744338.1, from coordinate 68,352,875 downwards.
GAAAAACTAAAAGAATCTTCATTAGAAAATAAATTTGAAATGTTAACAGAGCTATGGACGATAATTGGTATTAAAGAAACACCTACGGTGACCGACGTAATAGAAAAACCAGGAATAGAAGAAGAAATAGTTAGAGTGATTAGATGGTCTGAACAATGGGAAAAGAGCAATACAGGAAAAACCAAATTTACTAACTATTGAAATTTGTTTAATAATAATAACTATTTTATTAGGCCTCAACTTTTCTTTGAGAATTTACGCAATACATAGTAGAAGATTGAAAAAACGATATTTGAGTAGAGCAAATGGTCTGGACAAAATCTAAAGAAAAAAAAGTAGTATATTACAAAAGGCAAATTGAATGGCAAGATATAAATAACAAGGCAAGGATAAAAAAAGAAAATTTTGACCGAGCGTACAACTGTCAAAACATAGATAGACCAATTAAGGAAGAAACTACAAAGACTCACTTTGAAGATTTGCGTCAATGTCTAGAAGAGATAAGAGTATTATTCAACGTACATTTTCATAGGCTCACAAAAGCTCATAAAACAGCAGCTGAATCATTTTTTCAAGACTTAGCAAATAGAGCACTAAAGCTAGCCACGAGAAAAGGAATAGAAATAGAATTGCCAACTTCTATACATAAAGCAATAGAATACAAATTTACATTACCCAGTCCAAACGTACAAACAAATAATATAGCACAAACAATAGTCGACTTTCTAGGCACAGCCTCAAAACTTATATCTGATTTTGACGGGAAATCCGAAAATCTACGTTCTTTTATAGACTCGTTAACACTGATTGACTCTATAAAGGGAACGCATGAATCGGTAGCGGTATCCCTTATAAAAACTGAGCTGAAAGGGAACGCTAGAAACTTAATAGACACTGAAAACACTATTGCAGAAATTATTACTAAATTAAACAACAGTGTAAAAAGAGAATCAGTTGAAGTGCTTAGGCGAAAATAATGAATATAAAACAAAACAATAAAACTGCAAACGCCTATTGCAGCGAAATAGAAAATTTAGCAAAACAACTAGAAAACGCATATATTGCGGATAAATTGCTACGAAATATTCAACTCAAATAGCAGTAAAGGCGCTTACCAAAAATTGTACCATAGATAAAACTTATAATGAAAGCAGGACAATTCAACAGCATGATTGAAGCTGTTAGTAAATTTGTTAATAGTTGCATTGAAGCAACTGATCAGCAAAATGCAATACTACACTTAGGGCAAATACCCAACTTCAATAATTACCACAAGAACACACGATTTGGAAACAGAAGTAATTTTCAAAGATTTACTGCCAGTCCCACGATATCGCAAGTGTTCGTTCGTTCGGACAATTACATTCAAAACAAAAACAAATTCTAAAAAATTGTTTTTGTTTACATGTAACTATGCGAACGAACGATCGATTGCGACATCGTGGGACTGGCAGTTAATAGAGGCAATGCAAATAATAATAATAATAGAAACAATCGTTACAACAACCGTAATAGACAAAGCTATTATAACCAAAGAAATAGGAACTACGTTCACGAACCAGACACAAATGACATTGATTCGGAAAAATCGAATCCTCCCCTAAGGTCAATTCAATAGTTATCAAAATATACAATCTAAACCTTAACTCATGTTTCTTCATTAACATTCAAATCGACACCAAACACACAAGCGTAAAATTACTAATAGACACAGGAGCAGACATATCACTTATAAAAATAGGAAAAATTTTTCTCGAATTCAAATTTAAAAATTTCTGTATACCGCATAATTTTCAAGTAGTGCAAAATAAATAATAAATCGCGGAGCACTAAGCTAAGAATTAAATAAACATTTACTACGTTTAAACACTACAGTTATTACACATTACTAACATTTTTTGTGTTTTGGTAAGACTGCTTCAATTGTTGTTGTTGTTTTTAAAATAAACAAAATTTTTTGTTGTTGGATTTTCAAAGAAAATAAAGGAATATTTCTCACAAAAACAACACATTTGATTGATGCATATTGGCGTCATATTATATTTTTTATATTAAGAATTACAAATTTTTATTTATTTTTTTAATTTTAAGGAGTCAATATTTTGTTACTGCTCCTTTAGCATTAATTACTGCTTGCAACCTGGCCGGGATAGACTCAATCAAGGTGTGAATAAAAGAAAGAGATAGTTTACCCAAATATTTTTAATATCTTTAATAGTGTCACTCTGTTTTCGATTGTTATCAATTGTTCGTTGTTGTTTTATATAATCCCAAACACTTTTTATGATGTTAAGGTTAAAAATTTTGTTACCAACCATCTTTTATGGCAAGGAGCATTATTCTGTTGTAGAATCCAGTCGCTACTTGGAAATAGGCTATTTGCTGAAGGAAACGCATGATCATTCAACATATCGATATACCCAGATTGATTCAAAGTTCCTTCAATTGGTAAGAGCTTTCCTAATCCATAGAATGATATGCACCCCCAAAACATTACAGATCCACCACCGAATCTGTTTAGAGGCTGCCGTGCTTTCTTACTTTCTTCCAAAAGACCCCTGGAACTGAAAAAAAGATTCGTCAGTCCACAGAACATTGTGCCAGATCTCTATGGGTTTATTAATATGATCTCGGACAAAGGAAAGGCGGTTTGGTTTGTTTTTTAGAGTAGTGTCGATCACTTTGCGGACAACATAGGTTTTGATTTCCATACTTTTCATCTTACAACGTAAAGTAGTTTCACTAACTTTTTTCCCAATTTCTACCTCCGAATTTTCTGCAATGCGAACAGGGCTTGTTGTTGGATTTACCATAAGGACTTTCATTAATCTTGTTTTTGCTCTCTGGCCTATAACGGCTTTTCATCCACTTCTCGTTTTATCTTCTAAACACAAGTGTCCTTCTTTTTTACTTAACTGTACAAATTTTTTCACGAAATTCCATAAATTTTTACAAGATCCGAAGCCGAAGTTCCCATTTTAAATTTGGTCACAATCTCGGATCGCGTTTCAATATTTAAAGGCTTCCTTTTGACCATTTTCGTGGATTAAATTAACAATATTATTATTTTGCGCAATCCTCTCCAAGAATCATGTAAAATACGTCTACTTCAAACACAAGACAGCTAAAAACTAATGACTTTTACACGAAGAAAGTGTGTGTAATAACTTCTGACGTCAATATGCATTAAACAAATGTGTTGTTTTTGTGAGAAATATTCCGTTATTTTCTTTGAATTTGAAAATTTGCTTCATAGTGAAGACAACAACAAAAATCGAAACAGTCTTACTAAATTACAAAAAATTTCATGTGTAATAACATTTGACTATGGCTGTATTTCTATAAAAAGTAAAAGGAATTTCTTTGTTCTGAACCTATTGAAATAAATATCTTGTAATTGTTGTTTTACTTACCGAGTCTTGCCTACGTCATCGATGTATTTTGATATATAGAAACCTCCATTGTCGTCACCTAGCTTACCATTATACACAATAGTTAATTTCCATTTAGTATTTTCAGCAAATAGATTTTTGTTGCTTTGACGTGTCAAATTTTAAAATTCACGTTCCGGTTCGTATTCATACGATAAAATTTCTGTGACGCCCGTAGATGGATTTTTTATTGTCACTTTAGTAATATTAAGTTGACGAGCGTGTAAAACAATGTTGCTTGCGACCTTCGCAACTACAATGTCGATTGTTACTTCCCCTTTAAAGGCTGTTTCGCCCGTGTGGACATTTGTGGTGAGTGTTATGTCGTACAATTCTGGGAAGGTTTCATTAGGCAGTCGATAGTTAAGGTATTCATCGTTACCATCTTTCGAAAGAGTATTAGGTTTCTCAATCATAACATTATAACTGTTATATAAAACCGGTAAATTTAACGGTGGCACCGATTCGGTCGGTTTCGCCAAGAAAATGCCAACCAAAGCCAATAATATCCAAATTAAACACATTTTTGACATGTGCTTATAGTTCGGGAAACAACGCGCGTTTAGTTTAAATTATATTTCAGTTTCTACTAAAAGTTATAAACCTTTATTGTTAGTAAATTGTTAGCCATTATCACGAATCTTTCCAAGAAGCGCGATTAAAAATATTCAACTTCGCACATTGTTTCTTATATGTTTTTTATCTTGGTTATTTTTTATTACGTTTTTCTTTAAAAATGTCGATATAATTTAATTAACAATAAAATTTTGAACTGATAACTGATAACATTATTAAACGGCCGTATTATGTATTTTTAACATGGTTATTTGCAATCCATCTATATAGCAACAATCATATTTGTTGTGATAATAAATACGTAGTGTGTGTATGTATGTACATTTGTGACGATAACTACAATTTAATATTTTAACAATAAATGATTTATAAAACAAATATGAGTGTTTATTAAAGTAACTCCAATAAAAATAACAAATATTTGGGTGGCACACGGACATCGCTCAATTGAATTCGCTATGCATAAGAAGTCAGAATATATATACTTTATGGGGATATTGCCGAATTTACACAAGGAATGACATACTTACATATACCCTTCTTTTTCCAATTTTTGTGGTGAATGGTATAAAAAGAGTAAAAGGAGATAAAGCGGGTTGGACCTATACCAATACGGGTAAAATACAAGCCTAACAATAGGCCGATTTAAAATGTCCGAATCTGTTTTTAAATCACAAAAACCTGATTTAAAATAAGTTCCAAAAAAAACTTTCTCTACTAGTCCCAATTTCCACTCATTCGGTGAAAAGTTATCCCGAAAGATAACGACAACAGCTCCTACTTGATACTCCCTTTTTCGATACTTCCACTTAACACATCTAAAAAATTCTTTTATGTACTCTTTCTTTCACCGAATCGCAAAGTAGTGGGAAAGTATTTTTAATTGTAGACTTAAAGAAGGATGACAAACTTCAGGCACAGGGGGAGTAAGCAAGTGTGCACTAATCAAAAAATTACTGAAAGTTAAAGTACTGACATAATAGGGACTTTATTTCATTACATACACTTTTGAGCGTTCGAAAACTCCCTTAAATGTGTCTTAAAACTTTTAAAACCAGCCTATAAAAGACCTCCCATGTGTGGTGCGTTTGGTGATATAAAATGCCACTCAAACGGACACAATTTTTCACGGTTCTGTATCCAATTTAACACATCACAAATTTCTGTAGCAAATTATTTCTTGGCTTTGACAACCAATAGAGGTTTATGCCACCATTTTACAAATTCTTAATTCTAAAAGAAAATCTACTGGTTACCCTAACGTTATGAAGTACTTAAATGATGAATCCGATGACAATTCTATTATATCTAACATGTTTGCTGACTTTTTCGCGACGACGTACTCTGAAAACCAATTTGACCCAATGTGCGGACATCCGTTTCCTATAGTTGAATGTAAACCAATATCATTTCCACCTGTTTACACTTCCCAGATTGTTGACTGCATAAAAACCATAATACTATCTGTATACAGCGGACCTGATAGGATTCCAGCTTGCGTCCTAACCAATTGTGCTTATGCCTTTTCCACACCATTGTCAATCATGATCAATATCTCGGTAAAAGGTGGTTACTTTCCCCGATTTTAGAAATGTTCTTACATTATTCCATTATTTAAATCAGGAAACAAGTCGAATGTTATAAACTACAGGGGCATTGCAAAGTTAAGTGCGATACAAAAGCCTTTTGAAAAGTATCTATCCGACTTTCTTAGCTTTAGAATACAGTCATTGCTGTCACTGCTTCAGCATGGTTTCAGGAAACGTTGCTCAACAATCGCACGCACTTTACAACTTAAATAAATCGTGGATTTAATGACAAACAAACAATTGATGTTATTTATACAGACTTCATTAAAGCTTTAGATAAAGTTAACCACAATCTTCTTCCTAAAAACAATTATTTAATGGGGTTACTCAAAACACTTAAAGCTGGATAAAATCTTATTTAATTAATATAACGCAAAGAATTGATGTTAAGATTTTCTTAAGTTACAAATTGTCACCAGATGGATTAGTCTTGCAACAGGATTTGAACAGGTTTAATGGACTTAAACTTAAAAAAGTGTGTTTCTCACGGAATATAATTTTTACGCTACAATATACATTTGATGGAATCAGTAACTAATTTTTTAATCTTGGTATCATTCTCGATCGTAAGTTAAATTTTCGGATGAATATTAATATGATGGTAAACAAAGCTCGTGGTATATGGCCATTTATTAAAAGATGGGCAAAAGAATTCACTGACACAAATATCACGAAACAGTTATATACTTCTGTTGTGAGACCTATTTTGGAGTATGGATCTGTTGTATGGGACCCATTCTATAACGTTCATATTGACTGAACAGAATAAGTACAAAACTATTTCTTTTGCTTTGTTTGGGAACTTTATTCCGTGGTTATGGATTTTTTCTTCCGTCGTATACACCAAGGCTGGCTATTATTAAATTGCCTACTTTAAAAAGTCGAAGGACAATGCTTAATGTGACTTTTTATTGAAATTAATAAATGGTGATTGAAATGAATTTCTTCGAAGCAATATTAACCCGAATGTTCCTCGTCGATCTAACCGCTACTGAGCACCGTTATATCTACTAGTTTTCCCTACAAATTACACAGATGCTGATTCGTTTAGAAGAATGCGTAAACAATTTAATGATCTATTCAGTCTTATTGATTTTTCCTTTAAAGTAAATGTTATAAAACGTAATATAAATTTGTTTTTAAATACTCATGTTTAAATTATTACTCGTAAGTAATAATTGAAATAATTTTTTTTTTTTTTGTTTTCTTTGTCGGTCTCTAATGATTTTAAATTATAAACTTTTATTAAATAAATAAATAAAAAAAGGAATTGCTTATTAAGTCACAATCTAAAGTACCACATCAGCGGTTTTATCTCTGGAAACAGTGTTAGACCACTGCTTAATTCCTAAATATTTTATTATAATTTAACCCTATTTGAAACCAAATTTAGGAAATCACATTAATCATAATTTAGTGAAGTCAGTACAAAAAAAACTTATCCTCGGGAAAGTTTAACTCACCTTTTAACGCATCCATTATTTTTGCCAATAACACTACTCCATAGTGTCGTAATTAGATTAAAGTCTCAAATTAAAAAAGTAATGAAATTTTTTTATATACAGTCAAGGACTTTAGTCTTCATACATACCAAAAATTTCATATATTCGCCAAACAAAAAGTGAAAAAAATTTTTTTGTGTAACAGACATATTTAATTCCATTTTAGTTATGAAACAAAAACAAACAATTTTGTTCAACTCAAAAAACAAGGATAAATACAGAAAACACATATTATTAATATGGACAAAAGTGTTCATACAGTGTAGTCTCGTCTGTTTTAATCATAATTTGCACCCTTTAATTATCAAAATACGGTGAGTTTTTTTGCAATCGAAGTAGGCCCCCGTATCTGTTGAAGTATTTTTTTTTGGTATTTTTGTATTCAACTAGTTTTCAATTGTCAAGATGAGTAATCGTAAAGAAATTAGCATCGATGTAAAAGATCTTATTGTTCAAGAGCGTAAAACAGGAAAATCTAATCGCGAACTTAGCAAAAATTTAAAAATGCCTTTTGCCACTGTACAATACATAATCAAAAAGTACGAAAATACTGGTTCTGTAGAGAATAAGCCAAGATTTGGACGATCTAAGAGAAGTGACAACAAATCCGATAATATCAGGGCCTAAACTAGCCCGGATAAGAAAGTTCATCCAAAAACCGTTCAAAGAGCGTTACGAGCTAAAGGGTATGCAAGCAGAGTTCCCCGCAGAAAACCTTTGATATCTGAAAAGAATCAAAGACTTCGCAAATTTGCAAAAACACACATTAACAAAGGCGCAGATTTTTGGAAAAAGGTATTGTTTACGGATGAAAGCAAGATTAACTTGTTTGGAAACGACGGGCGTGGAAAAGTTTGGCGTCAAAAATAATAAAAATAAATCTTGTCGCTTCAATGCTGAGACGTCTGCCGACAGTGATTGATGCTAACAGCGAACCAACAAAATATTAACGCTTTAAAAATTAATCCAAAATTAATGCCCCTATTGCCGTTGTCAACTCAACTCAGTTTGGTCGTCTATCAGTCAACCCAACTTTTACTCAACCAAATTATTTTTTGGTATTGTGAAACACAACGATTTTTGGTTGTTATTGTTGTGGTGTTGCATACATGGAATGTCAATTTCATGTTGGAAAAACCCTGAAATATGTTTGGAAATAGAACAAAAGAAAAGACAAGAAATAAGTTTAAACCATATTTTTATAGAAATATCAAATAAAAATGGATTTAAATGTGGATTTATTTTACGAAGATGAAAATCATGACGCCAATATAAATATTCTACGAATACTTTAAAAATTTCGTGATAATTCCAATCCTCTTGAACTACCCGGTGCGAGGTAAGAAATGTTCAAAATAATTAATACGAGGGCTGTTATATATATATTTCTGGCCTGGGAACACTGAGTGCTGCCAAGTGCAATCTGACATTTCCATTGGAAAGTTTGTCATTTTTAAGCATAATCGTACTCAAAACGTTTTGACGTACGACCATTATTTGTGTTGTTTACAGTGACTTGAAAAAATTAATATAGAAAAAATTGGAATTAACTCGTGAACATTTTCGTGCCATCATTTTTCACAACTTTCGACGTGGATTATCACGACAAGAGTGCATTGATGAACTTAAATCTTTGTATGGCGATGAAGCACCGTCCTATAGCACTGTGAAAAATTGGTATAATAAATTTAATCGTGGCCGAAGCTCGCTCAAAGACGAATTCCGTGAAGGTCGTCCACAAACGGTTGTTGTGCCAGAGAACATTGATGCCGTGCGTGAACTCATAATGCAAGATCGACATGCGACATACCGAGATATAGAGACATCCTTGGACATTTCTTCCACCAGCATACATTCGGTACTGCATGAACACCTGGCCGTAAAAAAGGTTTGTTCTCGTTGGATCCCGCACAATTAGAAAGTCGCTCAAAAAAAGGCTCGTGTCGATTGGTGCAAAGAAATGTTGCAAAAATACGATTGCATTGCTTAAAAAGACGAATCATGGATCTATGCGTATGAGCCCGAAACGAAACAACAATCGACCGTGTGGGTCTTCAAAGACGAGCAAAATCCAACGAAAGTTGTTCGTGGAAGAAGCACTTCGAAGCAAATGGTCGCCTGTTTCTTCGGCAAAACTGGTCATGTGGCGACTGTTCCGCTTGAGCAACGTAGGACGGTCACTTCTGGATGGTACACTACAATTTGTTTGCCTGAAGTCATCGGAGAAATTCGAAAAACCAACAAGAGAAGAGGAATCATTGTTCACCATGACAATGCGAGCTCTCACACATCGGCTCAAACCAGAGCGTTTTTGACCAGCCAAAACGTCGTACAGCCGTACAGCCCTAACTTGGCAACTAATGACTTCTTCCTGTTTCCGCACATCAAGAAAAAAATGAGTGGTCAACGATTTTCGTCGCCAGAAAAAGCTGTTGAAGTGTTCAAAAACCATGTTTTAGAGGTGTCTCAATCGGAGTGGAAAAAGTGCTTCGACAACTGGTTTGAGCGCATGCAAAAGTGTATAAATCATGCTGGAGAATACTTTGAAAAACAATAAAACCATTTCTGATTATAATTATTCGCATTTTCACTATTAGGCCAGAAATATATAGAGCAGCCCTCGTAGATATTTATAATAACAAGTGATTTTGCGTATATTTATTAGCTATTTTCGATTAAACAAAAAGCATTTTGTTAAATGCTGAACGAAATAAAGATAAAGGACCATTTAAAAAACCTGTGCGTATGGTCTCTAACAATTTCCGGATTTTTTTCCATAAGCGGCACAAGACGTTCAAATTGGGATTTAGTTGTTATTTTCAAAGTCCTACATATATGTATTTAACATTTAATTGTTCATATTAAACAGAACAAACACCTCTACTTACGATTTTTCCATTTTTATATATTTTTCTAAATATTATTAAAATTAATATTTTTCTATTATCAGTTGTGAAAATTTATGGTTTTTGTGAACCAAACTCATACAAAGTGGTGAACCGCAATGTCAAAAAACAACCAAAAAGTCAACTGCATTTAAGTTGGGAATGGCAATACCGATTTGTGAGAGATGACCAAATTGTTAAAAAAGTTGTCAACCGCAGAAGGGGTTGACAACTTATTTTTGGAAGTCAAAAATCTTTTTCTGTTATGTATGAACACTTTTGTCTTTATAATTTATTTTTTCTGTATTTCTCGTTATTTTTGAGTTGAATGAAAACGTTTTTGTTTCATAAATAAAATGGAATTAAAAATGTCTGGTTCACACAATTATTTTTTTGCACTTTTTGTTTGGTGAATATATGAAATTTTTGGTATATATGAAGACTTAAGTCCTTGACGGTATTTATCTTTGAGTATGTAAGCTATTATCTTCCAAATTTATTTTGTAAATAAATTTTATATAGTTATGAATCATAAGAAAAAATAAATTATTGCAAAAGTACGAATATTACAAAAATTTGCAACTGTAGCCCAATAGTTTTAAATTCACGAAAGTATCTCATGGTCACAAAAAAGTCTTTTCAAATTTGTTTGACATTTAACAGGGTTTGTTTATTATAGTTGACACAAATCTAAATAGCGTGTCGCTTACGACAATTGAAGCAAAGCCGCGAATAACGTTGTAAAAGACAAATTTTGCAAAACCTGTTTTTTGCAGATTACCATTAATTTTACTCTCTTACATTTGTTCCAACAACAAAACATTAAAATTATGCATTTTATCACCGTCAAAACGCAATTACAATGAGTCAGTCAGTGGAGATAATCCATAAACCATTTAAATACGTTTTTTTGCTCTCCTGAAGAATTATTATTTTGTCATTTGCAACGTTATTCGCGGCGATCCTTCAATTTAAGAAGTAAAGTTGTGTGTTTATTTGTTTCTTTTTTCGAACTACTTGGAAAAGTAATGACAACTCAATTATTTTCAGGCCAATCTAGCAAACAAATTTATTTTGCATAAGTGATAGATGTTCATACACCCTTTGATAAAAATTTTCCTGTTTCTCTGGACCAACTTTGTCATTTCATGTTCTAAAACTGATATATCATGTTTATTGTAGTGTATTGTCAAGAACTTTGATATAGAACGCCAGTCAATTTGCGTATTGTAAGATTTTAAACCGCCACAGCTTAACCCTTTTATTTCATTTTTAATAACAGTTAATATCCCATAGTACATAGTTGTGCAAATGTTTTCACTTGATGTTTGTTTCTTATTTTTTTATTCCCTATCGCCCCACATATTTACTTTTTCGATTGGAGTTACTTTGCTAAACTAGATTTATATAGATGGTGAAGATTCGGCATAGCTGAATTTAGCACTCTTACTTGTGTTCTTTTTTTTATTTAATTTGGTTCGGGCGGTATACAGTAAAAAACTTAAAGCGACAGCAATTTTTTTAGAAACTTCTAGCTTTGGAGTTGTTTTTGTTTGTTTAAGAATTTAAAGTAAATAGGGCAGTGGTAAAAAATTCAATTCAATGTCCTTTTTTCGGCACAACTTTAATGAAATAGTACAATAGTACAATAAAATAGACAATTGATATTGAGTAGCCAGTTCTTAAGGACTACAATCCCATTATCAATGATAGTTGTGAAGAAATTATAATTTCCTTTGATCAAATACAAATAACTACCCGTAAAATACAAAAGCAAATGTATATATATATTATGAATATTAAAGAAGGAGATGTGTGACCTTCGTCTAACCAACTTAAGTATGTGTACTCTTTTTACTTAAGTTAAGCTGGTTAAATAGACGATGTTTTCCACGTACACTTTATGAGGTATATATAATAGAAGATAAGAACGCTCTGATAAAGGATGCATTACATTCAGTTAGTACAAATTTTTCTTTGTTTCTTCAAAAAAATTAATACAATTCATATTTCTTAATTTTATTTCTTAAAAAACAACGAAATTATAAATTAATGAACAAGACCTTGATTAAAAAAATAAACGTAATATTTGCTATCTGTTTCTGTTTAGGAGTTTATCTTTATTATTTTTTAATTACATGAATAAAACCACATAAAACAACTTAATTTATTATGAAATATTATCCTAAAGATTGACACACGTACATATTAAATGCCAATCACCAAAATAACACTCATCAATCTTAATGCATTTAATATTCATTGTTGGAAATTTTAAATAAAATTTTCTTGAGATTTAACAAATTTGATTGCAGTTAATGTAAAGGTTTCAAAAGATCAACAAAATAAAAATCTTTAAAATGTTTATTCAGATATGACCTGTGAAAATAAAAAAAAACAGATTTTAATTCATGGCACCAAAAATAAAATTTGCTTTTAGCACCAGTAATGCTCATCACTCATCAGTAGTTCCCCACATGTTCAAATCTGTTTACAATCATTAAAGTCTTATTTTATTCTTAAAATCTTCTGTTTTCGAAAGTTCGCTCATGAAATTAGAATCGAAAGTCTACCTACTGACAAGGATATCAGATAAAGCGTTTTCTCGCCAAACGTGGCAAATTTCAATCTAATTTGGCGACCTAATTTTGGGTCGTAGCGATATGAAAAAGCTGGGTGGAGCTATTATTTTTCCTTAATTTCAACAGCGGAAAATGATAAAACATTTGCGATGAACTGTGTGTCCTATATGTAATGAAATGTTTACGCAGGCAGCCTGCATCAAAGGCTGCACTCTAGTTTAATATTATTATCTTCAAAAATTTTGAAGCCATCAGTTTAAATGAAGTACATACCCATTGATACAGATTCTTCCCACTTAATGCCATTAACTATAGTTCAACAGTTCAAACTGAATAAGTAATGTTCGAATGAATAAGAGTAAATAAAAAGGCAGTCTATACTAAATAGTACCTAATACTAGCACTACCAGCAAGGCTGAAAAGTATAAACTACAAAAAGTGTGAATATATCTTTGCTACTACTAGGTAGCTAGTACTGATAAGTGATAGCTTCAGTGTTCCCAAAAGTATTCAACCAATTCCCGCTAGATATTAATTTAAAAAACGCTATAAACCGCTAACTAGTCGAAAAAAACGCTGACATAAACCGCTGAAAAATTTTATAAGCAATTTAATACTAACCGCTATATTCATAAAATAAACTAATATTATTTTATGAATATGGCAATACATGTTAAGATTTTGCTCATATGAGTTTCGTTTTGAGAACTGGAATTAATATTAGAGGTTCCAATTAAGTTTACAAATTTATTTGTATTTGTTATGCCGACGGAGGCCACTAATTGTGTTTTTAATGCTAATGGATATTAACTTAAGAATTTAAGTGCAACACCGCTGTCGTATATTTGGCAAACTACTGGACAATGGTGAATTTGTACTATTTTGTATAGAACATTGCGAAATTGTTCCTTGATATTTTTAACAAGATTTCTTGCTGATAGTCCATGTGGAAAAACTTTCCTTCACAAAATATTCTCCTTTATTAGCTGATCTGCCAACTCTACCAGATAAAGCCTGTGTCTAAATATTTGTTTTAAATTCTCCGTAGGACTCATATCAATCCAAATAACGTAGGAGTTACTTGCTGAAACGTGTATCTTATTTGAAAATAAGTCATGCGCATAAATGTGTAGATAGCAACTGGTTGGTCAAGCGCATCAACTCTAGCTTTCATTTGTTGATGTAATAGTGTCTTATTTCAGTTGTTTTTTTGCCATCATCTCTTATATAGGTTTTTTTTAACAAAGAAAACTATTGTTATATCCTTAAGGAATTGACATACCTACACGTAAAGAAAAAATATGGTTGAGGTAACCATAATCTAAGAGCAACATAAAATGGTTGCATTGTATGGTTGCTAACAAAACATAGTATTGTTACATTTGCAACCATATTGTTGTCCAAAGTATAAACAAAATTATGTTCAAATATAAACATGAAATGGTTAAATTAAAATATAATAATATGGCTGAAAATCTCATGTTATATAATTGAATTATAGATTAGTCTCGCAAGTGCAAAATTTTCCGGATATAAAAAACTGAATATTTATTTTATTTATAAACGATTTGTCATAAAAATTATTTTAAAACATAAATTCATAAAAAAATCAATTATTTGCTTAAAATAACAAATAAATGATTCTCAATTATGCTTCAAACACAAAAATAAAGATTTATATGCTTACAATACATACATACATACAGTGGCTCACAGTCAAAGTGAGCCAGCATTTTTTTTACTAATGTTTTTGAAATAACTTTTAAAATACCATCTTCCCACCATTTATTTCTTATTCAATTTGTTAATCCATAAGTGCAGCTCTATTTAATTGCATTTTCCCCCCAATTTTTCGATATTAAAGATAAAAGCAACGAAAAAAAAAATATGTTGTTAACTTCACCCCACACTCAAAATGAGCCACACTCTTTTGTTCTTAGTAAAATAACGGTAAATATTATTTTAATAAAATTTTTTTGCGTCGATCTTATTTTTAATGCATCATTTGAGTACAGAAAATCAAACAGTGAAGATGGGACGACAAACCAGTGTTGAAATTAGAGAAAGAGGAATTGAGCTATACAAAGAAGGCAAATCTCAAAGAGATATTGCTAATTTTGTGAATAAGAGCCGTGGAACTGTGCAACATATTATTCACCGTTTTACGAGAGAAGGTAGAATAGAAAACGAAGTGAAAAAAAGTACCAGAAAAGCATTTTCAGAAAGAAATGAAGCTTTTATAGTAAGAGAAATTAAAAAAAATCCTCGGCTAAGCGCTCCAAAACTGACAGAAATGGTCAAAACACAGTTGGATATCCAAGTTCACCCTGAAACAGTAAGAAGACACGGATATAATGGGAGAGTAGCAAGAAAGAAGCCATTTATCAGCAAAACAAACCGTAAAAAACGCCTAGAGTTTGCTCGTCAGTATATTAAAAAAGATATGAGTTTTTGGCATAGGGTATGCGGTTATAAATAAGTGCAAATATCTAATAAAATGCTTGGTTACGTTCTATTTACAGACGAAAGTAAATTTAACTTATTTGGCTCCGACGGAAAGCAGATGGTATGGCGACAGAAGAACTCAGAGCTTCAACAAAAAAACCTTATCCCAAGTATGAAGCATGGAGGTGGCTCCGTTATGGTTTGGGGCTGCATGGCAGGAAGTGGAACCGGAAATTTGCAACACATTTCGGGAATCATGAATAAATTTGTGTATCTAGACATTTTAAAGCAAAATGTCAAGCCGAGAGTTCAGAAATTGGGGATCGAAGACGACTATTTTTTTTACCTAGGCAACGATCCCAAACATAAGTCGTATATTGCCAGAGAATGGTTAATTTATATTTGCCCACATGTTCTTCAAGTTCCACCACAATCTCCTGATTTGAATATTATTGAAAATTTATGGGCACTTTTGGACCAAAATATACGAAAACATGCCATTTCGTCACAAAAAGACCTCATCGAGGCTCTTCAATCAGAGTGGAGCACGACTCCTGCCGAATACACCCAAAACTTACTGGAATCGATTCCTAAGCGTCTATAGGCTGTTATTTCAGCGAAAGGTGGTCCAACAAAATATTAATAATAAATATTAAAGATATTTACCCTTAGTGGCTCACTTTTAGTGTGATGTACATTTCCTTATATTTTAAGTTTTTGTTGTTTTTTTTTCTATTACTTATGTACCTATCTGAAATAAATGTTACCTTTTTAAAGTTTAGTAATTAACTAATAAAAGTCCTTAATATTTTTTCCAAACATATTTTCTTTATACCATATATTAATAATTTCTTTCGAAAATGTGTGCTGGCTCACTTTGACTGTGAGCCACTGTATATATTTATTTTAACTTTTTTAAATGTTTTGGTTACCTTTTTATTTGTTTTCATATTTTGCATTTTATTTTTAATTATTTATTTTGTACATAAATTTTTATTTTTTCCGATTTCTTTAACAATCAAAAACAATTTCAAATTTTAGCCACCAGAAAAATTACTAAACTGTCAAGTACCAGAACAAAATATTTTTAAGCGTAAACATTATTCTGTTGCTTTTAACCATACTTTGATTAATAATAATATATTATGGTTAAATATTTTATATTATTTTTAAAAAGTTATAAAACTTTGGTTGTGGTTGAAATTTTTTTAAGTTAAAACCAACCATGTTGCATTTTTTGTGCACAGTAACCATATAATCGTTAAAATTTAACAAAAAATGTTTGTCGTGAGTAAAGTTTTGGTGAAAACAACTATAATTTGTTCTTCGCAACTATACATTGTTACAAAGAACATAATATGGTTATTGTGACCATATAATAACCATGTTTTTTTCTGCGTGTAACGGTTAAAGTAACATTTACAATATTGGTTTGCAATAGACTTCTGAGCTTTGATTTAGCTATAATTAAGTTGACTAAAAAAACTCATGCATAATAATCGCAAGGCAAACTTAGTTAGCTATTTGAAAATTTTATTTTCAGCCGAATTTTGATATTCAAAAGCTTCGTACCAAAAACATGTATTATTATATTATTCAATTTTATAGCATTTATATTATTAAACTGATTTAAAATTGTTTCGAGTATTTTCGAGCTATAACCCAGTTGTTTCGAATATTGACAGAAATCCTCTTTTTTTTATCTTTTGTTATAAATACGTATTTACTGATAATTTATCAGTTTTTTTTTAATGTTTTTAATGGCTCAATTATAATATATTTCGTTATTTACCTTTGGATTAATTTTTTTTAAGAGTTTTAAACAAACAAGATAGAGATGGATAATATAAATTTATATAAAAGGTTAGAAATACACAGATGAGCTTACTTTGTTACAAACAAAACTAATTGTAGCCTAAAAAACGCTAAAAATCCGTCAAGTAAAACTTTTTCCAGCTGTTCCCAGGGTTTTTTTCTAACTTCCCGCTTTTGATAACTAAAAACCACTAGTTCTAGCAGGAAACCCCCTTTTGGCAACACTGGATAGCTTGTACTGGAACATGGCGAAAATATTCTAGGTAGTCGCAATGGCGAATTTTCGCCCCAAACGTGAAATGTCAAACACCACATAAAAAAAATATATACAAATTTTTTATGTATGGAGTTTGGCATTTAGCGTTTACGGCAAAAGTGATAAATTCGCCATCGAGACCACCTGTATGATTTCGCTATGTACTGGAAAATAAATAATAAATAAACATTTTTTCTTATAAATTCTGAGCAAAAATTGTAGTAAAATTTTTCAATAACACTATTCCCGTATTCACAAGCTCTGCTAAGGTGTAGGTAGTATTGCATACTACCTTTTGTTTACTTCTTTGTGAACAACCATTGTATCAATGTGCCATTGTACATTGTACTTCATACGTCAAAAACTAAATAAGAAGAAGAAAAGTGCTATTCATCATTTGTTATTTATAAGCCAAATGGGGGAGAAAACAGAAAAAAGTAAATTAATAAATTTTTTGTGTGAAAAATATAGTCTCGATATATTAATGGTTGACTCAAGTAAGTTATAACCGTTTTCCTTATTTTGTTTACATATTTTAAATGAAAAAAATTAATACAGGTGATGAAGAAGATAAGGATGAAATTCAAGACATTTTTAGGATGAACCTAATGTACCTGCTCTCCAGTCGCAGAAGTATACATTTAAGGCTACCAAAATCATCATTATGGCATAATCGAGTTTTAAGATATTTTGATGAAAACAGATTTCTTCATATGATACGACTACGGCCAGAGGAATTTGCCTATATATTCAACCTTATAAAAAATGACGATGTTTTTCGCACAATTGGCGAAAGGATACAACTACGCATTGACTTGCAGCTTAAAATTGTACTTTACTGCTTGAGATCTTCAGGAAATGGTGCTTCTGTTCGTAAGGTAGCATCTCTTTTTGGTATAGGTGATGGCGGTACCATACAAAATATTAGAAATCGAATTATTAAAGCAATATTAAATCTTAAAGAACAGTTTTTATATTGGCAGAGAACAAACCTTAACATATGTTTCCAATATACCCACTCCTACTATATACAACAGAAATGAATTATTCCACTTTCTAATAAATCAGTCAAATCAATAAATTAAATAAATAAAACTAATAAAAATATCTTTTAATTCAATTTAATTTAATATAATTCACACATGAACACAAAAATAATAATTCATTTAAACATAAAACATTTAAACAAATACAACGTTTGAAAAACATATGAAAAAAAGTACTAAGTGTTGTATCGCATGTTTGCATGAATATTACCAACAACACAGCTAGCACCGTTGTATTTTGTTAGCACTTAGCACGTACTAGGGGGCTTGTGAATAGGGCATATAAGTTTGTTTTGATTATGTATTATCACGATGGGTGACAAAAAAAGTGCAAATATTTTTGATATGCTCCAAAAGCATAAAATTATATTTAACTCGGAAAATATAGGGGAACACCAATTTCTTTACTTGAGGTTTTTTCCTATTTTTTTTAATTCTATCGCCCCATATATTTGTGTTTTTTTTTATTGGAATTACTTCAGTTAACTAGATTTGTTCCAAATGATATGGCAAACAAAAGGCTTGGTGTTTTGCCCGTTGTCTTGAAGGACAGGGATAATGCATAAGAACTCAGAATATATAAACTTTATAGTGTCGGAAATGGATATTGTGGATATTACAGACGGAAGGACAAACTTAGATATACCCTTTTTACACCTGAGGTGAAGGGTATAACAAACGACAATGCACTTTTTACGAATAAACCAAAAAGAAATTTATTTCTAGCACCTCAAAAACATGCTTACAAAAATTTAAATTAAAAAAAATTAAATTAATTTTAAGTACTTCCTAGTATTTTTTATTCACACGTATTTTCAGCAAACACTGGATAAACTAGCTTGAATTAGGCAACAAAAATCACTGAAAATTTTATTCAACTCAAAACTATTCGAAACTTAAGATTTGCTAGTTTTAGCTAGCTATTTTTATTCACACCGCCGATTCAGTCTGTGCCAGGAAATTGTTTTTCATATTTAAGGATGCTTTTCAAGAAGCTAACAAATGAGCTTCCTGTAGATATGAATGTATTTAAACTTTACGATAATTTTTCTATTACAAAATGTTGCAATTATTATCAGAATCAAAATTCTTTGTTGTGTATTTAACTCAATGAAAAATGAAAAATTGGAAAAATATTTAAATGGAAATATTCCAACTTATTTACATACATTTTGGGCGAAGGTTTAGAGTTATAAGGATACTGCAGGTACGTACCATTTTCAGGAACATGCTCTGGCCGTCCTTTATATGATGGTAATAATGCCTTCATTGAAAGAGCATTTTCGATACTGAATTCTACTAAGACTCTTCTGCGAAATAGAATACAGTATGAACTTCTTGATGCTTTACTGATCTGTGCTTCTTTTTTTACCTTCTCAAGAAATGCTAAATAAATTCAATTTGTGTACAATGTATTCCAATGAAGAATACGCAGACGAATGTCTTGAGAATTAGGTGTACAGTATATTAGATATATTATAAAACTATAAAATTATTTACCATTGAATGATATATAATGCTAATGGATTTTTTAGCATTATCATTATTTTTACCTATGGTAATGCTTTTTAATGAAAAACAATTATAATTAAAATAAAATCATTAGCATTAAAAGGTAGTTATATATTTTCTTCATTGTCATTATTTCAAACAATGCCAATGTAATTGTAATGGTAATGAGTAAATCTCAAGTATTATTTACATGTTATATTTTTTATTGATTTAATTAAACTATAACTGTTTTATAGTAAAAGTTGTGCGTTTATTTGTTTATTAATTATTTGTTGTTTTTAAAATATAAAATTAATTACATATTTATTTATTTTGGTGATTTTTTTCAATTTTTGCCGAATTTTAGATGTTACGATAAATTTTATTTTTTTTTATAAATATATTTTTATTAAAAAATATAAATATTATTATTGCCCTAAACTATTAAAAAATCGTTTCGCTAACGAGCAAAGCTTATTGAATTTAATATTTAATAGACATAAATTTCTTTAAATAATTTTCCTATTTAAAATAAATTTCATAAGTCCTTAATTTTATCATCAGCTTATTTTGAGACATACAGATTAATTTTGGAACATGAGGATAAAATTTCAAAAATTTACTTACAAAAATCCATAACAATCAAAGCTCTCGATTTTTTTCCAAGATCTTCGGACAAGTGGGTGATAATTGTTCACATCAGTATGCATGTAATTGGGCATAATCTATGCATGGATTTTTGTGATCAAAAAAATGTGGGGTCATTCCATTAAATTTTTTCTGAACAATTATCATCAATGAAAATAAAAGTCATATCTGTTTATTTTTGCAACGACTTAACTAAATTCATTTCATTGCATAATATTTATTTGAGTTTCATGATTTTTTGTTGAAATGAGCAATAAAAATGTCAGCAAGAAGGCCAGACAGACAAGCAGACTAGTTGAGGTAAAAAATTCATAACTTAAATAGGATAAAGATTTTGACAAATAAAGTAAATAACAGCCAAACCTAATTAGCACTTAACGCACAATAAATCTATCAAAAATTTTCATGTACACACTAAATGTATGAAGCAAACGAAAATAGCGCAGCGTCAAAGTTTAGCAATTGGAAAATCCGATTTTGATCGTGCGTTAGGAAGTGAAATTGGCTGCTTGTTGGTTTGTTTTGTTTTTTATTGTTGAAAAGAAATGACAATTTAGTTATTTTCAGGACAATTATCGGTTCTATCTTTTTTTCATTTTTATACTGTTGGTTTTAAAAAATAAAGAGAGTAAACATTACTGTTCAAGACACAAAGTTGACGATCTTATTCAGATATAACACTTCAGCACAAAAGCTATGGGCTAAGTTAGCTTTGGCTGTAAATAAGTTGTATCTTTACCATTAAGTACTCTATAGGATAAATTAAATTACATTTTTATGAAGTGTTTTTTTTATAAAATTATCACATTTTAATTTCAACGTATTTATTTAAAAAAGAATAATATGCAAAATATAATTTTTAAGTTGTTAACTGTCCAAACTCTAAACTTCAAGTGTACTCCGTTGTTTCACTTTACTTGTAACTCCTTCGCCTTAAATACTAATCGCTCAGCAAATATAACATATATTTATACCCCTCACCACAAAAGTTGAAAAAGGGTATATATACTACCCTGCCAACATGAGTTTCGTACGGCGTGGACGCAAAGGCAATGGAATTCAATTATTTTTAGTGACGAGTCCAATTTTGACTGTCTGTAGGGGATACCCGAAGTATACGAACTAAAACGCACAGTAAAGTTTCCCGGCAGCGTTATGATATGCGCCTGCATGTCAGCCAAAAGCTTAGGAAAAATTACAAAGAAATGGTTAGAAAACAATAATATTAATGTTCTCGACTGGCCGTCCTCTAGTCCTGACTTAGAAGCTATTGAATCGGTTTGGCCTATTATGAAAAAACGATTGAGAAGTGATCCTCAAACAACAGTTGCAGGCCTTAAGAAAAAAATACAGGAAATATGGGAATCTATTACACCAGAGTAATGCCAAACATTAACAAAGTCTATGAACAAAAGAGTCACCCCAGTAGTTAAGGCCAGAGGTGATGTTACTAAATATTAAAGTGAAATATTATACAGTACGAAACTAAGGTGGCCACAATTAGCGCCTTAGTACATATAGTTGTTTGAATTTTTTTATCTTTTTTTTAGAAGTAAGCAAATAAAATAATGATTGTTTTTGTTACTTTATTAAAAAATAAATTATGTTTTAAAAACTAGCAACTTTTTTTAAATTAATTAAATGCTGATCAAAATAAACATGTTCATCTTTCATTTACGAACATATTATCAGAGAGTACGAAACTCAAGTTGGCAGAGTAGTATATATATATATATATATATATATATATATATATATATATATATATATATATAAGTTTGTCATCCCGTTTTCAAGTTCTACAATATCCATTTCCGACCCCATATAATCTATATATTCTGAGTTCTTATGCATAGCTAAGCTAATTGAGCGGTTTCCGTCTGTCCGTCTGTGTTATTGTTGAAATAAAGTTTGCAAAGGCACTACATTAGGTAGAGAAATTTCAAATACGCCAATCGATCAGGCATAGTTTCGAAAGAGTTTGTATTGAAAATCACCAAGATCGGTCATATCATTGGCGCTCGTCCATATTATCCGTGTTACGGAATTTTTTCAAATTTTTTTAAAATATCATTTTAAAACTTTTGAATAGATCTTTAAGGAAATACTAAAATTTTTTAAAAAGCTGAACCCATTAAGAGCCGATGGCATTTTTATGTCAAATTATGCATATGTAGTACTTATTTTTTTTCTTATTTTTTAATTCTCCGCCACCTCAATATTTGCTTTTTTGATTGGAGTTACTTCACTAAATTAGATTTACAAAGATGGTAAAGAGTATGTAAGATTAAGCATAACCGAATAAAACACTCTTACTTGTTCTTTAGTAATTTTTAATGTTGTGTTTACTTGTTTAAAATATTGCGTCAGCATACTAGTTATAATAATAGACAAATACATTCGTTATTTACTTTAACAATCAAAAAGAAGAAAAACAAAAATTACTATTGTTACGTGAAGATACTGTCGGATCATTGGAGAAACTCGTTTTGGAGCAATAAGCTGACGTTTTCTCAATTTTACTTGCATGCAGAAACATACAACCGTGAACAAAAGTAATCGACATTTTGCTGTTTCGCTGCTTAACAAATTTCTTTGACAAGACTAAATGTTGCTTTTTTTAAAACTCAGTCATATCAGAATCTATTCTGAAAATTTCTTTTTCATTTGAAAGCTAATGCTTACAAATTGGCCCCGTTTGAAAAACAGTTCATAATCTTAAAAATTAAAGGGTGTCCTATACAACACACATGTTTTTTTGTGTATTATGAACCGTAAAGGGCACTACTTTAAAATTAAAAAAAAAAATGGGTAACACTATAGATTCCAATTGCAAAAAGTAGTAGCAAAATAAATTTGAACATTAAAGGGTTTCCCCATAGGTGACACAAATTGACCCATGTTGGGCTTTTATTTTAAACCGTTCTAGGCAAACGCTAGTAAATTGAACAGAATGTCGATTCACCGTTATAATAACAAGTACAAATTTTTAAAATTATAAATTAAAGGGTGTCCAACAGTACCTATAATTTGATGTATAAT
Organism: Gymnosoma rotundatum; assembly: GCA_916610165.2. Lineage (NCBI taxonomy): Eukaryota > Metazoa > Arthropoda > Insecta > Diptera > Tachinidae > Gymnosoma > Gymnosoma rotundatum. The sequence continues at coordinate 68,329,567 of OU744338.1, read as the reverse complement.
TTTCAACGAACCTGTGTTGCTCACTTCGCTATTACAAAAAGTATAAAATATGGATTTGGGTATTCCAATAGATGATATGAAGTATAAATATTTTTAATTATAAATTAAAGGGTGTTACAATAGTTAGTGTAATATGATGTATATGGCCAAACTGATTAACTCATTAGAAATTAATTTTTTTTCCCAAAATTATACAAAAAGAATTAAGCATTTTTAATTTACTATTACATTTTTATAAATAAACATATCCGCCGACAAAAATATTATTCAACCAAAATAACATCAAAAAGTAAACTACAATATTATTCATATACGTACACACACTTATAGATATTTTATTTATCATTGTGTTTAATTACTTATTTTAATCGTAGCTGTAGTAAATGCAAACATTTTATACTTTTACATTCTCTCGTGTTAATGAATCATTTAGTGTTAAATCGGAATTAAATCTGAGAAGTTTTTGTTCAACCTTACATATACGTTTTACTAATGTTTTTTGATGAAATCGTATGTCTTTATTGGTATGTAGCAACAAGACCTTGAAAGCTATTGGGTTTTGATATCGTTAATGCAAACGAACCACCAAGCGCTTGAATATTTTGCTTTAAAAACAAATTAAAGAAAAACAATTTTCATACAAAGTTTTAAGTTACATGCAGCTACGTTTAACAAAACAAGATTCTACGGTAGGAGCCACTCAAATAACTTAAGTTACAATTAGATCAATAAAACCGACAAAATGGGATAATCAGTTATCTGTAAGACAAATTTTTTGTTTAAAGAAAAGCTTTTCAAATTTTGTTTTCGTTTTTTTTTCGTAAATTTTTACTTCTTCGACACATATTGCGGAAAAAAAAGTTCATTCAAATGAATGTTCTTTGTGTTGTTGTTTTCCTGCAGTCCAGTAGAAAAATGCATAAACTACTTTTGCTTTTTTCAGGTATGTGATGGAAATTAACCGTTTTAAAAAGTTAATCGTCTTTTCAAATCGATTAAACTGTGACCGATTACGAGCGATTTCATATTCCACTAATGTTTTATTCTCATATAATTACAACTCTGTTGAATCTTAAAATACAACTGTTAACTGCTTACACGTTAATATTATTTAAATATTTTTGGAAATATTTATACAACTTGCCTTTTGTTGCTAGTGTTTCATTTATCCTTTTGGATAAGCAAAATATGTACATAGTATTTATATGCAACAAATTTATTTTAACAGATTCATTGAACATTTTCTTCTGAACAAGGAAGGTTTTGTAGAAATTTTAAACAACACTGGAAGTTATTTAAATCGGTCGTCAATTTCAGCGGCAATAAAATTAGCAGCTATTTTAAGATTTTTCGCAGAAGGTAGCTTCCAACGATCTGGTGGAATGATATAAATATAGCCATGCATCGGACTACAGTGTCTAAAAGTTTTTCTTAATTACTTCGACTTTTAGAAAGGAAACTTTGTCCGGAAATGATAAATACCATAGATGCGGAATTACGATTAAGTAAAAAATTCTTTTGTAAAAATATGGTATTCCTGGGGTTATACGATGTATAGACGGGACTCACGTTCCACTAAAGAGTCCCAAGCGGCAAGAGCACCTATTTTTCAATAGAAATGAATACTATAGTTAAATGCTATGATTATATGTATTTTATCAACGTAAAATAAAATGCATTTTATATATTTTAGATTTGTGATTATAATATGTGTATAAAATGCGTTGATGCAACTCGAGCCTCGATTTGTTTATATTCAGTATGAGCACTGCTCGAAATTTTTTTTATGGAAAAGTACCAAAACGATGAACGTGGCTCGTGGATGTTAACTGATTCGGGATACACCCTTGAACTGTTTCTACTGACACTGCATAGAAACGCGACGAGTCTTTGCCATCAAAGGTTTAATAAAAGAAATGCCTTGGCGATAAATGTGGTAGAAAGGACTATAGGTATACTAAAAAGCCGCTTTAGATGTTTATCAAAAACACTTTGGTATTCTCCTGAGAGAGTTGTTCTCAAAGTTGATAATCCAATAGAAGTTTCAGAAGAACGTACACAAATTGAAATTGATGACCATAACGGATGAAGAAGGTACCATAACAAGAAACGCTGCAAATATCATACGTGATCACATTGCTGAAAGTTTAAGTTAGCGTTAATATAAAAACCTTATTAAAAAAAACATCCTTAAATAAAAGAGAATTTAATTTTTTTTTAAATAATTTTGGGTATTTCATTGGTATTTCAAGAGGTCTAACTCTAATTGCTTCCTTTTTATTTCCAAATCTTTTTTTTCAGGTAATTTTTTTCATAAATGGCTTTTTCCATTTCTTGATCATGACTTTTCAACTCTGTTGTATTATTTTCAGTTAAATTTTCTATTGATTTATACACACGTCTTATGTTGGACCCAATTATGTCTAACTTCTCGTCAATTGTTTAGATATTTCTATTAAAGTTTTTAATGATTCTGAAAGTTCTTCTCCTTTCTTAATGTCAGTGTTAATATATTCTTTTAAGCTTTTATCTTGGAATATCATCTAATAAATTATTTGACTGTGTTTTTCCAATTTGGCTTTTTGATGTCAATGGAGCATCATGTAAACCAAGTTTGAAATCTGAAAATACGTCTCCTCCAATTATTGCTTTTAATTTATTTATTTCCTCTACCAGGAAGTATAATCCATGGATTTGACCATTTACCTCTTCCTTTTTTTTAAATATATATTTGATTATGAGGGCCTCCTCTCATAGAAACAGTTTCTTTCTTGTTGGTTGAAATTTTCTTCTTAATAAAAGTTTTCCAGTTACGCCATACCTAGTGTATATTTATAAAACAGTTTTACATATGTCGTTGTAGGCACTTTTGTTATACTTGCATGTAAACTTACTTTTTTTCCAACTACTTATACCATGTACGGTAAAGTCTCTCTATAAACTTTCCACATCTACTCTGTCGCATTTGGTAAGCCCCTGTGCAATATCAAGATGGTTTTCCATAAACTGAATGATTGCATCTTCTTGAAGGTTGTTCTTATGCTTCCCTCTATTTATAAATATAGACATATATGTATAAATCACGAAATAATTATTTATAACTTTCAACTAAATTTTATTAAATATTTTTTAAATTTTTTTGCGTTTCGTTAAAGTAAATTGAGTCGATTTAAAAACGAATTTAAACTGACATTATCGAATTGCGTCACATAGCAAAATCGTCATTTTATTATTGAAACAAAATGGAATATAAAATCGTTACAATAAATGGGGGCTTGTAAACGCATCTCAGTTTTTGTCGATTTTAAAAAGTTTTAGAGACGAAAACGATTGTTATCACATACCTGATTATTTAAGACCAAATAAAAATAATAAATATTTAAGTCTTTTATATTTGTGAATTTATTTTTATTTTAAGTCTCCAACCCCAGCGCTGGTGATTATTAAGAGAACAATTTTATTTTCCTGGGCTCAATTATTACCCATTTGCGTCACTGTATATTATTTTTTAAGTGTATTAAATTATTTGTTTTCAAGAAATGTCTGCTCATATGTTCAAATATGCACGTAAATACATACGTAAGTTCAAACATAAGCATGTTCATGGTTTTCAGTTTTTGTTAAAGTTAATCTAAGCTCCAGGCAGACACAAGAAAACTTTGCAAATCAGTTGCTTCCACATATTTTTCTGTTTCTTTTATTTGGAAATAAAATAGTACATTACAAAACTATAAAGCGCAAAAAGGTATTATTGATAGATAGCAAGTTGTTGGCCTGGCCGCTGGTTTCCGTCATGACCCGCGTTATGCAAAATGTAAAAATTCACCTTAAAAAATATAAAATGACATAAATGGAAAAAATCAAAACTTTGCCGTTTGAACACAAATAAATGATTAATTTTAAATAAAAAATAGCAGAGAAAAGTAATGTTCGATATTTGAGATAAAAATTGCGCGTCCTTATACTTTTATTTTTATGTTCACTGACCTTAAATATCACTAGAAAAACTAGACAAAATCTGATAGTGAAACAATTATTTTTTCAGTTATTAATTTGGTATAATTTGTTGCGGTTCTTTCATTTATAAAAGTTTTAGAACAACTAAAACAACATTGTTGTTTTCAAGATGAAAGTCTGGCCCATGTTCCAAAATTCGTATTTTTAGGTTACATATAATGGACTATGTTTTTGGATTTTTTTTTACCAAAAGAGAGTCATAGCATTGCAAAAAACCTGTAGAAAATTATTTCTTGATGGGTAAAGCTTTAACATATTGTTACGTTTTTTACAGTTACCACTGTGGCTAAATTCTGTGTTCGAACTTTATGGCTTTCTCTGGCTATACTTTTTCGATCTACCAACGCAGCCATTGAGGCTGCTCAGCTTTTGTTAGCTAACTTGTGGTTTTGTTATTCTATAAACACACCATTAGTTGAATTAGCTTATTCACCACGCTCATACGGAAACAACTACAGGGGCTGCCAGATTTTTGTTATTATTCGTAACAATATATTCTGACTTCTTATAAATAGGGAAATCGATTTAGCGATGTCCGTCTTTCGTCCGTGTCTGCCTCGGCAAACTTGATATCACAAAGCAAATAAATATGTCAATCCATCAGATATAGTGTCGATATAGCCAAAACCCCACGCCGCTGCCTCTAATTGTTTCATGTCATTTAGAACAATAAAGTAACTCCAATCAAAAAAATAAATATATGGGGTGATTCAGAATTAAAAAATTATAAAAAAACGTCAAGTGTAAAAATTGGCGCTCGACCATATTTTTCGAGTTACGGGTTCTGAAATTTTCAAATTTTTTGATTATAACTTTTCCAATATTCATTTTCGATCTCATAAAGTATATATTCTGACTTCTTATGTACAGCGAAGTCGATTAAGTGATGTCCGGCTGTACATCTGTCCGTCCGTGCTAGTGTTGAAATCAAGTTTGCCGAGGCACTAGATCAGCTAGAGAAAATTTAAGCACTCCAATCGATCAGACATAGTGTCGAAAGAGGTACTATTGGAAATCAGCATTATCGGTCCATGTCCTTCGAGGCACGCCTACCTCTAATTTTTCCATATGATTTGGAAGAATGAAGTAACTTCAATCAAAACAACAGATACATGGAGCAATACAGAATTAAAAATTAAGTACAAAATACCAAAAGGAAAAATTGTCGTCCGTGCATATTTTCCGAGTTACGGGCCTCTGAAATGTTAAAATTTTTAAAAATATCAATGTGGGTATCGTTTATAAGTTTTTGATGAGATCTTTAAGGAAATACTATTATACATATTTTTAAATATGCTTAACCCATTAAGAAGCGATGACATTTTTATGTAAAATTATGTAGAACTTCTTATTTTTTAATCCTCTGTTACCCCAATATTTGCTTTTTTGATTAGAGTTCGAGATTGTAAACAAAAATTGCTCGCGAGTTTTATTCTTTTTATACCAACTATTCTAGAACGATTAGTTTTGTAGATATTCTGCGCATAAGTGGGGTCTGGGAAGGCGATTGAAGAATAAATAAAAGTTTTCGGACAAAACTTTTTTATCTAAACAAAAAAATATATTTTTTCTTTTTGTTTGAAAATTTTTTACTGATTTTAGTTACAAAGTCCATATTGATCTTTGATGTGATGAAAACCTGATTTAATATCTTTTATATCTTCGGAGATATTTAAGGCAAAATTTCATTCACAAAATTTCACTTTAGTTCCTTCTTGGTTTTTGGCGGCACTTTTTACAGCTGATAAATAAAATACGTAAAGAAAATTAATTACAAACTGCTAGAGATAGCAAACTAAGATACACATTAAAGACGTGTTGACTTGTATCGTCATATATTTTTGATTATGGCACTGTGGTAACAAAAGAAATTTTAAAATTTGGGGTCAGTGCTAGCCTTAGCCGACCGTTTGCCATTGCCGATATTATTTGCCTTAGCCGCCACCGGTAGTCTTCTACAATCGGCTTCGCTCTCTGCTTTCAAGTCTAACAGTACTCAAAATATGGTATGCTTGAAAATGAGATGTAGTAAACATAATTTTCATCTTTTCGTTTATTTCCATTCCTATTTTTGTATGTTGTTTTCACTTTTTAACAATTTAAGATAAAATCTTTTGGTACCATCGTTTAGCGCAAACTAGCTGCCATTAACCAACTTTAACGCATATATTTTTTTTAAGCAATAACTGTTACTTCTTTATAGGCATTTGAGAAGGGTAACGACATCCGACTACATAATTTTAATTTCAGATATTTTACTCATTTGCTAGTGCTAATGCAAAACACAGTTAGTTACTAATTTATCTTAATGATAAATTTTTAGTTTTTCCATGTTGCACACTTTTTATTTGTAATTTTTTAGAGGATATAAATATTATTAATTAACTAAAATTTAAACTCCCTCTGCAAAATAAAGGGTATAAAATATAAGAAGTTTTATATAAGGTGCCATCGTATTGAGTGGCGAAAACAATTTGCACAAATTGGTTTTAAAAATGAAGTATTAATTATAATCATCAGCAAAACTCCTCCCAAAACGAATATCAGCTTAATTGCTTTTAGCTGATGTTTTCTGAGGTTGGACAAAGCAGCAATGCAAGAGGTACACATACATACATATGTACAGTTGTCAATAAAGTTTACATACAGAGTGCAGCTCAAGTTTAGAAAACATTAAGAAACTGACCTTAAGCTCTGTAAAGATGGTTGTCAGATCTTACAATATTGTCAGAAAACTATAAAGAAAACGCCTAACAATCGTGTGAACTTACAATTGTTGTCTGGCAATATTGCGAGAAAAACCATTGTCAGATAATTGTCAGACTTCTACCTAACAATAATATCGTCAGATATCTTACAATTGTGTGAACACTTTTATTTGCTATTGTCAGTTCAAAATACATTGTAATATGTTGGAAATTTGTGAAATAAAAGTAAATGTGTAAAAAGTTCTTTAAAAAACTTAACATAAAAATACAATTAAAATTAAAGTAGAAAAAAGATTAAATTAAAAAAAAAAGTAATTTGACATATATGGCCCTATCTTTTGAACCGTTATATTAAAACACTTGAAAATTAGACAAATAGACCATGAATTTATAGGGTATGTTAAGAAGCATAAATAGTTAAAATTAAAAATTAAAGAGTGTCCCAAAAGTTGATGTAAGTGGCCAAATTTGAGAACCTTTATAGATAAACAGCTCAAAACTGTTTTGAAGTCGTTTTTTGCAAGAATTATTCTTCTTAACCCTCGCTATAAACGTTTTGATTAATATCCACATGTTTTATTATAATTTAAATAAAAAAAATGAAAATAAAATGTCTCTTTGTTTTAATTCTGGCAATAAAGCTGTAAATTTTTGCCACTTGGCAATTCTTACCACCGTGTGAACAAACAATTTTTTGTTTGACAATGTTGTCACATAAAGTTATTGTCAGATAATTGTCTTACAATGGAATTGCCAGTTTTCTGACAAATGCTTTGACATCGTGTGAACTGACAATCGACATTGTGGTGATAATTTTTCTTTGCCTGGTCATTGTCAGCACATTGTTAGGTCTGCCAATATTGTAAGACCTGACAACCAGCTTTAGATATTTTTGTAAAATTTTTATTTTAAGCGACAGTTTAATGGTGTTTTCTGTTGTGAAAATAACTTTGCCTTGTAAATGGATTTTTTTTTTTGTGTTAAGAAATATCATAATGTTTTCAATACTACGCTGCGGGAATATTAAGTTAAATTAGCTAAACTTTAATAAAATCGTGCTATTATCCCGATCAAAATTATTAAATACACCGATATTGATTATTAAGGGAGAAAGCACGTCTCGCTACCGCTTACTTAACTCTTCAGGAAACTTCTCATAATCATATTAAATAAACTAAAGATTTTTGTCCAAACAATGAAGTAAAGACAAAAATCAAAGTTTAAGCAAAAACAACAATAATCAAGAAATGATTTTATTTTTATTTATTCACTGTATACGGCTGACTTTTATTTCGTCTCTTTAACAGTAAAAAGATGATGGAAAATGAAATAAAAACAATAAATAAAACACCATAAAGCACTGCGATAATTTATTTTTGTTTTGTGCACGGGCACTTGCAAATTAATAATTAAAATTTAATTATTGAGGGCGAAAGCACGTCTTGATGGCACTTTCGCTTAGGCATGAAAGCTAGCTTTCACCCTTAATAATCAATAGTTTAAATCTTTTGATTTCGAGCATGATTTTATTAAACTTTAATTAATTTAATATGTTTAAATTTTTTGAGTTGCAAATCACCCAGCAGGAAAATAACAACTAATTACTAAACATGTAAATAATTTATTATTTTAGAAATAAAAATATTTAATTTCTTTGTAATTCTGTTTTATTGCACCTGCCACAATAATAACATATTGATTAACAACTATATACATACCTACATTTGCCGAAAAAGGAATGTATTGTTTCTGAATTATTTCTCTTTTTGCTTGTTCTCTTCATATGTTGGAAAAAAATCTGCGTACCAGTTAATACCCTGTTCAGACATACCCTTTAATTGCGCAATTAAGGAATTTACATAATTAAGGCCTTAGTTGAGCTCAGCTTACCATATAAGAAGTCAATTAATAAATTGAGCAATTAGTACTTAATTGCATCACTAATTGAATAAGGTGCGAAATGCAACCCTTGCCAACAAGAACGTATACTGGGAACTGTGTTCAGTGAGAAGAAGAAAATTCATAAGATTGACAAGCCACAAGTAAAAATTACAAAGAAACAAATAAAAAGAAAATTGCGGGTCAAACGAAAATGGCTTTTAAAACTTCCAACATCAAAGCAACAACAAAAAGCCATCTTTTGTAATAAAAAGAGAAATCAGCTGGGCGGACAACAACACCTAGTAAAATAAATATGCCTTGTGCCAATTGAATAAGCTTAATTGAACATATGTGCGCACCAAATTAAATTGCGCAATTAAAACTAAATTGATTCAATTAAGAAAACATGGTATAAGAAAAGTTAAAAAATTAAGATCAACCAATAAGACTGTTATATGTTATCGGCTATGGCGGATCTTACATACCCCTCAAACGTGAACAACCATATGTACCATTTTGCAGATTTCCCATTGAATAGCTTAAATAAAAATCGGCATAACAAATGCTTTCCTACCATAAAGGATTTTTGTTAAAAAAAAATACGTTTTTCCGAAAATTTTAAGTTTTGCTTAGGGTTTCTGACTTAACTTAGTAAATGAAAAGGTTGCTGTATCAAGTGAAAGCTTAAAAGTTTTTCATTAATTTTTATCATAAATGCCAACCACCTGCAAACAAAAGTAAAAAAAATTAAGAATTTTAGAGGCAGGCGTGGTGTTTTTCCCGCTGTCTAAAAGAACATGGACCGGTCTTGCTGATTTTCAATAGCATAGATCGATTGGTATATTTAAATTTTCTCTAGCTCATCTAATGCTTTCGCAAAGTTGATTTCAACACGAGCACAGACGAATAGAAGGACATCGACTTCGCTAAGGATAAAAAGTCAAAATATGTACACTTTATGCAGTCGGAAATAAATATTGTAGAAATTACAAACGGAATGACAAACTTAGATATACTTTTCATGAACGTATGCGGTATTCAGTGTTATTTTTCAGACGTAGCGAATATTTATGGTCTTTTTTGATAATTAGTTAAAAAACAAAATCTTTATCATTGGCTAGTGATTAAATAGTTTCAAAGCATTACCAATAACAACCGTCTTTAAGTTAGCAGTAGAGCATTATTTTAAAATGGCACATTTATAACAAAAATTTTGTGAAATGTATGTGTTTCAAAAATGTTAGGAAACGTTAGAGTCATGGGAACATACTCTCGTTTTCGCATTTAATGTCTTTAAATCTTAAATATCAAGTTTTACACCTTCTTACTTGAGATTGATAAATTATTTAAATGTTCATATCTATCTGAAAAATAATGTAGGTTTATTTTTGAAAGTTATTTATTTAATTTTCATTAAAACAATTATTTTCTTCCAATTTCAATTAGTACTTAAACAGTTTCATTAAAATTTAATTAACATTAGTAAAAAATTATAATTCAAATCAAATCATTAGCACTAAATTGTAGTTAAATATTTTTTATTGTCATCCATTCATTTCATTGGTAATGAAAAATCCCAAATTCTATATATAAGCAAAAACAAAACCTTAGTGCACCGTCTTTATCTAATTAAATTCAGTATTCAGTCGAATCTTATATACCATTCACTATCTATGTAAATCTAGTTTGATGAAGCAACTCCATCAAAAAACACTTATCGGGGTGACAGAGAATTAAAAAATAAGAAAAGAAAAGAAAAGAAAAGGAAAGTAAATATAATGATTAAAAAAGCTAAGTCCGCTTTCGTAAAAGACATAGTTTCCCAACTACTCTGGTAGATGTTGCTGAGGAAATCAGAAAAGAAATTGATAGTACGAATATAACTTTTCTAGAACTTTTGGATCATTCAAAAGCATTCGATACTGTCGATCATAGCATTTAATGTTTCAAATTAAGAAGAATATTTAATTTCTCCCAAACTGCCACGCATTTATTTTCAACATATCTTTGAGATTGTTATGTTAAGTCATCAAATGCAAATCCAACTCTTCCCCGGTAGGTCGAGGTATACCACAAGTTCATTTCTTGACCTCTTCTGTTCTCAGTGTACTCAAATAATCTTCCGCATACACTTGAACTACATAAATCTAGGATGTATTCAGATGATATACAACTTCATGTTAGTTGTAATGTGATTTCCTTGATTTATGCGTGGACAATCTCAATAATGAATTGATTGAAATATTTGTATAGGCCTCGGCAAATAGTCTTAGCACAAGTCCAAGAAAATCTAGTCATAGTTTGCCATAGTACTTAATGATCAACCTATTGAAATTGTTGAATCCACGAAGAATATTCTCATTTCAACAATATTCTCACGTGGTCTGACTATAACGCTTAATCTATGTTGAGAACACTCTGACAAACACAGCACTGCACTTCAATAAATATTAGAATTCTTTTCGCTAAAACTTATTCAATACCTATTCTCTTATATGGGTGTGGAATTTTCGCTAGTTGTGACATACATAGTTAAAGAAAACTTAACGTCGTTTTTAGTAATATCGATCGTTTATGGGTTGAAGCGATTTGAATGGGTTCAGCGTTTTCGATAAAATTTTATGGTGTGAGTTTTGATAGTCTGCTTAAGACTAGAGTTTTGCTATTCCTACAGAAGATTATTTACAATCCACAACCACAGCATTTATATGAGCGATTGACATTTTTAAGATCCATTGATATTGTTAATCTTTAGACGTCAGAGTTTGATATCCGAATGGCAATTCTTTTCATACGCCACCCGTCTCTGAAATAATCGTCCATATGACTCTTAAGTTATAGGTAATTCACTCTCACAGCCTTTTTATATTCATTTTTGTGGATAACGGTTTTTTTTTGCCTAAAACTCGACTTTGAAAGAAAATTTGAAGAAAGTGTTTTAATTTAAAATCTAAAATGGACATCTTTTCGTTTACAAATATAAATGTTTTCATAATTTATTGCACTCTATTTAAACTTGATTGGGCTACTTTATTTTTATATTTTGTCCGATTGTATATTAGAACGATTATTAAAATATTAATTACATTTTATCTTATCAGCCATAACTAACAAACTTTATTTGTTAAATATTGCCCGACATTAGCTGGTTAAAGTTTTCAATCAATATTAATTAAGAGATTTTATTATCCGCAAAGGTGTGAGTAATTGTATTTATAAAATTAAGCACCTCTTGTTAAAACAATTGACGTTAAGTTAAAATTAAAAGTTTTTAAAATTAAAAACTCAATTGTTAATATTTATACAATTAACAAAAAAGTTAGCTCTACTTGTCTAAACTGATTCATATAAACCCTCCCTCATAGCCTAAAATACTTATTATTTCCAATTTAATTTTACAAGTAAAAAAGAGTAATAGAAATGACTGTTAATCAATCACATTATTATTATTGTTTTATTTTTATTTTTTTTTTTTTTTTTTTTTTTTTTTTTTTTTTGATAAGTGGGTAATTTAAATTGCTTGTTTAACATAAATCTTTTTTTCTCATTTAAAACTGTCATTATTTACCATTGTATTTAAACATAATTTCTTAAAGCACCAAATACACAGTGCTACGGTATGTCCATACTTGTATGAATATGAGGTCGGTCGTAACGTCTGTAGGCAGGTATGCATACCGAATTCTGTGTATGTATGCAGAAAATTAAAAATTTTCAATTTTTTCTTAAGTCTGTATAACAAGAAAAAATTTTCGTCGCGTGAGTTTATTATGGCAATGTCGGATAACGAATTTCCTTGATGATTTCCGCAATGAAAACACATTTTGTGAAGTGAAAAGTGACAATTATAAAATTAACAAAAAAGAGGGCAAAGCTGGGAAAAGCTAACAGAAAAATATAAGGAAATTGAGACAGGTGCTGATGATAATTCAGTAAAAAAAATTAATGGAATGCGCAATTCGAACCGAAGGGAATTGGCGAAAATAAATTATAAATAAATTATTTCGTTTTCCGTTGCCATTTGCTCACGTCAAAAATCATATAAGAATTGATGAAGTATGAAAGACTGTTGCAATTTGGCAATTGCGCCAAATAAACATGCAGTAGCACTGTGTATTTGGCGCTTAAGCGACTGTAAAAAAGTAGAAAGTTGTCAGTTCGACTGGATTTTGCTCTTTTTATATTTGTGCCTCCATAACTCAGTTATTTCTAAAACGATTTTGAATTTTTTTTCTTATTTGAAAGGTGATACGCTTACAGTACGGTCCCGTTTAAAAAACAGTTTATAATCTTAAAAACTAAAGGCTTCCCCATTCAAATAAATGTTTTTACGTGTATTATGAACCGTAAACGGCACCACTTTATAATTAAAAAAACTGCGTATCACTATAGCTTCTAATGCCAAAAATTAATACAAAAATAAATCTAAAAATTAAATGGTGTCTCATTTTTTAATTCTCTATCTCTCCATATATTTGTTTTTTAGATTGGAGTTACTTCACTAAGCTAGATTTGTCCCGAAATTTGTTGACCAAACACATATCTCTAACTCACGGGTGGGCAACCTGCGGCCGGCCCTTATGCAGTGACAGGCAACAAAACAAAACTTGGAAAAAATTATATTCTTTTATCTTGTATTCGTATGAATACGAGGGCTACTAGTGAAAATGCGAATATTTATAATCAAAAATTGTTTTATTATTTTTCAAAGTATTTTCCAGCGTGATTTATACACTTTTGCATGCGCTCAAACAAGTTGTCGAAGCACTTTTTCCACTCCGATTGAGACACCTCTAAAACATGGTTTTTGAACACTTCAACAGCTTCTTCTGGCGACGAAAATCGTTGACCAGGCATTTTTTCTTGATGTGCGGAAACAAGAAGAAGTCATTAGGTGCCAAGTCAGGGCTGTACAGCGGATGAACCATTAATTCGACGTTTTGGCCGGTCAAAAACGCTCTGGTTTGAGCCGATGTGTGAGAGCTCGCATTATCATGGTGAACAATGATTCGTCTTCTCTTGTTGGTTTTTCGAATTTCTCCGATGACTTCAGGCAAACAAATTGTAGTGTACCACTCAGAAGTGACCGTCCTACGTTGCTCAAGCGGAACAGTCGCCACATGATCAGTTTTGCCGAAGAAACAGGCGATCATTTGCTTCGAAGTGCTTCTTCCACGAACAACTTTCGTTGGATATTGCTCGTCTTTGAAGACCCACACGGTCGTTTGTTGTTTCGTTTCGGGCTCATACGCATAGATCCATAATTCGTCACCTGTGACGATCTTATAAACGTCTTTTGAAGCACCGCAATCGTATTTTTGCAACATTTCTTTGCACCAATCGACACGAGCCTTTTTTTGAGCGTCTTTCAAATTGTGCGGGATCCAACGAGAACAAACCTTTTTTGCGGCCAGGTGTTCATGCAGTATCGAATGTATGCTGGTGGAAGAAATGTCCAAGGATGTCTTTATCTCTCGGTATGTCGCATGTCGATCTTGCATTATGAGCTCACGCACGGCATCAATGTTCTCTGGCACAACAGCAGTTTTTGGACGACCTTCACGGAATTCGTCTTTGAGCGAGCTTCGGCCACGATTAAATTCATTATACCAATTTTTCACAGCACCATCGCCATACAAAGATTTAAGTTCATCAATGCACTCTTGTCGTGATAATCCACGTCGATAGTTGTGAAAAATGATGGCACGAAAATGTTCACGAGTTAATTCCATTTTTTTCTATATTAATTTTTTCAAGTCACTGTAAACAACACAAATAATGGTCGTACGTCAAAACGTTTTGGGTACGATTATGCTTAAAAATGACAAACTTTCCAATGTAAATGTCAGATTGCACTTGGCAGCACTCAGTGTTGCCAGGCTAGAAATATATATAGCAGCCCTCGTAGTTGATCAAAATGATTTGCCTACTTATTTCGGATATTTTATTGTGGCTGCTTTTTTCCTTTGGAAATTCAAATATAATATTTATTTTCAGTCCCAATTTATTATTATTATTATTTCACTTATTGTTATCATTTTTTTCCCCTAAATTTTCTGAAAATTTTGGGCAAAATTTTTGTGGTTCTGCAAATTATATTATTTATTTTTGTGTTTCACGTTTTAAATAATTACTTATTTAAAGAATAATAAAATTAATTTCTAAAATAGATTATCTTTGTAAATTCAATTAACTATTTAAGCTCTAACACACTTTTCGCGCTTCGTAATGCGATCCAATTGACATTTTTCGAATGGACCACACTTAACATTGCCACAACGAACTGAACCAGAACCTAAATGAAAGTTTAAAAAATATAAAATGTTAAAATAATTATTATTAGATTGACTTTATTTTTCGTTACCATATTTATCAGGTTTTGTGCCATATTTATCACCACTGCCACCATTTGTCAACATGTGCGGAGGAACACAGGATTTTTGGTTGCACAAATCAGGGCAGCATTTTCCACCCATCGAAGCGCAATCACTGTCTTTATAGCAACGTGGAGAACATGTATAAATTTTCGAAGAAGGCGGGCAATCTTTTTTAAATTAAAAATTATTAATTTTTGTTTGCATTATGAATTTGATACTATGAAATTTTGCAGCTTAATGTTCTTACCTTTTGCCTGAATAATCAAAAATAAATTCAAACATAATAACAAACAAGTTAAACAAATCATTTGAAATTTAGCTGTTAATTAAAAAAACACATTTTTTTGTTTAATAAAATTTTTTAAATATCTAAATAAATTACGTATATTATTTATTTAATAAAATCATACCCATCATTGTCTATTTTAATTATTTTTTAACGTCAAGACAAAGACGCTTGTATATTCAACGTGTAATAATAAATGACAGAAAAAAACTCAATTTACAAAAGATTGCGTTTTGTATGACCGAGAACTGTTACTACACTGAATAAACAATTGTTTTGTTTTTAATACAAACCCTATTTAAATGTTGACAAGTGCTGTTTTGTTTATTTTTTTAATGAGAGTTTTTATTATGTTCATTGCTGAAGGTTTTTTTTTTTTTGACGATAGTTTGTTTACAAGAGTACCCTAAAACCGGTTGATGCAGAAAATTCACTCACTCACACAATAAAAAATTCATTGCAAAAACTCTTATATAATCAGCAAAGGTTCTTTTTTTATCACAGAAGTGGAACATGTAATTTTTGTTTTAGAGTTTGGTTAGGGACATGAATTTAAATGTTATAAGTTGAGATTCAGTTTCGACCACAAAAAATGCAAGTCTGGGCCATTAAATACATATTACATTATTAATATAAATATTATTTTATTAATGTTAATAAAGGGTCCGCCAAATAACTTTTTTTTAAAGTGCGAAGCGAAAACGCATTGGATGATCAGTTCAACTCCTGAACCAATTGGACTTTGTATGACGTCATACCAAGGTCATTATGCAATGATGTCTCCGAAATGTTCAATTGTTAAGAACAACGCTGAATTGATGTTAATGGCGCTTCAAGCACACTTTCTGCCACAGCAGCAATATTCTCGGGTGTACGCCCCTTTTTTGGCTTTTCACGCTTTGGTTTATCGATGAGGATGTCAGTTTGTTTCGCTTTTTTCTCAAATTAACGAACGTACGGAGCTGACGGTTCTTCCCTTCTTCCAAAATCCGTACGCAATTTTCGCACACAATCTGCCACATTACCATGATTTTCAAAGTAATATTATTTTCCAACGTTGTTCAAGCGTATGAACAACCATATTCGTTCAGCGAAAGGATAAAACTAATTATCTGTCAAATCAGACATGAGCTAAGTGTTACCATTTACGAAATAAGCACTAGTTAAAAAAAAGTTAAGTGGCGGACTCTGTATATGTTCTACGTTTTTTATAAAAAATTTTAATTTTATTTTGCTTTTGTTTCGGCAACACAATTTTTCGAAGCAAAATGTAGAGAGCACTGAGAAATTAGTTGACGTCTACAATTTATTGCTTTCAAATAAAAGTTTCTTTAGAAAAATGCTTAATTTTATACTGTATTTCCACTTAAATAAACTAATATATTTTCAAGGAGTTATTTTGATGTAAATAAAGTAAGCAATATTAACCCTGGAGTTAATGTCGACGTCGTTGACGGCGTTTGAACGCCGAAAAAGTTGAAACAGATTGAACTTTTACGGCGTTGCAACGCGTTGAGATTAACTGCTCTCATACAATTTCATACGATTCAACCTTTTTTTTGACATTTGACGCCGTCAACGACGTCGACATTAACTCCAGGGTAAGAATCTTAATTAATTGTTGCTTAAATATTTTTTTAGTTTGTGTTGTGCTTAGAAATTCTATTGTTTTGAATTCTAAAATTAATGAAAAATCTTTTGTAAATAAAAGCCCCTTTTTATTAAAGTTAGTCGTCAATTTACTTTTAATTCAACTATAATTTATAGTAAGTGCTTATGTAAAATAATTAAAAAGATAAATAAATTTATAGATAAATTATAAGTAAATAAATAAAAAAAATATTTCATTTTATTAATTTAATTAAATAATTAAAAACTTAATTAGATAAATTCAATTAATGTAAAATACATAAAAATTACTCACCAGCATATTAATAACAATTTTTAATAGCAACTTTAGGTGAAAATATTTTTCTGGTATGAAAACTGAATTTTCTTATCAAAATACTATTAGATTTTTTTAGTCTTTAACTTTATTAATTAAAATCAAAAATAGATGTCTTATTTTACTTCAAGGTATAAAATAAAAAAAAAACAACATGTTCTCAGAATTATACTGTGTTCAATTCAAATGAATCACTCTAATCATAGACGTAGAAAAACTAAACAAATCAAATGCCATATTAATATTCTAAAATGTTTTTCATTATGATAAGGGATTCGCCGTCCTTAAACATTAAGAAAAATTTTTCAGAATATTATAATATGTATTTAATAAGTATGTTTTTAAATAAAATACAATATTAAAAATATGTTTTAAAACCATATTAAAAGTGTCTTCAATTAGTTATTGCTTGGTTTGCTGCGCTTCTGATATTTATCTAATACGTTTATATGATATACATGTTAGAGCAAAAACAAATAAACACTTGCTTAATTCATATTGAAGTACTTTTCAATTAATGTCATAAAGAATATGACGTCAGATCTGTACACTTGGAAGGTATAAAAGGCAAAAGTAAAACTAAAAAGTTTGTCATTTTTTTAATGAAAATATTTGGTAGTGTACAGAATTGAAAAATAATTGAAATAAAAAGTTTCTATCAGAATTGAAAAATAATAGAAATAAAAAGTTTCTATCATCAGAAGTGGGATACATTTAGCCTACACCGCACTCTATTGGGAAAATGGCTCAAGATGACCTCAATCTGAGAGGTCAGATTTCGCAAAATTTGAACCTGCAGGAGGAAAGTCCAGAGTCTAGACCTAACAATTTTGTAATTACAATGGAGGCAATTAATAAAATTTTGGAATCCACACAAAGGTCACAATCAACCGACGCATTGGTGGGTTTTCCGAGTTTTGATCCGGATCACTCCCGCGTTGATATTCAGAAGTGGTGCGCGGATATTGATACAAGGGTACAACGACGGTTTGCAGAATTTTGACATTTTGCCTAGAATACTAGTTTCTCTGCTTGGGAGAGCAAAATTATGGTTCAATAAGTACGGATATCAACTTTATAGCTGGCCGGACTTACGTGCTTCTTTGATACACGCTTTTTCTAATGGTGCAGACATTATTACACAACTCAGGAAGGTTGCTAACTCAGAAAGCAAGGAATATGCTTCCTATACGGAGTTCGTAATGGAAAAGATTTGTCAAATTAATCAATTACCTTTTGAAATTCCAGAAGACAAAATGGTCAAAATTGTCATCGGATGCATAAGTGATGTTAGTTTAAGAAATTCTCTTACATTTGTTATGCCATCAACTGTGCAAAGTTTGATCAATCATTTGTCTTCGATACGGAAAAACCTTTGAGAGAAGTAGAAAATATAACACGCCGTTTGCAAGAAAATAGACCAGTATTCAATATTGAGAAAAAGGACAAGTTACCTAATCCATTGAAACGTAGGCGTGTAGGGGATGAGAAACGTTGCTATGGATGTGGCGAAAAAGGTCATATTAGAGCTCATTGCACGGAAAATCAAAAGACAAACGAATTGGTTGTACAGAAAATACTAAGCAACCCCATGGAAACCAAATTTAAGTGTTCTTTTTGCGGAAAATCTGGACATGAAGAACAAACCTGCTGGGCTAAACAACGAGCTGACCGAAAACAAATAAATCTATGCAAGATTTCGTTGGTATCAGATGATTACACTCCAGTGGTTATTAAGGGAAAATTATATCGTTGTCTTCTTGACACTGGATCTGATTGTTCGTTGATAAGATCTGACATTGCTGAAAAAATATCAGCGAAAAGAACTACAAATTTACTGTCTGTGCAAGGTATTGGGAGAGAACCTATTTTGCTATATGAGAGGCTTGAAACATTTGTAGAATTTGAAGACCTCACTGTTGAGGATAGCCTTTATTTGATTGATAAAAAACATTTACAAAATGAAATTATTATTGGTAAAGACATTTTGAAAGATCCTACCCTTACAATTACAGTTACTGCCAATGGATCGTACTTACATCGCAGTAAGTCAGTTTTTTTGTCTCAAAACCAAAAATATTGTTACCACAACTGGTAGTATGTCAAAGCCTCGTACAAAGGAGTTGGATGTTGTTTAAGGTAAGTACTCCAAACACTTTATAGCGGGTTTTCATACGGCAAGGGTAACTACAGGATCCCTAAGTATACGTTTAATGAAAGATGCCAATATTTTCTTTAGACAATATAGGATGGCACACAGTGAGCGGCATATAATAAAAGAAATTATTGCAGATTTGATAAATAATGGTATAATAAGAGAGAGCCACTCACCGTTTGCGAGCCCAATGATTCTTGTCAAAAAGAAAAATGGACAGAATCGCCTTTGTGTAGATTTTAGAGCACTTAACAAAATAACTGTAAAGGACCGCTATCCTTTGCCGAGGATAGAAGATCAACTAGATGAATTGTGTGGAAATAAATATTTTACGTCATTGGACATGGCATCTGATTTTCACCAAATTCCAATTGCTGAAGATTCTATAGAAAAAACTGCTTTTGTCACACCCGATGGACATTACGAATATTTGTGTATGACATTTGGTCTCGCTAATGCACCTGCTGTTTTCCAGAGTGCCATAAACGTGGCTTTGGGTGAGTTACGCGGCAAATTGGCTTTGGTATACATGGATGATGTGCTAATAGCATCCAAAACCATTGATGAAGGTCTTGAAAAGCTTGACATTGTACTCAAAGCATTAGTTGGAAGTGGGTTTTCTTTAAACTTGGATAAATGTAAATTTCTTCAAACTACTATTGAATACTTAGGACGAGAAGTGTCTGCAGATGGTATACGACCAAGCAAAACCAAAATTGATGCGTTAGTGAGTTCTCCGACACCAAGTAATGTTAAGCAAATACGTCAATTTATGGGGCTAGCGAATTATTTTCGGAAATTCGTACCAGAATTTGCTGCAAAAACTGCTTGTATCACGGCATTGACTAAAATTAATACGGAATTTGTATGGAGTAATGAATGTCAAGCAGCAAAAGATTACATAGTAGAACAACTCACAACTCGACCATTATTAGTATTGTTTAATCCTGATCTTCCAACAGAGTTGCATACGGATGCAAGTGCAAGTGGATATGGAGCTATCTTATTTCAGCGAGTAAATGGAAGATTGCATGTAGTTGCTTATTATAGTCAGGCAACTAAGTCGTATGAAGCAAAATATCATAGTTATGAGTTGGAGACACTTGCGGTGGTAAATGCGATGAAACATTTTAGACATTACCTAATCGGTGTTAAGTTCTTGTTAGTTACTGATTGTAACGCTTTAAAGGCAACAAAAGAAAAAAAGAATTTACTTCCTCGCGTTGCTCGTTGGTGGATTTTTCTTCAAGATTTTAAGTTTGAGATTGTATATCGAAAAGGGAAGACTTTATCACACGCAGATTACTTTAGCCGAAATGTGCCAATAAAATCTTGTTATCAAATTGAGAGTTTGTCCGAAACATGGTTACATATTGAGCAGCAAAATGATCCAGGAATCTTAGAAATCATAGAGAAAATTAAAAGTGGCTATATCAACACATCAACGCAGTTCAAACTCAAAAACGGATTGTTATACAAGAAACTTGAAAATACTTACAAACTTTATGTACCCCAACAATGTCGATTGTCATTAATGAGACGTTTCCATGAAGAAAACTGTCATGTCGGATGGGAAAAGACTCTTTTGAAGATACGAGAGCATTTTTGGATGCCGCATATGACTAAAAATGTCAGAAAGTTCGTGAATTCTTGTTTAATTTGCCTGGTGGCTAAAAGGCCGTCTGGAAAAAAAACAGTGTGAACTTCACCCAATAGAAAAGAAGCCAATTCCATTTGATGTGGTTCATGCTGATTTTATGGGACCATTTGACGGAAAAGACCATCGTTATATTTTCATTTTAATTGATGCTTTTACAAAATTTGCAGTTTTATTCCCTTGTAAAACCCTTACAGCTGCGGAAACTGTTCACATGTTTTATAACTATGTAATTTTATTTGGAGCTCCAGTCAAACTTGTAAGTGACAGAGGCACTAATTTTACTAGTGCTGAGTTTAAAAACTTCTGCATGTCTATGGGGATAACACATCATTTAATTGCTCCTGGTGCTAGTAGAGCTAATGGACAAGTGGAACGTTATGTAGACACGGTTGCTAACTTATTAAGAACCAATTTAGATAAATGTGGTGAATGGACTGGTTATATCAGTCGTGTACAACTAGCTCTTAATACAACAGAGTTAAATGCAACTAGAATGAAAATCAGATTTGAACAAAATAAATACAAACCAACTCAATTAAAAATTGGACAAAAGGTTGTCTATTGTAGTAACCAGAGGCGGAAATCGAAGTTACAGCCGTATTATCGTGGTCCTTATGAAATAGTTGGTGTCCTTCCCAATGATCGATATAAGTTGAAGAAAGAAAACTGCAAAACTTTTATTGTTGCAGCAAGGGAGGTCATTCGTCCTTTAAATGACAGTGAAGACGAGAAGGATAATAGTAACTAATATAAGGTAAAATTTTCTAAAAAAAAAAAAATTCTTCATCCAATAAGAATCGAATTCATGAACAAGCTTAAGATTGCCTCTGAGTCATAACTTTCAGTTTAGGTGTTGAAGTTTTGAACAAGCTTAAGATTGCCTCTGAGTCATAACTTTCAAGTGATAAAGTGTTGATTTGCAAACAAGCTTAAGATTGCCTCTGAGTTGCGATTCAAAAAGTAACATCTGAAATAATGATTCTGTTTACAGCTCTGAATATCTGGTGGTTAGTTATACAAGGGGACAGATAACTGCTGTGGAATTAGAAATAATAATAATTCGTAGTTTCTGTAAACTGTTTGTTTTTTTTTATGATTTTATATTGATCTTTCTGTAATAAACAAATGATTGTTTTGAAAACAAGAAGTTCAAATTCATCGAGAACGATGATTTTACAGGATGGCCGTGTTAGAGCAAAAACAAATAAACACTTGCTTAATTCATATTGAAGTACTTTTCAATTAATGTCATAAAGAATATGACGACAGATCTGTACACTTGGAAGGTATAAAAGGCAAAAGTAAAACTGAAAAGTTTGTCATTTTTTTTAATGAAAATATTTGGTAGTGTACAGAATTGAAAAATAATTGAAATAAAAAGTTTCTATCATACATATATAATATATCTCCTTGTGTTTGCTTATTTGCTTGTTTGTTTGTTGGTGCATCAATCAGGGCTAATGAATTTAATGAAATTTGAAGCACAGGTTAATATTTTTTCTTATGGTAAAATAGAAAATTTATATATTCAAATAGTGGAACTGAAGGGGAATATACCACATTTTTTTTGCGTCCGAACAAATTAAAAAAATTAAATCGTATTTAATGAAATTTCAAAAAATAAATTTGTTCGCAAGTATAAAGCCCAAAACGCCAATGCCTGTTCACAAAGCTAGAACCCAAATGAGAGAAAAAGGGAAAAAAGGGAATTTACGGACCAAAAAGGACGATATTTAAAATATAGATAAGTCCTAGTCCAATAGACAGAAATAAATTTTTAGTAACTTCCATATCAATGTGCATAATCAAATAAAAAAAAAACTGGCTCGAAAGAGCCGTCGTGGTACAGTTATTCTTTTTAGAGTAGCAAAGCATACCGGGAATAGCTTAAATTTTATAAAATAGCATTAATTTTATATACATACATATGTTTTTGTTGTTTAATAATCAAAGTTATACCGTATTTATTATAATACGCATTGAAGGTCACCTATAACAGCATATAACTTTTATTTTATTACTTTTTATTTAAATAAAAAATGTGACTTATAAAAGTATATCCATTTATTACTGCTTTTTGAAAAAATACTTAAAATAACTGAAAATAATCAGTTATTTCACTTGATACTTATTTACTTCTTTTAACTTGCTACTACCGCTACTGAAAAAACTTCTATCAAACAACATCGTATTTCTTGACATGTTATAGCAAATATTTTTTAAATAAAGAGCTACCAATAATTTGTTGATGGTATCTGATTTTTTGAAAATGTGAATTGTAAATGACTAAAGTTATAAATAAATATTTGACAAATAGAAAAGAAAAAATTGGATTCCATAATTTATTGGTTACGTTTTATAGGTCGAATATTTGACCTTAAGTTTGTTTTTTATTTGCTTGTTTGTTTGTTTCTTTGCTTGTGCGTGCGTCAATCACGTCAATCAATGGTGAATAGGCCATTTACGAAAATAAGATCTGGCACCCCCTGTTGTTGTTATCTGTATGAGCGTGGTGAATAAGTGAATTCAACTAATGGTGTGCATAGAATAATACCACAATTAGCCAACAAAAGCTGCGCCACAATTAATAAACAACAGTACAAACCTCCCGAAAGGCAAAAGGCAATTATTGTGTGAAGCCGTAGCAGATAATTAAAGTGGAGACTTCTAACTTAATATAAGAGTAACTAACAGATAATTGTGAAGACGCCCTTTATAATAAAAAGTAATAACGGTAGCGGTTAGCTAGCGCAGGGAAGCGTAACAGCTTAACAACAGTGTATGGCAGACGTGTGTTGTGGCTATTAGATAAAGGGGATAACTGGCTTGGATAAAAGGAGTAGTGGAGATGTCTGTGGATGGTTAAGGTTACTAAACACGGTATCGAGTAGTTCATGTCTCGCCGGAGTAACACAGTAGTGTAGCGTGGTTGGCTGCGTTTGTAATAATAATAATGCATGTTAAGTAAATACGAGATCATTAGTTTCACAAGACCGGTAGGATCAAGAAGTATAGCAAGAAAAAGTCATAAAGTTTGAGTACAGAATTTATAATGAGCCACAGTGGTATTTGCAATCAAAAGAATCCGGACGTTTGTTCTAAAAGGGAAAAACGTAACAATAATATTTTGATTGAGTTTAAATTTAAGGCGGCTCTTAATTTTTATGGAGTAGTTAATAATTATTTTTCTATATGCAAACAGATGACGCTTCTGTTTTTGCTTACATTAGAAATGCTAGCAAAATAATCGTTTGATAATTGTGTAGCTAAATGCATCTTTAATAATTTTATTGTTAATCATTTTAATAGTTTTAAAAACTAATAACCCAGTTTCACCAAAATTTGCTATCAAAAATTTTAAAAATGCTGCGGGTTAAAACTTGAACTAAAGTCTATAGTGCAAGCATTAAAGTAATTTTTTTCATCGTAAAAATCAAAATGGTGGTTAAGTATCTAAATCAAGAGCTATTTATTAGTTGAAATATCGACACATATATGAATGAATATATTATTTGTATACCTTTATTACACGACATTTCTTGGAGTTAGTTAAATGCAATATTTTAAGATCTGCTTTTTTGATATTTTCAGATGAAAAGTAACTATGATTGTTGAAGAGTCTCATCACTGTTTAGTAACGATCATCACTTATCAAACTAGTGCATTGTTTTCATACTTAAAATTGCAACATTGTTTTATTATATGCAGTAGTATTCTTTTTATGTACATACACTCGATAGTATTTTGTACACAGTCACACATGTATTTCTAACGAGTTAAAACCTTAAAGAAGGAAATAAATTTAAAACAAGAAATTAAACGTACATTAATTACAGTCCACTGTTTTTATTTGGTTTAGTGAGAAAGCAAACATTTTTTGGTCCATTCGATCCAGATAAGTTTTTGTGATTATTGAATTTAACTTTTCAATTACATACAATACGGTATACGTTCTAAATGCCATTAAGTACAGTGTTCGGTCAATGTGACTTAAAATTTTAAAAGTGCAAGTATAATGAAATCAGTTTTAATATGTATAAAAATGCATTAAAATCAATAAGTAATAATACTTATAAAAGTGAACAAACTAACTTTTAAGACAAAAAGTAGTTCATAAAATTACATAGGAACCCGCCAAATTTAAAGTGTCAAAAAAAAAATCTTCAAATACAAGTGTACAACAATGTGATTTTAAGTGTGTTAAAAAATACTAACAAAAATATATACACATGTACATACAAAATACGTAGTACATATTAACAAAAATTCTAGAAAGTTCTATAGCGGTAAAAAAAAAAAAACATTGACTTTAACAAACGAAAAACAAGTGTAGCCAGTCACCGGTTAAAAACAAAAACAACACATACGTATACTTATAAGCATCAGCAACTGTAAAGTATAATTGGAAAAACTTAAAATTCAAATTCTAATTGGAATTAAAAATTTATAACTATACTAATCGCGGGCATCAACCTATTTGTGTTGTTATTTCTAATACAAGAAGAGAGCTTCTTAAACTTACGTAAAAGTAAACACTAAAAGTGCTTTTCAAACGTGCAAAAACTGTGTCAAGGTTAAAAGTAACTATTAATGTAGATCAGTGTGTCAAGGGCAAATTACAGTTTGTGAGTGTTTGGAAAAATATTAATCCGTGTGTAACCAAGTAAACATTTTAATATAAATTGTAACAATAGTGAAAATTAAAAAAAAATTTATAATTTGTGAAAATACTTAAAATGGACTCTCTAAAAAGAAAACGCACACAAATTAAAAGATCAATAACAAAGATTTACAATTATGTTAATAACCCAAATGCAACAAAAGATGAAATAAAGGTACGTACTTCTGAGCTTGATAATATTTATATTAAATACAAAGATATACAAGATGAATTGGATGCTATATGTAAATGTGAAGAGGAAATCGAAGTTGAAAATACATACAGAGATGAAATTGAAGAGATGTATTTCGCAGTCAAGGCTGTTTGGTCTAGTAAGTCGCATAATGCTTTCGATGAAACAACTGCGGCTCAAGCTAATACACCAACCACAGTCAATGATCTAAATGCATCAATCCAAGCTATAGTGCAACAACAATCAGCAACCACTTCAATTCTTGAGTGTGTATCAGCCACTTTATCTGCTGTTACAAATATTCAGTCGAGTAATGCTCATTCAGAGTTACGTTTACCACCTATACAAATTCCCGATTTTGATGGAGATATTTCTAATTGGATACGGTTTCGAGATTTATTCAAAGCTATGGTTCACTCAAAGTCAAATTTGTCTGATATTGAAAAACTAGAATATTTGCAAACAAAATTGAAGGGTGAAGCCTCGTCGATAATAAAACATCTTCCTCCAACAAATGGGAATTATAGAGTGGCTTGGGATATAATAATGGAAAACTACAATAGACCGGACTTAATAGAGAAACAATATTTTGACTCACTTTTTAAACAAAAGGCTGTAAAGAACTCCACGTATGCTGAGTTTAAGCGGTTTTATAATGGTACTGTAGAAAGCTACAATGCTTTAAAGGTCATTAATGACTCTTTAGATTCTTGCGATTCTATTTTAATTTACCACGTTGAAGATAAATTAGATTTAGATTCATTAACACTTTGGCGTAGGGAGAAAAAAGATGGAGAAACTCCTACATTTTCACAATTGTTAAAATTTATGAAAAGACGTTTACTCGAACTAGAGGAAGCTTATCAACCGAAATTTAATACACGGCAAATATTAGGCAAAGCTGTAGCAATCAGTACAATAACTGAAAGTTGTCCATTATGCAATGGCAACCATTTTTTGTATAAATGTCAACAATTTAAGTCTTTAGATACAAACGAACGTAGAAATTTGGTAATATCAAACAAACTATGCTTTAATTGTCTTAAAGACAAACATTTCTCCAAAAATTGTAAGTCAGGATCATGCAAAATATGTAGTTTAAAACATAATACCCTGCTACACAAGGATGAAGGAAAAAACCACAGACCACATGCTGGTAACTATTCGGCTGTAAACATACATTCAAGTGTACAAATTAAACAGCAGACAACGTTATTACCAACTGCCATCATCATGATTTGTGATAAAAATAACACTTTACAACCTTGTCGTGCATTAATGGATTCAGGTGCACAATCAACCTTAATAACAGAAGCTTGCGCGCAACGTTTACGCTTAGCACGTACATATGATAATACTTTATTTTACGGTGTCGGTAACACAAACCCTAACTATTCAAAGGGAAAAGTTCAACTTGAAATAGTTGTACCTAAAACGAATAAGACTATAACAACACAGTCCTATTGTTTATCAAGTTTAACACAGTTTATGCCCTCGAGCAACATTTACACCACAGATTTAAAATTTTTTAAAAATTTAGAACTTGCTGACCCTGCTTTTTTTAAGAAAAATCGAATTGACATTATTATTGGTGCCGACATTTTCGCTCACTGCATTTTAGATGGCAGAATTTCTCATCCGACTGGATCACCAACCGCTGTTAAAACTATTTTCGGGTGGGTAGTTATGGGTACCGTAACTCAATTTGAACAATCATCTGTCATCGCTCACATCTATTCTGACCTGGATGCACAGCTGCAAAAATTCTGGGAAGTTGAGGATTGTCAACATCAAACCAAACATTTGACTCAGGAAGAAGAAATGGCTGAAAAACACTATTCCGAAAATGTTCAACGCCAGCAAGATAACAGATACATGGTGAGGCTTCCATTTAAAACAAACTTAGTTGAATTAGGTGAATCTAAGTCCAATGCTAAGAAGCGGCTCCAGTCCATGGAAAGAAAATTCGTTAAAAATCATGAACTTAAAACTGAATTTCATAAATTTATGGAAGAATATGAGGATCTTAACCATATGCAGCTCGCATCAAAAAATAACGCACAGTATTACATGCCGCATCATGCTGTGCTCAAACCTTCAAGTACAACAACGAAATTACGTGTGGTATTTGATGCCTCCTGCAAAACCTCGAATAACTTCTCTTTGAATGATTACCTACTTATCGGTCCCACAGTTCAAAATGATCTTTACACAATACTGTTAAAATTCAGAAAACACAAAATCGGACTTACAGCAGACATCGAGAAGATGTACCGACAGATCATAATGCATCCTGCTGACAGAATTTATCAAACAATTCTATGGCGCAAAACAGCAGAAGAAGAAGCAAAGGCGTATCAGTTAGGAACAGTGACGTATGGAACATCATCCGCTCCATATTTAGCAACACGCACGTTAAAGCAAGTGGCTCTTGACAATCATAACACATATCCGAAAGAAGCAGATGAAATCATGAACAATTTTTATGTCGATGATTACATGTCTAGCGTACCAGATCTGCAATCAGCGAATGCTCTTCGGGCTTCTTTGTGTCACATATTGTCCACGTCAGGATTTAATTTACGTAAATGGTCATCAAACTCACAACAGTTTCAAAAAAACATATGTTCATCGGCTAAGTCTCCTACACAAGATACTATGATCAATGATTCAGAAACGGTTAAAACTTTAGGCCTGCTGTGGAACACCAAATTCGATTGTTTTCAGTATAGTGTGTTATTTTCTCAAAATACTGATAACTTATCAAAACGAGGTGTATTATCCGAAATATCTAAAATTTATGATCCTATAGGTTGGCTCGCTCCAGTAATAGTTTCATTCAAGTTGTATATGCAAAAGCTGTGGCTAAAAAGAATAACGTGGGATCAAGAATTGCCTAATGATTTAAAACATGAATGGCTTCGATTAAGGAAAAATATTGACTTTATCAAAGAGCTTAAAATTCCAAGATGGCTTAAATTCTCGGACGGTGATCAAGTCGAACTACACGGTTTTTCTGATGCTTCAGAGCTTGCTTATGCTGCAGCAATTTATGTCCGCATTATAAGAAAAAATGGTTCCATTTCAACATTATTACTGACAGCAAAGACTAGAGTTGCGCCCATAAAGCAAATCACCCTTCCGCGCTTGGAACTTTGTGCAGCACATCTTATGGTGAAATTGATGCTTCAAGCAAAGGAATCTCTGCTATTTGAAAAAGTTTTAATATACGGCTGGACTGATTCTACAATAGTATTGGCATGGATCAGTGATCATCCTCGTAGATGGAAAACATTTGTTGCGAATCGTACTTCTTACATAATACAACATTTACCTTCTACACATTGGCATCATATAGCATCTAAACAAAATCCAGCCGACCTGGCGACGAGAGGTATTCCTTCCATTGATATCATTGACAACGTGTTGTGGTGGACAGGACCTCAAATTCTACAAAACAAAGATTTCCAATTTCAAACAACACCTAGATTCTCACGTAATGTTAATTTAGAGGAGAAAAGAAATGTTCTTTTGACATTAGCTACTTGCGATAGAGACGATATACATTTAATAGATCGATATTCTGAATTTACCAAACTTTGCCGCATAACTGCACTTTTATTTCGCTTTTTTCATAACTGCAAATCAAAGTTATCAAACAACAAAATCAAAATTGGATTCATTACCACAACCGAACTTGAAGATGCCAAAATGTCGTTAATTAAAATTTCACAGGGACAATGTTATTCCAATGAAATTCGTTTATTAGCTTCCAAAAAACCATTGCCAGTAAATAGCAAACTATCAGCATTGACTCCATTTTTAGATAACAGAGGGTTGCTTAGAGTTGGTGGACGTTTGGAGAATGCAAATATTAACTACGATCAAAAGCATCCATGCATACTTGATAAAAACGATATTCTAACACAATTAATAGCTAAATATTATCACATCACATATCTTCATGCTGGATTAAGACAACTGCAGTATCTACTTGGTTTAAAGTTTTGGATTCCAAACATCACTTATCTGCTTAAACGTATTGTTTATAAGTGCACAACATGTATGCGATATCGTCAGTTGCCTTACCAACAACGCATGAGTGATCTGCCTGCCTACCGTGTACAACCAGCATCAACATTCCTACACGTTGGTATTGATTTTGCAGGACCAATACTAGTTCGTTCATGGAAAGGTCGGGGTTCTAAGACATATAAATCCTGGATTGCAGTATTTGTGTGCTTAAACACCAAAGCCATTCATCTCGAAGCTGTGACAGAACTCACTACAGCAGCGTTTTTGGCTTCGCTTCGAAGATTTACATCGAGACGTGGTAAAGCAATGCACATCTATACAGATAATGGCACAAATTTTGTGGGCTGTAACCGCAAACTTCAGGAGCTTTTCGCATTTCTTCAAACCGATCATGACTCTATCTCTCAAGAACTAGCAACCCAACAGATTCAGTGGCACTTCACCCCTCCCTCAGCACCACACTTCGGGGGCATCTGGGAAGCAGGTGTCAAATCCATGAAGCATCATTTAAATCGTGTTCTTGGTGAATCACTTGCTACATACGAAGAGATCACTACGTTATTATGTCAGATTGAGTGTTGCCTTAACTCACGCCCTTTATGTTTAAAGTTCGAAGGAGATTCTGATCCTTTAACACCAGCTCACTTCCTAATCCTCCGACCGTTGACAACTTTACCTGATGAAAAATTAGTGAATGCCAACGTTAATCATTTAAACAGATGGCAATACCTGCAGCAAAAGCTTCACCAGTTTTGGAGAACATGGTCCAACGAATATCTTAGTCAACTGCAAAGAAAGCCTAAATGGGTCACTAAACTACATAACCTCAAACAAGATGACATGGTATTGGTAAAGGACGAAAATCTACCTCCAGCACAATGGTTAATTGGCAGAGTTATAGACACGCATCCTGGAAAAGATGGGCTTGTTCGTGTAGTCACAGTCAAAACTAAACGTGGTTTACTGAAGCGTCCAATTTCAAAGCTGTGTCCTCTCTTCATTGACTGTTGAAAGGAAGTCTTTCAAGACGGGGCGGCATGTTGAAGAGTCTCATCACTGTTTAGTAACGATCATCACTTATCAAACTAGTGCATTGTTTTCATACTTAAAATTGCAACATTGTTTTATTATATGCAGTAGTATTCTTTTTATGTACATACACTCGATAGTATTTTGTACACAGTCACACATGTATTTCTAACGAGTTAAAACCTTAAAGAAGGAAATAAATTTAAAACAAGAAATTAAACGTACATTAATTACAGTCCACTGTTTTTATTTGGTTTAGTGAGAAAGCAAACAATGATGTCTCCAGAAAATAAGTCACATCCATGTTAAATAGGTTAGACGGCAATTAAAATTTGCCATTACTGTTTTACATAATCAAAAAAATTAGTACTTTTGTAACCAGTCACTCACAACTGTCACTCTTAACTTTATTAAACATTATTTAGAAAATACCAGATAACTAAAATTCTAAATAAAATTCTGTCTTTAAATATTATTTAGGTTAGTAACAAAAACTGCCTAAACTATTAAATAGTTTGTAATAAGGTAATGTTGGTATGCGGAATTGCAGAATAAAATTCCTTTATAATAAAAGCAATGCAAATACCAAGGTGATAAACTTTTGATAAAGAAAAAATACAGATTCAATGACAGAACAATAATATAAATAAATAATATAAATAAATAATAAACATCAATTTCAAATGAATGAAATTAATTTTGGCTTAAGTTCAATTCCATTTTCTTTTACAAATATTTGCGGAAGTTTTTCATACTTATCTCATAGCAAACGAAACAACATCTATAACATTGTGGGGAAACAAGTAATAATGATTAAAACAAAAGTTGCATTCGTGACCAACCGAAGGTTAGGTAATGTTAGTAAGGTAGTCGTGTTGCCACAGCCCACTTGGGTCCATTGATTGGCCCCTTTGTGTTACCTGCTGTCAGGAGGGTGAGAGATGAAGAAACAGAGAGGAAAATAGTAAAGCAAGACGTAAAAAAAGAAATTAAGATAAGAAGAAGAGAAGGAAAGGAAAGAAAAGAAAGAACCGCGGGAGTGAAAATACAGAGAAGATCCGAAAAAATACGCAGAAGACCCCGCTAGATAAGGCCAGTTTTCCAAAGTGTGCGCTCATCCCCTTGACTGAGTCGCAATGTCCGGCTGTGGGTCAGTGAACCACCCGCTGCACCTCAAAAAGGAACAGATCCTACCTGGACCCAGAAATGAAATACCAGAGAGGCCCCCGCAGTACCGCTGACTGAGGTATCTCAGCCATATAGACCCGAGCGCGGGGCACAGACAGAGGAGGTGTTCCACCGTCTCCTCTTCCTCCTGGACCTGACAACTTCTGCAAAAATCACTAATTGGGAGACCCATTCTCCCAATAGACAGTGCCAAGTAACCGCAGCAACCAAGTCACGCAATCGACTCCTTGGTAATTGCAGTAGTACAGCCGCCCTGCCCCGATACAAAGAGGGCTTGATTTTAGTCGAATATGTCGACTCATTAGACCATCTGACCTGGACCAGACTGTAGAGAGCAGCGTCGTACCCTGTCCTCAACCAAGAGGGGTATGTCACAGAAGGTGTTAATGGCACCCTCGTCAAGCATTGTTTGGCATTCAAAGACAAGTTCAGATGTGGTAAACACACCTTTAAGAGACATAATCGCGGCTTTACTGTCGGTACAGAAGAAGATATCACTGTTGGATATGTTATAGTACCTCAACCAGCACGCCGCCCTTCCAATAGCCGATTTTTCGTGGCACTACAGCTCCTTGTTGAATTAAACCGTAAGTCTCTAACAGCTCTACAGTTTGGCCATACACATCAAATTTCTTTAACTATTGTAACAATCTTTACTTTATAATTTAAAATATTTATACTTCTTATTATACCAAACAAAGTAGTAAAAATTCTGTCCAACTTTGAAGAGTTTGTATACAACGGTTCAAAAGATACGGGCATATAGGTCATATTACATTAATTTTTGGAACACACTTTAGTTTCTAAAGACAAATTATAAGCTTGTTTTTATAGCGGACTTAGCAATACAGGTTCCTTGTAAGTTTCAGCTGCCTGTCTATAAGAGTTCAAAAATTTTTCCACAAATATCAAATTACATAGATTTTTGGGACACCATTTAATTTCAAAATACAAATTTTATACTTGTTTTTACATCGCAATAAAGATTTATTATAAATTTTACGAGACTGCCTACAACTGTTAAAAACTATGGTTATATATGTACATCAAATTAAATGAACTATTGGGGCACTCTTTAATCTAGAATTTTTATATTAATTCTTGTTACTATTCCAGTAATTGCAATCGACATTCTGTCCAATTTGCAAGCGCTTGTCTATAACGGTTCAAAGGATACGAGTAGGCCCAATTTAGTCTATACAGGTAACTTTGATTTTTACATATTTTAAGGTAAAATCCTATTCATATATAAAAGGTAATAACAAAAATTATTTACATCCTATGTTAACCAAGTTATCGTTTTTATTACTTCACAACTTGTTTCTTTATATCGCTATAATACCTGAATACTCTTATCCGATCCGATATATTTATCATTGAAAATTTTAAAACATATTTCTCCAAAACAAAAAACTGACCACACGATTTTGCTGACAGGTTTGCAATTTAAAAGAATTTATTTATTTATCATGGTATTTTAATGTTCATAATTTAATATTAATATTCGAATGATGTTTAAGAGCTATGAACGTAAAAATTTTATTCCATATCTGTTATCCAATTTATGAGCCCCAGTGGGTACCGAAACCATCAAAACTCACATGAGACACCATTTCAGCTGGAGAATAGTGAACAGTTTGTCTGGATCCATAAGCAGAAATTTTTGGAGAAGTGTGGGTGTATGTAGTAGCAGCTGGGCTTTGATTGTATGTTGTTGTAGCAGGAACTTCGTTTTGATAGGTGTGACCAGCAGTAGTGGGCGCTGGTGAAGCATAAAAGTCATGGACAGGTTGCTTTTTAGTATAAATTGTTTGTGGAGCTGACGATGCGTAAATAGCACGAGTTGGTTCTTGATGAGCATAAACAGTTTTAGCCACATCAGGATTTGAATGTGTAGTATAAAAAGCATGGGAAGCGGGAGCAGGAGAATAAGACACAGACTTTTCAGCAACTGGAGCACTATAGGTAATAGTCTTAGCTATAGCTGGTGTATAGATGTTGTTGTTTACTCGTCTATCTTCCTTGTGGACACTGGAGTAAGGAGTGTTAACTGATTTCGAGTATTGTGATACAGTTCCGCCAAAAGAACGAACAACATTTTGATGGGTGGAAGCAACAGCATCAGTAACCGTATTATCTACTTTAGCAATAATTGTAGGAGCAACACTATAATGAGTGTGAACGGGTGCCGAATAACCAGCACTGACTGCAGCAAGAAAGGCGGACAGGATAATAAATTTAAACGGCATTTTTATTCAACTTTTAGTCTTTAAAAATATCAAATTGGCAAAATTTATTTCTATTTAAATCTATACTTCTGTTACTTTCTTGTGGAACTGTTATCAAATTTTAAAAATTCAACGCATTTTATACAAATCTGAAATTACAAACGCATAAAAGTTATGAAATTATTAAAAAAAAACAATAAAATAATAATATTATCAATCAATTAAAATAATCAAAAAAAAACATTTAATCCATTTCAATGTTGAATTGGCGAATAGTTTGCTTTTTATTTCTATTGATATAATTTGGAGTTACAGATTGGAAATATGTATATAAGTATGTATGTCTGTATATTTTTGCTTATAAATATTTGTATAATTTTATGACTTGCAAACAGAGTCATGTCTTATTTGCCACTTTTTCATACAATTATTTTGTTTCATAACTAGAGTCGTGTTAAATTATAATACTTTTTTTTTTTGCTGTACACAAAAATATAGTGTGGTTAAATTATTGCTGTTGTTGTTAAGCGTAAATTAATTAATAATAAATAAAATCTGTCGTGTCTAAATGATAGCAGATCGTTTGTCACTCCTTTTGTAAAGCACAATGCTATGTTCAAATCAAAGTACATACACGCGATGACCTAGAGAGATAAAAATCACAATAAAAATCTGCAACAAAATTAAGATTAGTCAGCCCTTACTCTCCTGGTTTCATTTATTCACAATACAAAAGTAAGTCAATCATGTGTATTACGCAATACATAAGTGTTACTAAAGCAAATTGAGTCATGTATTAAAAATTTTGGGGGTGCCTTGCCTATTCAAAGCAGGCTCATCTACGCCAAACATTTTCTTGACATTAAAAATGGTATCTCTATTGAACAAGACCTGGGTTGATGAATAAGTCACACTTCCTTGTCATTAGCTGTTAAGGGTAATCAGGTCTTTTACTGTTTTTCAGACTTTGGGAGTTTTCTAGCACACTCTCGGGCAGTTTATTGGCTTAACACAAGTATATGTACTGCGCACAGTAGGGCAGCATCAAAATAATTCGGAAATAACTCAGCTAGCAGAGGACCATTTGAACTTAAGTTTTAAAACTGGGTACTTCGCACCTGTAAATTTTTCTAATGGTTGGCATTTTTTTAATTTTTGTCTTATTTTAAAACTGAACATGGTCTTAAAGGCCAAGTTAGTACTTGCAAAATGGTGCCTTATTCTGCATGTTTATGTATCAAATGATCGACCTTTTAAAAATTAAAATTTTTGGTTTTTCGATACCCTGGTCCTGTTTTTTAATGTTGTGTAAAATGTTCATTAATTTTTTAAATTTTTTATCGTAGTTAGCGAACAAAATTTGAAATATTTTGGAAAAAATTTAAAGATTATGTCTCTTTTGACTTAGAAATTATACGATTTACAAGTTTAAAATTTTAAAATTATTGCAATTTTGGACCATCAATCTTTTTTATAGAAAAAAAAAATTCTTACGGAATATACATATAAAAAATTTTTATTTTTGTTAAGGCTAACTATATGTCTGTACGTTTAAACCAAATTTGGTATAAAACTGATCATTTCTGTAGAAGATGAAGGTCCCTTAGTTTGACCTATTTTACATTGAAATTTTGATTTTAGCCTCTATGTTTTAAAAACCCAAGGCCTCGGATCTGAAAAGGAATACTCTTGTAAATAGTATTTTGTGAGCCCTAGTCCATACGTGGACTTTATAGGCAAAGGGGTAAAAAATTCCCCCTTGGTCTTTATTTTGAGAATTGTAGAATTTCCTTCACTTTAATTTTGGAGATTTTTTTTGGCATTTGATTTAAACTGACCAGCCATATGTGCACAGAAAATTTTAAAATTTTACAATAACTTTTCGAAATTTATAAAGATCAGCTAAAAAATTTAAGATCTAGTTATAATATTTTACTTTTTTATGTATACAAGTATAGATGATGAAATTTCCCATCAAATAAAAAAAGATTTATCTCATCATTCGTATGAGCATTGCAATATGTGTCTCAGTTTTATAAATTTGAAAAATTGCACGTGGAAAAAGGGTAACCAGGAGAAAATTTTAAAATTAACAAATGTTTTTTAAAACTTTAGATAGTAATAAGCTTTTTTGCTTATTTTTTATTTATGGATATTCCGTAAGTGTTTTTATTTTTTTAAAATTATTATTTATTTTCTACACGCAAAACAAACATTGGTCAGATAACCATAATCTAAGAGCAACTTATTATGGTTGCATTATATGGTTGCTAACAAAACATAGCATTGTTACATGTGCAACCATATTATTGTCTAGCAAAACAATAACTTTCTAAAGTATAAAAATAATTATGTTCAAATATAAACATTTAATGGTTAAATTAAAATATCACAATATTTTATATAATTGAATTATAATATAGTTTATAAGCCGAAATAAATGATTTCACAATTGTGCTTCAAACACAAAAATAAACACACAGAAAAAAGATTGGTAACAATTCGCTTGATACGTTAAAAATTCAATTACTGATATAATAATTTGATTTTTATTATTAATAATTTATAGTCTTGATTTATTTTTTATATTAAAAGCTAACAAATGATATTTGCTTCTAAATGTTAGTTGTAACACCTCATAGAAAAGTTAACATGACCGATTAGTGTCTTTATTAAAATCTATTCTATTAAATGGAGGACACAACTAAACTTATTCAGTACATTACTACTGAAAACCAAATTTTGGAAGTAAGAATCATAAAACTCGATTGTATATTCTGAAATCGAAAAATGTTTGACACAATATAAATAAAATTTGTACACATTACAAAAATCAAAAATATTTTAGTTCAAAAATAAAAAGATTTATTAAAAGTGGTGAAAAGTTCTCCAATATTGGTAAATGGTAAGTTCAAAATTATCTCAGAAATACATTTAAATATATATATATATATATAAAAATAACTTCATAATATTTAATTTATTTCGCAGCGCAAAACGTGCGGTATGCGATAGCAAGTTGAATAAACTATGTGGAAAAGAAGAATTCATGATATAAAGAAAGAAGATAGCTGCATTCAATGGTTGGAATCATGAAATTATTAATGTATAATCATATTCCTATAATTTATTATTAAAATAAAAGTAAATATTAAAAAATTATTTTGTTTTGTTTAATTCACAATAATATTTTATAATCACCCAAGAATCATTTTTTAAAATAGTTGTGACTGCTATATTTATTAAGATAATACACACAACCGACAAAATTCGATTGGCAACAAATTCTGTTCTTATAATGAATTTCTTTTCTCTGTGAAGATTTATATGCTGACAATACATTCATGCATATTTATTTCAACTTTTTTTTAAATGTGTTGGTTCCCTTTTTATTCATTTTCTTGAAAAATTAATAAACTGTTAAGAACTAGAACAAAATATTTTTTAGCGAATACATTATTCTGTTGCTTTTAACCATACTTTGATTAACAATAATATATTATGGTTAAATATTCTATATTATTTTTATTAAGTTATAAAACTTGGGTTGTGGTTGAAATTTTTTTGAGTTAAAATTCACCATGTTTCATTTTTTGTGCACAGTAACCATATAATCTTTAAAAGTTGACAAAAAATGTTTATTGTGACTAAAGTTTTTATGAATACAACTGCAATCGGTTCTCCGCAACTATAAATTGTTACAAAGAACATAATATGGTTATTGTGACGATATCACAATCATGTTTTTTCTGCGTGTATTAAATAATCTTTCATATCATGATGCATGTTATAATTACAATTGTGTTCAACACTTTACATAGAAAACACGTTGCTAAAAAAAGAATAGTTGCTTAGAAAGATCTGTTTTGATTTTACATTCCATAATTTATTTTTTCTTGTCAATACTATTTGTTATACATATATATAAAAAATACATTGTATTATTTGAAACATTTTTGTTTTAATTAAAAAAGTCTTTTACTTTGTGAGGATTATTTTTACCAAAGAATGCCATTTGGAATCTGAAGTGTATTTTTCAAAGGTTTATGTAATCTTCCTTTTTTGATTGTCTTTGAGAGATGGTGTGTTAGTGGCCCGGCGGAAAAGAAAAAAAATTAAGAATAATAAACCTACTTCACCTGTAACAAAAAAATAAAAAAAACAAACACTTTTTCTGTTTTAAACGATTTTTGTTTACGCCACAGCGATTATTTATTTAAAAGCAAAAACTCTTTTTTTTAAATTAAATTAAAAAGATGGCTAATCGCATTTACTTAAAGTAGATACATTTACATGTGAAAAGTTAATAAAAAAAAAGCTCTATACAAAAGCTAAAACAATACAATAATTTTGAAAACAAAGAAAAAAAAACAAAACCTTTTTGAAAACGATACTAATTATTGCAAAAAAACTAACGAAACAACGTTGTCTCACCAAAGCCACACTGCGCCTTTCACACCCAACGGGGGACCAAATCATCATTTGTTTGTATTAGCATCGCCATCCGGCGATGCCAGGTATTTTGCCGCTGACTCTGGACGCTTAACAGACCAACTGCGGACGAATTTACAAACTGATATATTTATTATATATGTATATTGTACTTTAAACCCATTAGGGAACCCATTTTACCTACCGTCTGCGAAACATTCCTCTGTGTGACTTGATCCAGAGTGCGCGTTGAGCTCAGGCCTTTATTCTCGTCCCCGCGATACGGGTTAGTTGCCCCAGTTTAAGTGTCTTCCCTAAATAAAAAAAAACATTTCAATCAGGGTGAAATAAATATATATATATATATAAACCGCAAATTTTAATTGATACCTACCAAAAACCCGAACAAGACTGATAAACGGACGGACAGGCAATCCGGTGGCTCAACACGCTGTGCCCGTAAAGCCAGAATTTCAGAGCGAAAACGGTGAACAAATAAGTAAAAGCAGCAGCCTGAACCACCGATTTAAGTTGTCAGCAGATAATAATTTTGTTACTTTTTAAATTTTTTAAAATTAAATGTTTAAAAGAAAATCCAGTGGGAAAATTTTGTCAATCATTTTAGTTTTAAATTAATTGGGTTGATTCCGCCAGTATATAATAAACTGTATTAATTAATTAATTAAAGTTTTAATAAAAACGCGGCTTGAAAATGATGTTATCACATCGAAAGCGCTCGCCGAACATCCAAAGTACACAGCCAGTGACGACGGTTATTACCGAAAATTATAACAACATTTTAGTTTTGTTTAAAATCTAAATAAATTTTGCAAGATGTATAAATTTATAATCTGAATTTAAAAATTTTCATTTAGTATGAAGGAATAGTTTTTTTAAGAGGTAAGTAGGGTAGGAAGGTTGCAAGGCGAGTTAGGGGCATCCAAAATTTGATTTAAATACGATGCCATGGTGAGGTTTCATAGCCTCAAGAGGGTGGGAAAATTCCTGGTCACAACACCGGCCAGATGGTGATAGACGTGTGTGTATGTGTGTAGGGAGGGACTCTGACTTGCTTCGGGCTCCATATATATTTTTTTATTAGTTTTGTGGAAGTCTGGCATGATTTTTTTTGTGGTAAACTAGGCCGAAACGTTGGCAAGAACCGACCCAAGACGGCGAGCGATAGCCGGATCACCTGCCAGCATGCCAGCACCGCCGACGATCTGGCCACTCTAGTCAGGTACTTATTTAATTTATACCTTTTTTATACCAAATACCACTACAAAAATGGCAGTGTATTTAGATGATATAATAGTCACAGGTAGTAATGATGATGAGCATATCGATAATGTGAAAGCAGTTTTGGAACGTTTAGAGTATCATGGTCTACAAAATCTGAAATAATCCGTGACAGCGCATTTTCTAGCAAAGAAGATAGTGTAATACAAGCTTTCGTTTCATGAACTGTTATTGGAAATGGCATAATCGCTTTTTTTTGGAAAAGACTTATATGATAGTAATATTGCATGTCCTTTTTGAGGTAAAGCTTTCTTCTTCCTCCGTATTATTTGACTGATATTTCAGAGTATAGGTATGCTGTCAACAATTCGTTTTCACCGTTTTGGAGATGCGCTAGGAAGAATATTGGTAATGTCTACTGCCTCGACAGCCCGATTTTATTTTTTAGCAATTCTTTGAACATAAAACTGAGGAAAGTTTTTCATTTAATCTTTTTTTCTTGGACTACGAACACAAATCATCATAAAATTTGCACGAAGCTCCACCTAATGCGATGTAGGTTGAGAATTTCGCAGCAGTATCCATCCAAGTAAAATACTTAACGCATCGTCAAAGAAGATAGCAATTAGCCGCACTGTGGAAGAAACTTTGTCAGTTTCTGCACTGTGAGATTTCTGGTTTTCGAAGTCCTTTCCATCTTACG
Source organism: Gymnosoma rotundatum (assembly GCA_916610165.2). Classification (NCBI taxonomy): domain Eukaryota; kingdom Metazoa; phylum Arthropoda; class Insecta; order Diptera; family Tachinidae; genus Gymnosoma; species Gymnosoma rotundatum. The sequence goes on along the minus strand of OU744338.1, from coordinate 68,288,832 downwards.
CAACGGTAAACGATTGAGTCGATATTTTTGATTTCGTTTACTTTGCTGTCGCCGCTTGTTTGGACCATATAAATTGGTAGTTTGTGTCCACTATTTGATGCCCTTTTAGTTAAAAATGGGCTTACTTTAATAAATTTAAGATTGTTTGAGTTCATTTAAAATTAGTTCTGTATTAATATCGGCACTTAAGCCCATTAATAAATATGTTTTTGTTTTTTTAATCTTTTGGCGTGTACGTAAAAAATTTTGTTTTTGTTTTTTCTAAATATGCTTTAATTCTCGAGTAATCATCAATTGATGAAGCGAGTAGTTGAATTTTGTTATTATTTTCTTTTATTTTAAATTCAATTGTGTTAAGACCGGTTTTTACATATTCAATAAGAGAATTAGAGTTTACATCGAATATGTGCAAAGGTGGTATTTTGTTTTTATTTATTTTGCTCATTTCTAATACTTTTATTGTTATTCTCTTTATTTGAGTATAAAGTTTGTGATGTATTGAATGATGTTGAGGGAAACTCCTTTTCTTGCACGTGTTTTTCAAATTTTTGTATTACATCTTGATTGCAATTTTTGTCGTTGGCAAGAATTGCCCAATAATTATTTTTAAGTTGTTTCGACATCACTTCTATTTTTGATTAATTTTTTCTTTTTCTCGAAATATCAATTGATACTGTTTCACATGTGGTAATGTTTATGTCATAATGTTTAGTAGAGTCACGCTCACTCATATTTTGTTTAAAAGTCTATATCTCTTACCCTGGAGTTAATGTCGACGTCGTTGACGGCGTCAAATGTCAAAAAAAAAGTTGAATCGTATGAAATTGTATGAGAGCAGTTAATCTCAACGCGTTGAAACGCCGTAAAAGTTCAATCTGTTTCAACTTTTTCGGCGTTGAAACGCCGTCAACGACGTCGACATTAACTCCAGGGTTAGGTTTTAATATTATCAGTTGAATATAAAAGAATATGAGGAATTTAAAGATACAATTTTTAGTCAGTAATAAATAAAATATAATTAAATAGACTTAAAACTTGTGAGAAAAAATTTCAAAAATAACATAAAACTATATAAAACCATCAGTATGAATATATTTAAAACAAAACAAAAAAAAAAAAATTTAAGAAATTGACATTAGTAACATAGTAACTCCTTTTTAAATAAAGTTGCGTTGCCTATTTTCTGTATATTATTTGGCAAGGAGTTCCAAAGACTGGTTGTGTTAATCAGAAACTGTCTTTGAGATAATAAACTTTTGTATTTCTGTTGAATGATGTTCCTACCACGTTGAGACCTAGCCTAAATAATACGTTCATATAATTAAAGCGGTTGTTGTAATATTATGATTTTGTGCAGAAAAATGAGACATCTGTATTTTAGAAGATCCTCAAATGTTAAATAATAACTTTAAAAATTATGTTTGAATAGGAGGAAATATGATCACGTCGACCCTTCTGGAATTGTATACAACTTTAAGCTTACGTTGGTCCATACAGTCACAATTAGCGTAGATTTCGTACCTATATAAAAGTGTTGGGATCAAATATGATTTTGCCAGAAGCATACGTATGGCAAATGGCGTTGAGTCTTTTATTACCCACAAAGTGCGGAGCTTGCCATAAACTCTTCCAACGACAGCATTTATATGATCTGTCCAGGTGAGTCTATCATTAAAAGTGATGCCTAAATTAGTCGCTGAAATTACACGCTCAATGACATTATCATTAATATTTATTTGAAAATTGTCAAAGGTTCTCCTAGATTTAGAAAGCAAAATACATTTTGACTTCGCTGGGTTGATCTGTAAACCGTTGGATATTGCCCAGCTATTAATTTTGTTCAAATCGGTATTTATACTATTTACACATAGGGTAATATTCTCAATGTAGCTATAGTTATAGATTTGAACATCATCCGCATACATATGCATTTTACTGCTAATATCAATATCAGGTAGGTCATTGATGTAAAGACAAAACAGAAGGGGTCCGAGTATGGAGCCTTGCGAAATACCTCTACCTACGTTAATGGGATCGGACGTATGGTTATTAATCTTTACTATTTGAGATCGGTTTTCTAGATAGGAGGATATTAGATTGCAGGCCGTTCGAGAAAAATAAAAGAATTTCTGAAGTTTTTTTTTACCAAAATTGCGTGATTAACTGTACAAATGCCTTACTATGATCCAAAAGAACCTAAAAAGCCACCATATTAATGTTAGTTTGGACCTGAGATCTTCGATTACATCTGCTAGAGCTGTTGTACAACTTCTGCCGCTCCTGAAACCTGATTGTTTCTTAGAAAGCAAATTCTTACTAGACAGATATTCGTTTACAGCATTGCCTTTGGGGAAAGGAATTATCCGTGATATTTTCCACGCTTTTGGAAATATCGATTTCGTGAGAATATTGTTAAACAAGTGTGTTATAAACGACGGTAGCTTAGGGATTAATATTTTAAAAAAGGTTGAGTTGATACCATCCATACCAACCGCATTAGATTTCACTGCGGATAAACTTTTAAGCACTTCAAGTTGATCCACACCACGGAAGCAAAATGGGTTTTTCGTATGGACATACCACAAATCATCATAAGCGTTAGTTTCTGGATAGGGAACATTTATATTAACAAAATTATTGTTAAGTGAATTAACATCGACATCACAATCACTATTCAATTTTTCACGTTCAATACCAATTTTGCGTATTTCCTTCCATTTAGCTTTGCTGTCAATTGCGAATGAAAATTTCCTTTGGTAATACGAGGATTTAGCTGAGTGAATACATTTTGTTACTCTTCTACGAGCAGTTGTATGGATTGCCCTAAGTTCATCAGTTCTAAATCTTTTCCAACGTGAGTAGGCCTCGTCACGCTTTCTTATAAGCGATTTGATTTCGTCGTTAAACCATGGCGGTTGACTGTATGTGACACGTTTAGTCTTCAGAGGAACACAGAGGTCAAATACACAATCCACATTACGCTGAATAAAGGAGAACTGGTCATCAACGCTATCAAGGGTGTAGATCTGATCCCAGGTTATGCAAGTCGCGATATGTAAAATAGGTTTCGCCCGTTAAAGCAGAAAAATTATATGTCAGAAAAAGAATGTCATGTTTAGAGAACACTGAAGCAGATAGTTGGTCGTATAATTGTATCTAAGATAAGTGATTGACAAATATTAAATCAATCAAGCTGGAAGATGTATTATGAAAGTGTGTGGGTGTGTGAGTATTTACTGGATATAAGCCTAAAGCTGTCATTGGCGCGACCATAGGGTTTTCAGCTAGTAAATTGTTATTAAAGTCGCCAGCTATAATAATATCATCGTATTGCACTGATATATTATCCAAAATTGTTGTAAAATTGTCAAAACTTATAGTATTATTTGCCCTATACACACTGCACAGCAACAGTTTCTTATGATCTAAACTAAAAATCTCAAGAAATAGATATTCGATTTGACTTTCAATGTCATTTTTCAATATAACCTTACATGGTATACTATCACGGACGTAAACTGCTTATTTGTAAAAATTGTTTACAATTATTTTTTTTTTCAATAAATCTTTCAAATACATATGAATGGTTTCCAAAGGGAACCCTTATGTAGATTTATCTTTATTCATGCAGATTTGTCTTTATTTTGCAGATTTTACCCTCTCTTTTCGGCAAAAAAAAAACAAATTTGAAGATTTTTGGCCTAAAATAGAAGATTTTTAAGATTTGTGTGACAACTTCTATTACGTTGACGTTGGCCTATATACTAATTTTGATTTATGTATGTCTTAAAAACGAAAATTATCAACCAATCTTTTTTAAAGAAAAGTTAATGATATGCCGAATCTTATATACCCTTCACCATAGATATAAATCTAATTGTAGTTGCAAGTCGCGTATTAGAATGTTTAAAAATTGATTTTTTATTTTCTGTCAATATCAATCAAATCGAAAATTCAAAATTCATATTAAATAACCTTAATGATACTAATAAATATATTTATCTTTTATATTTGATGATTGTATTAAATTTTATGTTTAATTTTTGGTTATAGAATAGTTAATTTTCATAATATAATAAAATTTGCTAGGCGTATTACTACAAACATTAGCTTAAATTTTCCAAAGATTTTGTTCAGAAAATACAAGACAGGACTTGGACTTTAGAGAGTTAAAAGTATAAGATTTTAAAGCTGTAATAAATGCAAAAGAAATTATTTAAATTAGTTTTTGGAAAAAAGCATTCTAAATAAGACGTACTAGTTCTGATTCCTCTTTTCCAGCTTTTTCAGCGCTCGTCCACATTAATGGGCAAATGTGGAGAGAATATTTAGTCAGGTAAATTTAAATAAAACATAACTTTGCAATCCCTTAGATAATGAATCTTAAATAGAAGTATTGTGTACAAAAGATTATTTTAAACTGTTGTTATAATTTTCGGTAATAACCGTCGTCACTGGCTGTGTACTTTGGATGTTCGGCGAGCGCTTTCGATGTGACAACATCATTTTCAAGCCGCGTTTTTATTAATAAATAAATTTTAATAAAAACGCGGTTTGAAAATGATGTTATCACATCGAAAGCGCTCGCCGAACATCCAAAGTACACAGCCAGTGACGACGGTTATTACCGAAAATTATAACAACAGTTTATTATATACTGGCGGAATCAACCCAATTAATTTAATAGCGATTATTTTAAACTTAACAACTTCCAATGTTTCGACAAACTTATATCTACAGATTTAATTTTAATCTTTCTTTCTTTTAATTTATTCTATAAGCAAATACAATTCCATTTGAACAATACATGGAATTGTATTGCTTTTGGTTTTTTTTTTTATTATTTTAATAACTTTTTAGATATATTTGCCGTATTCACAAGCTCTGCTAAGGTGTAGGTAGTATTGCATACTACCTTTTGTTTACTTCTTTGTGAACAACCATTGTATCAGTGTGCCATTGTACATTGTACTTCATACGTCAAAAAGTAAATAAGAAGAAGAAAAGTGATATTCATCATTTGTTATTTATAAGCCAAATGGGGGAGAAAACAGAAAAAAGTAAATTAATAAACTTTTTGTGTGAGGATGAAATTCAAGACATTTTTAGGATGAACCTAATGTACTTGCTCTCCAGTCGCAGAATTATACATTTAGGGCTACCAAAATCATCATTATGGCATTATCGGGTTTTAAGATATTTTGATGAAAACAGATTTCTTCATATGATACGACTACGGCCAGAGGAATTTGCCTATATATTCAACCTTATAAAAAATGACAATGTTTTTCACACAATTGGCATTGACTTGCAGCTTAAAATTGTACTTTACTGCTTGAGATCTTCAGGAAATGGTGCTTCTGTTCGTAAGGTAGCATCTCTTTTTGGTATAGGTGATGGCGGTACCATACAAAATATTAGAAATCGAGTCATTAAAGCAATATTAAATCTTAAAGAACAGTTTTTATATTGGCAACTTTTAACTTTCAACTTCAACTTTCTAATAAATCAGTCAAATCAATAAATTTAATAAATAAAACTAATAAAAATATCTTTTAATTCAATTTAATTTAATATAATTCACACATGAACACAAAAATAATAATTCATTTAAACATAAAACATTTAAACAAATACAACGTTTGAAAAACATATGAAAAAAAGTACTAAGTGTTGTATCGCATGTTTGCATGGAAATTACCAACAACACAGCTAGCACCGTTGTATTTTGTTAGCACTTAGCACGTACTAGGGGGCTTGTGAATAGGGCAATTAAGTCCATGATATAAAAATAGAAGGTAGTTCCACTTTCTCTTTTCGCCGCCATAATAACGTTATGACGTTTACGGGAATTCTGAAAATTTGTGCTACCATATAACTTTATAAGATTCCGGTTTTCTGTTTTTTCCACTTATTTGAAATTTTAGAAGAAAGGAATACATAAATGAAAATCATAAAGAAATTTAATTAAATAAATAAAACAAAATAAACAAAATTTAGCAATAATGTTGCCTTTTTTCTGACTGCATCAGTAAAACACGTTTCTGCAAGAATTCTGTAAGAGCTTTCAAACTTCGAACAATTCGATTTGCCAAATGCATCTTTAGTGTGGTCGTTGCATTTTGGAAGAGATTACATTGTTTCGGACAAGAAATATGTACTATTGAAAAAAGTGCTTTTCCAGACCACAGGAGGTAAAATATGGAATACAATTTTTAATGTCAGTTTTGGCTTAAACAAGTACAGGTTTGGGTCTTATTTGTTAGGTAAAATAATACTTTTTTTTCAAAAAAAACGTCTTAATTAATTAGGTAATGAAACAGAAGTGATAGCTTGACTAATTTACTTGCCCCCATATGCAAAAATTTAATCTATATAAGTAATATATTAATATCTGAGTAATATTAAAAAAATATTTTTTTGGGGAAAAAATTTTTTTCGTATAAGCTTTTTGAACAGAAAAATGTAAAATTGTGTAAAAAGTTGAAAAAACTGTTTGTTAATAAAACTCATTCTGTTGTCGTTTTTAATTAAATAAAAAAAAACTTGCAAAAACTTATATAAACATCATGGATATCAATATAAAACGCTCTGAAACACAGTTTGCTTAATTAATTTATATTTAATTATTAATTGCGTGTAAATAAATACCAATCTTTGCAACTTTTATTAATTAAATTGCTTCGGTAAAAATCTTACTCTACAATTGTATTTTTAATAAATTATTAATAATAAGCTAATTTTTATTAATTTTCAAAGGATTTGTTTCCGTGTAATTTATTTATATTTATTGTAAATACATTTGAATTTTCTTTATATTTATTATAGAAATTACAACATTTTGTTAAATAGTTCAGAATATTATTTTTTTATTTATATCTGTGGCAACGCAAATTGTGTTGTTTAAAAAAAAATATACATATATTTCAAACATGAATCAAATAATAAGATTACGCAAACAGCAAACAGCGTTGTCAACTTTGAAATTTTAAAACGCACCAAAGTGGAGAAAAAACGCACCATTTAAGAGAAAACGCACCAAGTTTTAGAATTTCTTTTTTATTTAAAATCTTTAATGATTTAGTTTTTAAAAAAAAGTGTAATTTTTTTGTATTAAAAATATAACAATAAAGAAGTCTTAAAGTTCAAGGTTTTTACAAACAAACAAAATTAAAAAATAAAACTTAACAAAAATAAACAAATATATTTGTGTTAATTTGTACTAGATAATACATTTTTTTCATATGTATATTGCACACACAACTTTTGAAATAAAAACCAGCGATCATCCAAAAAAAATGTCTGTATAATTACATACATACAGTTTAATAAGCAAAATCCCCTACAAAATTCATTTTATTAAAGGCTTATAAATGCAAAAAAAAAAATTATGAATAATTTGAAATTACATCACTATTGGGACACCCTTTAACTTCCAAATCCAAATTTTATTCTTGTTGTTATAGCGGACTCAGCAATTCAAGTTCGTTGTAAATTTCAAGCGTCTGTCTACAACTGTTAAAAAGTATGGCCATATACATCAAATTAAATGAACTATTGGCGCACCCTTTAATTTATAATTTGTAACATTAATACTTGTTACTAAATCAGCCATAGCAACCGACATTCTGTCCAATTTACAAGCGTTTGTCTATAACGGTTCAAAACATAAGCCCATAAAAGTAAATTTACATCAATTATGGGGGCACCCTTTAATTTTAAGATTTATTTTTGTATAAATTTTTGTTATTGGGAGCCATAGTATTACACAGTCATTTTATATTTTACAGAATCGTCTTTTACAGTTCATAATACACGTACAAAATATGTATGGGGACACCCTTTAATTTTTAAGATTATAAACTGTTTATTAAACCGGACCAATCTGTAAGCATAATCTATCATATTACCAAATATTTTCAAAATCGGTTCAGAAATGACTAAGTTCTGCAGGCACAAACATAAAAAAGCAACATTCAGTCGAATTGTATAACCTCCTTCTTTTTTTGAAGTCGGTTAACTGATCACGACAAAACTCTGCTTTTGCTAAGCTGTTTAACAGATACGACAGCAGCCTTTACTACAAAAACAATGACCATTAAAATCTAAAAGGGATAGTATATTCCATGCAGTGAAATGTTTCTTTTTTAACATAACATAAATTAATACAACAACAATACCGTTTCATTTTGTGCTTATGATTTGGTACGTCTTAAACGAAATGGTGTTAAAACAGGTGTATTTTTTGTACAAAAATTTTTTTCTCACACTAAAAAAAAGTGGTGTTAAATTTGCTTTGGTGCCACCAAAAATTAAAAAAAGCACCAATATTAAAAAAAAACGCACCACGCACCAACACGTGAAATTTTCGCACAAAAAATTCGAAAAAGCACCCAAAATGGTGCGAAACGCACCAAGTTGACAACGCTGCAGTTCCGTTATTTTTTATTAAAACCGTGACCCTGGAGTTAATGTTAAAGTTGAAACAGATTGAACTTTTACGGCGTTGCAACGCGTTGAGATTAACTGCTCTCATACAATTTCATACGATTCAACTTTTTTTTTGACATTTGACGCCGTCAACGACGTCGACATTAACTCCAGGGTGAGAGTAAAATTCTCTCTAGTGACGTCATAAGGCCCAACTATAATGTGCATAAACTAGCTTATGCCAACTTATATAACTGTGCAAATACATTAAATTATATGTGGTAAACTATAATGTGATTAAGATAACTTTTCGTCGAGTCTCGTTAAATTTCATTTCTTTATGCAAGGTACGAAACTGATCGCACTTTCCGTACGGAAACAGCTGATTGTGCTTTGGTTTATACATTAATAAAGAAATTTTCTAATTAAGACCTAAATTGTTAAATTTTTTTGTTTTAAATTCAATAAAAAATGTAGAAAAAAACAACATATTTCTTTATGGCCAATTTTTTACAATTATAATATATTTAAATTAAATTTGTATTTATACACACATATGTATACCATATAAACGATGAACATCGTTGCATTTTTTAGTACTGTTGGCCACAAACACAAAACAGAAAATAATTTGTAATAATTTTTTTTTACATTTTCTTAGAACATAAACCAAAATATGTAAATGTGTTTGTGAATGTTATTAAATATATAAAATATTTTCTTTAAAGCCTTTTAGTTTTAAAATTTTGTTGATTTATATAGAAATTATTTTTGGTAAAAGTACGAAATAAACATAAATGTGCAACTGTGGCAAATAAGTTACTAAATTTATATATGTACATTGTAGCCACATAAATTTCTTTGATAAGTTACCTAAGCATTTGACAGGCTTTTCGTTGAATTTTTGACATAAGCTAAAGCTAGCTTATGCACATTATACTTGGGCCTTAAGAAAAAAAAGCGTATTTTTCGAAAGAAGTAAAGTTAAATATTATTGAAGTAAAAAAAAAAAGTGTAAAAATGAAATATGCAGTGTATAATTGTGGAAATACTAAAAATAAAAACTCAAGCTTAAGTTTTTTTATTTCCCAAAAGAAAAAAAAACTTTTGTCGTTTAGATGAACAAAATTTGAACGGGGAAAATTTAATAATCTCTACTAATTACATAAAAAAACATTTATGGCCAGTTTTTGACTTCATATTTAAATACGCATTTAGTTAATTTGCATTTAAATTTAAGTAGTATTTAAATACAGTTTCAGTTTTTCAGTCATTTATGATCGTTCTTATTTAACTACGATAAAAATATGGCAGCATTACGAAAAACAGCAATTTTGTGAAAAATGTTTTAAATGTATTAAAAAATGTGAGCGATACCTATGTATTCACCATCTAAACTTATTTTATTGATTAATTTAACTTTATAATTAATATTTTCATTAAAACATAAAATATTGTTCTATCAATGGCTAAAATGTCTGTTTACTTTTGCGAAACAACAACAAAAAATGTCATAATCAATGGTAAAACTGTATTATTTAAATGGGCTTTAAATGCGCAAGATTGGTAATTTATTTTTCATTTAAGTATGCATTGAAAACTGAATTTTGTACTGAAATAGAACTTAAATATAAATGACATTTAATTACGAAGTCAAAAACTGGCCCTTAGACGAGTCAAATTTAATAAAAGTAGACGTTAAGGCAAAAACACTTTTCTTCCGTGCGCGAATGTTTTTCCAAATAAGAAAGCTTAACCAAATAATAGCAGATGACAAATCCAAGCGAAAACGTAAGTATTCCAAAATAATTGTATAATATAAATATGCATATTAATGTGCTGTTTCTGTATTACAAGCGAGTGACTCGTCTAGAAAATTTGTATAGGAATCACTCAAAAAATTAAGTGCTTTTCATACAAATTTTTAGACGAGTCGCTCGCTTGTTATACAGCAACAGCACATTAGAAATCTTTTTTTAATTACTTATTTACAAATTAAAAAAAAATTTCTCTTTGTTTTTACTAAAAGCACCAATTAGAATTTGTAAAAGCGTCACTTTAGTGCTTTTTTTAACATCAAAAAGCACTAAATAGTAGAGCTGTGTCGTTCGCGAACGAACGGGTTAAATTGACCGAATCAATCAAGTGAACGAAATTATCCGGTCATTTAAATCCGGTCTTTTCGTACAATAGTGTACGGGTTAATTTGAACGGATTACTTAATTAAACGAAATGAGCCAAATATTTAACTGGCTCCTTTCGTTTAAATTGACCGATTGAACGAACGAATCAGTCTTTGATAATTGACCGAAAAAGACCGGTCACTGAAACGAACGACCGGGCACATGTCTACTAAATAGTGCCGATTGCACTTAGTTCACATCACTGCATTTTTATTACGTCATGAACAGAGAAAGAGCGAGGAAGTCTTGCGCAATCTTACTCATGATATAAAAATAGAAGGTAGTTCCACTTCAAAAATTTCTGACATTTGCGGGAATTATTTGAAATATATTTTTTGTAAACAATAAAATTTGCGTTGCCATAGATATAATTAAGAAAAAAATATTTTAGAACTATTTAACAAAATATGTGTAATTTGTATAATAAATATACATAATTATATTTTATATTTAAATGTATTTAAATTTACACAGAAATAAATCCTTTGACTCTATGAGACAATTTATAAAAATTCGCTTATTATCATAACTTATTAAAAATTCAATTGCAGAATTAAAGGAGCTTATTAAAATTGTAAAGGTTGATATTTATTATAACATGTGAAAAGCGAATACGAAAAAATGTTCTTCCCAAAATAATAATTATTTCTATCTAACATTAAATTTCAATTGCACAACAAATTTTGCGTATGGGAGCCATTAAATAAATCAGCAACATTAATTTCAAGAAAAGTTTTTCTAATTCTTCTATAAATTTCTCATTTGGCTCATAATAATGTTTACGTATGTATAATTTTATTAAGAAAATTTGTTTGCTCCTAATGTTTTATGGTTTCTAGTTGTTCTTCCAGTTAGTGATAAAATGTAAATTTTGTTAAAAAAAAAAAAATAAATAATTAATATACCTCCATGCATTCTTCTTCATCAGCCATATATTTCATATATTTAGTGGCTTAACGTTTCATCTATATTTAAAAACTCGATTAAGGTATCTTGATAATCAATCACTCGTATTTCATTAACTAATTAATTAAGACATTACTTTGATAAAAATGTAATATTTTACCTAACAAATAAGACCTGTACTTGTTTTAACCGAAATAGAAATTAAAAATTATATTCAATATTTTATCTTTTGTATCTGGAAAAGTACTTTTTTTCAATCGTACATTTGTCAATAACGAACATATAGGAGGTGCATTTGGAAACTTGAATTGTTCGAAATTTGAAAAATCTTATAGAATTCTTGTAGAAACGTCTTTTTCTGATACAGTCAGGAAAAATGCAACTCATCTTTTTTTTGTTAAATTTGTGTATTTAGTTTTCTATATTTTGTTTCATTTATTTAATATATTATATTAATTTTTATATTATATATTTCTTTTCATTTGAAATTGCATATAAGAGGAAAAAACAAAACAGAAAACCGGGAAATTACAAATTTATATGGTAGCACAAATTTTCATAATTCCCGCATCAGCGTTGCCGCTTTGGTCCAATCGGACCAAACTTGGTAGTTTTTCGTTTTTAAAAAACAGTTTGGTAGTTTGGTTGGTTTGTTGCATTTTTTTAAATTTTTGGTAGGTTTTCCTCCTGTAGCAATTTTTTAGCAATAGTAAATATTTTCACCTTAAAAATTCAGAACATAAAATAAAAAAATGTAACTTTGAATTAAATAAACAATAACTGTGAACAGTGCTACCACTGTTTTCAAAAACTGTTTTAGGTGCAATAAAAAACATCTCTGCTTTCTTGCATAGAGATGATTAAAGCTATAACCATCTCTGATTTAAGAAACGCGAAAAATATTATGAAATTGAAATCAACAATATTTTTGAGTAGAGGTTTATTTTCAAGTGTATGTATTAAAAAATTAACAGACAAAATGGAAAAGTAAGTAAACTATTTTAATTGTAAGTATGTACCTATTAATTACATGAATATTTACTAATATTGCATGTATTTTTTTAAGATTTTCATCAAAAACTTCAAAATTAAATGAAAATAATATAATTACAGAAGACCAGGTAGAACCACTCTTAAAATTTTTTTTTAAACATTTTTGAATAATGTAATACGTTTAGTGAACATTGTAAAGAAACAGTCAAAAGAAAATTTAGAACCAGGAGAGGGATGGGTGTTCATTCTGCATAGTATGCTCTAAAACTATTTTAAATCATAACATCCATCTTAAAAATCACCAAAAGATAAACATCCATCTCAACAATTAAGGAAAAAAAACCAAGTGAGTATAACAGGGTTTATGTGCAAGAAATGCATTTTTAAATTTTTGGTAGGCTGTGAACGATTTTGGTAGGATTTTTAAAAATTTTTGGTAGGAAGTCAATTTCTTGTGTGGCAACGCTGTCCCGCATACAACAGAACGTTAGTATGGCGACGAAAAGAGAAAGTGGAACTACCTTCTATTTTTATATCATGATCAGCGTTGCCACACAAGAAATTTACTTCCTACCAATAATTTTCAAAAATCCTACCAAAATCGTTAACAGCCTACCAAAAATTTTAAAATGCATTTCTTCAATAAAATCAAAATTTTTATTTTGGCTGATATAGTAATATAATAAAAAATTCCGGTTTTTATAAAAAACATAAAAATATACATAAAATAACAACAAAAAAGCAATATTTCATTTTAAATACAGATAAAAAAAACAAAAAGAATTTAAAATACAAAAAACATCACATCATCATATAATTCATTGGTTTCAAAATAGTTTTAGAGCATACCATGCAGAAGCCAATCAAATTCGCTCAACCATTCGGTTCTAAATTTTCTTTTGACTGTTTCTTTACAATGTTCACTAAAAGTATTATTTTATTTAAAAATGTTTTAAAACAAAAATTTTAAGAGTGGTTCTACCTGGTTGCTGGAATGTCGTTTTTTTTAATTATATTATTTTCATTTAATTTTGGAGTTTTTGATAAAAATCGGAAAAAATACATGCAATATTAGTAAATATTTATGTAATTAATAGATACATATTTAGAATTAATAAAGTTTACTTACTTTTCCATTTTGTCTATTAATTTTAAAATACATACACATGAAAATAAACCTTCACTCAAAAATATTGTTAATTTCAATTTCATAAAATTGTTCGCGTTTCTTAAACCAGAGATGGTTATAGCTTTAATCATCTCTATGCAAATAAGCAGAGATGTTTTTTAGTACACCCAAAACAGTTTTTGAAAATTGTGGTAACACTATCAAAGTTGTTGTTTATTTTATTAAAAGTTACATTTTTTTTATTTTATATTCTGAATTTTTAAGATGAAAAATTTACTATGCTAAAAAATTGCTACAGGAGGAAAACCTACCAAAAATTGAAAAAAAATTCAACAAACCAACCAAACTACCAAACTGTTTTTTAAAAACGAAAAACTACTAAGTTTGGTCCGATTGGACCAAAGCGGCAACGCTGATCATGATCTTACTATTTGCTTCATGTTCTATTTTTATACCACGGGCGCAACCTTAATAATATAGCATTTCTACTCTAATTCATCAAACTAATTTTGCTACTATTTTACTACTTTTTCATGTAAAATTTATTATTAATGTCGGGACGGCGCGAACGCCATTCCCGGCTACCAAAAATTACACGCACGAGTTATTCGCATTATGCTCTAAACACATTCGCCACAGCAAGATACACGAACACACGACAGCAAATGACGCTAGCAACATTTGTCGCCTGGTACGGAGCTACATTATTATTTTGAAGGCAACAGCTACATAATAAAAATACGAATTAACTGTATTTCAGTGATGTTATTTAAGCGATTTTTAAAGAAGCAGCTCGGATTTATAATTAAAAAATGTTTTAACTATTTTGTAAGAGGCTGTTTAAAGAGTAGAATAATTCGTTTGGATTGTCTATAAGATTGAAAATATATAGAAGTATTTCTCAGAAGCAATAATAAGTACAGTAGTGTGTGTGTCACGTAGTTTCTTGTCCACTAAAATAAAAAATACTGAAAGCATCAGTTTTTGATATCTATTTAAACCAACAAGTACTAAGACCAGAAGTAAATTTTTAACTAAATGCTGTCCACACAAAAAAGGAATGTTAGTTTTATGTACATCTTAATACATTCCTCAGAAATTTTTACAATTATTCTTCGTACACTTTCGCCATGACAATTGTAGTATTTTTAATTTGTCGGTGTGGCATTTCTAGTTTTTTTTTTTAATTCAAATTTCGAAAAATATGTTTTATTTATTGGAAGGTATGTAAAAGTGTTAAAATTTTTCTATATACAAAACTAAAATGTGCTGACAACTGTTTAAGTACAATTATACCGGTAAAATTGGGTAATTTTACATTGGTTTCTCTATTTTTCTATGAAAAAAAATCCATGTTTGAACCAAAGTTCTAAAGGATCTCCTCACAAAATTTTACTCAAATCTATCCAGCAGCAATTACGTGAGACAGATAAGAATTCAATAAATAGGTATTTTGTATTCCAAATCAATTATTGTCTTCAATAGCAACACTATTTTCCTTAAATATTTCATGTACAGAAAATATCCTGTTACAGTTTTATTATATATTTACACTTAAATCTTTAAATAAATAATTTTTGTTTTATATTTTTATTGTTCTTTTCTTCTTTCATAATAAGAGATTTTAAGCACTTATTATTTTACATGTCTTATAGTACTGACATCACTTAAATGTTTATTGTCGCCAATAAAAATAGAAATTAGTTTAATTTGACTGCAGCGGCGAATTAAGCCCAGACAACAACCTGCCGCCTTGTTGCCTTGCTGCAACAAATTAATCATTCTCATATAAACACATGCATTCTAATTCTGACATTTTGCAGTCGGTAGCTGCTGTCTCGAATGTGTTTAGAGCAATAGGAATAATCGCGGAGGTCAACTCAACCGAATGTGCAATGGCCAAGCCTCACTCCGGGGGAACCGCCTTCATGATCACGGTAACCCCTACGCCAGGTAAGTATGCTTTTGCTGGCACAAACTAAACTTCTTATACCATAGCAAGTATTAACAGAACGAGAAATATAAGAAAATTAATGAAATATTGAATGTAGTTGGTTGAGTTTGAAACATTGGTGGTTGTTTTTGTTTTTTAATATCAAGCTAATGGCATGCTAGTGTAGTACTAAAGCAGTGATGCGCAAGCCATACCACAATTGTGGAAAAATAATTTACACACATACTTATGCTCTTTTGTTTAGTCGTTGATTAAACATCGAAATTTCAAAAAAAAAACATAAAAATAGAAAATTTCATATATAATTTTTATGAGATTTTTTTTATTATAATTTTTTTTAATAAGAATTTTTACTTGTATTTAAAATACTTTAGTTTTTTACTGTTACCAAGTAACATATTTTTTTCACTAAGCAACTTTTCTTACATTTAAGAAATAAAATTTTTACTTGAATTTAAATTAAATTTTAATTTAATTGCTTATGTGCGCTATTTTATAATGTTACCAAGTAATAGCAAATTTCATTAATCAATTTTTTTATGTTTAAGAGATGAAAATTATTTTATAACATAATTCTGCTAAATTTTGTTTAAATTAAAATTTTTTTACTTTAAAATACTTTAAATTTATATTATTTGCTTATGTGCAATTCTTATAATAGTACTAACTAACACCGTTTTTTTATTAAACAACTTTTCTCGTAGTGTAACTTTATATTTCTCACCAATACAAATACATTTTGTATTTTGCGCAGCGTTGCCACACAAGAAATTGAAATCCTACCAATAATTTTCAAAAATCCTACCAAAATCGTTCACAGCCTACCAAAAATTTAAAAATGCGTTTCTTGCACATAAACTCTGTTATACTCACATGTTTTTTTTCCGTAATCGTTAAGATGGAAATTTGTCTTTTGGTGATTTTTAAGATGGATGTTATGATTTAAAATAGTTTTAGAGCATACTATACGGAATGAACACCCATCCCTTTCCTGAAGCCAATCAAATTCGCTCAACTATTCGGTTCTAAATTTTTTTGACTGTTTCTTTACATTTAATACTTGTAAATATTTATGTAATTAATAGGTACATATATACAATTAAAAAAGTTTACTTACTTATCCATTTTGTCTGTTAATTTTTTTAATACAAACACTTGAAAATAAGCCTTCGCTCAAAAATATTGTTAATTTCAATTTCATAGTATTGTTCGCGTTTCTTAAACCAGAGATGGTTATAGCTTTAATCATCTTTATGCAAAAAAGCAGAGGTGTTTTTATTACACCTAAAACAGTTTTTGAAAACATTGGTAAAACTATTCACAGTTATTATTTATTTAATTCAAAGTGATACATTTTTTTTATTTTATGTTCTGAATTTTCAAGGAAAAAACTTACTATTGCTAAAAAATTGCTACAGGAGGAAAACCTACCAAAAATTTAAAAAAATGCAACAAACCAACCAAACTACCAAACTGTTTTTTAAAAACGAAAAACTACCAAGTTTGGTCCGATTAGACCAAAGCGGCAACGCTGTTTGCGCATCACTGTACTAAAGTAGCATCATGTGTTTGCAGTTTTTTTTTTCATTATCTCTTCTACTGATGATGAGTTTATATATGTGTGTACACAATACAATTACATCGGCAAGCAACAAACTCGTTTGAGGGAGTTTACATTATGGGCATTGTATCAGCTACAAAAGTCATGATGCAGAAGTTTGTACGCAAGAGGTGTAGTGAAGCTTGCGGGGTAGCAAATGTAGCAAGAAATGAATTTTCATGACTCTTTTTAGTTTTTTCTCTCATATTTCTCTCATTCCTGTTTCTTTCTCTCGCTTTTTGCAGTTATAAGCACTAAACATTTAGACGACAGCAGGCAGCAGGCAGAAAACTGTCAAAAATATTGCTATAAACAAATCATGTCCACCGACCATCGACTACAAGATGTCAAAAATAGAATACATGCGTGCTTATGAGAATAAATTTTTAGCAGCTACACGACTACCGACTACACGGCTACTTTTGTAGCCCGTAGCCAACTTAGGCTAATTTCTATTTTTCTTGGCTACAAAAAACAGATTAGTGGTGCCAATACAATAAATGCATGAAATGGTGTTTTTAAAAACGCAATACATTAAATATCGCTATTAAAAACGCGAAAAACTTTTATAGTGGCACCATTGAAAAATAATATTCATCTGTTAATTTGTTTACATTTTTCACCAGTTTATTACTTTATCTCGAAGGGGGAACATCTGCGCGCGAGCAGATTTAAAAAAAAAAGTGAAGTTATAATTGAAGTCGCAACGCGCACAGTTTTTATTCAACAGGATTTTCCACTTCCTGTACGAAGGTATAGGTTGATGTGCAGTTCCTGGAGAGACTAGTAATATCAAAATACTTGTGGGATACCCTGGCGATGTAGTTATATATCCTTGCCATTATTAAATTAAGATTTAAAAAAAAAAAAAAAATACATTTTTCATTTACTTTTTGTTTGTGAAATTTTCCATTTAGTTCTTTTTTCATAAATTTCTAATTTGTTTCATTTATATTTATTTTTTGGGTTTTTTATTCAAATTGATAAGTATATAATAGTAATTTTTACTGTTTATATACATTTATTAAATTGTTTAATGTAAATGTTTAGTTCAATTTACATGCAAATATGGACGTGGACACTTCATACACTGAAGTCTTTGTTTCCACTATTTTAGCAATAGTATTTATAAAGTTAATTAAATTTTCTTAAGACATTTAAATTTTTTTTTACACAAATTCACTTAAAAAAATCAAGTTTGTTTTGTTTTGGTTAACTTCAATATATACATGTATGTCAAAACAGATGTTTTTTTTTTGTAGTTAGTGGTCGATGGTCGTTAAAAAAATTAAGGAGCTGGCAACTTGGCTATTTTTGTAGCCAGCTACTTTTGTAGTCGGTAGTCGATGGTCGGTAGCCTTTGATTGTGTTTATAGCATATAATACATGTGTTTTAAAGAAGACGATTATTTTGACGTCTTCACAACAGCACGACTACACGACAGCATTTACTGCTGCTGCCAACTTACGCTATTTTCTATTTTGACGGGCAGCAATAAACAAAAATAATGTTGCCATTATACATATAAATTGGAGAAATAAAAACAAAAACATTTTTTTTAATATTAAACATAAAAGAACATTACAAAAATACAATAAGGAAATAAATTTATGTGTTTTTATAGTTTTTCATGATATTATTACATTTTTTATCAATAACTTTAATTTTATTCATTATAAAATATATGTATGCGGTATCCCTTAAATTTGTATTGCTTAAGTACACAGCTGTTGTTGCTGTCTTCTAAATAATTATGAAGCTGACTTCTGAGCAGCGTTTGAAGTTAGCAGCATTTCAAGCCGTGAAGTAGTGAATTCTGCTGTCGTCTTAGTGTTTAGAGCTATATGCTTAAGCGGTGTTACCAAATGGCTGTTTTTTTCCTATAATATTCAATAATGTTGAAAAATTAATACGTTTAGTTTATGGCAACACTTGAAAGATTGGTTGATAAAACATCATAAAATTCTCTCACTTGCTACAAAAGAGTCATAATGTAAACGCGTAATGACTTACGGAGATTCACCAAAAGAGAAAACAATAGAAAAGTCAGCTACAATGCCCTTAATCTAAACTGGCTCTTTGTGTATCTTCTTGGGCAATAAAAAGGAGCTAGTCTAATTAATATTATAAATCTCTCTGTAAGTTTGGTTGTTTATTTGTTTGTTTGTTGGTTAAAATTTGTAGCTGCTGTCCTATGAAGGAATTAATAATTGTTTTTCTATAAATAAAGAAATGGCGTCTCTGGATGCGCTTACATAAGAACGTTAAAAGTGCTAACAGAAAGTCGCGCTATAGACTTAAATAATTTCATAGTTTAAAATACTAATACTCGTCATTTTTAAGTTTAACGAAGAATTAAAATATAGCTTGTGATAAATTACATTTCAATTTTATTTTTATTTATGTAAGTTTATAATACAAATTATACATTTTTGTAGTTCCGAAATATTTTTTCTTGTTTATACCTGTGGCAACGCAAAATATTTTGTTGTTATAATTTTCCCATGGAAACTATAACACTCTCGCCCCAAGTGCCCACTCAGGATGAAGCCATTTTTCTCGAAAACGGCTCGGCGAAATTGTTGCACGGTTGGCAATTTTTGTTCATTAATATCTCTTTTTAATATGTATGGCAATTTTGGGCGAGAGTGTTATAGTTTCCATGGGAAACATTAGCAACGCTTTTTTGGCCCACTCAGGATGAAGCCATTTTTCTCGAAAACGGCTCGGCGGAATTGTTGCACGGTTGGCAATTTTTGTTCATTAATGTCTTTATTTTAATAATGTATGGCCATTTTTTGCGATAGTGTTATAGCTTCCATAAGAAACATTAGCAACGCTTTTTTGGCCCACTCAGGATGAAGCCATTTTTCTCGAAAACGGCTCGGCGGAATTGTTGCACGGTTGGCAATTTTTGTTCATTAATATCTCTATTTTAATAATGTATGGCCATTTGGGGCGAGAGTATAATAGTTTCCAAGGGAAAAGTCAGCAACGGTTTTTTGTGATCATTAAAAACGCTTTTTTATAATTATTTTCTAAATACACAAATGCGTTGTTTATTTTTTTACAATTTAAATAAATTTTTCTTCTTCTAGATAACAAAATTTATTCTAATTTTATTTTTTAATTCAAAATATCCAATCCCGGGGAATTTTACTTCCAGGTTTTTAATTCCCAAAATCGACGCTATTTCTTCGACGCTATCTTGGCGCACGTTAACATTCCATTGTTTATGAAAAAAAGCTGCTAACAAACACAATAAATTTCAAGTTTTGTGAAAAATATTTAAAACTTTTATTTAAAACTTTATAACAAACAGGTCGAATAAAAAACTCCAAGGCAGATTTATTTTACTAGGTAGTGTCGTCCGGCCAGCTGGTTTGTAGTTGAAATGTCAAAAGTTTTTGTATTTTCCTTTGTTTGTTTACGAATTTCAAAAAACACTAACAACAAGCGTTTGCGAGACAAAGCAAGCATGTATATGGAGAGCAATTATCTTTTATTTCTCTTTGTGTTTTTGATGTTTCCAACAGCGTTACCACACAAGAAATTTACTTTCTACCAATAATTTTCAAAAATCCTACCAAAATCGTTCACAGCCTACCAAAAATTTAAAAATGCATTTCTTGCATATAAACTCCCCTTAGTTGTTGAGATGGTAGTTTGTCTTTTGGTGATTTTTGAGATG
Source organism: Gymnosoma rotundatum (assembly GCA_916610165.2). Taxonomy (NCBI): domain Eukaryota; kingdom Metazoa; phylum Arthropoda; class Insecta; order Diptera; family Tachinidae; genus Gymnosoma; species Gymnosoma rotundatum. Next base: position 68,267,945 of record OU744338.1, on the reverse strand, counting down.
AGTGTTATGATTTAAAATAGTTTTAGAGCATACTATGCAGAATAAACACCCATCTCTTTCCTGGAGCCAATCAAATTCGCTCAACCATTCGGTTCTAAATTTTCTTTTGACTGTTTCTTTACATGCAATATTAGTAAATATTTATGTAATAAATAGGTACATATTTACAACTAAAAAAGTTGACTTTCCTTTCCATTATGTCTGTTAATTTTTTTAATACGTGCACTTAAAAAAACTTCACTCAAAAATATTGTTAATTTCAATTTCATAAAATTGTTCGCTTTTCTTAAACCAGAGATGGTTATAGCTTTAATCATCTCTATGCAAAAAAGCAGATATGTTTTTATTACACCTAAAACAGTTTTTGAAAACAGTGATAACCAAGGCGAGTTTATAACCAGGTGGTATCATCAGCATGAAGTACTGTTCGAAATAACGTCAAAGTTTGTTTTGTAATTTTTTTCAATTCGGTTTGTTTTTCGTTTCTTGTATTTCCTTATTTGTTTATATACATATGTACATACACTCTCGATCAAATGATTAGAACCACTAAAATTTCCATTCTCGTATATAATAGTTAATGACCTATCAGGACATTGCGCATGAAATTGGGCAATGTCTCAAAACTGTGCTCGGAAACTTAAAGAAAAAATTTAAAACTATGGAAAGTAATACAAAGTGTTGCTATGTAAAAATAAATTTATATGTATTTTTAAGTGATTCTAATCAACTGATCCAGAGTGTATATATAAACGTATATATAAACACAATAAATAAAAAAAAAATTTTTTAATTATTCCAGCAAAAATGTGTTTTTTGTTCCAGTATTAAGAAAGTCCCACAACATGTAATTTTATTGCTTTGTTGAAATTTTATTTTTATTAAAAATGAAAAAAAAATTATAAAAAATACAGAATTTATTTTTGTTTCGGTAAATTTTATGTTGTTTATTTTTTACATATTGTTTTTCTTGTTTTGAATTTTTTGACTGTTTGCTTTATATTTTTCAAAGCAAATTAAAATTTTATTCGCCTCAACAACTGATTTTGACTCGTACCAAAAAGTTGCTTTGTTGTAACGATTCGCCGATCACTACACCTTATAGATGCTCCTTGGTGATAACACTATTCAAAGTTATTGTTTATTTAATTCAAAGTTACATTTCTTTTTATTTTATGTTCTGAAATTTTAAGGTAAAAAATTTACTATTGCTAAAAAATTGCTAGAGGAGGAAAACCTACCAAAAATTAAAAAAAATGCAACAAACCAACCAAACTACCAAACTGTTTTTTAAAAACGAAAAACTACCAAGTTTGGTCCGATTGGACCAAAGCGGCAACGCTGGTTTCCAACGCACAAAACAACAATAAAAAAGCATGTTGTTTTTGTAAATGTTGTATATGTTGTATTACCGCTACTATCTAGTAAAATAAATCTGCCTTGAAAAATTCAATAATGAAAAATATTTAAAATATGTTAAAAAATGTCAGCGATACTCATGTATTCACCACCTAAACTAATTTTATTTATTAATTAACCTTTTAAACTAATATTTTCATTAATAAATGTATGCAAAACATAAAATGTTGTTTTATCAATGGCTAAATATTTGTTTGCTTTTGTTTAGTTTTACGAAACAACAACAAAAAATGCCATAACCATATGGCAAGATTGGTCATTTAAGTGTGCATTGAAAAACTGATTTTTGTACTTAAATATAACTTAAATATAAATGGCATTTAAATACGAAGTCAAAAACTGGCCCTAAGGTACATTTAGCCGACCGTAAATGTAGATGTGTGAGCTGATCATTTTTGTTATACGAAGAGCTATGCAAATGCTTAGCTGACTGAAAAGTTCGCTTAGTCGTAACGTTTCAACCTGCTGAAGATAGAATTTCAATAGGAGGTTACGTGACAGACGTAGCCAGTGATGGTAAATAGTATCATAAATTGAATTAAAGTTCAGTACCCCTTTTCAGGTACTTATTTGTGCTTATTTACCTAAACTTTTAAGTTTAAAATTTTATGACACACAATATATTTTTAAATAAATTATGAAGTTTTCTTTTCTTAATTAAATATGTTATGCATGTAATGTTTTGTTAAATTGTTAGGCTGAGTATAATTTATGCAAATGTTATATTTTTCATTATTACAATACAACATTATTTTTAGTACGATTGTAATATTTACGTACTTTTTACGCAAAATTGCAAAGTGGCCATCAATGGCCCCAAATGGCCAAACAATATTAAAATAGAGATATTAATGAACAAAAATTGCCAACCGTGCAACAATTCCGCCGAGCCGTTTTCGAGAAAAATGGCTTCATCCTGAGTGGGCCAAAAAAGCGTTGCTAATGTTTCTTATGGAAGCTATAACACTATCGCAAAAAATGGCCATACATTATTAAAATAAAGACATTAATGAACAAAAATTGCCAACCGTGCAACAATTCCGCCGAGCCGTTTTCGAGAAAAATGGCTTCATCCTGAGTGGGCCAAAAAAGCGTTGCTAATGTTTCCCATGGAAACTATAACACTCTCGCCCAAAATTGCCATACATATTAAAAAGAGATATTAATGAACAAAAATTGCCAACCGTGCAACAATTTCGCCGAGCCGTTTTCGAGAAAAATGGCTTCATCCTGAGTGGGCACTTGGGGCGAGAGTGTTATAGTTTCCATGGGAAAATTATAACAACAAAATATTTTGCGTTGCCACAGGTATAAACAAGAAAAAATATTTCGGAACTACAAAAATGTATAATTTGTATTATAAACTTACATAAATAAAAATAAAATTGAAATGTAATTTATCACAAGCTATATTTTAATTCTTCGTTAAACTTAAAAATGACGAGTATTAGTATTTTAAACTATGAAATTATTTAAGTCTATAGCGCGACTTTCTGTTAGCACTTTTAACGTTCTTATGTAAGCGCATCCAGAGACGCCATTTCTTTATTTATAGAAAAACAATTATTAATTCCTTCATAGGACAGCAGCTACAAATTTTAACCAACAAACAAACAAATAAACAACCAAACTTACAGAGAGATTTATAATATTAATTAGACTAGCTCCTTTTTATTGCCCAAGAAGATACACAAAGAGCCAGTTTAGATTAAGGGCATTGTAGCTGACTTTTCTATTGTTTTCTCTTTTGGTGAATCTCCGTAAGTCATTACGCGTTTACATTATGACTCTTTTGTAGCAAGTGAGAGAATTTTATGATGTTTTATCAACCAATCTTTCAAGTGTTGCCATAAACTAAACGTATTAATTTTTCAACATTATTGAATATTATAGGAAAAAAACAGCCATTTGGTAACACCGCTTAAGCATATAGCTCTAAACACTAAGACGACAGCAGAATTCACTACTTCACGGCTTGAAATGCTGCTAACTTCAAACGCTGCTCAGAAGTCAGCTTCATAATTATTTAGAAGACAGCAACAACAGCTGTGTACTTAAGCAATACAAATTTAAGGGATACCGCATACATATATTTTATAATGAATAAAATTAAAGTTATTGATAAAAAATGTAATAATATCATGAAAAACTATAAAAACACATAAATTTATTTCCTTATTGTATTTTTGTAATGTTCTTTTATGTTTAATATTAAAAAAAATGTTTTTGTTTTTATTTCTCCAATTTATATGTATAATGGCAACATTATTTTTGTTTATTGCTGCCCGTCAAAATAGAAAATAGCGTAAGTTGGCAGCAGCAGTAAATGCTGTCGTGTAGTCGTGCTGTTGTGAAGACGTCAAAATAATCGTCTTCTTTAAAACACATGTATTATATGCTATAAACACAATCAAAGGCTACCGACCATCGACTACCGACTACAAAAGTAGCTGGCTACAAAAATAGCCAAGTTGCCAGCTCCTTAATTTTTTTAACGACCATCGACCACTAACTACAAAAAAAAAACATCTGTTTTGACATACATGTATATATTGAAGTTAACCAAAACAAAACAAACTTGATTTTTTTAAGTGAATTTGTGTAAAAAAAAATTTAAATGTCTTAAGAAAATTTAATTAACTTTATAAATACTATTGCTAAAATAGTGGAAACAAAGACTTCAGTGTATGAAGTGTCCACGTCCATATTTGCATGTAAATTGAACTAAACATTTACATTAAACAATTTAATAAATGTATATAAACAGTAAAAATTACTATTATATACTTATCAATTTGAATAAAAAACCCAAAAAATAAATATAAATGAAACAAATTAGAAATTTATGAAAAAAGAACTAAATGGAAAATTTCACAAACAAAAAGTAAATGAAAAATGTATTTTTTTTTTTTTTTGAAATCTTAATTTAATAATGGCAAGGATATATAACTACATCGCCAGGGTATCCCACAAGTATTTTGATATTACTAGTCTCTCCAGGAACTGCACATCAACCTATACCTTCGTACAGGAAGTGGAAAATCCTGTTGAATAAAAACTGTGCGCGTTGCGACTTCAATTATAACTTCACTTTTTTTTTTAAATCTGCTCGCGCGCAGATGTTCCCCCTTCGAGATAAAGTAATAAACTGGTGAAAAATGTAAACAAATTAACAGATGATTATTATTTTTCAATGGTGCCACTATAAAAGTTTTTCGCGTTTTTAATAGCGATATTTAATGTATTGCGTTTTTAAAAACACCATTTCATGCATTTATTGTATTGGCACCACTAATCTGTTTTTTGTAGCCAAGAAAAATAGAAATTAGCCTAAGTTGGCTACGGGCTACAAAAGTAGCCGTGTAGTCGGTAGTCGTGTAGCTGCTAAAAATTTATTCTCATAAGCACGCATGTATTCTATTTTTGACATCTTGTAGTCGATGGTCGGTGGACATGATTTGTTTATAGCAATATTTTTGACAGTTTTCTGCCTGCTGCCTGCTGTCGTCTAAATGTTTAGTGCTTATAACTGCAAAAAGCGAGAGAAAGAAACAGGAATGAGAGAAATATGAGAGAAAAAAACTAAAAAGAGTCATGAAAATTCATTTCTTGCTACATTTGCTACCCCGCAAGCTTCTCTACACCTCTTGCCAACAAACTTCTGCATCCTGACTTTTGTAGCTGATAGAGCCAGTTTAGATTAAGGGCATTGTAGCTGACTTTTTTATTGTATTCTCTTTTGGTAAATCTCCGTAAGTCATCACGCGTTTACATTATGACTCTTTTGTAGCAAGTGAGAGAATTTTATGATGTTTTATCAACCAATCTTTCAAGTGTTGCCATAAACTAAACGTATTAATTTTTCAACAATTCTTGAATATTATAGGAAAAAAAACAGCCGTTTGGTAACACCGCTTAAGCATATAACTGCCATCCCTAAATTAGCGCGTAAAGCGCAAGATAACTGTCAAAATTTCTCATGTACATACAAAATGTATGAAGCATCCCTAAATAGCTTGGCGTCAACGCTTAGCAATTGGAAAATCCAATTTTGACAGTGCGTTAGGAAGTGAAGTTTGCTGTTTGTTGGTTTGTTTTGTTTTGTTATGGTTGAAAAGTAGTGACAATTTAGTAATTTTCAAGGCAATCTAGCGGTTTTATCTCTTCTTTATTCTTATACAGCGGGTTTTATGAAATAACATGAGTTAACATTACTTTTAACGACACGAAGTTAACGCTGTTATTTAGGGATGACATTTCAGCGCAACAGCTATGAATTACATTGCTTTGCGTCTTACGCGCTAATTTAGGGATGTCAGTAACTGCAAAAAGCGAGAGAAAGAAACAGGAATGAGAGAAATATGAGAGAAAAAACTAAAAAGAGTCATGAAAATTCATTTCGTGCTACTTTTGCTACCCCGCAAGCTTCTCTACACCTCTTGCGTACAAACTTCTGCATCATGACTTTTGTAGCTGATACAATGCCCATAATGTAAACTCCCTCAAGGCCGTGTCAGATAAAACTTTATCGCTTTGCGTGTCGTTTCAAACTTAAAAAAAAAGCGTATAACGCAAGAGGTATGTCACAATAAAAACTTTAACAGCGCCTAGTTATTGTTTGTTTTTATAAGTTTTTCTTCCATAATTTTCTAAAAAAAATAATAAAGGAAGAATATATAATAAAAAAATAATATTTTAAAACTCTTAACTCTTTCACGTTCCATTTTGACAAAATAATATACAAATGTATAGCAGCTAATTGTCAAAGCGCGCAAAAAGATGAGTGTTGCCCAACTTTGCGCTTTGCTTTGCGTTAAAAGTGCTTTATGTGACATACTTCATATAAGTTCGTGCATTTTATCTTAGATGTCAAAGCGAATTTGCAACGCAACGCAAAGCAAAAGTTTTATCTGACACGGCCTTCATACAATGCCGATAATGTAAACTCCCTCAAACGAGTTTGTTGCTTGCCGATGTAATTGTATTGTGTACACACATATATAAACTCATCATCAGTAGAAGAGATAATGAAAAAAAAAAAACTGCAAACACATGATGCTACTTTAGTACAGTGATGCGCAAACAGCGTTGCCGCTTTGGTCTAATCGGACCAAACTTGGTAGTTTTTCGTTTTTAAAAAACAGTTTGGTAGTTTGGTTGGTTTGTTGCATTTTTTTAAATTTTTGGTAGGTTTTCCTCCTGTAGCAATTTTTTAGCAATAGTAAGTTTTTTCCTTGAAAATTCAGAACATAAAATAAAAAAAATGTATCACTTTGAATTAAATAAATAATAACTGTGAATAGTTTTACCAATGTTTTCAAAAACTGTTTTAGGTGTAATAAAAACACCTCTGCTTTTTTGCATAAAGATGATTAAAGCTATAACCATCTCTGGTTTAAGAAACGCGAACAATACTATGAAATTGAAATTAACAATATTTTTGAGCGAAGGCTTATTTTCAAGTGTTTGTATTAAAAAAATTAACAGACAAAATGGATAAGTAAGTAAACTTTTTTAATTGTATATATGTACCTATTAATTACATAAATATTTACAAGTATTAAATGTAAAGAAACAGTCAAAAAAATTTAGAACCGAATAGTTGAGCGAATTTGATTGGCTTCAGGAAAGGGATGGGTGTTCATTCCGTATAGTATGCTCTAAAACTATTTTAAATCATAACATCCATCTTAAAAATCACCAAAAGACAAATTTCCATCTTAACGATTACGGAAAAAAAACATGTGAGTATAACAGAGTTTATGTGCAAGAAACGCATTTTTAAATTTTTGGTAGGCTGTGAACGATTTTGGTAGGATTTTTGAAAATTATTGGTAGGATTTCAATTTCTTGTGTGGCAACGCTGCGCAAAATACAAAATGTATTTGTATTGGTGAGAAATATAAAGTTACACTACGAGAAAAGTTGTTTAATAAAAAAACGGTGTTAGTTAGTACTATTATAAGAATTGCACATAAGCAAATAATATAAATTTAAAGTATTTTAAAGTAAAAAATTTTAATTTAAACAAAATTTAGCAGAATTATGTTATAAAATAATTTTCATCTCTTAAACATAAAAAAATTGATTAATGAAATTTGCTATTACTTGGTAACATTATAAAATAGCGCACATAAGCAATTAAATTAAAATTTAATTTAAATTCAAGTAAAAATTTTATTTCTTAAATGTAAGAAAAGTTGCTTAGTGAAAAAAATATGTTACTTGGTAACAGTAAAAAACTAAAGTATTTTAAATACAAGTAAAAATTCTTATTAAAAAAAATTATAATAAAAAAAATCTCATAAAAATTATATATGAAATTTTCTATTTTTATGTTTTTTTTTTTGAAATTTCGATGTTTAATCAACGACTAAACAAAAGAGCATAAGTATGTGTGTAAATTATTTTTCCACAATTGTGGTATGGCTTGCGCATCACTGCTTTAGTACTACACTAGCATGCCATTAGCTTGATATTAAAAAACAAAAACAACCACCAATGTTTCAAACTCAACCAACTACATTCAATATTTCATTAATTTTCTTATATTTCTCGTTCTGTTAATACTTGCTATGGTATAAGAAGTTTAGTTTGTGCCAGCAAAAGCATACTTACCTGGCGTAGGGGTTACCGTGATCATGAAGGCGGTTCCCCCGGAGTGAGGCTTGGCCATTGCACATTCGGTTGAGTTGACCTCCGCGATTATTCCTAATGCGAATAACTCGTGCGTGTAATTTTTGGTAGCCGGGAATGGCGTTCGCGCCGTCCCGACATTAATAATAAATTTTACATGAAAAAGTAGTAGCAAAATTAGTTTGATGAATTAGAGTAGAAATACAATATAATCAGCGTTGTCAACTTTGAAATTTGAAAACGCACCAAAGTGGAGAAAAAAACGCATCATTTAAGAGCAAACGCACCAAGTTTTAGAATTTCTTTTTTATTTAAAATCTTTAATGATTTAGTTTTTCAAAAAAAAGTGTAATTTTTTTTGTATTAGAAATATAACAATAAAGCAGTCTTAAAGTTCAAGGTTTTTACCACAGATAATAACCAGATCAGAGTTGCCACACAAGAAATTGACTTCCTACCAATAATTTTCAAAAATCCTACCAAAATCGTTAACAACCTACCAAAAATTTTAAAATGCATTTCTTCAATAAAATCAAAATTTTTATTTTGGCTTATAAAAAATTCCAGTTTTTATAAAAAAAAACCATAAAAATATACATAAAATAACAACATAAAAGCAATATTTCATTTAAAATAACGGATGTATGTATGTATGTGTATACAAAATGTATACAGATAAAAAAACAAAAGAAATTTAAAATACAAAAAATATCACATATAATTCATTGGTTTCAAAATAGTTTCAGAGCATACTGTGCAGAATGAACATCCATCCCTTTCCTAGAGGCAATCAAATTCGCTCAACCATTCGGTTCTAAATTTTCTTTTGACTGTTTCTTTGCAATGTTCACTAAAAGTATTATATTATTTAAATTTGTTTTAAAACAAAAATTTTAAGAGTGGTTCTACCTGGTAGATGGAATGTCGTTTCTGAAATTATATTATATTATAAGATTGCGAATTGGTTTGTAAAGAAAATTTGGCGCAGATATAAAATATAATTATCTTTGCGCCAAATATTGTGCCCACATAATAAATATTATTTATCATTGATTGTGCCATTAAAGTAATAAATTGTATTGAGTGTGTTTGATCTGTGCTTTTAAAATAATAATAAAAAATAAGGGTTGAAAAATCAACCACATCAAGAAAACAAAAAAAATCTAACAAGAAAGATGTAAGTTGAATAAAGTTGTTTTTTTTAGTTTCAGTTTCAGTTTTTTAGTTTCAGTTTTTTCGCTTACTAAAGACTTTTCGCATAGCCGGCCTTCGGCCGGGCGCAAGGATTTTCTCCTCTATGGTATAACCAACACCGGCTGCGTCCGTAAACTAGATTTAAGCCAAAAGTGCCTAATGTTTGTTTTTCATTATCATGACGACAATGTCTTATAGTATTCACAGTACGAGGATGATAGCGCGCATAAAGAAAATCAGCCCACGCATCGACATTTTCCACTAGGTTATAATCTTTTTCTTCAATACTTGCTTCAGGTTTAATTAGATCTAATTGAAAATTATTTTTTCTTCTCTTTTTCCATTTTTGCGGGTCCTAAAATACAATAAATTTAGCATAAACACGTTTAATTGCCAATTTTTTACTTACCAATAAAACCACGCAAGCTGTTTTGGTTTTTGTTTGTGGAGCCTCCGATGGAATTGTAGTACAATCTGAAATAAGTTGTTCTTATACACTATAATATTATAAAAACATTTTATAATTTTTTTTATTAATTTCTTTCACTAAAACTTATACTTTTTTCACTTTTTCTTAAAAAACTATATTTTTACCACAATTTTGTTATACATTTTTTTGGTTGATTAAATAAAAACATATGTTTGCAATAGGTATGTGTAGCGGTTTTTTCCAACTCATTGCTTTAAGCGTTTTTGAAAATTTTTTTATTCACTTAAACGAAAGCCGGAAGAAAATATGATAACCCACTTTTTAAACGTCACTAGTGAGTTATCTGATTTAATCTGTGAACCAAACAAACAAAATTAAAAAATAAAACTTAACAAAAATAAAAAAAAAATAAACAAATATGTTTGTGTTAATTTGTACTATGTAGATAATTCACTTTTTTCATATATTGCTTACACAAATTTTGAAATAAAAAACAGCGATCATTCATAAAAAAATATTTCTGTATAATTACATACGTACAGTTTAATAAGTAAAACTGCCCTACAAAATTCATTTTATTAAAAGCTTATAAATGCAAAAAAAAAAATTATGAATAATTTGAAATTACATCAACTAATGGGACACCCTTTAACTTCCAAATTTTATACTTGTTGTTATAGCGGACTCAGCAATTCCGGTTCGTTGTAAATTTCAAACGTCTGTCTACAACTGTTAAAAAGTATGGCCATATACATCAAATTAAGTGAACTATAGGCGCACCCTTTAGTTCATAATTTTTAGTATTAATAATTGTTACTATATCGGCCATAGCAACCGACGTTCTGTCCAATTTACAAGCGTTTGTCTATAACGGTTCAAAACATAGGCCCATATAAGTAAATTTACATCAATTATGGGGACACCCTTTAATTTTTAGATTTATTTTTGTATAACTTTTTGTAATTGGGAGCCATAGTAATACGCAGTCATTTTATATTTTACAGAATCGTCCTTAACAGTTCATAATACACGTAAAAAATATGTATTTTTAAGATTATAAACTGTTTATTAAACGAGACCAATCTGTAAGCATAATCTATCATATTACCAACAATTTTCAAAATCGGTTCAGATTGACTGAGTTCTGCAGGCACAAACATAAAAAAGCAACATTCAGTCGAATTGTATAACCTCCTTCTTTTTTTGAAGTCAGTTAACTGATCACGACAAAACTCTGCTTTTGCTAAGCTGTTTAACAGATACGACAGCAGCCTTTTCTACAAAAACAATGACCATGAAAATCTAAAAGGGATAGTATATTCCATGCAGTGAAATATTTCTTTTTTAACATAACATAAATTAATACAACAACAATACTGTTTCATTTTGTGCTTATGATTTGGTACGTCTTAAACGAAATGGTACTAAAACAGGCGTATTTTTTGTACAAAAATTTTTTTGTGGTGCCACCACAAATTGAAAAAAACACCAAAATTAAAAAAAAAAACGCACCACGCACCAACACGTGAAATTTTCGCACAAAAAATTCGAAAAAGCACCCATAATGGTGCGAAACGCACCAAGTTGACAACGCTGAATATTATTAAGGTCGCGCCCGTGGTATAAAAATAGAACATGAATCAAATAGTAAGATTGCGCAAGACTTCCTCGCTCTTTCTCTGTTCATGACGTAATAAAAATGCAGTGATGTGAACTAAGTGCAATCGGCACTATTTAGTAGACATGTGCCCGGTCGTTCGTTTCAGTGACCGGTCTTTTTCGGTCAATTATCAAAGACTGATTCGTTCGTTCAATCGGTCAATTTGAACGAAAGGAGCCAGTTAAATATTTGGCTCATTTCGTTTAATTAAGTAATCCGTTCAAATTAACCCGTACACTATTGTACGAAAAGACCGGATTTAAATGACCGGATAATTTCGTTCACTTGATTGATTCGGTCAATTTAACCCGTTCGTTCGCGAACGACACAGCTCTACTATTTAGTGCTTTTTGATGTTAAAAAAAGCACTAAAGTGACGCTTTTACAAATTCTAATTGGTGCTTTTAGTAAAAACAAAGAGAAATTTTTTTTTAATTTGTAAATAAGTAATTAAAAAAAGATTTCTAATGTGCTGTTGCTGTATAACAAGCGAGCGACTCGTCTAAAAATTTGTATGAAAAGCACTTAATTTTTTGAGTGATTCCTATACAAATTTTCTAGACGAGTCACTCGCTTGTAATACAGAAACAGCACATTAATATGCATATTTATATTATACAATTATTTTGGAATACTTACGTTTTCGCTTGGATTTGTCATCTGCTATTATTTGGTTAAGCTTTCTTATTTGGAAAAACATTCGCGCACGGAAGAAAAGTGTTTTTGCCTTAACGTCTACTTTTATTAAATTTGACTCGTCTAAGGGCCAGTTTTGGACTTCGTAGTTAAATGTCATTTATATTTAAGTTCTATTTCAGTACAAAATTCAGTTTTTCAATGCATACTTAAATAAAACATAAATTACCAATCTTGCGCATTTAAAGCCCATTTAAATAATACAGTTTTACCATTGATTATGGCATTTTTTGTTGTTGTTTCGCAAAAGTAAACAGACATTTTAGCCATTGATAGAACAATATTTTATGTTTTAATGAAAATATTAATTATAAAGTTAAATTAATCAATAAAATAAGTTTAGATGGTGAATACATAGGTATCGCTCACATTTTTTAATACATTTAAAACATTTTTCACAAAATTTGCTGTTTTTCAGTAAATGACTGAAAAACTGAAACTGTATTTAAATACTACTTAAATTTAAATGCAAATTAACTAAATGCGTATTTAAATATGAAGTCAAAAACTGGCCATAAATCTTTACTTTTTGGGTAAAGTTCGTGAAAATGAGAGCAAGCATTGTTTTCTCTCATAAAGAATCAAAATTATATAAAAGTACGGGAACACAAAATCCAATTTTTCAATCAAATAAAAATTAACAATAATCCTACAGATTATGCAACCTCTGCAACTAATTTAGGAATAATTTTTAATAATAAACTTACTTGGTCCGACCATATTAATGCTGTGGCAGGAAGAGTTTATAGTATGCTTCGAAATCTTTGGATACTTAAGGCTTCCACACCATTTGCTATACGTATGCTTTTAGCAAAAACTTTTCTCATCCCATCACTCTTATATGGTTGCGAAATCTTTGCGAACTGTAATATTAAAGACCAACGCAAACTAAATGTATTACATAACAACATAGCGCGATATATTTTTCAAAAGGGCCGTCGGGATCTTAGCTCACTATATTCATACAGGATTTATCAATTAAATTTTAGCGATCTTTTAAAATGCAGATGTCTTATTTTTTTTTTTTTACAAAATTTTAACATAAAAAGAACTAACTTATTTATACAAAAAAATTGTTTTTGCTAGATCTAATCGTGGTAGAAAAATAATTCAAATTAAATATAAAAGCCTTTTATCTCAACGTCAATTTTTTTTTATACAACAGGTCTTTGGAATACCTTACCGAAGAATAGCCAAAAGATTGACAACGCTGCTAAGTTTAAAAAGGAGTTATTTCAACTATTGAAATGATAATCCTCTTTCTTTCTGTTACCATTAACACGTTGACTGCCACGCGTGTTTACAACAAAATCCCCGTCAGGCCACCCGTGCCACTGTAAGATGCGTGCTCTGCTACCGCATGTCTGTTTACATTTCTTTCGGTACTCTCACCCCGATATCTATTACGATCCTCATTTATCACGTTATTACTCTGCACGAGCAGTTGTAATCTTTGCCGTGTACTGAGTAGTACAACTAATATCTCTGCCCAACTAATATCTCAACCGCAACTTTGCAGTGAATGCTTCAATATTTTGCACTGTAAATAATTTTGTTAATAAACGATTTTTAAAAAAATTCAACAGTATTAATATCTCCTGTCATATATTTATCTAAATATGTTCGGAAATCCTTTGGAAGGAGTCACCCGACGTGGCCTGATGAGAACTCTTGCTGTCACCCGAATACGGGTGACGTGGCCTGATGAGAACTTTTGCTGTCACCCGAATACGGGTGACACGGCAGTTAACGTGTTAATACATTGTTGTTTTTTATTATCTACACATACATATTTAATTTTTTTAATCTCTATGTGAAATATGTATTTTATAACTAGTACTGTCATTTATAAGATATTAAATCTTGTTGTGCTAGATAAATAAATAAATAAATAAAGAGCTATTATTAGGAGTCACCTAATGGAAGGTAGTTAATTAGGACTTATTGCAATATTCTGGCTACAGAGAAAACTTTTAGTTTGCGAAGCCGGTGTTTGTTATTCTAAATTCTTCTGCCCGGCCGAAGGCCGGCTATGCAGAATACTTTTGGTGAGCGGAGCCGGGGTTTATTATAATAAAGAGGTTAAACCCTTCCATCCGGCTACACAGGCCGGAATGGCTCAGTGATCTATCTATGGTATATGCAACAGTGGCTTCGCTAACAAAATATTGTCTTGGATTATATATCAATGATATATGGTATGATATCAAAGTTAAGGACCTCTTTAATCGGTGGTATATGTTTACCATAGAGGTTAAATCAGTTAAACAGTGCCCGGGTGCAAATATAATTTGTATTGGGAGATATTATATTTTTGTTGGGACTGTTTGGGAGGTTTTTCTCGGTACCTATATTAACAAGTGCAGTGAAAACTCTACTTGCGGACACCTCTACTGAGCGGACAATTTCTTCAGTACCTTCAAATTTGTTTCACTTACATATCAATACATCATAGAATATTTAAGAGCAGTGAATGCCGACCATTTCTAATCAACTATCCTGTAGACGGACACCTCTCCACAACGGACAAATTTGCTCTGACGGTCGGTACTAATATTCAATATTTAAATTAAAGAGTGCTCCAATATTTATTCAATTTTATGTATGTGGCCATACTTTTAAACAGTTGTAGACACACGCTGGACAACAAGTGTAAAATTTGGATTTGGAAATATAATGGTGACCTTATAGACGATGTAGTTTGATGTATGTGAACAAACTTTTAAACCGTTATGAACAGAGAGCTGAAACTTACAAGAGACCGGTACTGCTAAGTCCGTTTAAACAAAAAGTATAAAATTTGTATTTGGAAATTAAAGGGTGCCCCTATAGTTGCTTTAATTTGATAATAATGCCAAACTGTTGAACAGTTGTCGATATACTGGTAAAATTAACAAGGAGCTGTAGTGAAAAACAAAGGTGTCCCAATAGTTAATGTTATTTGATGCTCTAAAGTTGGTTATTTTTTGCAAGAATTATTTATTTTCACTTTCGTATGATATATGAAAATATAATATATTTAATTTTTATCGAGCAGTTTAATTTTTAATTACGATAATCTTAGGTAAAAATTTTTAAAAGCAAGTAATAATTATTATTTTTATTTATTTATTTATTTAGATATGCCCGAGATAGGCTAAAATTCCGTTTAAAATATAGAAATTTCCTGAGACTCGATTCTTGTACAATAGAGCAGAAATAGTATTTTAAGCGCAGAAACCAGCTTTAGCTAGAATTATGATTAATAAATATCTCAAATCAACTTTAAAGGCCCAACTATAATGTGCATAAGCTAGCTTTAGCTTATGTCAAAAATTCAACGAAAAGCCTGTCTAATGCTTAGGTAACTTATCAAAGAAATTTATGTGGCTACAATGTACAAATATAAATTTAGTAACTTTTTTGCCACAGTTGCACATTTATGTTTATTTCGTACTTTTGCCAAAAATAATTTCTATATAAATCAACAAAATTTTAAAACTAAAAGGCTTTAAAGAAAATATTTTATATATATATATGTATATATATATATATATATATATATATATATATATATATATATATATATATATATATATATATATATATAATAACATTAACAAACAGATTTACATATTTTGGTTTATGTTCTAAGAAAATGTAAAAAAAAAAATTATTACAAATTATTTTCTGTTTTGTGTTTGTGGCCAACCGTACTAAAAAATGCAACGATGTTCATCGTTTATATGGTACACATATGTGTGTAGGGTAAACGTCCCTAAGGTCGGCATGCAGCAGTAGTCGGCATTTTTTTATTTAAAATCCAAATGATTAAAAAACACGGTGATTATATGTATAAATATGATTTAGCTTTAATAAAAAATACACTCAGTTTTCTCTATTTAATATTTAGATTAGACTGAGATGAGTATTTCTATCTATTGTTGACCTCTTTTAGTGACCACCTTTCAACTCATGTCGTAGGTGCCTGTTTTCTAAAAAATTATTTAGTGGTAAAGCTAACTTTAACAGTTAAGTAAACATAGTAATTAAATAAATTTTTTTACCATGGCAGTTTTTAGTGGAAGAAATATATTTAAACTTTGATTGTAAAGTGCTATTTTTCATAAAAAATTCTTTTTGTGGTCATTTTATTGGCTGCCGACATTAGGAACAAAATCTGCTTTGTTTTTCTATAGTCGGCATGGGGGTGTCAACTTGTAAAAAAAAGTGTTTTCTAATGTTAAACTCAAATTCTACAATATTAATTGTTGCTCACATCTCTTGGCATTAGTTATAAAGAAAATAAGTTTAAAATGAGTTAACCAGTACTCGGCACACGTTTAATTGAGTATTAAAGGACCTGCCGACTATGTAAATAAAGTGTTCTGAAATCGGCAGGAAGATGTGATGAAGATGAGATTTTGCAACAAATACTCTTAATGACATTTCTGGATCAAAAAATATTAGCATTTAAATATCATTTAAGCCTTTAATTTGCTCAAGTCCCATACCAGCTGTGTACCTACTCATGTAGATATAAACCAAACGACTATTGTCTCATCAATTAACAGCACGGTAATTAAAAATAACTTCTTTAAATCTTTTCTGTTTATTTTTTTACACGAAGGAATTCAAATAGCTCTTATTTTAAATAAAAAAAAGTAAAATTTTTGAACAGGTTTTTTTCTTTCTCTTAAAAAAAATACAATGCCGACAATAGGGACAGCAAATGCCGGATTTAGGGAAATGTATGCCGACTATAGGCACAAATGGTATATTTGAGAAAACTCTGAAATTGCTCAAACTTAATACAAATATATTTAAAAACTGTTAATTGAGCATAAAACCAAGTAATTTTTGGATAGTAATAAATAGTTGATACACCAATACATGGTTTACACTCATAACAGCACTAGTTCAAACACAAAAAAAAGTTAAACTGCCGACTACTGGTACATTTACCCTATAAATACAAATTTAATTTAAATATATTATAATTGTAAAAAATTGGCCATAAAGAAATATGTTGTTTTTTTCTACATTTTTTATTGAATTTAAAACTAAAAAATTTAACAATTTAGGTCTTAATTAGAAAATTTCTTTATTAATGTATAAATCAAAGCATAATCAGCTGTTTCCGTACGGAAAGTGCGATCAGTTTCGTACCTTGCATAAAGAAATGAAATTTAACGAAACTTGACGAAAAGTTATCTTAATCACATTATAGTTTACCACATATAATTTAATGTATTTGCACAGTTGTATAAGTTGGCATAAGCTAGTTTATGCACATTATAGTTGGGCCTTAAGTGATATTATTTCGTTAAAACGAGAACCCTATGCTGCAATCTATAGTATTGGCTGAACAAAATGTTCAAGGTTTTTCGAAAAAAAAAATCCTATTAATACACCCAGTTAACGAAAACAAAGAAATCAAGTGAGAATTGCCGTTATTATCAAAATATCTATCGTAACATTTAATTTTGTTTCTTCACACTTCAAGTGAAATGAGAATTATTAATAGAAAGGAACCCTAACAGCCATACCTAAATAAAAACGGAAAGCGGAACGTTTTCTTCCGCATAGCTTTGACGCTGATATGCCATACCTAAACAAAAGCGGCAACGGTTTGTCAAAATGATAAAAAACAGGGTTATTAAAAACATTAAGGCTTAAGTCTAGTTAACCAACGCACCTCAAAAATGATATAAAGCTATCTACGGGGTGTAAATGAAAATCTAAGCAAAAAATTACCTTTCCTATGAATCCCATATTGTCCCATTCCCCCATTAAATACTCAATATGTACCATTATTATACATACAAACGTTGGAGGTGCGTAACTCCGAAGCTAGAGGTCAACTCCAAAATTGTCACTTAAAATTTTACACCCAGGACACAATTTTTTTCATTTCTGCAATAGATTTTTCCAAAAATATTTATAAATTCCCTAAATATTTAAAAATAATAACAATTCTGCTGTTTATGTTGTATAAATTGAAAATTTTATAAAAAAAATACCCAAATTTGTTTTGTTTTTGTTTATTTTTAATTTTTTTATTATTAAACGCCTTGTCAAAATCGGATTTTCCAATTGAAAAGCGTTGCCGCCGCGTTATTTCGGTATGCTCCATACAAAATGTACTAGCATGAGAACTTTTGACAGCAAAAAAACGCTTTCCGCCCTTGTTTAGGTATGGCTGTAAGAAATAGAAAAACTTGTGTTTAGAAAAGTTTAAACGAAGTTTAAAAAGGAAATTGCGTTTCCGTATAATGTGCTCGCCTGTATTAATAAGAAATTATAATAATAAAATAATTATAAATGTGATAAATTAATGACAGAAAAGGCTCTTATTATTATACTTTTGCTTCTACCGCACTTCCATCAGATTTAGGACATGGACAAATTTTCAATAGCAAAAATTGAGAAACTAAATCTGATCGATTGGCATATTTAAATTTTTTCCAGCTCATCTAGTGCTTTGGTAAATTTGATTTCAACACATAAGAACTGAGAATATATTTGTATACTTTATGGGGTGGGAAATCGATATTCTAGAAATAATAAAGGGAATGACAAACTTGTATATGTTCTTTTGCACCTGTAGTAAAGGGTATAAAAAATATTGCCATTGTTTACGAGATTTACAAGATTATTTTATGAGAATGATGCGGCTGGCTTTACAATAACCAACCTGTCAGTCCAATTTTAAAAACTTTGTTGGGGCTTTTTGGTTCTATTCCACTAACCGTTTGATAAGAGGGATCTTAATTCGCAAAGGAGAAAGTGATTGACGATCTGTACAACGTCCTGCTGAAACCAAAGATTTTCCAAGCGTTAGGTCTAAATTTCTTCTTTTTACCCACATTTCACACAGAATGAAAAATTACATAAAATTTATTTATAATGAGGTCCATAAGATTGAAAGTGAAATGGTCAAATTACATTAAGATTGGGAATGGCCTTTAAAATCGAATTATAAACTTGTTGTTACAGCGGACTTAGCAATACAGAATCTTTGTAAATTTCATGCGCCTGTCAACAGCTGTTCAAAAGTATGGCCATTTACATCAAAGTAATTGAATTTTTGGGGCACCATGTAATTTATAATTTTAAATATTAATACTTGGTAATATAACATTCATGGCAATAGGTCAATTTACATCAATTATGGGAACACCCTTTAATTCCTATATTAAAATTATAATCTTTCTGGTGTAGCTGACTTAGCAATACAGGTTCCTTGTAAGTTCTATCTGTCTATCTTTAACAATTCAAAATTTTGAACACATGTTATAAATCACATCATTTATTGGGACACCCTTTAATTTCCAAATCCAAAGTTTATACTCGTTGTTAATTCGGAGTTATAACTGTTCAAAAGAATGACCATAAACATTAAATTAAGTAAACTATTGAGGCACTCTTTATATTTTATACCTTTCCGCATGGCGAAGTCGATTGACTGATGTCCGTGTGTTCGTCCGTGTTAGTGTTGAAATCCATTTTTCGAAAACACTGGTTGAGCTAGAGAAAATTTAAATAAGCCGACCGATCAGACATACATTCCAAAATTTTGCTAAAGAAAATTAGCAAGATTGGTCCATGTCCTTCGATGCAGCGGGCAAAAACCACGCCTGCCTCAAATTTTCCATATCATGGAACAATGAAATAGCTCCAATCAAATAAAGCATTAGGAGCCGATGACAATTTTATGTAGAATCATATATAGTACTTTTTTTTAATTCTCATTGTCTTTATTATAAAACAATGCTAATAAAATTACAAAAAAATCCTAAGTATGCGTATTTATTCATAAATAAATGAAATAAAAACGAAGCTCTCAATAAATGAATTATGTATGAAAATAGTGCAGAAATGAACCCCTTTTTCAAAAATTGAGGTACATAAATGATTGTTGAGCTTTGAATTTCTTTAAATTTTTGATAAGTCGCATTACATAATTTTCAAAGAAAATAAGAGGAACTAAAAGAGATAATGCGATTTAACTAACTCGGTGGTCAACAAGCTGTATCAATTTGAGAACAAGTATAAATACTGCTCAATAAAAAAGCAGAAGTTTGAAACCTCATCCTAACATGTTACAAAATTAACACCAATCAGATAAAACACAAGCACAAGAAAATAAAACAGATCTTTGATTAAACGACTGGTCTGGTATACATATTTCAAACAGCACATGAAATATTACGTAGGTTTGTTTAATATCGTTTAAACTGACTCACGAATTTATGAATAAAACACAAACAATAATTAATTAAAAGGTCAAGTCTGTCTGTTTACGACATACAATATTATTCTCAATATTGCACAGTGGGGCAATTAGGAAATAATACGTTTGAAATTTGGAGCATCCACGGAGAAAAAGTCAGGCTTTTAGTATACCGCATGTAAATATGTAGAGATAAAGCAAAAGTAGCACTACAGTAGACTATATTGAAAAAGTTCGAAATCGAAAGATTTTTAATTTAATTTAATTCATTGAAATCTGATTATCGTATTTTTTATAGATTATTTACTGCAGGAGGAAAAAATTTAGTTACTATGAAACTTCTGGTTACTTTTTAGTTCTACAAAGTTTTAAATTTAAAATTTTTAAAACGCTCTAAAATGGTCATTCAAAGGATGAATTGTCGTATTTTTCATTTTCTTTTGCTGGTTTAAAACCTTAAATTATTTATTTATTTTTTTAAATAAAATGCCTAGACAAAAGCGGTACACGCGATTTAAAAACTATTTGGACATGGACCCTGTATCGGGGATTATTTAAAATTTTGAGCAAAATTATTTTAGCTATTTGCGTTTTTCTGTTTCGCATAAAATGTTTTTATACACGTTTAATTTTTTCATATAAAATGAGAAAAAAATTATGAGGAGGCGAGGTTTAGGAAGCTCCGATAGCTTTATACATGCAAGTGTTATCAGAGGAAAGCTTATGACTTCTAGATTAATTATAATATTGTTACGAATAACAATTGTTGTTTGCGTATGAGCATGGTTACATCCACTAATTGTGTGTATATAAAATAATGCCACAATTAGCTAACAAAAGCTGAGCAACTTCGATGGTTGCGTTGGTAGAAATGCGTGCTGTACAACAGAAGATCATGAGCTCGAGCCCACCTCAAATGAAAAATAATAATTGTTTAAGACAATTAAAAATTAAGAAGCAGCAGTACATAACCGCCGCACTGTGGTCCATATTTTGAGATAGCGGCCAAAACTCCTTATGGTTTTTGGTCTCCGATTTTAAAGTTATTAGATTCATATGAAACACATAAACAACAATACAAACAATGTAATGCGGAAAATTCATCAGATGCTAATTTATTCATCATTTCTTTCGTTCCATTACGTTTAACAAAAAGTTATATTGGTTCAGAGCCGTAAACTAGTAGAGCTGCAGAGATAGATGTATGGAAGCATGAAATCCCCTCGTCAACAAAATTTTGTAGACCAATAAAGTTTGCTTACAAAAAAGAAACTAAAGATGTCATAACTGAAAAAGTTGCAAAAATAAGAGATGAAATTAAAGAACTGCAACCAGTGATATTTGAATTTAATGACCAATGCATCGAAGTTAACTTTAAAATGTCACTTACAATGATCAATGGAAAAGTTGCACAAGCTTTAACCGAAACAAAGTCTTCGTCAAGCTGCACCATATGTCAAAAAGCATCAAGTCCATTGAGCCAACCACCAACACAAGACGATAGTTTTAATGAAGCATATGAATTTGGAATGTCAGCTCTTCATGATAGAATTCATTTTATGGAGCATATTCTTAAATTGGGATACGATTTGGAATTTGGCCCGTTAGGCGAAACAGTGAGAAACAACAAAGAAAATGTGGAAAAAAGAAAGCAAAAAAAAAAAGACATTCAAAATACCGTGAGATAGACCTTATAATTGACCAGCCAAAGCAAGGAGAAGGAAATTCTAACTATGGAAACACAGCAAGGAGATTTTTTTCCGATCCAGAAACTGCAGCTAATATAACTGGAGTAGATTATGATTTAATACGACGATTCCAAATCATATTAGAAGTTATAGCATGTAGCAAAAAGATAGATGCAAAAAAATTTGGTCAGTATGCTAATGAGACAGCAACCTTTTATAACCAAAAATATTCTTGGAGACATATGCCAACCACAGTTCACAAAATTTTGTTCCATGGGGAACAAATAATTCAGCACAATATGCTTCCAATTGGAGATCTCTCAGAAGAAACGCAAGAAAAAAGGAACAAAGACTGCAGATTCTTTCGCGAGCACAATACAAGAAAAATTTCCAGATATTGTACTAATGAAGATCTTATTAATATTTTGTTGTGCACATCAGACCCGTATATGTCCAGTATTCGACAAAAATGGAAATCAACCTCATTAGAGTTAGATGAAGAAGCTAAACAACTACTGCAAAATGAAAATCAAAGCTATTTGGAAGAAATTTTTACTAATATTGTTTAATTAATACTAGTTTAAAGATTATAATTTGTTTTTAATTTTAGTATAAATTTTTATTAATACATTTAAATAAAATATATGTGCACTTTAAATCAATAGTAAAAGTCTACTTAAAATTTGATCGATGTTGTGTTCTGTATATAATATATCCAAATGGTATTGATATTGTTGGGAATTTCAGTGGTATTTTTCAGTTTAATCCTCACAAGAATTAGCTTTCTTCAAAAAAAAACCAACCTTTGGCCACTGTGAATATTGAGACTAAATAAATGTCATGGGCCAAATGTTGGCATTTTCTGACCAAAATTAAGTTTAGGAATAATAAATAAGTATTGGTTGTAAAATACGATTGAAGAAAATAAGAAATTATAAAAAAATCCCTATTTAAAATGTCAAAATATTCAACTTTTACATGGAAACTCAACAAAAAATTAAAATGCATTTTTAACTCCACATTACTTACGTTCCTATCAGTCGAATTTTACGTTTTAACACGCAAATTGAAGCTTAAAGTCCCTCCGATTGAACAAAGCAAAATACCAATCCGGTTAAAATTTATCGAGTTTTGACCGCTATCTCGCGAAATTGACCACTGTGCGCCGGAAAGGAAAGACAGTTATTTTGTGAAGTCATGGCAGATATCTAATTTAGTGCAGACGTCTAATTTAATAAAAGAGTAATAGATATTTGTCAAGACGCCCTGTATAATAAAAAGAAAGAACGGTAGCGGTTAAAGCAGGCAAGTGTAACAGCATAACAACAGTGTAAGGTCCCCTTCACATTAGGCAAGTTTACTTGCGCAAGTATAATTTTCACTTTTGTTTATTTTCTCTTGAACTTGCTTTTATGTTCACATTCGGCAACTTTGTTGAGCAAGTTTAATTTTCTTATACTCGAATTTTCTTAGTTTGTTGACTTTTTTGTAAACCATAAAATTCTTTCCGTTTTGGAATGTAGCTGAACAACACGCCGAAGAAGAAATAAAAGACAATGTAAAAAACTAATAAACAATCCAAAACAAGAATGACAGCAGAAGCAGAATTGCCAAGTACAAGCAAGTCAGTACTTAAATCTCGGCAAGTTTTTCCCCCTCAAACCGACCTTTCCTCTCACGCCTACAAACACAAGAATTGCGCAAGTAAACTTGCCTAATGTGAAAGGGGCCTATGGCAGACGTGTGTTCTTGCTATTAGATAAAGGGAACGAGTGGCTTGGAGAAAAGCAGTGTTGCCAAAACTATTGAACCAATTCCCGCTAGATATTACTTTAAAAAACGATAGAAACCGCTAACTAGTCGTAAAAAATTCAGACACAAACCGCTAAAAAATTTCTTGAACAATTTATTTTTATACCCTTCACCGTGGCAAACTTAGTTCCACAAAAAAATAAATATGTCAATAAATCAGATATAGTTTCGAAAGAGGTGTTATTGGAAATCAGCATGATCGGTCCATGTCCTTCAAGGCAGCAAGCAAAACATCACGCCTACCTATAATTTTTTCATGTCATTTGGAACAATAAAGTAACTCCAATCAAAAAAATAAATAAATGGGGCGATAGAGAAATAAAAAGTAAGAAAGAAACATTGAACAAATTAGACCGCACCCATATTTGACGAGTTATGGGGCTCTGAAATTTTCAAAATTTTTTTAAATATCAATATCGGTATCATTTTAAAGCTTTTGAAGAGATCTTTAACCCATTAAGAGACGATGGCATTTTGATGTAAAATAATATATAAGTATTTATATATATATATATATATATATATATATATATATTTTTTTTTTTTTTTATTGGAGTTGCTTCACTAAGCTAAATTTACATAGTGAAGGGTATATAAGATTCGTCATAGCTAAAAATAGCACTCTTACTTGTTTAAGACTGTTTTTAAATACTAACTGCCGTATTCATAAAATAAACTTTTATTATTTTTTATAAATATGTACATATAACTTTCGTTTTGAGAACTGGAATAAATATTAAAGGTTCCGATTAAGTTTACAAATTTTTTCGGAACCTTGTAATCGTAGCAGTATTTGTTATGCCGACGGAGACCACATCTAAAGCAACAAAGTAATTATAAAGCGGCAAATAAAAAATTGAGGAATTGACATTCTTAACGGTTAAAATAGCATCAACCATATTCGTTTTCAATCGATTTCTCAGCTTTGATTTAGCTCTATTAAGTTAACTAAAAACTCGTTGCACTTCTGCTTTAGACTATGGCATCCATAATAATCGCAAGGCAAACTCAGATAGCTCTTTGAAAATTTATTTCCAGCCGAATTTTGATATTCAAAAACTTCGTAACAAAAACATGTAGTATCCATTATATTATTCCATTTTATAGCATTTATATTATTAAGCTGATTTAAAATTGTTTGGATTATTTCCGGGCTATAACCCAGTTGTTCCAAATATTGAGAGGCATCCTCTTTTTTTGTTATAAATACGTTATTAATCAGTTTTTTCTAAAATGTCCCGATTTTCTGGTAATCTGAAATGACAGTTTCCATTACTTAAAAAATGTTTTTATTGACCCAATTAAAATATATTTCATTATTTACCTTTGGATTAGTTGTTAAAAAAAACAAGGCAGAGACGGATACTCTATATATTTATATAAATGGTTACGAATATATCGTTTAGCTTACTTTGTAACTATTGTTGTTTAAAAAACTGCAACACTAGATAAAAGACTGTGGATGGTTAAGGTTACTAAGTGAGGAATCGAGTAGTTCACATCTCGCCGGAGTAACACAGTAGTGTAGCGTGGATGGCTGCGTTTGTAATAATATCGTATGTTTAGTAAATACGAGATCATAGAATTCACAAGACTAGTGGGATTAAGAAGTAGAGCCACATAAAGCCACAAAGTAAAAATACAGAATTTATAATAAGCCACAGTGGTATTTGCAATCAAAAGAGAAAAACGTAACAATATTAATTCCACGAACGGGACAATAAATTTCCCAAAAATATGTTTATTTTTTTACAAAAGACGCTACCCTTACCTTTATTAATCATGGAGCTGTCAGTAGTATGTAGCCAACAATTGTGGCTTCAAAAAAACCGTTAAGGTTTTTTTAATCGGTACTGTGCACTCCAAGAAATTCTTTATAAATTTTGTTTCAAAATTAGATGGGCTGGATAATATAATTTATTTTTTACAGTTGTTAAACTAATTTTTCTTTCATTTGCATTAACAAATAGATTGTCTTTAAAATGGTTAAAAAAAATTGCTAAAAAACTTATTTTTACATTTTATTAATTCAGAGGCTTGTAACTTTTTAACGAAAACAAAACTTTTAGCCTGTTGATTCTCAATTATAAGTGAGTACACTACGCCAAAAATACTAAGTTAAGGTCGGTCAAAATTTAAAAAAAAATTGTAAGTCAATTTTGTCCCAATCTAAAAGAGATAATCTACACATATAAAAATATTTTTTATAGATATTTTCAGGCTTTGGTTAGATTTTAAAAATCTTAACAGTTCAGTTAAAAATAAACTCTTTATGACATTTCCAAAAACTTATATGCTCGATGTACCGAACATTGGGGGCCTATTCAGAAGCTCCTCTTTACTCTAGAAGGCAAAAATTCGATTTTTGTCGCCGTAATTCGGTTATTTTTGCCTTATTGCATCAGTAAGATGCAGCCACATCATTGGTTCTTTAATTGATACATGATTCCGTTCCTAATAGTGTCATAACTTCATACAATCAAAATATCATAACTCGTATAACAAATGCGTAAAATGTAATAAGTGGACTCTTCACAGAAGATATATTGCTATTGCAGCAATAATAGCAAATATCAAAAATTAAAGCGTGTTTCGAAAATGACGTGATATTTCTAATAGTCTTGTTATATTATTCTTTGAACTGTGATAGGCAGACACGTCACATTTGCACAGTTTTAGTAAAGCCACGTGCGCTATAGGGGCAAGTAGAAAAAATAAAATTTGAAATTAAAGAGCCTCTCAATAGTGACGTTATTTTCACTGAAGTCTGTATTGGGTAGACATTACAAATTATGTACAAAAATGACAAGTACAAAAAATAAAATTAAATGAAGGGTTCCCGATAGTAACGCGATTTTCACGTATATACCCTTATTTTTTGACACATAAAAGTCTAAAGCTATAAAATTGCAAGGAGTATGTATTGGATGTATTGGTTCGCTATAAGTACAAGTATAAAAAATTAAAAGGTGTCCAATAGTTACGTGATTATCACTAGAAGATATTTTAACTTGGCGGATTTAGTTTTTAATAAAATAGCGCACCGCATTTAAGCCAGTGAGTCTCTCACAGTCCTTTTTCTATGGTAAGAAAGTAGGGCTTAAAATAAAAGCGGGTGTCGTTAACTAAACTTTCTTTTTAACCGACTTCGAAAAAATACCCTCGAATGTTGTTTTTTATGTTTGTGCCTGCAGAACTCAGTCATTTCTGAACCGATTTTGAAAGTTTTTTTATTTATGCTTACAAATTGGCCTCGTTTCGAAAACTGATCATAATTTAAAAGGTGACATCATAAAGGGTGTCATCATACAACATACATGTTTTTTACGTGTACAATGAACTGCAAAGGATAAAACTTTAAAAAACTGCGTGGCCCTATAGCTCCCAATAGAAAAAATGCATAAGAGGGCTGCTATATATATTTCTGGCCTGGCAACACTAAGTGCTGCCAAGTACAATCTGACATTTCCATTGGAAAGTTTGTCATTTTTAGGCATAATCGTACTCAAAACGTTTTGACGTACGACCGTTATTTGTGTTGTTTACAGTGACTTGAAAAAATTAATATAGAAAAAAAATGGAATTAACTCGTGAACATTTTCGTGCCATCATTTTTCACAACTTTCGACGTGGATTATCACGACAAGAGTGCATTGATGTACTTAAATCTTTGTATGGCGATGAAGCACCATCCTATAGCACTGTGAAAAATTGGTATAATGAATTTAATCGTGGTCGAAGCTCGTTTAAAGACAAATTCCGTGAAGGTCGTCCAAAAACGGCTGTTGTGCCAGAGAAAATTGATGCCGTGCGTGAACTCATAATGCAAGATCGACATGCGACATACCGAGAGATAGAGACATCCTTAGACATTTCTTCAACCAGCATACATTCGATACTGCATGAACACCTGGCCGTAAAAAAGGTTTGTTCTCGTTGGATCCCGCACAATTTGAAAATCGCTCAAAAAAAGGCTCGTGTCGATTGGTGCTAAGAAATGTTGCAAAAATACGATTGCGGTGCTTCAAAAGACGTTTATAAGATCGTCACAGGTGACGAATCATGGATCTATGCGTATGAGCCCGAAACGAAACAACAATCGACCGTGTGGGTCTTCAAAGACGAGCAAAATCCAACGAAAGTTGTTCGTGGAAGAAGCGCTTCGAAGTAAATGGTCGCCTGTTTCTTCGGCAAAACTGGTCATATGGCGACTGCTCCGCTTGAGCAACGTAGGACGGTCACTTCTGAGTGGTACACTACAATTTGTTTGCCTGAAGTCATCGGAGAAATTCGAAAAACCAACAAGAGAAGACGAATTATTGTTCACCATGACAATGCGAACTCTCACTCATCGGCTCAAACCAGAGCGTTTTTGACCGGCCAAAACGTCGAATTAATGGGTCATCCGCCGTACAGCCCTGACTTGGCACCTAATGACTTCTTCTTGTTTCCGCACATCAAGAAAAAAATGCGTGGTCAACGATTTTCGTCGCCAGAAGAAGCTGTTGAAGTGTTCAAAAACCATGTTTTAGAGGTGTCTCAATCGGAGTGGAAAAAGTGCTTCGACAACTGGTTTGAGCGCATGCAAAAGTGTATAAATTATGCTGGAGAATACTTTGAAAAACAATAAAACCATTTTTGATTATAAATATTCGCACTTTCACTATTAGGTCAGAAATATATAGAGCAGCCCTCGTACAAAAATAATCTAAAAATTAATGGGTGTCCCTTAAGGTGACGTAAATTGACCTATATGGGCCTATCTTTTGATCCGTTGTAGACAAATGCTGAGAAACTGGACCGTTATATTAACAAGCATAAATATTTTAAATTATTAATTAAAGGGTGTGCCAATACTTTTTTTATTTTATGAATATGTAGACAGACAGTTGAAATTCACAATGAAATTCATAGTCCTCCATAACAGTAAGTATAAAATTTGTGTTTGGAAATTAATGAGTGTTCCAATAGTTGATGTTATTTAAAGTATGTGGCTAAATCTTGAACCTTTACAGACCAACAGCTGACGTTTACAAGGAACCTGTATTGCTAAGTCCGCTATAAAAGCAAGTATACAATTTATATATAAACATTAAAGGGTGTTCCACTAATTCATTAATTTGATGTATATGGTCCTATTATCATTTGAACCGTTTTATACAAGCACTTGAAAATTATAATATATATAAAAAGTATAATATTTGAAATTATAAATTAAAGGGTGTTACACTAGATGCATATGAATGGTTTGAGGTCGGTTTTTTTGTATGGATAAACTTATCTTTTCAACCATTATAGACAGGCTATTGAAGTTTACATAGAGTATGAATAACTATGGCCAGTATAATGAAAAAAATTCAGTTAAAATTTAAAGGGTGACCCTATACAACACCTATTTTTGACATATGTATTTTGGTTTATCTTTAAATTTTTAACAACAAATAAAAAAGAGGTAAAATTAAAATTACATGGTGGCCCATACATTTTATAGAAAATATCTGTTCTCTTACTTTAACGAAATGTTTTCGATTTAAGTCAATGTACGAGTATATCTAGAGTGTAGTCTGTACAAAGTTTAATATGTTGTCAAAAAAATTAATATTTTTATGCAAAAATCTAGTACATATATATTAACGTCCATTTTTTGTGTTCAGTCCCACTGTTTATTGATATCTAAATCTTAATTTCAAATTCTGTTCAATCGTATATAATGACTTAATATATAAAACAGAAAATAACATCTTATGAATCAAAAACAGTTCGTTTGCTTGAAAAAATAAAGATTCTGTATTCAGTTTTATTCAAATGCTCAAAGTGCGAACAACACAAAATTAAACAGGTTTCATATTTAAATAAAATGGGTTGGTTGTTTATTATTTCTGTGTTTAATTTTTTCTTATTATTTTTGTAAGACTGAAATATTTCTAAACGAAAAAAAACTATTTTTGTGTATTTTAGCAAACAAAACAATTATTTTGTCATTGTGTGTCTTAAGTATTATTGCGTTGACCTTGGCCGCTGGTGGTAAATAAATTTTGTTTAGATATTTGCATATTTTTCATAAAAAAAAATTTGTTCTTAAGATTGTCCCTCGTCGACTAAAGTTCAAAACTGTACTCCAAAATGTTTGCATGACAGCGAATGTAGTGCAATTGGGGGTAAATGTTGTCCTAATTTATGCAATGGCCGTTCATGTGCTCAACCCAATATCTTGTCTAATTCTGGCAGCCGTGACACTTCTCCTTTTAGCAAAAATTGTAAGTGTTAAACAAGTTTTCAAAACTTATTATTCAACTTGATTTTGTATTTTTTTAACAGTATTTTAATATTTCACGAGTTAATTAAATTTACATATAAAATTAACAAGAAACCTTCTTAATATAACATAAAGCAATAAAGTTTTTCTTTCTAAATGTTTTTGCATTGGAATGAGTTTTAATCTGTTTCTAATATTTCTTGTAAAAATCGAAGTCTATGTTAAAAAATTACTTTTAAGATAAATTTATTTCAAAAATTTACACGATTTAATGATAAGTGTATGCATATGATTTTTTTAAGCAATGAAATTGTAAATATATTTTCTTTTGCAGCTGGCTCCAGTGGTTCTTATTGCGGCAATATCAAGTGTAGCACTTTCGAAAAATGTGAAAATGATCGTTCAACAAAGAGGCCAAAATGTGTACGTGCTTAAGTTATCACGATTTATAATGCTTTTATACTCATGATCGTGTGTATCTGTCAATAAATTTTATATTCAATTTTTATTAAAATATTTAATTATTTTTATTTTGTTATCTTAATTCGGCTTCAGTTCATGTATATTTTAATTTCTAAATTTGTGTGTTGAATGTGTGTCATGTATCATTTTCTGAATCGCTATAAGCTTCGTCAGAATACGAGAAATATTCATAATCGATCAATATAATATGTAAACGTATTCCTATTGTATATGAATTGCTAATTGCTTGTCATAAATTCTCTTAAAAAGCTAAAGATATATATTTTTTTAAGTTTTATGAATTTTTATGAAAATATTTACTATCTTGTGAGTGATTTTCACTCGCATTCATTCACTCTCACTTAACAAAATTTTTACTAATAAACACTCATGTGAGACCTAAATTTTTTTAGCAGAGTTTAAAATTCAGCACCACCAAAAATTTTTTTGGCTGGCGACTGAACCGAAAATATTTTAAGTTTTCATTTTTATTGTTCTTACGACAGAATATGGAACCACGGATTGCTTTTTAAAATTAAAAAAATCTTACCAGCTCCATATTATTTATTTTTTAGAAGCTCTCTCTCTCTCAAAGACAGTATTTTGTAAGAGTTAGCGATGAAAGATCAGATTTATTTCAAATCAAAGCTGGAATTCTGCAAGGCAGCATACTTGGGCCAATATTGTACACCATTTTTACAGCAGATATGCCGTCAACCAATGATGTCACTATAGCTACATATGCAGACGACACAACGATTGTTGCAACAAGCCAATGTCCGACGGAAGCCTCGAGCCTTGTACAGATTGAGATTAACCTCCTTGAAAAATGGCTCAAAAAGTGGAATATAAAAGTAAATTCTGATAAGTCCAGCCACATTACATTCACATTAAGAAGACAAGATTGTCCCTTATTGTATATAAATGGAGAAGTAATCCCAATACAAAATAAAGTAAAATATCTTGGAATGACGTTAGATCGGCGTTTTACGTGGAAGCCACATATACAAGCTAAACGCCAACAACTTAAAATAAAAACTCGTGAAATATATTGGCTACTAGGACCAAAGTCATAACTCAATTTAAACAATAAGTTAAGGATATATAAAGCCATCCTAAAACCAACTTGGCCATATGGAATTCAACTTTGGGATACGTCAAGCAAATCAGATATCGATATACTGAAAAGATATCAGTCTAAAACTTTACGACTGATGACAAATGCTCCTTGGTTTGTGGCAAACAAAATTATTAAAAACGATCTTCAAATTTTAACAACCCACGAAGAAACACAAAGATTTAGCGAAAACTATCTCCAAAGATTAAGCTACCATGCAAATCCTCTTGCCATTTCTCTCTTAGACAACAGTTATGTAACTAGAAGACTGAAGCGTGTACATACGTTAGATTTACCTTTTAAAAGCTAATTATATTGTAAATAATGATAAATTAAACACTTTTTATATAGTTATGTAGTTAGTGGGACTCCATAGCTCCTGTTATGAAATACAGAAATTATTTAATTTGCTTATTGTCTTCGGATAGATTGCAAATAAAGAATGAATTAAAAAAAGTTTTCATTTTTAACTATTTGACTGCTTAAAATAGTTCAACTGAGCACACATAGAACTGAAACCAATTGAATTCAGTTTACTATTTTTAGCAGCAAAACGAACACAATGGGACTGAGTTTTGAGTTTGCAAATAAACAGCACGCAACTAAAAAGCCAGTTCGTGTGCGTTTAGTAGACGTAGTTTTTTGGTAACGCAACGCAACTGAAAATTTGTGTGGAAAATCTGACTGAATGAATAGTTTGATTGTGTATTTGTACACAGTCTTTATTAAACAAAAAAAATGTAGTCAGCCTTATTACGGTTGTAGTTGTCGTATCGAAAATCCTACGTTTTTTTTAATGGTACGAGGGCTGCTATATATATTTCTGGCCTGGCAACACTGAGTGCTGCCAAGTGCAATCTGACATTTCCATTGGAAAGTTTGTCATTTTTAAGCATAATCGTACTCAAAACGTTTTGACGTACGACCATTATTTGTGTTGTTTACAGTGACTTGAAAAAATTAATATAGAAAAAAATGGAGTTAACTCGTGAACATTTTCGTGCCATCATTTTTCACAACTTTCGACGTGGATTATCACGACAAGAGTGCATCGATGAACTTAAATCTTTGTATGTCGATGAAGCACCATCCTATAGCACTGTGAAAAATTGGTATAATGAATTTAATCGTGGCCGAAGCTCGCTCAAAGACGAATTCCGTGAAGGTCGTCCAAAAACGGCTGTTGTGCCAGAGAACATTGATGCCGTGCGTGAACTCATAATTCAAGATCGACATGCGACATACCGAGAGATAGAGACATCCTTGGACATTTCTTCCACCAGCAAACATTCGATACTGCATGAACACCTGGCCGTAAAAAAGGTTTGTTCTCTTTGGATCCCGCACAATTTGAAAGACGCTCAAAAAAAGGCTCGTGTCGATTGGTGCAAAGAAATGTTGTAAAAATACGATTGCGGTGCTTCAAAAGACGTTTATAAGATCCTCCCAGGTGACGAATCATGGATCTATGCGTATGAGCCCGAAACGAAACAAAAATCGACCTTGTGGGTCTTCAAAGACGAGCAAAATCCAACGAAAGTTGTTCGTGGAAGAAGCAAATGGTCGCCTGTTTTTTCGGCAAAACTGGTCATGTGGCGACTGTTCCGCTTGAGCAACGTAGGACGGTCACTTCTGAGTGGTACACTACAAATTGTTTGCCTGAAGTCATCGGAGAAATTCGAAAAACCAACAAGAGAAGACGAATCATTGTTCACTATGACAATGCGAGCTCTCACACATCGGCTCAAAACAGAGCGTTTTTGACCGGCCAAAACGTCGAATTAATGGGTCATCCGCCGTACAGCCCTGACTTGGCGCCTAATGACTTCTTCTTGTTTCCGCACATCAAGAAAAAAATGCGTGGTCAACGATTTTTGTCGCCAAAAGAAGCTGTTGAAGTGTTCAAAAACCATGTTTTAAAGGTGTCTCAATCGGAGTGGAAAAAGTGCTTCGACAACTGGTTTGAGCGCATGCAAAAGTGTATAAATCATGCTGGAGAATACTTTGAAAAACAATAAAAACCATTTTTGATTATAAATATTCGCATTTTCACTATTAGGCCAGAAATATATAGAGCAGCCCTCGTATTACGCACGTCGCTATCGTTAAATATATTAATCAAAAAAACAAATCTATTACAAAAATCGGTATTATGTTTGTTCAAATGTTGTCGTTGAAATTTATGTAGTCGACAAACAATTTTTGTTTTTTTCGTAAACTTTTAAAATGAACGCTAAAAAAAGATAAGTTTTCTTTTAATTTGAATTGTAATGTTCGGCTTGAGGTCCTCTTTGTTAATAAATTAAAAACAAAATAACTTTATTGTTTTTATTTATTTTTAATTTTTAACTGGTCAGTGACAAAGTGTAAGCATAAACAAACGGACGACGCTGAAAAGAATTAATTCATATTTCCCTGAAGATGACCAACAAAGTTGGTCGAAATATTGGAATATTAAAAATTAAAAATAAATAAAAACAATAAAGTTATTTTGTTTTTAATTTATTAACAAAGAGGACCTCAAGCCGAACATTACAATTCAACTTAAAAGTAAAAAGGTCTAACAACAAACAACTTATTTTTTTTTAATTTTTACATTATGCTTATTTTATTTTTTTTTCATGCTGTTTTACATTTTAAGTATAAAAACTACAGTCTTAAAGTAGTTCCATCTATTTGTGGAGCTTATGGAGGAACATAAGATTTAGCTAGAGGCTTTAGTTCCAATGTCAATAAAACTGAAGCTAAAGAAGAATGAAAAAATTAGCAACAAAATTAAGCATTCAAATAGAACTGTATGCTATAGTTATGAAGTCTATAAAGAAATTGAAAGATTTAATGAAAAAAAAAAAATACATTTCAAAGGAAGAAAACTTCATCTAAAACTTACGTCCGATGAAATTGAATTAGAAAAACTGAGTACGTTTTATTCTACACTAATTTCAAGTTTTTTTAATTATGAAATAAAACTGTAACGGAGTCATTTCTATACATGAAATATTTTTTTAAAACACCTACTTTTGGAATTTTGTGTGTATGTGCATCATGTAAAAACTACTGTATGGATTTGTACAAAATTTTTGTAAGGAGTTCCCTTAAAACCTTGGTTCCAATATAAAATCAATTTTTTTCGTAAAAATACGTCATTTCGTAGAGAAAAAAGAGATACAAGTGTGAGGGCACCCAATTTTACCGATATAATGGTACTAAAACAGTTGTCTGCACATTTTATTTTTGTAAATGGAAATTTTTTTTTTTTTTTATTTAAAAACACATTTTTCTAAATTCGAATTTTAAGAAAATTGCAAATGATATACAAAAGTTTGCAAATTGAATTAAGAGCTAGACGTTTTTTATCGTTATTTTTAAGTGTTAATTTATCGCCTAAAATGCTACTACAAAACATTTTTAATAAAATTTTATGTTTTTAACTATTACAAAATATTTTATTGTCGAAAATTTTACATAATACCAAAAAAAACTCACTAACAACAACGAATGTCGTTTTCGACAACCGGGTCATTATTGTATAGTTGGTATAAATAGAAAATACTTTAATTTCATATTGTTTGTTGGATTGCAAATATCTTGTTTAATGTTCTTGATCATTATTTACTGTTTCCAGAAAAGGGACTTTAAAATAATTGAAACACTTTTGACTAAATTAGGTGTATTACTAATTAAGAGAAATGTTGAAAATGGGTCGGGATATTTTTACTGCCAATAAATATGTCCTTTAATTAAAATGCAATGAGTTATTCCAATAACAAAGTGCTTAACCGGGTTCATTTTTACAAAACCCTTGAAACCGAATGAAAAAGTGAAAAGCCTCAACACATTTTTATCAACTTTTAACTTACAATTTAAGAAAACCAACCCCTTGGAGTCATGAAATTGCATTGAAAATGAAGTGTAAAATCCTGCAAAAAGTCAAAAAATAAGAAATAGAAAATCTTAACCTTAAACTTCACATAAACATTATTTAAACTCAGCATCATTTTCCTTTTATAAGCATCTTATTTTTTATATTTATTACAATTATAATACTTAATGTTTAAAAAAATTATTTTATAATCTTTGTTTTAATCTACATTTACATAAAAAATATTATTGAATTATTTTTTTGTTTCTCGATTATTTATTTATTTATAGGCCTTTATGTGTGTGTATAAGAGTGTATAAATTATTTTCCAAAATTTTAAAACATGTTGGTTGTAATT
This sequence comes from Gymnosoma rotundatum, assembly GCA_916610165.2. Taxonomy (NCBI): domain Eukaryota; kingdom Metazoa; phylum Arthropoda; class Insecta; order Diptera; family Tachinidae; genus Gymnosoma; species Gymnosoma rotundatum. Next base: position 68,232,140 of record OU744338.1, on the reverse strand, counting down.
TGTTTAATTAGGAAAAAATTATATATAATTTATCGACTTAATATAATAAAAAAATATATAATAATAAACCAAATTTATATAAATATTTTGAATCTTCGCTTCTTTGTTATTTATGACAAAAATGGATTCGATGCTGTTGCTGCTTCCGGTTTTATCCAAGGCATATTGTTGTTATTCTGAAAAATAAAAAACAAAAAGAATGTAAAAAAGAAAATGAATAATAAATTAAAGAAAAGAACGTAAAGTCTACAAGAATCGGCATGCAAATTTCTACTAAAAAAAATTAGTTAGAAAATACCAATCAATGTACAAGCTTTAATTATATAGTGCTACTGTACAAATGTTTTAATTAATAAAGCAAGATTTTGGGCTAAACTACTTTTTGGTTAAAGTATATATTTTCTTTGTTACGTAAGAGATAGTTATATTTAAAAAAAAGTAAAGTTTTTTTTACCCAATTTATTTAAGCGTCCAAGCTTCCATAGTTGGCTACAAGATATAAAATTTCAATCCAGTTTTAAATATTATTAGCAATACATTCATAAAGCATTAATTTAATTAAATAGAGCATTACTTTAAATTTAATAAAATATTGTGTTCAAAACGTACATGAAAGATAAGTAAAATATAATAGAAAAAACTGTTTTTCACTTGGAATACAGAAAAAAAAATTATTTTAATATTAACAAGTAAGAGAGCTATATTCGGCTAAGCTGAATCTTTTATACCCTTTACCATACTCTCGGAGGCACTAAGACTCTAGCTGAGATAACCTAGGTTCAGACGAAGTGCTTTCGGGGTATAGACGAACCATATATATCATATCCGCTCAATAACTTCAAGAATGTCATAACTCAAATTTTAAATTTTGGAGTTAATCATACAGAATTATTTGTCATTTAATACTTTATACGAGGGCTGCTCTATATATTTCTGGCCTAATAGTGAAAATGCGAATATTTATAATCAAAAAAGGTTTTATTGTTTTTCAAAGTATTTTCCAGCATGATTTATACACTTTTGCATGCGCTCAAACCAGTTGTCGAAGCACTTTTTCCACTCCGATTGAGACACCTCTAAAACATGGTTTTTGAACACTTCAACAGCTTCTTCTGGCGACGAAAATCGTTGACCACGCATTTTTTCTTGATGTGCGGAAACAAGAAGAAGTCATTAGGTGCCAAGTCAGGGCTGTACGGCGGATGACCCATTAATTCGACGTTTTGGCCGGTCAAAAACGCTCTGGTTTGAGCCGATGAGTGAGAGTTCGCATTGTCATGGTGAACAATAATTCGTCTTCTCTTGTTGGTTTTTCGAATTTATCCTATGACTTCAAGCACACAAATTGTAGTGTACCACTCAGAAGTGACCGTCCTACGTTGCTCAAGCGGAACAGTCGCCACATGACCAGTTTTGCCGAAGAAACAGGCGACCATTTGCTTCTTCCACGAACAACTTTCGTTGGATTTTGCTCGTCTTTGAAGACCCACACGGTCGATTGTTGTTTCGTTTCGGGCTCATACGCATGATTCGTCACCTGTGACGATCTTATAAACGTCTTTTGAAGCACCGTAATCGTATTTTTGCAACATTTCTTTGCACCAATCGACACGAGCCTTTTTTTGAGTGACTTTCAAATTGTGCGGGATCCAACGAGAACAAACCTTTTTTACGGCCAGGTGTTCATGCAGTATCGAATGTTTGCTGGTGGAAGAAATGTCCAAGGATGTCTCTATCTCTCGGTGTGGCGCATGTCGATCTTGCATTATGAGTTCACGCACGGCATCAATATTCTCTGGCACAACAGCCGTTTTTGGACGACCTTCACGGAATTCGTCTTTGAGCGAGCTTCGGCCACGATTAAATTCATTATACCAATTTTTCACAGTGCTATAGGATGGTGCTTCATCGCCGTACAAAGATTTAAGTTCATCAATGCACTCTTGTCGTGATAATCCACGTCCAAAGTTGTGAAAAATGATGGCACGAAAATGTTCACGAATTAATTCCATTTTTTTTCTATATTAATTTTTTCAAGTCACTGTAAACAACACAAATAATGGTCGTACGTCAAAATGTTTTGAGTACGATTATGCTTAAAAATGACAAACTTTCCAATGGAAATGTCAGATTGCACTTGGCAGCACTCAGTGTTGCCAGGCCAGAAATATATATAGCAGCCCTCGTATTATGTATAAGTTTCATCTTTATGTCTTTTGTACCTTCCTTGTTTTAAGAGAATAATTCTTTATTTAATTTTATGTTTGGAAACTTTGTTTGTCAATGAGAACGACACATTTTGAGTTGTGGAGTAAACTTCATAATGTAAAGATCATATCGCTTTCTAAAACATTGTCAGATTTTGTTTTGTAACTGTATATGTGAAATAATGATATTTTTAAAATGTATCGACTTTTCGTATATAATGTATTATTTTCAATTGTGGCTGTGTTGATGAAAAATATTAAGTGAAACTCCGTTTTTCTTTTCACAAAAAACGACATATTTTAGTTCACGACACAGTACCGGATATATTTTGACAGCAATAATGTCATAATTCAAACATCCCACATAGTTTGTCTAATATAATTGACGAAAGTTTTCTTAAATGGTATTTTTTTAATTATGAATCATTTTACTAATTGTAGTGGAAACTTAAGCAGTCTGATAGTTTTATCGATGGTGAGAACGAGTCAAAAACTTAAACTTCTTGAAGTAAATGAGCAATATCTACAACCACATGTACCATACAGCAGATTTCCCATTTCCCAATAATTTAAATAAAAATCGGCATAAAAAATTCTTTCTTATCATAAAGTTTTTCTGTACAAGAAAGAAAATTTTAAGTTTTGCTTAGGGTTGTTATCCCAACTTAGTACGTGAAAAGGTTGCTGTATCAAATGAAAAGAACACAAATTTTTCTTAACTTTTTCATTAATTTTTCATCATAAATACAACCACTAGCAGAAATATAAACGAAAGTTGAAAAAAAAGATATGGAACAAATAGAGGCAGGCGTGTTGTTTTGCCGCAAAGGACATGGACCGATCTAGCTAATTTTTAATAGCAAAATTTTTGACACTATGTCTGACCGATTGGCGTTTAAATTTCTTCTAGCTCATTTAGTGCCTTGACAAAGTGGATTTCAACAGACGGTCATAGCGCAATAGATTTCGCTATGCATGCGAATTTAAAATATATACACCTTTAAGGTCGGAAATGGATTTTGAAGAAATTATAAATGAAATGACAAATCCCCTGTGGAGGGTATAAAAATGTATGGGATATCAAATTATTAGTTGCTCAAAACAAGAGTTTTGGTCAAAATAACGAAACTAAATGATTTTTAAGAAATCAATTTCTTTTAAAATCAATTTTTGAGAAAAAAATAATAAAAAATACATAATTTATTACGGAACTTAATTTCGACCAAAAGTGGTTTCAATTCAGCATGAATAAAGGAAACCCCTTAACTTAACAAGTGGAATTTACTTTTGTTTGATTTTATGTTTTGCGATTTTAAAATTTACTTTTATTCTGTATAATTTTGACTAGACTTAACAGACTTGTTGTCGATCGGAATCGATAAAACGAAATTAAATAATTTCTGATAGGAATGTGTACCATGCTGGAATGTGTAAAATGTATAAAACGAATGTCTGGAAGAATTCCATCAGAACATTTTTTGAATGAATAAGACTAGCTTAAACTAATATTGCTTGTTTTAAAAAGTGTATGCCTAAATTAATCGATGGATTAACCGATTTAAAAAAAAAAGAAGAAGGAAATTTGCCTTGCATGTTTTTTACGTGTATTATGAACCGCAAGGGGCACCACTGAAAAATTTAGAAACTCTGCGTATCACCATAGATCCCAATAGTAGAAAGTAATTTAATAATAAATCTAAACATTAAAGGGTGTCCCCACAGGTGACATAATTTGATCTATATTGGCCTATCTTTTGATCCATTGTAGACAAATGCTGGAAAATTGGACAGAAAGTCGATTGCTATGATCGCTATAATAACAAGTAAAAATATTCAAAATTTATAAATTAGAGAGTCAAAATGTTGACTATTTTTAAACAGACGGTTGAAATTTGCAAAGAACCTATATTGCTAAGTCCGCAAGTATAAAATTTGGATTTGGTAATTAAAGGGTGTCCCAATAGTAGATGAAGTTTGATGCCTGTGGCCAAATTTTTAAACCGTAATAGAATGAGAGCTGAGACCTAAAATCGACCTGTATTTCTAAGTCCGCTATAACAATAAGAATGCAATTGGAATCTTGAAATTAAATTGTTAAATTCCAAAATATGTTTGGTTATGTCTGCATTCATATTCCGTTCCACGACATTTAAAAAATCCTGCCGCAATCTTTCTCGAATATAATATAAACAATGTATAATTACGTCTTAAAAAATATGTATATTTTTTTGTCTGTTTTGAAGTCGGTTTTTTTTAACCAGAATTATATACAAAAAAAGTGCCCGTGCATAACAAAGTAATAAATTATCGTAGTCTTCTGTGATATTTTTATTTTTCATTATCTTTCAACTGTATAAAAGAGCCAAAAAATAGTCGGCCGTATACAGTGGAGAAAGAAAAAAAGGATAATTGTTGGTTAGTGTTGTTTTTGCTTAAACTTTGATTTTTGTCTTTGCTTTATTGTTTAGAAAAAAATCTTTTAGTTTAGTTTAAGCGGTAGAGAAATGGAACGTGCTTTTACCCTCAATGATCAATATCGGTGATTTGATAATTTAATCAGGGTAAAAAATAGTACGATATTTTTTTAAATTTATAACCAGCATGATTGTTTGTAGACAATTTAATATAAATTTTAAAAAGTAGTTATTAATAAATAATAAAATAATTTTGTTCCATTGTATCGCTCATTTACTTCAAGAATGTCATAACTCAAAATTTTAAATTTTGGAGTTAATCATACAGAATTATTCGTCATTTCATGCTGTCTTTCTACGTTTTAAGAAAATAAGTTGGTATTTCATTTTATGTCTAGAAATTTTGCTTGTCAATAAGAACGACACATTTTGAGTTGTGGAGTAAACTTCATAATGTAAAGATTATATCGCTTTCTAAAACATTGTCACAATTCGTTTGATATTTTTAAAATGTATCGACTTTTCGCATATAACGTATTATTTTCAATTATGGCTGTGTTGATGAAATATTTTAAGTGAAACTCAGTCTTTCTTTTCACAAATAACGACATATTTTAGTTTACGACACAGTATCGGATATATTTTTACAGCAATAATGTCATAATTCAAACATCCAACATAGTTTGTCAAATTATATATTAAAGGTCCCTTTGATATATAATTGATGAAGTTTTCTTAAATGGTTTTTTTTAATTGTGAATCATTTTACTAATTGGGTACTTAAGCAGTCTGATAGTTTTATCGATGGTAAGAACGAGTCAAAAACTTAAACTGCGATTATCTCGAAATGAATTTTTTTGAGTTATGACATTCTTGAAGTAAATGAGCGAAATGTTTTTTATGTCACAAGTCTCTTGATAACGCTTCAACTGATACACTTTTCAAATTATTTGTTTATGATACTCGTATTGGAACTTGCATGAACATAAATTAATTAAAGTAAAAAAAAACTAACATTACTAAATAAAAAAGAAAAAAACAATAATTAAAATTATAAGAATTTAACAAGCAAACAATATATTTCAACAATTAACAAATAAGGTAAAGGAAAGGAAAAAATAATCTCTTTTAACAACAGTTTAGACTTTAGTAGTGTGTACTCACTTCCAGTTTGCACTGAGCATTATAGAAGTCATTAGTCGAATCATAGAAACCATAATTGAATAAATTTGAAGCTGAACTTTTTTCAGAATTTAGTGGCATTATAGTTACTCCAGGAGTGGAAGCCAAGGATGCCGATAGGGCATGACTGTAGTTGGGACCAAACGATTTGGTTGCTGTTGAGTTGCCTAAAGTCATCGACGACGACATCATGTATGATGAATCGTTATTGTTGTTGTATTGGTTATTGTTGTTGTATTGATAATTGTTGTTGTTATTGTAGTTATTATTGATATTGAAGTTATCTTGTGGTGTTAAAGGCGTTAAGGGTGCATAAGGAACGAATGGTGGTGACAATGATGGTGGTGATTCTTGTATAGGAGAAGAAGGCGGTGATCTTGAATACGTTTGATTATTATTGACAATTTCCACATTAGGATACAAAGAGGAATAGGATATATTTTTAGAGTTCAGTGTATTGAACACTTCTGAGGAATCTTGAAAACTATTTGCTTTATTAAAAGTTTCACTGTGTACATTGTCTAAGGTAAAAGAATTTGTAAAATTAGGCCTGAATTCTTCTGAGGCCAGGAAATAACTCTCGACATTTTCATTTAAAGAAATACTTTTTAAAGCATCATAATTTCTTTGTGAGTGTTTCATAGTTGTGGAAAATGTGGAGTTAGCAGAGTTATCTAAGTTAAAGCTGCTGCTGTTTTCAAAACCGCCAAAGGTTTGACTAAAAATGCCAACATTGTTATTATTAAAGTTTAAAGTAGTTGGTCTAACAGGAGCTGTATGTGGAGGGGAATCAAAACTTAGCAACTTTTTAACAGTTAATGTGTAACAGTAAACAGGCAAAAATAATATTCATGCATAATTAAATAAACAATAAAATTCACAGGATAAAGGTGAAATATTATGAAGTGGTAAAAAGATACAGAGACAGAGTAATGTTTTGCATAAGATTTTGTAGAGTTTTAAGAAATGTAAAAAAAGGGAAAACAAATTAAAAAAATAAATTAATATAAAAGATAAAAACCCAAATTAAAGATAAATAATATTTAAAATAAATAGGAAATATAAAAAAGAAATGAATAAAATAGTACAAAAGTTGCCCAATATTTTAAACACCATTGATTTGCAATTGTTTTTATTAAGTCCTTTTTCACTTTTCACTTTAAGAAATTAAGCAGATTTAATATATCTAACTTGAACTTACCTGAGCAACTGCTACGTTTGTATTATTGACAGGTGCCCAAGGATCTTGATTAATGTTCATTTGAAAACTCTGTTGTTTTAGCTGATTTATGGACGGCACCTTTTAAAAGAAATTATTAAAATAAATAAAAATACACATTTAATTAAATATTTAACATACTGCTGGTTGCTGTTGTTGGAATAGATTTGTTTTTGGTGGTATAACTGTATCACTAAATGGATTATAAGCTGCGGCATTTGCTGTTGTATTTTGCGTCACGGCAGGTTTTATTAAATTATCTAAATTAACCAAACCAGAATTTTCACCCAAAAATGATTGTGGATCTTTTAGTGGTTTTTTCGCTGTGGCGCCTGTGGAGTTTGTAATAGGTGAGAGTGGATCTAAATCATCAAGTAGAAGCGCTTTAATCAAAATTTAAAGGAATTTTATTAAAAAATATATATTTATAATTTGAAATATTTTGCCATATATTTGTACCATTATTATTGCTTATATTTGTTGTGGAATCATTAGTTGTTAATAAATCGCCAGTCTTATTACGATTCGTTATTATATCGAATTCGTCCATATCAGGTGAAGGTTTCTGCAAAATAAATTAAAATTTTGAAATTGTAATACATATTTCAATTTAAGAGAAAAAGAGCCTTTAATTATAAAATGAGATCAAGCAAACTAAACCTAAGTTGAAACGGTCCTCTTTTTATACTTTTATACCTGCATAAACCTGCCGTAAGAATATTTCTTAATATAAAATATTTCTTGCAAAGAAAACCGACTTCAAAACCAGATTTCATCTGTAGTTCTACAACGGTTTAAGAGTATGGCCACATACATAACATTACATTAACTATTGGGACACCCTTATATTTCCAAATTTTATACTTGTTTAACAGTATGGCAATATATAACAAATAGAGCAACAATAGGGCCAACTTTTAATTTCCAAATTAAAATAATTTATGTACTGTTGTAGTAGACTTACCAATCAGGTTCTTTGTAAATTGCAACTGTCTGTCTATAACGGTTCAATAGTTTGGCCATACACATCAGATTACATCAACTATTGTAAAACCCTTTAATTTATAACTTCAAATATTTATACTTCTTATTATACCAAACAAAGTAGTGGACACTGTGTCTAATTTTCAAATGTTTGTATATAACGTTTCAAAAACTCAAATTACATTAATTTTGGGAACACCCTTTAATTTCTAAATCTACATTGTTGTTTTAGCGGACTTTGCAATACAGGTCCCTTTTAAGTTTCAGCTGTTTTTCAACAATGGTTCAAAAGTTCCGGCACATACATAAAATTACATCAACTATTGGGACACCCTTTTATTTCCAAATTCAAATTTTATTCTTGCTCTTATAACAGAGTTTGCGACTCTGGTTCGTTGTACATTTTAAGCGTCTGTCTACAACTGTTTAAAAGTTTGGCCATATACATACAACTAAACGAACTATTTGGGCACCCTTTAATTAATAATTTTTAATATTAATACCTGTTTCTATAACGTTCATAGTAATCGGCATTCTGTCCAATTTGCACTTGTCCATAACAGTTCAAAAGATAGGCGCATATAAGTTATGGGAACACCCTTTAATACATAGTTTAAATTATAAATTTTTTCGTATAGCGGGCTTAGCAAAACAGGTCCCTTTTAAATTTTAGCTTTGTCTATAATGGTTCAAAAGTTATTATAGCGAAGTTATCAATACTGGTTCTTTGTAAATTTCAGCTGTTTGTCTATAACAGTTCAAAAGGTAGGCCTATAGTATTATGCAGTCATATTAAATTTTACAGAAGTGCCCTTTATAGTTCATAATGCACGTAAAAAATATCAATGTTGTATGGGGACACCCTTTAATTTTTAAGAGTATGAACCGTTTTTAAAACGGGACCAATGCATTAAATTACAAAAAATTTTCAAAATCGGTTCAGAAATGACCGAGTTCAGCAGGCACAAACATTACAAAACCTAACCTAACCAAATAACTTAAAATTTTTTTGTTAACGTTGTAATTAATACACAATATTATTTTAACAAGCAAGTTGTTGACCTACCTTAGCTGCTGTTGTATTCTCAATATTCTTCCAGGGATCATCATTAGTATTCATTGTTTTTGGTGCCCACGGATCATCTATTAACGTTTTCGATTGTGAAGGAACAGAAGCCATATCTGGTTTTTTGTTTTCTGTTAACCATGGATCTATAGGTGCATTGGTTCCAGTTACAAGTGCATTAGTTGCTTGTTTTGAAATCCATGGATCTACTGCTCCGGCACCACCTATAGCTCCAGCAATACTTGCAGAACTTTGAGCATTACCGTTCGTTTGTAGCCAGCCTTCTGTAGAGGAGCCCGAAGTTACAGAGGGAGATTGTGTACGCAAACCACCCCAAGCCTCTCCACCATTAGTACCATTAGTAGCCATCGAAAGACCTAGACCCCCAACCGCACCACCTTGAATAGAACTTAGAGGAGTAGAACGTGACGCTGCAGTTGGTTGCCAGGGATCAACTGGTGGCGAGGCAGTGCCAGTCCAAGGATCAGACATTTGACTAGCCGTTCGTGCTGGGGCACCCCAAGGATCCGTAATATTGTTTGTCAAACCGGCAGCGGCTAAGCCCAAAGGCGGACTAGAAATACTAGCGGCTCCAAGTTGTATATCCAACAGATCCAATAAATGGGATTGTGGCTCTTCTTTATGTTGTTTTTGCACCCTATAATTTAATTCATATCTTTGATAAAAATAAGTGGCTTCTGCTACTTCGAACATACAATAAAACAGAACAAACATCTTTTGAAGGAAATCATGAAAAAAAAACTTACTTAAAATCTTGTTCGCTCTGGCTCAAGGCCAATTGTAGACGTACATCGTCACTGCGACGCTTAGCCTCTTCCTGTTCAGCTTCTTCACGGGACATGGCCATAGCCAATTGTAATTGTAATTCCTCTTCACCAGCCGTTTGAGGTCGCACCATTTCCAACTCCGAGACTGGTTTAGGTGGCTCTTCTTGCCAACCTGGCGGCATGTCACGTAAATCTCGTTGTACAGGACCATCTATATAGCCATCACTGCCAAATCCACTTGGATATTGGGCAAACCGTTCCTTGGCTTTTAAGGCTTTAATACGTTCATTTTTCAAACGTTCGTCGTCCTTAAGAAGATTAACTAGTTGCTTAGCCTTTTCTCTTACATGAGTACCTTGATCCTTGCCCTCTTCAAAATACACAAACTCTCTTAGAGTTTGTATGGCAAATATATTTTCTTTGCATTGTTGAGCTACCTTTTCGTTGCCAGTTTTGATAAGGTATTCTAGTAGAATAAGAGCTTTATAGACATGGCGCCAGTTTTTGCCATGATCGTTTAGACGTTTCCAGATCATTTGCATTATTTCCGAAAAGGCTACAACATTGTTGGTTAATTCAGCTATTTCTGCCATTATAGTAGCTGAGGGACCCCATGGATCATTTGAGGTGGCCTCACGTACTTTAACCTAAATTTTAATAAGGACAAATATTAACCATTTGCTTGATAACACTTTAAATTATTCCAATCTTACCTGAGCATCAGAGTAGTTGTGAGCTAAGTTTTTTATATTGCGACGTAATCCTGCCACATTGACTTGCATATCGTCTTTATGTTTTCGCACTTCAGAATTAAAAAAAAAAAACACATAAAAACCGTTAGTTATTAAAAAATTCAGACGAATAATAATAATAATTATTTTTTTTTTTTATTTTCAAGGCATTTTTTAATAAAAGTTATGTTTTTGTTAGTTAAAGTGTAAAACACAATCGTTTTGAAATATTTCAATCAGTATTCGCTTAACAAATGCCTTAAAAATTATTACTACATTTGAAAATTATTATTTAAAATTATCAAGAATAACAGCAGACAGTTGGAAGAATGTTGAAATGTTGCAAAAATACTAGAATAAAAAGTAAATCAAAAAAAGCCTTACAAGTTTTTAATCTGACACTAAAGACTTTTTTCACTTGTCTCTTACATATTTACGTCATTTGAGTTTTTACAGAAATCTATTTTCTAATAGAAAAACAAAAAAAAAACTAAAAAACAATGCTAGACAAACTTACGCAAAACAATAAATAGATTTAAATAATGATAAGAATTTTTTTTACTTTAATTAAAAACATAACTTCCAAACAGTTTAGGGCACAGTGGAGAATACATACATAAAATAAATAATTTTCATTTTATTTTGAGAATAATGTTTGTTACTGTTTAGAGCTTAAAAAATGCTAATAGATAATATTTTTTTTTTTTTGGAGGTTCGTTTAAACTTTTTTATATTATTTATTTTCAATATTTCGCTAACAATAAAGGGAATAAAAAGTAAACTGATCTGAAGTTTGAAATATTATTCAAAAATATTAAATATTACATTATGCCACTATAGCATTTCCATTTTTTTTTTTACTATTTTTGAGTCTTCTTACAAAGAAACATTTTCTTTATTTAGTGCCTTTGTGTTCCTTGTTGAAAAAACATCTAAAATTATCTTGTATAAAGCACTACATCTTTGACCAAATGAGAATTTAAGAGTTTGAATATAAAATATTATAAGTGGAACAAACCACAAACAGACATATGTAATTTAAAATTTCTTACATTTCTAAATTTGCACACTATTTTGTTTTCTTATGTTTTAATTATTTTCCCAATCAATTTGTGGCGTATCTGATAACAACGCGAAGATTTGTCTTCAAGTTATTACCGCAAATTCGCTTTATTATTTCAGATGATTTTAGAGTATAATATATCTGGTTAGATAAATTACAAATGTTTCTGTGCTTAGAATAAATTTTTTCTTTTCGTTTTACAATGTTTCGTTAATAAGTTTAATTGCTGGAATAATACTTTTTTTTTAAATTTGGTTAATAGATTCTGCTTCAGCTTCAAACTTAAAAAAAAAAACTCAATGACTCCCAAATTAAATGAATGATACTAGAAAATATCATAGATGGGCATTTTTCAGTACCAGTACTTTTTCAGTATTTTCTTTTTTTACCGATTACTGGAAATAAAAATCAGTATTCAGTAAATTTTAATGATTATTGAAAAAAATCAGTATTCAGTAAATAGTACTGATTGCTGAAAATAAGACCAGAATTCAGTAAATTTTACTGATTTGTGTAAAAAAAAAATGCAGTAATCAGTAAATGATTGATAGCAGTTACTGTGTGTTTTGAAAATGATATGTACACATATGTAGCTCACTTACATGAATAGTGGCATAACTGAAAAAACGAAATTCCGAGAAAAATGGCTTTAAAAGTTTAATGTGTTTTTATTTTTTAAATTATCTAAAAAAATGTGTTATTGGGTAAATAAAAACTAATTTGCATAGATGAAAGACTTAAACACCTACTTCTAGACCAATACATCCATGCTGTTTGCTTTTCTCAGCACAAGCATTTCAAAATTTTTATCGCTTAGGTTTGTCTTCTAGAGCGATTCACAATTCCGGCGAAAGAAAAAAGTAGTTTACTAAATTCTGATCTTGTTTTCAGCAATCAGTACTTTTTACTGAATACTGATTTTTTCAGTAATCAGTAAAATTTACTGTATACTGATTTTTTTTCAATAATCAGTAAAATTTACTGAATACTGATTTCTCTTTTCAGTAACCAGTAAAATTTACTGAATACTGATTTTATTTTTCAGTAATCAGTACTTTTTACTGATTACTGAAACATGTAATGCAGTATGACCATGTATGAAAAATATATCAAATATATAATTCACATTTATTAGAAAAAAATTTCACTTTGTGTTATATTTGTATTAACACTTTTTTGTATTCTCCACTGTAAATTTTAATCATAGTATCGACGTAATTTTTATTTAATGCTTAACAAGAAAAGAAAAAAGTTATTTGAGATTAAACAAAATAAGTTAACAATAGAAAAATTCTTTAATAAATATTTAGTGTTGGAAAATTTTTAAATTTTCATGGTAGAAATAAAAAACACAAGATTAACAAAACTTTAGAAGTTTTGATCTTTGAATTAAGTGACCTAAAACAGTGTTACAAAATATAAAAGCAATGAATTTACAAACTCAAAGAATGGCATTTGTTCTAACAAGTGTATTAAATAAATGACAAAGTGATTAGTATGTGATAATTATGGCGAAATACGAAGAATTTGTTTTTTTCTGTTTATGGTTACGGGTATGGGTGTAGTGGATTTAAGTGATGTAAATGGACTGAGAGATTATTATTTATATGATAATTATAAACAAAAATTGTGTTTTTTCTTTCTGATATACATTTTGGGTTAATTTGAAAATTAAAATATGTATGAAGTAAATAAAAATTATCCACAAGTTAAATGTGTTTTATTTTTTCATTACAACTTACTTTTCCGGACCTTATTTGAACAAAGGCTTAAGTTTTTTATTTGCAAAATAAGTTTAATGTGATTTATTGTTTGTTTTTAAAAACTTTATTTAATTGGCGTTTTATTAAATTTAGTCGTTTTAAGTGCTCCAAAGCAAGCTAAGAGATACAACAAGATTAAAAATTTAAATTTATAATATTAAAGCATTTGTATTTAATAAAAAATAAACAATATAATAGTGAAATATACATAATATATTATATAAGTTCTACAAAGGTACATTGAATAAAACTAAACAAAAAAATACTAAAACTGGAAACAATTTCAAAGAAAAAAGATTATAAATAAAGGTTTTAAATTAGAGGCAAAACCATAAATGAAATTTTAATAAAAACATGTGTAAAGTAATATTTATTTATTTTTTTTACCTTAATTTAGTGATCTATCATCACTTGTTCAATCACCGACTTTTGTCAATCAATTTATTTGTTAGTGAATTTTCAAAACAAAATCCTTTTTTCGTGCTATTTTCTTTTACTCCCATTAATTATTTAAATGACCGATATTGATTATTGAGGGTGGAAGCACGTCTCGATGGCCATTTCGCTACCGCTTACTTGGCCTAGAAAATAGCACGAAAAAAAGTTTTGTTTTGAAAATTAATTATTACAATAAAAAATTCTCCATGTTTAATTTAATTTAATATTTGCAAGGTGCCCTTGCATATAAATAAGTAGTGTTTTGTGATATTTTATTTTTCATCATCTTTTAACTGTGTAAAAGAGCCGAAAAAAGTCAGCCGTATACGGTGGATAAAAGCAAAAGAAAATCATAGTTTATTATGGTTGTTTTTGCTTAAACTTTGATTTTTGTCTCTGCTTCATTGTTTAGACAAAAATCTTTAGTTTATTTAAAATGTTTATGAGAAATTTCCTGAAGAGCTAAGTAAGCGGTAGCGAAATGGCCATCAAGACGTGCTTTCACTCTCAATAATAAATATCGGTGATTTAAATAATTTATCGAGATAATAAAAAATAGCACGAAAAAAAGATTTTGTTTTGAAAATTAATTAATATAATAAAAAATTCCTGTTGTTTAATTTAATTTATTTGGTTAGTTTACTTTTTTTATGTTTTTTTGTCTGTTTATAACGATTTAAAATTATGGCCACATTTTCAAATTACAAAAGCTATTGGGACACCCTTATATTCCATCTTTAAGGCTTATACTTGTTATAGCGCACGTAACACTACAGCTCCTTATTAATTTCAACCGTCTATCTACAGCGGTTTGTCTACATCAACTACAATGACATACTTTAACTTTCAAATTGAAAGCATATACTTGCTGTTGTAAATAAATATATTAAAAATGGATATGTACAACCAAAAAACAATTTGAGGAACTGGTCCGACCGATGGAATTAAATCCAAATATTGGCGAAGGAATACGTGCCTTTGGAAAAACAAAAGCCAGTGTCGAATTAGTATGGGCTGAAGTGTCCAACAAATTAAATATCTATGGTCCGCCAGTGCGTACTTCCGAAGAACTGCAGAGAGTATGGATTCACTATAAAGCTAAACTGAAGAAAAATATGCCGCCTAAAAACAAAGGAAATCTTCATATCGCCATTGGAGCAGTCCTTTGCAGATCTCTTACAAAGATATCTCCTAATGGTAATATCTTTGGTGTAAGCAAAAAGAAAATACCCCAGAACGGAAATTTGATTCCGAAAAGAGATTGATGAGCCTCAAAAGAAAAATCAGCAAGAGCCACAAAAAAAAAAGAATAAAAATAGAAGAACAAAGATTCAATCTTCTACAGTCACAAACTAATACCCAAAGTGAACTGGTTGAAACTATGAATAAAATTAAGAAACAACTATGGAAGAAAAACGAAATTTTAAAAGAAATAAAAAATTTAAAAATCAAGAAATATGAGGTCTTAAAAAAATCAAGGAATTGAAACAAAAGAAATATAAAAGAACAGACCCTTAATACAGAAATTAAGGAAAAAAACTCCAAATACTAAAAAAAAGAACTCCAAAATTAAAGTAAATAATTTATAGAAGTAGTTCTATTTTTTCGTCGTCCTCCAAAGCTTCTAAGTCTAAAATATGGCTTAAAACTAAAAAGTGATTTATTTTTTAATCTTTCTCAATATTCAAATTGACTCACAGGGTAGGTGGTAATTCTAAAGGATTAGAATTATCCCTTAACCGTCTTCTAATGAATGCCACATTTTTGACCTCATCTTCCTCGACATCAAAAAATAGTTCCACGGAACTAATTATGGTTGATTTTATTTAAAACAGTGTAATTTAAACACGATGTTGTGCAATTATTTATTTTTTTCAACAAAAACAATTCTTCACAAACTTTTGATAAATGCACTTTTCTTCAAGAAAAATTGTTTGTTTACTTTTTTTACTTAGAGATGTGCAAAAAACAATAACTTTAGGCAACTGAATAAGCTTGCCGTACATAATCGGCCTTATTACGGTTGTCGAAAAAGACATTCGAGAATAGTCGTAGTCGCTGTCGATTTGTCGAAAAAGACATTCAAGAATAGTCGTAGTCGCTGTCGATAGTTTTTTTGGTACTATGTAAAATTTTCGACAATAAAATATTTTGTAATAGATCAAAACATAAAATTTTAATAAAAAATTTTTGCAGTAGCATTTTAGGCGATAAATTACCATTTAAAAATAACAATAAAAAACGACTAGCTCTTAATTTAATTTGAAAACTTTTGTATTTCATTTGCCATTTTCTTAAAATTCAAATTTAGAAAGATGTGTTTTTAAATAAAAAAAATTTTCCACATACAAAAATAAAATGTGCAGACAACAGTTTTAGTACGATTATACAGTTAAAATTGGGTGCTCTTACACTTGTATCTTTTTTTTTCTATACAAAATATCTTATTTATATATTAAAAAAATGTATTCTATATTGGAATCAAGGTTCTAAGGGACCTCCTTACAAAATTTTGTGCAAATCCATACAGCAGTTTTTACATGATGTGAACACAGACACATAAAATTTGTAAAATTAAGAAAAAACTTGAAGTTAGTGTAGAATAAAACGTACTCTGCCTTTTAGTTCTTCTAAAAAATTTTTGTATTTCCTTAAAGACCTCTTCAAAAGCTTTTAAATGATACCCATATTGATATTTTAAAAAATTTAAAAATTTCAGAGTGCTGTAACTCAGAAAATATGGGCGAGCACCAATTTTTTAATTGATTTTTTTTTCTTATTTTTTAATTCGCTATCTCCTTATATATTTATTTTTTTGGTTGGAGTTACTTTCTTATTCAAAATGACTGAAAAAATTAGATGTAGGCGTGGTGTTTTGCCTGCTGCCTCGAAGAACATGGACCCATCATGCTGATTTCTAATAGTAGCTCTCTCAACTCTGTTTCTGATCGATTGACATTTATTTATTTTTTTTTTTTGCAAAGTTGATTTCAACATCAACACGGACGGACAGACGGACAGACGGACATCGCTCAATTGACTTCGCTATGCATAAGAAGTCAGAATATACATATATACTTTATGGGGTCAGAAATGGATATTGTAGAAATTACACCCAGAATGACAAAATTACCTTCTTCCACTTTTTGTGGTGGTATAAAAACAGCATGCAAAAAATAAATTAAAATAAGGATAATGTAAAAATCAAAAGTAAACTTATCTTTTGCTAACGTTCGTTTTAAAAATTTACGAAAAAAAAATCGTTTGTCGTGTACATAAATTTCAACGACAATATTTGAATAAATTATCATTCGAATGCGACAAACGTAATACCGATTTTTGTAATAGATTTGTTTTTCGAGTAACATATTTAACGATAACGACGTGCGTAGTACCATTTAAAAAAAACGTAGGATTTTCGACACTAGAACGACAACCGTAATAAGGCTGAATAACATTTTGCCCACCAGTTGCGTTGCTTTCAGTCAACTCCACTGAAGTTCAGTTGCAATCGATAATCGAGCCATTAATGTTATCGTTGCCAACATTGGGGCCACATGTCGCGTAACTACAACGGGCCATATTCTTGTGTTAAGTGTGATCAATCTTATGCTCCGGGGGATAGTAAATTTGTTTCAGACAAAGATAATTTACCTTTTTGTAATAATTGCAAACAGTTTCAAAGGCTGTACTGCTTACAAAAAATATGTGGAAATAAAAAGAAGAGTTCAACTGGAAGCTTTAGAAAGAAAACAAAAAGCTTCTATTAATGAAAGTAATGCCATAAGCACTAATTTTGTACAAAAAAATCGACCTTTCGCTAGCCTTTTTCAAAAATCAATGTTAATTCTCAATCATTTATTTCAAAGCCGCCAATAATTCATAAGTTTTTAGAAATTGCAAAAATTCTGTGTAAACCCGAGGCTTTTTCTTTAGAAAAGAAAATGGAAAATTTTATCGCGAGTTATAAAAATCTTTCATTAGTAGAAGCAAGACAACAATGTCGTAACCTTCTAGCTGAGGTAAATAAAGCTTATAACCCATAATGTATTCAATTTGCTATCATTTAATGTTGGATCTCTCATTGAGGCAAGTCGTAGAATAGATTTATTTAATACCATTAGAGCTAATAAGATTGATGTTGCTTTTGTTCAGGCAACACATCTTAATACTAGACAAAATGTCGCCATGGAAAATTATAATTTTATCAGAGACCAGAGTTCACAAGGTGTTGCTATAATTTAAAAAAATTCATTTAAATATTCTGAAATAAATACAGCTCATTTATGTTTTCCAAATATTTTTGTGTCACTTGATATAATAATGGATAATTCAATTAAAAGGTTGTTAATTGGATCAATTTATATTCCATGCAATTGTAACTCAACAATTTTCAAAGATGGACTCACAAATTTAAGTCTTCTTTCTCAAAGATTTGATGGGGATTTTAATGCGAAGCATTCATCATGGGGCGACTCAATTAACAATCAATTAACGGTATTTTTTTTTTTTTAATTTTTTGCAGCAGAACTCTATTTTTTTTGCACGTATATCTGCTTTAGTTCCGTCATATCCTAATGGCTCCTCTTTTCTTGATCATTTTTTAGTGAGTGCAAATTTTATAAGTCCAGCAACAAACTCAAATTTTAAAATTTCTAGTTTACCAACTTTTTTGGATCACTTTCCTTTGAAACTGCAAATTAAAATTTCAAATTTTGATGTGATTATTAATCCACCTTCAACGTTTACTTCTTTTAGGAATCAATTTAAAATTGACATAAGTAATCGTATTGTTGATCACTTTCCTGAAGTGGATAAAAATTTGTCAAATGTCGAAATCGAAACTATATTAATGAAATTGATCTCAGGGTGGTAAAATGTTTTTTTTTGATGATTGGGGGGTAAATATAAATACCTCTAAATCTAAAGCTATTTGTCTTCGTAATGCCTCTGGAAAATGTAAATATTTTGTAGCACCTGAAAGTAAAAGACTAAAACTTTTACTTCACGGAATTGAAATTCCCTTTACTACAAGTTTAAAATATCTTGCAATTAAATTTAACAATCTTATGAAGTTAAATAGTCATGCTAGAAATGTATTAAGTAAATCTTATAAAATATTAGGATCATTTACAAAGTTTCTGTATAATAAAAGTTTAGTTTTCTTCGGTAAAAAACAAGTATGAGGCCTTGTTTTCTTTATAGCTTTCCGATATGGTTTATTATTTCGCCGAGTATAATTAAAGAAATGGAAATACTAGAGCCGAATGTTTTGAGATATTGTATAGGAAAGAACTACAAATCAGTCAATAAACGATATTCTAATCGATATGTTTATTGTCAGTTAAAAGTTACTCCAGTTGGTCTCTATATTTGTGACATTTTAAAAAGGTTTGTTACTACACTTTCGCTTCATGACAATGACTATATTAGCAAAATTTTTAATCAACAAAAAGATTTTAATTGGAGTAATACAAATTACCTCTCACCTGTGAGTTTTATCAATGAAGAAACGCCGAATTTTAATATAAATATTAACACTTGCTTTAGTTTTTTTTTACAAAAAGCACACCTGGTACTCACAGAGGATAGTACTATTTTGTGATATTTCGTTTATTTGATTTTTTAATTTTTTTATTATTTACTGCCATCCCTAAATTAGCGCGTAAGACGCAAAGCAATGTAATTCATAGCTTTTGCGCTGAAATGTCATCCCTAAATAACAGCGTTAACTTCGTGTCGTTAAAAGTAATGTTAACTCATTTTATTTCATAAAACCCGCTGTATAAGAATAAAGAAGAGATAAAACCGCTAGATTCCCTTGAAAATTACTAAATTGTCACTACTTTTCAACCATAACAAAACAAAACAAACCAACAAACAGCAAACTTCACTTCCTAACGCACTGTCAAAATTGGATTTTCCAATTGCTAAGCGTTGACGCCAAGCTATTTAGGGATGCTTCATACATTTTGTATGTACATGAGAAATTTTGACAGTTATCTTGTGCTTTACGCGCTAATTTAGGGATGGCAGTTAGTATGTAATTTTTGTTTCGTTTAGAATTAAGTTTATTTATAGAGATTATCTCTCTAATTATGTAATCCTCGGGAGCAATGGCGTACTACTTTTAGACTTATGTATTTTGTAATATTTAATTTTTATGCTATTTCAAAGAAAAAGCTTGGTGCTGACAAACATTATTGTTAATTAAGAAAATACATTATAGTCTTAAGTTATTGTTTTGTTTTTATGTTGTTAATATTTCTGTTACTATTCTTAAAAAAAAGGCTCAATAAATATTAAATTTAATTAAATTAACTTTGTGTTAAAGTGTTTATTAGAAGAGTTATAAACAAACAGTATGGTTATAATTAAATTACATAGACACCAGCGTTGTCAACTTGGTGCGTTTCGCACCATTTTGGGTGCTTTTTCGAATTTTTTGTGCGAAAATTTCACGTGTTGGTGCGTGGTGCGTTTTTTTTTAAATTTTGGTGCTTTTTTTAATTTGTGGTAGCACCAAAAAAAATTTTGTACAAAAAATACACCTGTTTTAATACCATTTCGTTTAAGACGTACCAAATCATAAGCACAAAATGAAACGGTATTGTTGTTGTATTAATTTATGTTATGTTAAAAAAGAAACATTTCGCTGTATGGAATATACCATCCCTTTTAGATTTTCATGATCATTGCTTTTGTCGTATCTGTTAAACAGCATAGCAAAAGTAGAATTTTGTCGTGATCAGTTAACCGACTTCAAAAAAAGAAGGAGGTTATACAATTCGACTGAATGTTGCTGTTTTATGTTTGTGACTGCAGAACTCAGTCATTTCTAAACTGATTTTGAAAATTGTTGGTAATATGATAAATTATGCTTACAGATTGGTCTCGATTAATAAACAGTTCATAATCTTAAAAATTAAAGGGTGTCCCCATACATTTTTTTACGTGTATTATGAACTGTAAAGGACGATTCTGTAAAATATAAAATGACTGCGTATTACTATGGCTCCCAATAACAAAAAGTTATACAAAAATAAATCTAAAAATTAAAGGGTGCCCCCATAATTGATGTAAATTTACTTATATGCGCCTATGTTTTGAACCGTTATAAACAAACGCTTGTAAATTGGACAGAATGTCGGTTGCTATGGCCGATATAGTAACAAGTATTAATACTAAAAATTATGAACTAAAGGGTGCGCCTATAGTTCACGTAATTTGATGTATATGGCCATACTTTTTAACAATTGTAAACAGACGCTTGAAATTTACAACGAACCTGAATTACTGAGTCCGCTATAACAACAAGTATAAAATTTGGTTATGGAAGATAAAGTAGTTAATGCAATTTCAAATAATTCATACTTTTTTTTTTGCATTTATAAGCGGTTAATAAAATGAATTTTGAAGGGCAATTTTACTTATTAATCTATATGTATGTAATTATACAGAAATATTTTTTTTATGAATGATCGCTGTTTTTATTTCAAAATTTGTGTATGTAATAAATGAAAAAAATGTATTATCTAGTATTTTTGTTAAGTTTTATTTTTTTAATTTTGTTTGTTTGTAAAAACCTTGAACTTTAAGACTGCTTTATTGTTATATTTTTAATAAAAAAAATAAAATTTTTTTTGAAAAACTAAATCATTAAAGATTTTAAATAAAAAAGAAATTCTAAAACTTGGTGCGTTTTCCCTTAAATGGTGCATTTTTTTCTCCACTTTGGTGCGTTTTGAAATTTCAAAGTAGACAACGCTGATAGACACACATTAAAAATTATTATGGTTTTAATTTACAATGCTAATTTTGTTTTTGTTAAAAATGTGGTTAATATTTGTGAAAATCAAAATGAAAATTTATTATTCGGAATCTTTTAAAATTTAATTAATTTACTTTATTCGTGCTTGATTCCTTCAAATATAAATATTTCACGATATTCTCATGAAATATTTATTATTTTAAACTAAACTACAAAATGAAATGTATTACTGCGGGGGAGGGCATATCCATGTGGCCATTTCACTACTGCTCAAATAGCTTATCAGTGGATTCTATCCAAATTTTCTACAGAAAACTAGAAAGTCTTATATCAAAAGCCAAATTGATTAAATGAGAACTCCATTGAATCAATAAGACAAAAGACAATAACAACTCAAAAATGTTCTACACAAAAACACAGCAAACATTTAGTAACTATTTTTATTATTTTTTTTTTCTACATAAGGGATCCCATTGGGAACCATTCATATGTATTTGAAAGATTCAATGAAAAAATAAAAATTGAAAAACAATTTTTTTTAATAAGCAATGTGCGCATGCAAATATATCAAAATGAAAATTTATTATTCGGAATCTTTTAAAATTTAATTACTAAATGTTTGCTGCGTTTTTGTATAGAACATTTTTGAGTTGTTGTTGTCTTTTGTCTTATTGATTCAATGGAGTTCTCATTTAATCAATTTGGCTTTTGATATAAGACTTTCTAGTTTTCTGTAGAAAATTTGGATAGAATCCACTGATGAGCTATTTGAGCAGTAGTGAAGTTGCCACATGGATATGCTTTCCCCGCAGTAATACATTTCATTTTGTAGTTTAGTTTAAAATAATAAATATTTCATGAGAATATCGTGAAATATTTATTTGTGAAAATAGTATGTTTGTGTGGAGAATAACGAGTTTAACGAAAAGTTTACATTAAAAGGTACTTTTGATTGGTAAAGTTTAAGGTGCAACTAAGATTGCTTATTTTCCTAGGGTCATTGTTTTATAAAAAATAACGTTAAATAATAGTTTATAAATAATGAGTAAAACATAAGTTAAACGTAGTTTAAAGAGAAAAAACAATTTAATTAAATCACCAATGTGCACAAAAACAAAACGGAAATAATTAAATTTGCAACAAATCGAAAAAGAATGTGCAAAAAGAAAGTTAAAAATACCTAAAAAGAAGAAATGTAATCAATATGCGTGTATATATAATTTAAGTGAAACCATAAAAATAAAAAAACAACAATAAGGGTGTAGGGTGTTAAAGTGAATAAAAGCAAAGTTTTCATTCGATATCATAGAATTTGCTTAAATACAACTTAAGAAAATCTTCGTAAAAAAATTGTACTCGTAGAATAAACGAACTTGTAAACTTATCTGAGATTTACGAGATCGCAAAGTTACTTGGTATATGTAAATATGGCTTTTACTTGGTTCGTCTTGAACATGAAATCAGGGAGTTTATTTTGATTTGAAACAAACAAAATTTGATTGAATGCTTTCATGCAAAAAAAAAAAAAACATTTGACGCATCCAAAATTTTAAATTAAAATGGGTTTTACTTTTATAAACACGAATTTCAGAAATGTTAAACACGTAAAAAAAATTTCAAGTCAGGTACTCAATGGGACACCCTTTAACTTAAGCATTATTGGAAGTTTTTTAATTGAAAATTTTTGGTTTTAAAATTATTTCCTCAATTTAGTGTTGTTATATTTTGTTTTTTGTCAAGGCAAATAATTAATAGTTGGCCGCCCCGTTACAAAAACAAAATCCTTATAGCCCAATTCACAATCTTGTGCATATCGGATTGCAAATTTATTAAATTGCAAAATTTCCTTTCAATTCCGAACGACCTTTTTAGTTTAGTTTGCAACGCTTCTTGTATTATATAATTATTTTTGAGTTTTCTAAATAAAAACATGTCTAAGAAAAGCTTTAAAGAACAATTAGTTGATTCTTTAATAGACTTGGATCACTGACTGTTAGCTGACGATTCGCAATCAAGTATGCATAATTAGAATAAATATTAACTATTGGTTTCAAGTGTTGTATTTTATTACAAGAGTATAAAGTGAAAATATACTACACAATTTTGCAAATGCTATGATGCAAGACCAGTTGCACAAAATTGTGAATTGGGCTTAAGTATTTTTTTTATGATAAAAACAGCTGACTACACAAAAGCAATCCGAAATCAATTTATTCTTCTATCACCATTTGGTACTTTACATAAAGTTGTACCAATTGCTTAGTTTCTCCTACATATGCATTGGGCAATTCCATACTGTCGTACGGGACATTCATACGCAGTTAACGTGGAAAAGAGATCGAAATCAAATAGATTTTTGTTTTGATTATTAGCCTAAGTTGTGGCTCCTCATTAGATCTTAAACGATAAATTAACCCTTATCGGACGCGACTTTTCACACGTTTGATTCTCACCAGGTTGTAGTTATTTTTAACAAATATGAAAAAAAAAACAATAGTATGTTATTATACATTTATATTCATTTCTTTTTAGTTTTGTTACAAATTATTTATTTTTTGTACAACTACTACATGTCTGAGTTTCTGATAATTATTTATATACTTGTAAGGTATGGTATTTTTTGAAGCAATCTCCAACATGAACTTGAGTATTGTATAGGAACTATAACTCTTCTTTTCTTAGAAAATAACGAAGCGTTATTGCTAAACTCATCACTAGAGCTAAAATCACTTTCAGAAATTTCTTTGATATTTATAATATTTTCTTTATTCATTTTATGGGCAAAAAATAAATTCAGACATTAAAAAAAAGAATTGAAAGTTTATTGCACAAGTTAAATGCTCTGATAACGACAAACTGAAAAGATTCTTATGCTCAAACGGTAACGGTAAATACGTATTTTCAAATGGTAACGGTAAATTGAAGAAATGAATGCATTTTAAAAACAAATCTCATCAATAGACAGTATGTTTCGACATAATTCGCCTTGTCACTTCACACGTGCCATACGACCGTTGCAGAAAAGTACTGTTGTCACGTCAGAGGTGACTTACGACCGATAAGGGTTAATGTGACTAATTTTAGAATGAGGTGAGTCAATGTTTCTTAAAATGAGCAGGATTTTACTTAAAAATTATAAATAGTTTTTTTTCTTATTAAATTTTAATTGTAATGGTACGGGACATGTTGTAGGGGGGCATTTTTTTCATCAGGGTGTTCAAATTTTTTCTAATGCCTTTTTTTTAATATTTTTTATACAAATTTTGCACTGACGCGTAGTTCGTAATTCTTTGTATTTTCAAAATATTTTTTTTTATTTTAATTGCAATAAAAATGTCTAGTTGATAAGATTCTTCAAGCAGTTTCGATGTATGTATTGATACAAAGCGCTATCTTCAATGTCGTACGGTACATTGAATTAACGAATAATGTAAAGCAACATTTTATAGCTATTTTTAATCGTATCGAATCTTATGCCTTATTTTCTAACTCTTGATATCCTTATGGAGATCTATGTGAGAAAAACTCAATCTATATATATGTTTTACTTGCTTGACTTTGGAGATGAATATCTCAAAATAAGTAACGGGTAAATGTAAAACTTTTGCAGATTTATTAAATTTAGTTGTTTTCCTAACAAAAATTCGCAAGCAAAAAAAATGTTGGAGAACTTTTAATTTTTTCGTTACGGTAGACCTTCTGAGAGAAATGCCCATATGCATATTTTAGTTTTTGCTTTTCAAAATTTATTTTATAAAATTTTTAAAATTATATAAAAAGTTTTTTCTTTTTAAAATTTTGACATCAACGTTGACCATAAACATAAATTAGCTGGACGATTACAACCAAGGCGAATCAATTACCAGGTGGCAGCGTAGGCGAATTCATTCATTTTCGCCGTGTACACTACTGTCAAACTCCATATATAAAAAATCTGTTTACAATTTTTTTTATATGAAGTTTGACATTCGTTTCTACCAGCAAAAAATAATAAATTCTCTAACGCTGCCACCTGATAATTGATTCGCCTTGATTACAACCATCTGTAAATGAATTCGCTTGGTCTTTGTGTTTAAAAATGAATTTTCCTGTTATTCTAATGCGTAAGCGAACTATCAAAATAAAATGTAATAAAATACAATACAAAATGTAATACAGCAATTAATTGTCATTCTGAAAGTGGTCATCAAGGGGAATTAATAACAGGTGGTCCTGACAGCCCATGTGACTACTTTTTACGCTTGTTTTTTTTCTTTTTCGATTGTGAAAAGTGAGAATCTTCTATTGTAATTCTTTGTTTTGATAGCCGAAAGCGATTTGTACAAACACAAAATTTACATATTTCTTTCGCAGTTTTGTATTCATTGTCACCGTGAAAAAAATAACTGAATGTTTTATCAGTGGGAAAATATAGAAGAAACTGAATCGTTTCGAATTGATAAACACAGTTTTGAATATTCTTTTAATTAAAATCCTTGAGCTGAGAGATGTTTCAGTGTGATGTATTATTTTACAAAAGCAAGTAAGAGTGCTATATTCGGATATGTACATCAATCTCGTTTAGTAAAGTATTGTTTTTTTCTGTTTAATGGTATAAATACATGTTCAGAATTAACATTAAACATGCAGGCTCCTTCGTCGGTACTTCCTCATAGCATATTAGCCGGCGAAGTAAAATAATTAATAAAATAGCCTTTCACCACCTGTCTCATCTCTCATCTATCCCTTTCCTAAAGAATGTAGAACGGATACTAAAAATAACTAAATAAGTTATGCCTAAGGTGCTACTTCTCTTTAAAAAAATATTGGGGTGATAGAGAATTATATAAAAAATTTGTACTGCATATATATAATTTTAGATAAAAATCACATCGGCTCTTAATGGGTAAGCAAAATTTTAGTATTTCCTTAAAAATCTCTTCAAAGCTTCAAAATGATACCCATATTGATGTTATAAAAAATTTTAAAATATCAGAGCCCCGTAACTCGGAAAATATGGGCGATACGTCAATTTTTTCACTTGATTTTTTTTTTAATGCTCTTTCACCCCATATACTTTTTTTCGATTGGAGTTACTGTATTGCTCCAAATTAGATGAAAAAATTAGAAGTAGGCGTGGTGTTTTGCCTGCTGCCTCAAAGGACATGAACCGCTCATTCTGATTTCCAATAGCACCTCTTTCGATACTATATCTGATCGATTAACATATTTACTTTCAACACATACACGGACGGACAGACGAACATCGCTCAATTGACTTCGCTATGCATAAGAACTCAGAATATATATACTTTATGGAGTCGGAAATGGAAATTGTACACGGAATGACAAACTTAAACATACCCTTTTCCTTTTGTTGTGGTGAATGGTATAATAAGAAATAAAATTTCACTCAATTACACATTAAATGTAGCTTAGGATCAAACCCTTGTTGTGCAATCGGTTTTATAGTCAGCAGAAGTGCCAGATAGATAGTTAAATATTTTAAGTTTTTATCATATCAAGCTTTTTATGTTCTGTTTAGAGCTGTAAGTATCTACATTTTTTGCCTGAATGAAATTTAAAAACAAGTAATTATTTATTTTGTTTTAATAAATATTGGATTGCTAATATATGTAAGAAAGGAAGGAAAAAATTTTAGTATTTCCTGAAAGATCTCTTCAAAAGCTTTTAAATGATTGATATTGATGTCTTAAAAAATATAGTGCACAATCGTACTTTTCTACGAAACGGCAGAGGCTTATAATTCGAGAAATGTGAACGAGCGCCAATGTTTTCACTTTTTTATTTTTTAATTCTCTATCGCCCCATATATATGTTTTTTTTATTGGATTTTCTTTATTGTTCTTAATGATATGGAAAAATTCAAAGGCAAGCATGGTGTTTTGACCGCTGTCTTGAGAAAAAAAATTTGGAAACTATATCTGATCGATTCGCGTATTTAAATTTTTTGTAGCCTATCTGGTGCTTCGCAAAGTTAATTTCAATACTAACACGGACAGATAGACGGATATCGCTCAATGGACTTCACTATGCATAACAACTCAGAATATATCGCTCATTTACTTCAATAACGTCATAACTCAAAAAAATTCATTTCGAGATAGTCAAAGTTTAAGTTTTTGACTAGTTCTCACCATCGATAAAAATATCAGACTGCTTAAGTTCCCACTACAATTAGTAAAATGATTCATAATTAAAAAAAACCATTTGAGAAAATTTTCATCAATTATATATTAAAAGGGAGGTCTTGGACAAACTATGTGGGATGTTTGAATTATGACATTATTGCTGTAAAAATATATCCGATACTGTGTCGTAAACTAAAATATGTCGTTATTTGTGAAAAGAAAAACGTAGTTGCACTTAGTATTTTTCATGAACACAGCCATAATTGAAAATATTGTATCAGAAATGATACATTTACGTTTTTACGTTTACAAACTCTTGCTTATTTTCACAATTTGTAAACACTGTTGTTCCCTTTATTAAAAAAGAAGAAACAATTTAAATATCTAAGCAAGCAATGAGAAATTCAAAAAGTTTATAATTTTATCTTTGTATCACATATAACGCATACTGCAGTTTGTGTGTTTCTGCGCTTTCATTAGAAGAAGTATTTTTGATTTGTTGCGCGTTTCTTTTGAAAAAAATAAAAATTCAGTTCAAAGTGATAATTGCTTAAAAATGTCTTATCTGCGGTTTTTACACTCTTGAAGAACTGGTAAATGAAGTACTAAGTAAAAGTGATGAAGATGACGACATATCTGAAGCAGATGTCATTGATATTGCCGTTCGTGATCCTAATATTTCAGATGAAGAATAACGCCGAAGTAACTCGTCTTCGAATTCTGATCAAGGCATTAGCAGTAACACACTTAGTGATCTTTTTTATTTAGCCAAAGATGGTACTATACCTTTCATCCAAACCAGACAGGTATGGTCTGAAATTTGGCTGCTTATTGACTCACGTGCTTGTTATGTGTGGAAAATTCAACCATATTTGGAGGAGAACGGGTGGTTCTTGATTTAATGGATGGTCTAAAAGGACATAATGTTACCATAGATAATATTTTTAGCATAGCCTTGGTCAAAAGCTTTTAAAACGCAGTATAACAATAGTTGGAACTATGCGGAAAAACAACTCTCTTAGCATGCAAACAAATTCCACGGTATGAGTCAACATTCGCTTTTACCCCTGATGCAACTATGGCTAGTTATAGAAGCCACAAAGACAAGTGCACAATTGTCATGAGTACAATGCATCACGAACCTAAAGTTGCGGATTGCCCCAAAAAGTTACCCGAAGTAATATCTTTTTACAACTCCAAAAAAGGAGAAGTTGATACGGTTGATAAAATGTTAAGTTGCTATAGTTGCGAACGTAAAAAGAATGGCTGGCCGATGGTTGCTTTTCCAACATAATTGATATTTCTGCTTTGAATGCTTATTATATAATGAAGTTGATGCTAAATGGAACCAAACTCAAACCAGTCACCAATCACTTTCAAAGCTTTATATGGAAAAACGTCCTAGAAATAAACTTTCTCTGGCAATTTTCAAAAACCTTTCAGCTAAAGTGCAGATGAATCAAATGACAGTGATGCTGGGTCAGCAAGAAACATAAAACCGATAATTCTAAAAAAAGGAACTCGCTTGATGTCAAAAATGTTACACTTCGGGTGAAAATAAAAACAAATGGTCATTAAATTCCTGCTTTTTATGCCAGAAGCCTTGTTGTAGTGATAAACACGCCAAAAACGTTTGCATTGATTGTATTAATGATTTCAAGAATAAATCATAATTTATTGATTTAATTTAACATAAATAAAAATTAGTAAAAAAAACTTTAAATGAATTGATTTTAGCCAATTAATACTTTAATCTCTAATTATGTATCAAAAATGGCTTTTTAAGGCTCTATTTACGGTTTAAAAAAATTTTTTTTCTTATATACAGTCACAAAACGAAATGTGACTGTATATGAAATGTTTTAGAAAGCGATATGATCTTTACGTTATAAAGCATACTCCACAACTCAAAATGCGTCGTTCTTATTGACAAAGTTTCAAAACATAAAATAAAGACTTATTCTCTTAAAACGTGGAAAGTACAAAAGACATAAAGATGAAACTAGTACACAATATAAAGCATGACATTGCGAACAATTCTGTATAAATTACTCAAAAATTTTAAATTTTGAGTTATGACGTTCTTGAAGTAAATGAGCGATTTATACTTTTTGAAGTCAGTAATGGAAATTGCAACCGGAATAAAAAATTTAGTTACACCCATTTCCACTTTTAATGGTGAAGGGTATAAAAAACTAAACTAAAGAGGAGATTTATAGATAATTATTATGGCATGTCTTCTTTTTTCCTTTGTCTATTTACAAGTCATGTGGATTAATAAAATAATTTTTCTTTTATTACTTCTAGCGTGTAGCTTAGTTGTTTATTTATAAAATTATAACATATTTTTAAGATATTCATATTTATTATTAAATATTTATTTAATTTTTATTAAATTAGAAGTTCAACTGGGGATATTATAATTTAATTGAAATTGGTATTTGGCTTAAGTTAATTTTTTAATTACTAAAAACCATTTCTTAAAAAGAAAAATTATTTTACAAATGTATGCAGACGTTTTCCAAAGAAGACAAGAAAAATTAGACACCAGCATAATGTAATGCTGCATTTTCTGGATCGCTACATTCTTCATCAGCATTCATCTCGTCTATATACTTTAAGTTGTGTACGTTATAAAATAAACATCATCCCTTCAACCAACTAACTTTAAAAATAATAATACGAGGAGTCTTCATATATCAATATAATTTTGGTTAGACGAAGCTACACACAAACCAAAGTATTCCTTCTTATTTGTTTTTGCTTTGCGCCAAACAAAAGGGATTTTAGAAAAATGAACTTAAGCCAAAAACAAATTTCAATTAATTTATATTTTAACAATTTTATGTAACATTACACTGCTCAAAAACCATAAAAATAAAAAAAAAATTGAACTACAAATAAGCACAAATAGCTGTGTTTGTAATAATATAAGAAATTGTCCGTAAATACCCTCTAACTAGAATAACAATAACTATATAAGTACATAGGCATATATGAAACAAAATAACTTTAATTTACAGAAATTTTACAGAAATATTTCCAGACACAACTTCAAAATGAATGACTCAATTTCTTACGTAGAATATAAATTTTATTGTAAACCATATTATTATCTTATCAACATAAACTGATACGAATTTAAATAAAAAAATTATTATTAATAAAAATAACAACAGCAATCAGTGTTATCAGTTATTGCGATTTTTCGCTAAATTTGGCGATAAAAATTCTTTTAGGCTATAAAAATTTTGAAATGGCGAGATGCGAGATACCTTGTAATTTTTAAAATAGTTGGCGAAATTATTGGCTATTTTTTTATTATTTCCTCTTCGATAACATTGTATTTAAAGAAAAGATAAAAAGAACCTGTCAGCTTTATTTAAAGGTGTGAAAATAGCTCCATCAGTTAACTTCGTTTTAGACAACCCTGTTATAGTTTACATACATCAAACTCGAGAAATGTTAAGTTAACAGAATTGAATTATTTTAACATTTGCGTTTGAAAATTAAAGAACTGTAAAGTTTATATTCAAAATTTGTATAGTTTTTAGTAATAAAACTAAGAAAAATGTGAAATTGCACATTTTCCCATATGGACATTTATTAAATGGGACCAATTTTTTTTAAATCTCGTTCACCCAAGTATTTGCTTTTTGTTTTGAATTTACTTCACTAAACTAGATTTACATAGATGATGAAGGGTATATAAAATTCAGCATAGCCGAATATAGCACTCTTACTTGTTGAAAGATTTGAAGATCCTTATTAGGCGCTCGCTGTTTATGAAATACAGTGGGGTAAACTTCCTTTTATAAACTAGACTTAATATTTCGATAATAAAATACCACAAGCCTACACGAGCTCTAGCATAAAGTTTACGATTACCAGGTTGCTGCTGGTACCTTAAGGAGTTGTCGATGGCTTTTCTTAATATGTTGATTGGTCGCGCAATATGTGCTTGCGTCAAATAACTTTTTCTGTAATGACCTAGCAAAAAGTTAGACATTACCTTTAAAAGTACTTGCCATTAAATGACTTTTTTTTGTGATTGCAATTTTTTGTTACTCGCTTACACAACACATTACATTAGTTAGCTAAGAAGAAAGTAGTAATTGAATTAGTTCTTTAATTTAAAAAAGAATATCTTAAAATATATACTAATGATCGTCATAATATCCAGCAATAATAATGTAATCGATTCTCAGGAATTGATTAAAAAAGTTTCATGCCTTGTTAAAGTCATTAGGTTGGTAATATAGTTCGGAAGTACTTCCAAAAATGATTAATTCCATACTCGGATTACCTTTTTTTAAATTTGTGGCTGGGGAGTTCTATGAAAACCAAATTGAGAAATAAAATGGAATATGAACTTCTCAAGTCTTTACTGGTCAAGTACTGGTAGTAAAATCATACACGAATATAAGTAACATGTGTTATTGTAAGCAGATTTAATACAAATATAATATGCCAAGGGTGTGAAGATAAATACGTCACATAAATACGTCCTACAAAAATGTTAAATACGTTCCACATAGTGCTAACTGCGCTGTTAAAGTTACATGTACATTAAAAAAAAGATCATATAGCTATATATTACAACAATTTTATAAAAATATTTAAAAATTTTACAAAAACCGTCTTCGTCCCCATTAAAAATTTTAAAACATAAGTACATAGAAAAATGTTTTTAGAGTAAAATAATAGGAAAAATGAGTGGAAAAAGTCGATAGTTAGAGAAGACATGAATCGGGTCACCGGCATAGTGGGAGTAGCCTAGGACTAGTAAATTCCAGCGGTGTACAATCTACGTCTGGATTCAGACCGATATCGGAGATATGAATTTTTGAAAATTTTGCTTTTAGGGATAATCAATATGAAAAAAGGGCATATTTTGAAGTGGAAAAATTCGATGTTTAGAGAAGACATGAACCGGGTCACCGGCATAGTGGGAGTAGCGGGCTGAATCCAGACGTAGATTGTACACGGCTGGAATCTACTAGTCCTAGGCTACTCCCACTATGCCGGTGACCCGATTCATGTCTTCTCTAAATATCGAATTTTTCCACTTCAAAATATGCCCTTTTTTCATATTGATTTTCCCTAAAAGCAAAATTTTCAAAAATGTATATCTCCGATATCGGGCTGAATCCAGACGTAGATTGTACACCGCTGGAATCTACTAGTCCTAGGATACTCCCACTATGCCGGTGACCCGATTCATGTCTTCTCTAAATATCGAATTTTTCCACTTCAAAATATGCCCTTTTTTCATATTGATTATCCCTAAAAGCAAAATTTACAAAATTTTATATCTCCGATATCGGGCTGAATCCAGACGTAGATTGTACACCGCTGGAATCTACTAGTCCTAGGCTACTCCCACTATGCCGGTGACCCGATTCATGTCTTCTCTAAATATCGAATTTTTTCACTTCAAAATATGCCCTTTTTTCATATTGATTTTCACTAAAAGCAAAATTTTAAAAAATTTATATCTCCGATATCGGGCTGAATCTAGACGTAGATTGTACACCGCTGGAATCTACTAGTCCTAGGCTACTCCCACTATGCCGGTGACCCGATTCATGTCTTCTCTAAATATCGAATTTTTCCACTTCAAAATATGCCCTTTTTTCATATTGATTTTCCCTAAAAGCAAAGTTTTCAAAAATTTATATCTCCGATATCGGGCTGAATCCAGAAGTAGATTCTACACCGCTGGAATTTACTAGTCCTAGGCTACTCCCACTATGCCGGTGACCCGATTCATGTCTTCTCTAAATATCGAATTTTTCCACTACAAAATATGCCCTTTTTTCATATTGATTTTCCCTAAAAGCAAAATTTTCAAAAATTTATATCTCCGATATCGGGCTGAATCCAGACGTAGATTGTACACCGCTGGAATCTACTAGTCCTAGGCTACTCCCACTATGCCGGTGACCCGGTTCATGTCTTCTCTAAATATCGAATTTTTCCACTTCAAAATATGCCCTTTTTTCATATTGATTATCCCTAAAAGCAAAATTTTCAAAAATTTATATCTCCGATATCGGGCTGAATCCAGACGAAGATTGTACACCGCTGGAATCTACTAGTCCTAGGCTACTCCCACTATGCCGGTGACCCGATTCATGTCTTCTCTAAATATCGAATTTTTCCACTTCAAAATATGCCCTTTTTTCATATTGATTATCCCTAAAAGCAAAATTTTCAAAAATTCATATCTCCGATATCGGGCTGAATCCAGACGAAGATTGTACACCGCTGGAATCTACTAGTCCTAGGCTACTCCCACTATGCCGGTGACCCGATTCATGTATTCTCTAAATATCGAATTTTTCCACTTCAAAATATGCCCTTTTTTCATATTGATTTTCCCTAAAAGCAAAATTTTCAAAAATGTATATCTCCGATATCGTGCTGAATCCAGACGTAGATTGTACACCGCTGGAATCTACTAGTCCTAGGCTACTCCCACTATGCCGGTGACCCGATTCATGTCTTCTCTAAATATCGAATTTTTCCACTTCAAAATATGCCCTTTTTTCATATTGATTATCCCTAAAAGCAAAATTTTCAAAAATTCATATCTCCGATATCGGGCTGAATCCAGACGTAGATTGTACACGGCTGGAATCTACTAGTCCTAGGCTACTCCCACTATGCCGGTGACCCGATTCATGTATTCTCTAAATATCGAATTTTTCCACTTCAAAATATGCCCTTTTTTCATATTGATTTTCCCTAAAAGCAAAATTTACAAAAATTTATATCTCCGATATCGGGCTGAATCCAGACGTAGATTGTACACCGCTGGAATCTACTAGTCCTAGGCTACTCCCACTATGCCGGTGACCCGATTCATGTCTTCTCTAAATATCGACTTTTTCCACTCATTTTTCCTATTATTTTACTCTAAAAACATTTTTCTATGTACTTATGTTTTAAAATTTTTAATGGGGATGAAGACGGTTTTTGTAAAATTTTTAAATATTTTTATGAAATTGTTGTAATTTATAGCTGTATGGTCTTTTTTTAATGTACATGTAATTTTAACAGCGTAGTTTGCAGTATGTGGAACGTATTTGACATTTTTGTAGGACGTATTTATCTGACGTATTTATCTTCACACCATTAAATAATTGTTAAGCGATTTTACATTAATTGTAGTTATTTGTAGAGTGCGACCTAATGTTTTTTTAGGGCGATTTTAATCTGGATTCGAAATTTTGAAAATCATTTATTCAATCTGACAACTCCATTAATTAAAAAATTTCAAAAAAAAAAAAATTCTGTGTTAAGGAACAATAAATGTGCTTAAAAATTGTAGAACGTTTTCGATAGCAATTGAACTTAATATAATTAGTAAAGGAATGAGTTAATGTGGATTATGGGCTGCTTGATATGGAGGAGTACATAATCACCTCGATTGTATACTTTCTACTTTTTTCTGTTGTTTCATTTTTAATGTATTGTGCCAAATGCATGAAATTGCAGCAACTCGTCAAATCATGACGGTCTCTAAAATATTGTTGGGTATTTTTCTATATCGTGAGCAGCTGATGGATCGATTTTTTCCATATAGCAGCTTTTTAGGTAAAATTGAAATTATTGAAATATGTGATAACTTTTGGTCGGCAAAAGTTGGGCACTTTTGCTCGCCGATTGTGGTTTTATTAATGATTCCCACTAATTTTTTTTTATTAGCATTACAATTTTATTGACATTGTTTGAAATAATGACAATGAAAAAAAATTAACCACCATTTAGTGCTAATGATTATTTTTTTAATTATAATTTTTTTCTACTGGTGATGAAGTTTGTTTGAAATCGTTTATTTACTAATTGGGTACAATTGAAGCAAAAATAATTGTTTTTATGAAACACAAATTTTTGTCGCAGAAACTAAAAAAAAAACCCTATGCATAAATTAAATAAATCCTAACACACTTGTAAATTTTTCCTGAGAAATTTGAAAAATATTTACATTTTACAAAATTTTTGAGATCAAAATGCCATTTTAAAATAATGCTTTACTATACTTTAAGATGTGCATTAAGTTTACAAAGACAAAAAATACATAAATTAATGATAATAATTTGAAGTAATTTTAGTGTTAATGATTTTGTTTTTCAAATAGTTATTAATAAATCCTTTTCATTAAGAAGCATTACCATAAGTGAAAATAATGATAATGCCAAAAAATTATTAGCATTATTAATAATTCAATGCTAATGATATCGTCAATTAATTAGTCCATTTAATTAATCACTTCCACTTTGAAACGTGCTTTATTTTAAATAATTTTATTAGCTAATTTTAAGTCGTCGAAAATATTTTTTTTTTAGTGTAAAGCCCAAAAAATATAATAAAAAATGTTGATTCACTTGTTATATATTTACCGGGAGTTTTATTTTGCCACTAAAGTTATAATTAATTATGTTAAAGTCACTACTTTGAGGTGTTTTTAATTATCGAGTTATAGGTATTTAAAGCTACCACATTACAAGGAAAGTGAGTTGAACAAAGATAGGATTCGATATGCATAGACCCGGAATAAACGTTCTTATGACGTAAATATGTTCTTAATAATGTTGAAATAATAAGTTGTTATAGGTAGGTAATATTTAAACAACAATATCAAATTTTCTCTGTACTTCTTTTTTCTAATTATTTCGTTCTCCTTCGCGAAAGCTATTGGAACAGAAAATACGCAATTTAAAACTATTATAATTTTTATATTGTTTATCAAAAAAAGGTTTTCTTGTTTTGAATCTAAAATTTGTGTTTGAGTAAGCTTCGCTTGCATTTGTTCACAAGATCCTATTGTGGTAAATGAGCGATATTCACAGCAAAGCCTTGTGTACCAGTGTACCAGCAACCTCACATGTTCAATTATAAGCCAGAATTTAAATAATAAAATATTTAAACAAAATTTTCTAACAATCAGATACTTTCTAATATGTGATAAATAAAAACGAACAAATTTGAAATTTCCGGTTTTCACGAACACATAAATAAACAAAGTTTAGAAAATATAAAATTACAAGAAAAAAGGTAAAAAAGTTTAGGCAAAAACAAGACTTTATATATGTACATAAATTAACACCAAAATAATGACAATGAATAAAAAAAATTGGAATTGATTGTAAAAATTTGTTTGTGTGACGATGAACTCACCTGAATAAGCAAATAGAAGATATCACATAAATTTAAATAAAAAGGAATTGTTTGTCTTTATTCTGTCAATGAGTAATTTTAGCTGGGTGAATGTTTATATTTGTTATATGTCGAGTAAGTTGCTGGACCCAAGCAATGGAAATCCAACTGGGAATGTGCAACACTGTTAAAACAACATATAAACCAATACAACAAGACGCAACAAACGCAAATTAATATTAGTTTTTAAAATATCACACTAATTATACAAATTAAATTATGTTTGAGAAAACATACGACCTTATGC
This sequence comes from Gymnosoma rotundatum, assembly GCA_916610165.2. NCBI lineage: Eukaryota > Metazoa > Arthropoda > Insecta > Diptera > Tachinidae > Gymnosoma > Gymnosoma rotundatum. Next base: position 68,194,911 of record OU744338.1, on the reverse strand, counting down.
GACTGGCTTTGCTAACAAGCAGATTAACCCGAAATACCTAGTAAAATTTACTTGGAAGAAAAATGGTGAAAGTAGATGCTGTTTTTTTCCCCAATAATTTCCGTCTGTTAATCACTTAAATGTTGGCTATCCACCCCACGTTTAATTTAATTTTTTTGTTACTTTAATAAAATACAAAAGGAAACCAAATTTTTGTTTTTTTCGTAATTTATAGCTGCAATACTTTTTTTATTCTTTTTACTTGATGACACAGCACTGAATGACGTTTTACAAATTTTCTTTTTATTACAATTTCGTATTTTATTATTAAAAATTTCAAAGATTTTAATTTTGTTATAAAATTTGTTTAAGTAAAAAATTGCACATAGGTATTTAAAATTATTATTTGTTTTAAAATTTTGTGGGATAAAAAAACTTAAAAAAATATTTTTTCTCCCTGGTGCACCGATTACCACTTCAATGTAGTACGAATGTCAATCACAAAGTATAATAGTCGAAAAGGAAAACGGTACCAAAAGCAAAGAAAAAATATTCAATGAAGTTTGTATTACCAGAGTTGTTGGACTATTTTTGGCACCAATTGCAATGAAAGAAAATCAAAATCGCCAAGAACTCTTCATTTAGTTTTGTGATAAATTTTTCATTTTTATTATTTTTTTAATTTATAATTTATATTTAGATAACAACAAAGTAATTACTAAAAACTAAAATTGTGGTTTTTTGCAAAATTTCTTGTGTGCATAAAAAAATCAAGAAAATACAAGCCTCAGGTTTGTATTATCATTAATTGTTTTCTGTTGAAGCAAATTCAATTTTCTTTTAGTTAATACATCATTCTATGGTTGTTTTGGTATAGTTTATTACTAGTTTTATTGTTATGCAAATATTGCTAGTTTGACAGCCAACATTTTAAGAACGGTTGAAGACATTTTTTAATATAATGTTCCCTGCGCTGCTAAAATAATTTATCAGGTGAGTTTAGTTACATAGCTGTCAAAAAAGTTACATAGAATTTGCACGTAGTTTCGGCTACAATTTAGGCCTAAGTACAATGTGCAATAGCAATCTCAAGCTGCTGATAATATTGAAAAAAAAAAATTCTTCTAAAAACGAAATTTGGTGACCATAGTAAATAATTTGTTTTCTTCCTGTTATTCCTAAGTTAATAACAAAATATAATTGAAACATATTTTACATACTCGAAGCGGTATATATGGAAATTTAGTATCACTTTTTTAATTAAAGAAAATTTTCTTTTATTTGTATAATTTATAAGAACGATACTTAAAAATGCAACTTATTTAATAATAAGTTAAAATGGGAAATAAATAATTGAAATTCCCAGGTGACTATTGTATTTTTTCCTTCTTCGGGTGTCAAAAGTTATAATCTCCTTTGCTTTTGACAGCCTCAAACTATTTGTACAAAAACAAAATGTACATGTTTCTATTCGCCGTAAGTATACCTGTTATGAGTTCGCCTTGCTCTTTTCATAGAAAATATTTTTTGTTTCCCGTACGTTTTGGATAAAGGTTGGTAAAATGAGAGTAAACATCAACTATTCTCAATTAAAGACAAAAATGCTCAAAAGTACGAGAAAAAACAAAAAACCAAACTTCCCAAAATAAGATTTCAAACAAAATATATATGCAGTTGCTTATGATAAACATAAGAACACAATTATTTTGTAAGTTCTTAAATTTATTTAATTATTTTTTGGGTGTCGATATTTTAAATAACACTTTTGGTAGACATTTGCGTGCATGAAATATATAATTTTTTTGTTGCTATTGGTAACTCTACAACCAGCTGATTGTTTTTCAGTTTACACCAAGGCAGATTTATTTACGTGCGGCAAGATAGCATCGAAGAAATAGTGTCGATTTTGGGAATTAAAAACCGGGAAAACAACCGGGAAGTAAAATTCCCCGGGATTGGGTATTTTGAATTAAAAAATAAAATTTGAATAAATTTTGGCATCTAGAAGAAGAAAAATTGATTTATATTGTAAATAAATAAACAAAACATTTGTGTATTTAGAAAATAATTATAAAAAAGCGTTTTTAATGATCACAAAAACCGTTGCTGACTTTTCCCTTGGAAACTATTATACCTTCGCCCAAAATGGCCATACATTATTAAAATAGAGATATTAATGAACAAAAATTGCCAACCGTGCAACAATTCCGCCGAGCCGTTTTCGAGAAAAATGGCTTCATCCTGAGTGGGCCAAAAAAGCGTTGCTAATGTTTTCCATGGAAACTATAACACTCTCGCCCAAAATGGGCATACATTATTAAAATAGAGATATTAATGAACAAAAATTGCCAACCGTGCAACAATTCCGAAGAGCCGTTTTCGAGAAAAATGGCTTCATCCTGAGTGGGCCAAAAAAGCGTTGCTAATGTTTTCCATGGAAACTATAACACTCTCGCCCAAAATGGCCATACATTATTAAAATAGAGATATTAATGAACAAAAATTGCCAACCGTGCAACAATTCCAAACATTAGCAACGCTTTTTTGGTCCACTTAGGATGAAGCCATTTTTCTCGAAAACGGCTCGGCGGAATTGTTGCACGGTTGGCAATTTTTGTTCATTAATGTCTCTATTTTAATAATGTATGGCCATTTTGGGCGAGAGTATTATAGTTTCCATGGAAAACATTAGCAACGCTTTTTTGACCCACTCAGGATGAAGCCATTTTTTTCGAAAACGGCTCGGCGGAATTGTTGCACGGTTGGCAATTTTTGTTCATTAATATCTCTATTTTAATAATGTATGGCCATTTTGGGCGAGAGTGTTATAGTTTCCATGGAAAACATTAGCAACGCTTTTTTGGCCCACTCAGGATGAAGCCATTTTTCTCGAAAACGGCTCGGCGGAATTGATGCACGGTTGGCAATTTTTGTTCATTAATGTCTCTATTTTAATAATGTATGGCCATTTTGGGCGAGAGTGTTATATTTTCCATGGAAATCATTAGCAACGCTTTTTTGGCCCACTCAGGATGAAGCCATTTTTCTCGAAAACGGATCGGCGGAATTGTTGCACGGTTGGCAATTTTTGTTCATTAATATCTCTATTTTAATAATGTATGGCCATTTTGGGCGAGAGTATAATAGTTTCCAAGGGAAAAGTCAGCAACGGTTTTCGTGATCATTAAAAACGCTTTTTTATAATTATTTTCTAAATACACAAATGTTTTGTTTATTTATTTACAATATAAATCAATTTTTCTTCTTCTAGATGCCAAAATTTATTCAAATTTTATCTTTTAATTCAAAATACCCAATCCCGGGGAATGTTACTTCCCGGTTTTTAATTCCCAAAATCGACGCTATTTTTTCGACGCTATCTTGGCGCACGTGATTTATTTTACTAGATAGTGTCGACCGCCCAGCTGGTTTGTAGTTAGAAACGTCTTTTGTTTACGAATTTCAAAAAACACTAATAACAACGTTTGAGTAACAAGGCAAGCATTAGTATTGAAAGCATGAATCAAGAAAACAAGATTGAGCATTCAGCCGTTTAAAAAATATTTCTACTGCGCATCTACGTCACAATAGAATTATAACGTGTGTTTGTTGTAAAAATATAAGAGATTTTTGGCTCTTTTACTTTAGTTTTGTTACACTTTCCATACAAATAGTCTATTTCTACGTCACAAAAAAGAGACAACAAACTAACGGACCTGCGCAATGCGCAATCTTGTTTTCTTGATTCATGTATTGAAAGCAATTATCTTATATTTCTCTTTGTGTTTTTGACGTTTCCAACGCACAAAACAACAATAAAAAGGCATGTTGTTTTTGTCAATGTTGTATTTGTTGTAGAGCTGCTAGTACCTAGTAAAATAAATCTGCCTTGAGTTTACACAATCTACCCAAATAAACAGTCTGGCTCAAGGCAGATTTATTTTAATAGGTAGTAGCGGCTCTTTGAAGAGATCTTTAAGGAAATACTATTTATTTTAAATTCTTAAGACATTAAGATTTATTTATATGTAAAATTATATATATGCAGTACCATTTTAGTTTTATTTTTTTAAATCTCGGTCACCCCAATATTCGCTTTTTTGATTGAGTTTACTTCACTAAACTAGACTGATGGTGAAAAGTATATAAGATTCGACATAGCCAAATATAGCACTCTTACTTGTTTTACACCTATTTTTGCTGACACTAGATTTTCAAATCCAAATTTTACACTTGTTTTTATAATGGACTAGCAATACCGGTTCGTTGTAAATTTCAAACGTTGGCCTATAAAGAAATTAAATAAATTATTGGGGAAATCTTTATTTATAATTTATACTTGTTATTATAGCTTGTTCAGGCTGCCACGAAATTAAGTAATTTCAAGTTGAAATTACGAATGATATCTAACGTGCTTAAATTGGGCTATTTGCCAATGGGTTAATTTGTTTTTATTTATTTTATATATTTTATTTTATATTATATATAAAATTTTAAATATTTAATTTAATCAGCTATAAATTACGAATAAGAAAGCAAACGAATTGAGCGTGAACATCAGCTTGCGTACTCGTTTCTTTTCTCTTGTCGTAAGCAAAAGGGATAAGCAGATAAGAATTGCCTGGTGAAAATTGGGACTAAGCAATTGACAGGCTTTTCGTTGGATTTTTGACAAAAGCGAAAGCTAGCTTATACACATTATAGTTGGGCCTTAAGTGCATGTGTGCGACAGACTTTTTGACATATCTGTACGATTTTATAATCGTACGATTGAAATATTTACGTACTTTTTACACAAAATTAGCCATCACTGGTTTGTGTTTTTATTTATTTATAAACTGAAATATAGAAAAATAAAAAAATAATGGACGAGGAAAAATTAATAACTCTTGTTCAGGCGAATGCATGCCTTTACAATAAAAATTCTGTAGAAATTAAAAATCCAAAAAAAGACTGCATTTTACATAAAAGCAAGAAGTTTAAACTAATAAACAAGTATTCATCTTATATAAAAGCACATACAAAATAAGACAAAACACAACACAGTTTTATTTTATTTCTTGCTTATGTCAAAAACACATGACACGTTTTTACACATTCTATAACAGTGCAGTCACACGGTCAAGTTTTTTTCAATTCTCTTTCAAGAAATTTACACATACTGATTGTTGAAATTCACAAAAATTGAAAGCTGTGACGTACGCTGCACGCAATTTCAAAGCAAGTTTTTAAGCAAGATGTCGTAAGGAAAACAAAAAAAAAATTTATTTAAAGCCTGGTACTCGTTTCTGTTTTTCACGCGGAATGCTGTCAAACTACATACATAAAATATTTGTATGAAAAAGTCATGAAAAAATGTTGCAGAAGTAGTACTCTGTTTTTACTGTGGAACAACATATGAAATGTTTCTGGCAACATTTTATCAAAGCTGTGAAATAAAGCAAATAGGCATTATTTCATGTGAAATTTTTTAAACAACAGCTGATCGTATGTCTTTTGCTTAAGGCCGTGTCACATAAAACTTTTGCTTTGCGTTGCGTTGCAAATTCGCTTTGACATCTAAGGTAAAATGCACGAACTTATATGAAGTATGTCACATAAAGAACTTTTAACGCAAAGCAAAGCGCAAAGTTGGGCAACACTCATCTTTTTGCGCGCTTTGACAATTAGCTGCTATACATTAGTATATTATTTTTGGAAAAATCGAACGTAAAAGAGTTAAGAATTTTAAAATATTATTTTTTTATTATATATTCTTCCTTTATTATTTTTTTTAGAAAATTATGGAAGAAAAACTTATAAAAACAAACAATAATTAGGCGCTGTTAAAGTTTTTATTGTGACATACCTCTTGCGTTATACGCTTTTTTTTCAAAGTTTGAAACGTCACGCAAAGCGATAAAGTTTTATCTGACACGGCCTTTACATTTTTGTAACAATGATACCACACTTTAAATGTCAAATATTCCACATGAAATATTCAATGTTGCTCAACAATTTTCACAAATTTAAACAGAGTACCAGGCTTAAAGGAAAAAACTTCAATTAGCTGTTCTCTTCAATGTAATTTGAAAGACTTAATTGAGCGAAAATTTGAAAGCAAATCTTCAGCAAGTTTTTAAAGTGAGAGTGTATTGGTTAAAATAGTTAGAGAAATTTTAAAAATTGAATGAAAACTTGATCGTCTGTCACCCCAGTAAGCACAACTACATTTATATTTACCGTACAGCTACATTTACTTTATATTTACGATTTCAACGGTAGGCTAAATGTACCTTTACCACAGATAAACTAATCTAATCTATGCCTTTACTCTATGCGATCAGAGTTGATTTTTTAAAATTAAGAGGGAAAAAATATATAGTATAATAGTGTGGCACCTACGACGCCATTTTGGAACGATTTTGAAAGTAGGGCAGAATTCTGTCAAATTTTTGTGTGATTAAATCGTACGATTGAAATCAGATTGAATCACGGCCTTTATTTGTTTGTTTTGTTCAAGTTGAATGAATTATCCTTGTTCATCGCTGAAATCATTACTGTCAAACTCCAGGTATACAAAAATGCACATTTTATATATGGATTCAAGGCGAATTCACAACAGGTGGCTATAACAGCCCAGGTGACTATTCTGATTTTTCCTTTTTTGAGTGTCAAATGTTATAATCTCCTTTGCTTTTGTACATGTTTCTATCGCAGTGTTGTGTTTATTTTCGCCTTAAGTATATCTGTTATGAATTCGCCTTGATATGAAGTTTGACAATAATGGTTACCAAGGCAGATTTATTTTACTAGGTATTGTCGTCCGCTCAGCTGGTTTGTAGTTGGAAACGTCAAAAGTTTTTGTATTTTCCTTTGTATGTTTACGAATTTCAAAAAACACTAACAACAAGCGTTTGCGAGACAAAGCAAGCATGTGTATTGAGAGCAATTATCTTTTATTTCTCTTTGTGTTTTTGACGTTTCCAACGCACAAAACAACAATAAAAAGGCATGTTGTTTTTGTTGTATTACCGCTACTACCTAGTAAAATAAATCTGCCTTGAATGGTTACTAGCGAAAAATAATTAATTCGCCTATGCTGCCACCTGTTAATTTATTCGTCTTGTTTTTTATTGGTGAAAAGTAATGAAAATCTAACAGTTTTGTCTGTAATAAAACATAATTCTCGCAAAACAAAACCGCCTTCAAATTAGATTTTATCTGTCTGTCTATAACGGCTCAAGAGTATGGCCACATACACTAGATTACATTAACTATTAGGACACATATATATTCCATCTCCAAACTTTATACTTGTTCAATAGTTTGGCAATATACATAAAATTACAGCAACTATAGGAGCACTCTTTAATTCTATAATCAAATTATGTACTTGCTAATGTAGTAGATTTAGCAATCAAGTTCTTTGTAAATTTAAACCGTCTGTCTATAACGGTTCAACAGTTTGGCCATATACATCAGATTATAGCAACTATCGTAAAACCCTTTAATTTATAAATAAATATTTTTATACTTCTTATTATAGCAAAAAAAGTAGTGGACATTTTGTCTAATTTTCGAACGTTTGCATATAACCGTTCAAAAAATGTGGCTATAAACGTTAAATTACACTAATTTTGGGAACACCCTTTAATTTCTAAATTCAAATTATAAGCTTCTTGTTATAGCGGACTTAGCAATACAGGTCACTCGTAAGTTTCAGGTTTTTTGTAAATTTCAATCTTTTGTCCACAACTGTCAAAAGTATGGCCATATACATCAAATTAAATGAACTATTGGGGCACCCTTATAACGGCTATAGCAATCTGCATTCTGTCCAACTTGCATCGTTTGTCTATAACGGTTCTCAAGATAGGCCTATATAAGTAAATCTACATTAGTTATGGGACACCCTTTATTTTTTAGATTTGTTTTTTTATTACTTTTTGCTATTTTTAACAAGTGCTCTTTACAGTACATGTATGTTGTATGAACTGTTTTTAAAACGGGACGAATCTGTAAGCATAATCTATCAAATTACAAAAAATTTTCAAAATCAGTTTAGAAATGACTGAGTTCTGTAAGGTCAAACATAAAAAAGCAACATTCAGTCGAATTGATAACCCCTTATTCTTTTTTAAGTTGGTAAAAAATCAGTTAACAGTACTGTTCAAGACACAAAGTTGGCGCTGTTATTAAGGGCGGTTTAGACGGAAAGACTTTACGTACATAAAATCCAAAAGAAAATAATCGGCCTTATTGCGGTTGTCGAAAACGACATTCGAGAATAGTCGTAGTCGATGTCGATGGTTAGTTTTTTTGGTACTATGTAAAATTTTCGACAATAAAATATTTTGTAATAGATCAAAACATAAAATTTTAATAAAAAAAATTTTGCAGTAGCATTTTAGGCGTAAAATTGACACTTAAAAATAACAATAAAAAACAAAACGACTAGCTCTTAATTCAATTCATAAACTTTTGCATTTCATTTGCAATTTTCTTAAAATTCAATTTTAGAAAGATGTGTTTTTAAATAAAAAAATTTTCCACATACAAAAATAAAATGTGCAGACAACAGTTTTAGTACGATTATACAGGTAAAATTGGGTGCTCTTACACTTGTATCTCTTTTTTCTATACAAAATATCTTATTTTTATGAAAAAAATTTATTCTATATTGGACTCAAGGTTCTGAGGGACCTACTTACACAATTTTGTGCAAATCCATACAGCAGTTTTTACATGATGTGAACAAAGACACAAAAAATTTGTAAAATTAAGAAAAAACTTGAAGTTAGTGTAGAATAAAACGTACTCTGCCTATCAGTTCTTCTAAAAAAATTTTGTATTTCCTTAAAGACCTCTTCAAAAGCTTTTAAATGATGCTCATATTGATATTTAAAAAAATTTTAAAATTTTAGAGTCCCGTAGCTCAGAAAATATGGGCGAGCGCCAATTTTTTAATTGATTTTTTTTTCTTATTTTTTAATTCGCTATCTCCTTATATATTTATTTTTTTGGTTGGAGTTACTTTCTTATTCAAAATGACTGAAAAAATTAGATGTAGGCGTGGTGTTTTGCCTGCTGCCTCGAAGAACATGGACCCATCATGCTGATTTCTAATAGTAGCTCTCTCAACTCTGTTTCTGATCGATTGACATTTATTTATTTTTTTTGCAAAGTTGATTTCAACATCAACACGGACGGACAGACCGACAGACGGACATCGCTCAATTGACTTCGCTATGCATAAGAAGTCAGAATATACATATATACTTTATGGGGTCAGAAATGGATATTGTAGAAATTACACCCAGAATGACAAAATTACCTTCTTCCACTTTTTGTGGTGGTATAAAAACAGCATGCAAAAAATAAATTAAAATAAGCATAATGTAAAAATCAAAAGTAAACTTATCTTTTGCTAACGTTCGTTTTAAAAATTTACGAAAAAAAAATCGTTTGTCGTGTACATAAATTTCAACGACAATATTTGAACAAATTATCATTCGAATGCGACAAACGTAATACCGATTTTTGTAATAGATTTGTTTTTCGAGTAACATATTTAACGATAACGACGTGCGTAGTACCATTTAAAAAAAAACGTAGGATTTTCGACACTAGAACGACAACCGTAATAAGGCTGAATATAAAATTCCATCCGTCTTTTAAAACTGAGAGCACAAATCTTAAGCGGATTTTAGACGATCAAACTTCGTCTGTGAGCATGGCCACGCTGCAATACAATGAGTTAGTGAATTTTTTATAATAATGCAAGTTTAAATAAAAATAAACATAATTTAATTTGTAAGTTAAGCTTTAAGTTTAATCTTCTTCTGTTAATATCAAAATAAAATACTAAATAAAAAATTAAACAAATAAACAATTAAGTAATGTATTTCTTTTTGAAATAACTGAAAAACATTATTTACCTCGCGTTTTTAAAGAATTTATTAAAGTATATGAAAGTTTGCCGGAATTATGGCATATAAAAAGAGACGTTTTTAGTAATAGAAATTTAAAACAAAAGTCTTAACAAAAGCTTTTAGAAAAATTAAAACAAATGCAATAATTAAAGTTATAATATGAAATAAACATATTGCAACTATTTCATGCGCTATCACAAATACGAACTTTACTATTCAAAATCTGCTTGCGCACTGATGTTTGACAAACTTGGCATGATCGTGTAATAGCAACACACTCTCTCTAATCAGGCCGTGCTTACAGGCGAAGTTTGATCGTCTAATAGCCGCTTTACGACAGACTATTTTTGCGTTTACATAATTGGTATGGATAAAACACACCAAAAACTAAAATGGAGGTTTGCAGAAAAATGCATCCTTGATCTAATGATTCGTAATTGTCTTTTGACTGTCAAATTTTCATCCGTATTTGCTCTTATTTGTGCAGATTAATTACGTATTTTGTTTAGACGATCCCACTGGTACTATTTTGCACAAAAATTTGACATGTATTTTAATTCAGTGACCATGTAAACCGCCCTTTAGTTGTGTTATTTTAGAGCAAGACCGTTGGGCCAGATCGTAAACTAATTTTGACGGTGCGATGTCAAAGTCGTGTACGCTTTGTTTTACAAACACGTACAATTACAAAGAAACGTCATTGAAAATTTTATTTAAAAACTGTACATTTTTTATTTATTACTTTATACCGAAGGCGGAACATCTGCGTGCAAACAGATTTTCCTTTTTCAAAAAAGTGAAGTTATAATCAAGGACTCAACGCGCACGTTTTTTTCAACTGGCTTTTACTAAAATGGCATCGTGTTTTCAAATAAATAAAATAACAAAAATAAAAAAAAAAAAAAAAAAAATATATATATATATATATATATATATATATATATATATATTTTTTTTTTGTTTTTGTTATTTTATTTATATATATATATATATATATATATATATATATAATCATTTATACTGTAATATCCTGTTCAGGATTTATCACTTCCTATATGTGCAGTTCCTGGAGAGACTAATTACATACATATTTCTGAAAATATATGCGATACCCTGGCGCTGTGGTTATGTACCCCTGCCATTTTTAAAATTCAAATTAAAAAAAACCTATACATTTTTTTCAAATTTTTATTTAGTCAACTAATTCGACCGAACTTTAAGTGTCAATATTATAAGATTATAGATACATATATAATTTATCATAACGAAAAAAAAATCTTATAAGTAGATTATGGAAGGCTTTGCTTGCTTATAATGCAGCTGACAAAATTAGGTACATTAAACGTTTTTTCGACAAATTAGCAATTGAAATTAAATGTAAACAAGAAAACAAAATAATAAAAACAAACTGTTGGTAAAATAAATAAATAAGGGAATGCAAAATTTGCCACCAAAGTAATAAAAAGTTAATTAGTACAAATTAAAAAACAAACAAAAATACATAAAGTTTTTAAAATGTGAAGATTCGTAGAGTTTTTTTTTGTATACTTATGTTTAAATTTATAAATAAATAAATAAAATAAGTCGAATTAATAGCCAGGTTGTATCGTCAGCACGAAGTACTGCACGAATGAAAGTCAAAGTCTGTTTTGTTATTTTTTATACCCTTTACCACAAAAAGTGTAAAAAGGGTATAACTAAGTTTTTCATTTCGTTTGTGATTTCTACAGTATCCATTTCCGACCCCATTAAGTATATATATTCTTAGTTCTTCTGCATAGCGAAGTCGATTGAGCCATGTTGGTTTGTCCGTCCATGTTAGTATTGAAATAAAGTTTGTCACTATATCAGCTAGAGAAAATTTGGAAAATTTGCCAATTTGGAAGAAAGAAGTACTCTAAAAAAATATATATATATATTCAAACGTTGGTCATTTGCTTGGGCCCCTTTTTAATAGTTTTAATTTAAACTTTAACCCAAGGCGAATCAATTACCAGGTGGCAGCTTAGGCGAATTCATTAATTTTCGCCGTGAACACTACTGTCAAACCCCATATATAAAAAAAATTGTATACTATTTTTTATATATGAAGTTTGACATTCGTTTCTACCAGCACATGGCGAAATAATACAGGTGAACGCACGGGCGAAAAAGCCCATCAGCTGTATACATTACAGTTGTCAAAAAAATTTGTCAAAAATAAATAATTTGTTAAATTTTTTTTAATTTAATTTTTTTTTGATTGCTAATAGAAAACAAACAATTGAAATTCCTAGAGAAAACTACCACAACATGGAACCGTATTTGCAGTTCTTGATGTGTATAATCAAAATATGCGTAAAAAGATAGTAAAATTATTGTTAACACATTTATAATTTCTTGGTTTTTTTTTGTGGAAGAAATGGTCAACGTGCAAGAATGGAACGATGCATGTGATTTGGGCAAACTAGTGGTACAAAAGAATTTTGGTCACTTTTCCTGTATTTTTATTTTTATGTAACTTAATTTTTACAATTTTTTTATTCTGAAAATTACAACCACTTTTTTTCATCAAATATATTTTTTTATTTTGTTTGTTTTTTTACAATATTTTTTTGACAACATACATAATTTTGTAGCAACAAATTGCCTGTTGTTTTTTGTGTTGTTGGATTGTTGTAGCCGTGCGGTCACCTGTATTAATTCGCCTTGCATTTACTCGATATAAACAACTTTCAATAAAAATTTCTTGTTTAGCTGTCAGTGGTGATTTTTAACATTTTTTAATCTATACGCAAGAAATATATTTATACTTTCTTAAATAAAATTAATTAAAAAAAAAAAACATTCTTAATTATCTGTTTAGCCATATTTTTTACTCAAAAAATCTTCAAGCCAACCAATAATATTTAATGTTGCCAATATCATTGCTATTTGTAACTGAAGTAACCAGCAGTTTGTTGCTATTTGCTATTTGTAATTAATTTCGGGAACTGACAACGCAACTGAAGTTCGGCTGCTGTCAGTGTTGCCGTTTGGTTACATTTTTTGTAACTTTTAAAGAGTCCACGTAACACATATTACTATGTTTCCAAAGAGTGCATTATTCATGCTTCGCTCTCTCATTCATGTTTCACAGCCCAATTATGAGCAAATCAACGTGCTTCTCCGTATAAAATCTTGAGAGCGTAGCATGTTGGTTTGAGACGATTCAGGTTGAATCTACTTGCGAAGCATTAAAAATTTCTGTCTTCCCTAATTTTTATCGCCAGTTTATCTGAACTAGCTGTATATAAATAAACAAAAAAGTAAATCATGTTTGAAAATTTTGTGTATTTCAAACACAGCAAATGAAACAAAAAATAATATAATAGAAGTCAAAGCGAAGCATGTAGTTTGTGTCGTGGAAACGGTATGCTTCGCAATCATAATTCAGAGAATGAAGCAAGTTCTTCATTTTGCCGTGTAAACATGCTATATAATATTGATATTAGAGATGAGCGATATTTCAGTACCTGTGATTAAAAAACCACTGGTCAGTACAGTCACTGAGTTGATCAAGTAACAATACCGAGTAAGAACATTCTTTTATATATGCACACATACAAAATTTAATTTAACTTTGTAAAAGAGAAATATAAGTACTTTTGATTTTTTCATTCTTTCATATGTCAAAGCAGCTTCTGTGCTGCTTCTTCTAGCTTCTACTTATTAACAACAGCTATATTTTTTCCAAACTTTACGTATACACATGTAACAAAAAATTTTGCGTGCTTTTTTTATTTGAACCTATAATCAATCAGTGTTACCGAATTCTTTATTTCTAGGAAAGTTTAATTACAGATACTTTGAATATAGAGATCAAAATACCTTTTCCATAATGATTACTGTTTGTATAAAATATTATTTAGTAGTATATATTTCTTATGTTTAAATAAAAAGAACTGCAAACGGTGATCACTGAAACAATTTTAAAGAACAGTGATTTAAAAGACACGTTCACTGGTAACGATGTTCATCAAAAATCAAGGGATCGCTTATCTCTAATCGATATATTTGGCCAAATTTTCGTAACTTTTGGTACAGGCACAAAATAAGGTAACATTACTGAAAAAGAACTTGTTTCATTTTATGCGGTTAGAACGTCTCTGAAAACTGTTTTACTTAACATATTTATTCGATTTTAATAACAAAGGTTACACACTGTAAATGCTATCAAAATCCCACATAAAAATTTAGTTAGAAATAAGCAAAAAGTTTCGTTGCTGAAGTTGTACTCTGTTTAATTAGTGAGAAATCCCGAAATGTTTCTTTATTAACTCTGGCAACAATTTATTATTTCTGGCAACAGTTTTGCGATTTAGTTTAAGGCAAATAAGACTTAAATTTGTCTTTAATAACGGTATTTTTAAAATTATTAAAGTAGTATATTCTATCGAAGTTCAAAGATTAAACGGATTTAGTAAAAAATTCTATTTTAACTAATTTTATTGAATGGTGAGATCATGCACTTCTCAATCACGGAATATTAGTATTTAGTCCTGATTTAAATACTAAATGAAATCATCGGGCTAAAATTGTGTTTTTATACGTTTTTCAAAATTTTTTTATTTTCATTTTGTTATTTTCCCTGAAATAAGAAATAAAACTTTTTACTAGATTTTATATAAATTACATTAAATTACTGTTTACTTAAAAAAATTTCAAAATGGAACTTTTAATAAAAAACTAACTTTTTTTTAAGGAAAAGTGTTACTTTTCCTCTCTTTCCCTGGCAACACTGGTTGCTAGAAAAATGGAAATTCGTTAAGAACCTTTAAAATTTTAAATTAACGATTTACTAAGAAGTCATGTCCACCTTTACAACTAAAAAAAACATAAAAGCCTGGGTTTTTAATGTTCAATGGTACTTGATTTTCTTAAGTATGTTTTTATTTCAATTTCATTTTTTATTGTCTTATTAATGATTATGTATATTAATTTAAACAAAGTTTTTATTGATCATTTTTGTGTCATAACTCGAAAAGAAATTTGATATACTAGAATATCAATCTAAAACATTAATAGACTACTTGAACAATAAAACATGACCTATTTTTATGTACAGACCAAGGCGAATCAATTACCAGGTGGCAGCGTAGGCGAATTCATAAATTTTCGCCGTGTACACTACTGTCAAACTCCATATATAAAAAATCTGTTTACAATTTTTTTTATATGAAGTTTGACATTCGTTTCTACCAGCAAAAAATAATAAATTCTCTAACGCTGCCACCTGATAATTGATTCGCCTTGGTACAGACCAGAGAACTGCACGAGTACACCGCAAGTCATGAGTACACCGCATACTTACTCTATACATACTCTATACTTTTCATACTCGAGTATTATAAACACCGCAATAAAAAGTTGCGGTGTTTATTTTACCCATTCTTGTAAAAACGAGTATCAAAAATATCGCAATCAGAATTTTAAGTATTTTTTATACTCGTAGGCCAGAATTTTTTAATTCTCTTTATTTGTAAGCAACGTTGCCACATTTTTACCCTATTAAAGTTTTTTACTGCCGTTTTATGAAATACTGCATTGTATACAGATCTATTTATAAACAATAAAAAAAAACAAAATTTGATCAAATCTATTGCTTAAACATTATAAGCAGAAAAACAGACAACAACCGTTTTCATAGGTATGAAATACAACACATATTAAATTAATAAAATGCAATAAAAACCGCTAAAGGGCACAGCTTTTGTACTCTATTTAAAGCAGGTATTTTATTGCTGCTTTTTATGTACAAATATTTTCAGTTTATACGCCTTGTTGTCATAAACGTGCTACTAACGGTATTTAGGAAAACAAAATGATAAAATAAATCCGTGAATAAAAGGAAAATTACTAATTTTTTTAGTTTTAACAAAACTGTATATACGCAGATGTAATATTGCATTGACTGAATGTCATTAGACCTCATAAATAATAATAAATAAAATAAAGTTTTTAGTTTACATATTTTATTTTGTTAAATATAATTATTGCTTTTATAACTATTTGTTCATTTTAAAAATCTATTTGCTTAACGAATAGAATTTTTAATTTCTATCCTGTGTAACTTTAAAAAAAAACCCTAACAAAAACGTAATACAATAAACAATGAACTATTCTTGAATTATTAGTAAACTTTTGTTGTGTTTTTAATAAATGAAAATATGGCGAACTTTACGGGTTCTATTAAATTTATTTTCTGTTATATATTAAATAAACTTTCATAATTTCAAAGAAGTATGTATGTTAGCTAATTTAGACATTGGCGACTTTTGATATTGTGTTTGATTTAATAATTCTGATCTGATAACTCTGTTTTCCTCTCACTACACACGTTAAAATCTCTCTCTTGGTGTTTGTTGTGAGTATGAGTACGAATAAAGTAAAGCCAGCATCGCAAACGTTTTACTTGAGTATGCTAGACACTTATACTCAAATGGAATGGGTATAGTAAATACTCGCACTTAAGAAATGCGGTGGCGATCACACCGCAATCGCATTTAAGATGAGTATACTTAGAGTATTAAAAACAGACACTCTTGCAGTTCTCTGGTACAGACTAAGAAAATAATCACTTACTTAGTTTTTTTATTCTGAAAGAGTATGAAATAATTCTATACAAAATTGAAACAATTTTTAATTAAACAACTTTTTATTACTTCAAAGGTTACTTGAATCTTACCTGGAAGTATTAAGATGCTCTTATCATTTTGGAAGCAGCATAAAAAAATGTAATATGTGTAGGTAACTGGAGAGAATACAACTCAAAAATATAAAAGCCTTTCTTATATAACTATACAGAACAAAAAATATATGTGTATAAGTATATAATTTTTAAAAATCTACTAAAAATAACTTACAAATAAAAGAACCACATACAATTTAACATTTTCTTATATTGCTCATTTTTTCATTTAAATAATATATAAAAATAATAATAATTTAAATTGTCTGGTGTACATACATATATGTATGTATGTATATGCAGGTATTGATATCGTATTTAATAACTTGATTTACTTCGACACTTAAATTTTTTTCTTGTAGCCAACTACAAAGCCACATTACTTAAAAACTTTTTCGTTCACAGAGGGCGCTCAATTACGCCATTTTGAATGAAGGTCTACATTGAAAGTTAATTAATAAATGAACATTGTTTAATGCCACTTTAAGGATTTTCAGGCGGTTCTTCCGGATGTAATAGACTTTGCGGAGCATTATCAAAATCGGTTATTACTTTTGTGTGAAAATCCCCGTGTATTGAATTTGACTTCGAGTCGTCGTCAATGAGAATGTTGGGAGGTGCTGCCATCTCGTTATTGTTTGGTATATATTCTATAGTTGCATATTCGGAATTAGGTACATTATTACTTTGTGTATTGATGGCTGCATTTGGTGGCACAACTGATGGCGGCGAATCATCCATGTTTAATACCAAAATTGATGGTTTTTCTGTTGAACTATGATCATTCAAATCGTCTGTGATGGTTTGAATGTTTAAAGTTTCTTGAGTAGAATTAAGATGTGGCATTAAAGTAGACACCTTGAGTTCAATATATTCATTCAAGTTCAGTGATTGTATAAATGTTTCGTTGTTAGTGGTTTCATTTGTATTTTCAATTAGTTCAGTATGTTGGATATATGGTATTGGTGGTGTTAAGGTTGAAGTGGAGGGTGCTGCCGTTGTAGTTGTTGTTGAAGTGGTACTGGTTGTTGTAGTTGGTTCTAAAATTTGTATAGCTGGTGCTAATATTAATGGTTTTATCTTGCCCTGCCCACCCAAGGGGGCAAATAATGGAGGTAATAAATTATCAGCTTTTTTCAATAGATCCGTAGAGGGCAAAATAACCGGTATTACTTGCTGTGTAAGATCATTTGTAGGTACCATCAATACGAACTGGCGGTTTTTGCAGACGTCCTCATAGGCTTCAAAGCATTTTGTGCGCAGGCGTATACGTTTTTCCGTGTTGGACATTAAGGGACAATACTCATCCAGCAGCATTTTACATTGGAAAGGATTATCTATAGAGTAAAAAAGCAAAAATTTATGTTTCGATTTACATTAAAGTTGTGCGACAACATTACCTTCCAAATATAATTCCAATTTTCCGGGAACATTGTGATTCATACAGCTAGTTTTAGCCACTAACTCATGTGAAATGCTGATGATTTGATTATTTGTTATATGAGCTTGACATAAAACAGGTAAGCCATGGAAATCCTTATCAAGAATTGTTAAATTGTTATAATCCACTTTAAGAATCTTCAAACTAGGAAGCACTGTCTGCAAAAAGAGGCAAATAGTTTACACAATATTCATGCTAAATAATATTAAAGTGTAGGTATATATTAACACAACGGGACCTTTAGGACCCAAGTGAGTCGATTTCCTCACGCCGACAGCCTGTGCAACCTTAAAGTGCCGACTGTGCCGAATCTTGTATACCCTTCACACGATATTCATACTGAATAATATAAAAGTAACACAAAACAAGTGAGAGTGCTATATTCGGCTGTGTTAAATATTGTATACCCTTCACCAATTTTACACAAAAATGTCATCGGCTCTTAATGGGTTAACCATTTTTTTCAAAAGCTTAAAAAATATGTTGCATAATGGTACTTTTCTATAAAAAAATTCAAAGCCCATAACTCGGAAAATATGGGCGAGCGTCAATTTTTACACTTCATATTTTTTTTCTTATTTTTTAATTCTGTATCACCCCATATTTTTGTACCAAATGATATGGAAAAAGTAGATTGACATGGACCGATCTTGCTGATTTTGAACTGCAGACGGACGGATATCGCTCAATCGACTTCGCTATGCATAAGAAATCTGAATACATACACCTTATGTGGTCGGTAATGGAAATTGTAGAAATTACAAACGGAATGACAAACTTTTAGTGAAAGGCCGATGTAAGCGGCATGCGGACGTGGGCGGCAATCAGCTGTGCTTTTTGGCGCTTAAATATATTTTACATAGGCAAATTAACGCAGCTTATTTAAGGAGAAGCTTGTGTAAAAAATATAACACATTTTTAGTTTTTTTGACGCAGAAATAAGCAAATTAAAATGCTAAAATTTTAAAAGTAAAAATAAATAAAATGAACAACGTTTTAGTGAAGAAAAGAAAGCATAGGCGATTTGACAAATTAAAGCGGCAAAACAAAAAGTTAAACTAAATTCTACATTGCCGCTCGGCCGCTTTTAACGGCACTGCCAAGTTAAATTAAATTCAAGGTGTTAAAACATTTGTTTATTTTTATTAACAAACTAATTTTTTCCAAATAGGTAATACCATTGCCGCGTGCCGCTTGCATTGGCCTTTCACCGTTATATACATATACTCCTTTTCCACTTTTTGTGATGAATGGTATAACAAGTAAGAGTTCTATATTACCATATATATAACCGCATATACATATAAATCGGCAATAAATTCTTTCTTACGACTAAGTTTTTGTGTTCAAAACAAGCAGCGAAAATTTAAGGTTTTGCGTATGGTTGTTGTCCCAACTAGTATAATGGTGGTGAATAAATACTAAGAAGTCAATAAATAGTAAAGACAACCACCTGCAAACGAACGTTGAAAAAATATATGGATATGAAGATATGTTTTTACCGCTGTCTTGAAGGACATGAAACGATCTTGCTGTTTTTAATAGCAAAATTTTCAAAACTGTCTGATTGATTGGCGTATGTAAATTTTCTCTAGTTTATCTAATGACTTGGTAAAGATGATTTTAACACAATTATGGAAGGACAGGGTCGGAAAACGGTATTGTACAAACGAATTAACAAACTTTAATAAACCCTTTACCACTTGTGGTGAAGGGTATAATAAACAAGTTTTTATTTAGTTTTACGTACCGTTTGCATTTCCCGTAATGTTAATAGTTTATTATGTGATAGCTCTAAGATTTCTAGCCTTTCCAATCCAATAAAATCCTCTGGTAGAATGCGCTCAATTTTATTGTGTGTTAAACCTAAGATACGCAAACTATTTAAACCCATTAGGGCACCATCAAGAGATGTCAACTCGTTAAAATCCAAATAAAATTCAGTTAAATACGAATTTTTATCGATATTGTTTTCTTGGCGACCAGATAAATTGCGTATGCGATTGTTTGACAAATCCAATTGTTTTAGACTCATTAGACCACGTATTTCATCCATGGAAAATTCGTCAATCAAGTTATAGGAAAAGTTTGCTTTACAAAGTCTTTGCATTGGCAACAGTGAACCATTCAGTGATTTAATGTTATTGCCCGCCATATATAATTCTTCCAATTTTGTTGCCATCTGAAATTCATCGCGTGCCAACATTTCGATGCGGTTGTTGAAAGCATAAAATTCATTCAAATTTTTTGCGTTTTTGAGAATCCGATCAAGCGATATCAGATGATTATGTTGCACGTGTAATGTTTCCAATTTATCCATTTCTCGCATTCTTTCCGGCAAATGGACCAGCATATTGTTTTGCGCCATAATCAATTTAAGGCGATTCGATTCTGGTAATTCGTCTTCCAAAGTAGTTATACGATTCTTATTAATAAACAGTGACTCTAGTTTATTCAGATGCCTCAACGTTCCATTTAAATTTTCAATGTTATTTCTACCCAAATGCAGAGTGACCAGTCCAGCTGGAAAAGTTGCACGATCTAGACGCGTAAGATTGTTAGTTGGCATAAATAGATTTGTCAGCATTTGTGTGCCCTTGAAATCGTCCTGCAGTGCTGATCGTATGCGACATCTTCCTATATCTAGCGTTTTGACAACCGGCATATGATTTAGCATGTGTTTTGGGATTTCTTCAAGTTCATTATCACCTAGTCCCAAATACTCAACATTTGATAACCCTCGAAATGGTAGTTCAGGCACAGATCTATAATTAAATTTAACAAAATAAAAAGTGAGCAATTTTGTATAATGATGCTGTTATTTGTTTAAACGAATGTTTGCCTGCTGTTTAGTTTCTTGCAGTCGCACAAAAAAATAATGCAATGTATTCTAATAAATACTAGTTAATAAGTTTATCAATAACACGAAAATAACATAACGTGACAACATACATACATATGTATACACGCATATATATGAGAAGTAATAAAAATTTCAGTACTTCAGAATTTCATTAAAAACAATAGAACTTTAAAAAATTGTAAATATACGTACATCAGGGCTGTTGGTAAAATTAAAAGTTGGACCTTTACAAGTCTCATACTCCAAATCAATTGAAATTGATAAACAAAAGCATGTCACTCTGTGAAGACTAAGTTGTGTCGCACGTCAACTAAAGTTTGAGAAAATGCTTATTTTCTGTCATTTGTGTCCTTACTGAGAAAAAGTTTGCTTTCTTTACAAAAAGTTTTCTTCGCAGAAGTTGTTATTTGTAAAGTTTTAAACAGGTTTGGCTCTAAATTGAATATTTAAGAAAATATTATCGAAGAAGGCCCACAATAATGATAAAATTTCCAATTCAAATAAAAAAAGTTGATTTTTCTATAAATGTCTGCCCAAATTTTACCTTTAAGTTTATTATTAACATTTTATAATGTTAAAGGCCCAAATATAATGTGCTTTAGATAACTTAAGTAAACTTAAACAACTGCGCAAATGCATTAAATTATAAGTAGCAAACTATAATATACTTAGGAAACCTTATGTCAAATTTCGCCAAATGTCATTTCTTTACGCAAAGTACGAAACAAATCGTACTTTCATTAAGGAAACAGCTGATTGTGATAAAGAAAAATTGCAACTAAGACATACCGTGTTAGATTTTTAGTTTTCGAAATAATAGAAAATGTAGAAAAAATAAAATAAAAAATATGTTCTTTAAATGCCTTTCTGTTTTATAATTTTGTTTTTTATGAAGAGATTATTTTTGGCAAAAAACGAATTAAACATAAATGTGCAACTGGGACAAATTAGTTACTAAGCTTATGTAGGTACATTGTAGTCACCTAAAATAAAATAAATAAATTGTTGTATTTCGATAAGATACAAATTGTTAGAAGGAAAAAAAATTGTTTGAAAAAATTAAGAGAAGAAATTTGAGAGATGCGTCAAATCCACTGTATTTATCAGAAGCAATGTTAGTGAAAACAGGAATAATTGTTGGCATTATGTACATATGTATATAAATAAATTTTTTGCAGGTGCCAACAACATTATAGAGTAATCAAAATAGCTTTCAAATATCTTTTAGATATATTGGTACAGAAGTGCTTACCTGATAGAAAGTCGTCAGCGATTTCGTCGGTAGTGAAGCTTGCAGCATGTCTGCGCTTTTTTGCAGAAGAAAGCTATCAAAAAAATGTTGGGCGGCAAATGGACGTTGGTGTAACGCAATCTACTTTTCCTGCAGTGTTGGCTTCGATTTTTGAAAACAAAACTTTGTCCGAGGTGGATTTGTTGGCCAAATATAGAAGAACAAAAAGAAGAACAATTCACAATAGAGTGTTCGAATTGCAACAGACTTTAATTTTATTCCCCAACAATTCGCGATGCCACTTTATTGTTTATAATTCCCTAGAATTTATTCCCTTGAGATTCTCGATAAAGCTGATTTTCTACTATTATATGCGCAATTTTTAAATATATATCTCAAAAACTAAAATCGAAACACAACTTTAAAGCTCTCAGCAGCAAAATACATTTTGTTTTAATTACGACCAGCACTCAGGGGATGGCCCCTACTTATGCAATGCATTGTACCAGAACTAGGAAATTAGGTTATGGGAGCGGGGATAGAGGGAGTAGTGCTTGTGGGCATTTGATTTGAATCTTTGCACACTGAAAGTAACAGCAAAGACCTCCTCAGGAAGTTTTCTATTATAATTGCACATACGAACTGTTCGGCTAAAAAATTAATTTTCTCTGTAATGCGTAGTGCGATTCACTGGCCAATCGACCACAAAGGGATGCGCTCTTGATGCAGAGGGCGTTGCACGTAAGAAATTACGGTTTTCGGTAACAAGTTCCCTGATTTCATAAGAACCCATTCTGTTGTAGTGTCGATAAAATAGTAAAACACACGCTACATTGCGCCGATATTCCAGTATATCAATAGAGCTGGATATCCTACTGTCACCGATGAGCTTCTTCGCTTTTTCCTGCATGCGGTCGAGAAACATGGAGTGAAGTGTTTCTTACACCGTTTCAGAGAACCTAGACTCTTGAATGCTTCTTTTGCGACATAAAAAATAAGCTTGTTACAACAAATATGAAAAAATATAAGTTTTCAGAAAAATTTTTAAAATAGCGCTTTTCGGGATATAGCTCCTTCCAAAAAGAAGGAGGTATAAACACCTATTATTTGGAACCTTATTCAGATATGTATTGTGAGGAATATTGCAGATAGCATCATTTATGTCATAACACTGTTGTCAACTTTTAACGCTTTTCCTTAATTTTCGAATTTCCATTATGTCTTTCGGCGCGAGCTAGGTTTTGATTTTAGATCCATAGTTTCTTAGGCAAGTTTTCTTATTGTAGATTACGTTTTTATTATATGCCTATGTACAAAAAAAATGGACCCACCTAAAAATACATACATACAAACAGTAATACATATATTAGTAGATAGCAAGTATATAGCAAGTAAATCCCAAACTTGCAATTTCATGCTTTCCTGAGCGACGCGCTGAAGCATCAATATTAATAACAGATTTCAAAGGATTATTTTGCCTACTTAACCTTAAGAGTACCCAGCAAAAAAAAAAAAAAAAAAATAAATAAAAATCGATTTTAAATAAAATAGATTTTAATTTTTTTTATGTCTTAAAAATATTGGTTTATTTTGTGTTATTGTTTTAACTTTCTTCAAAACAATAACGCATACAAACGGTCACAGTGCAAAAAAAAAGTTAGACCCTTTCACTTGCTTCTTTACGGTAACCTACCAAACGGCTACATTTTCTTATTCATTTCTCGTATCTAGTTGTAAGATCGTTCTTTTGTATCGCTAATTTTTTTTTTTAATTTAACTGCACAGATCTAATATATATTCTAAACCTCTTTGTAAGTTTGTTTGTGCGTGCGTGCGTCAATCACCGCTAAACGACTGAACCGATTTAAATGAAATTTGAAACACGGGTAGATATTTGTACTTAAGGTAGAATAGGGTATTTATATTTTTAAATAGCGGACCAGGAGGGCAGAAAAAGGGAAAGCTGGCATTCTTATGCCTAATCGATTTTATGAAACTTAAAAATTAGATATTTGCTTATCTATATCTGTTGCCAGAGCGAGGACATTTTTTTAAAGAGAAGTAGCACTTCAGGCATAATCTATTTAGTTATTTATGTAACCATGCTTAGGAAAGGGATAGATGAGCGATAAGAAAAGAAAGGAGAAAGATAGATTTTTTTAGTTATTTTACTTTGCCGTCGAATATGCTATGAAGAAGTACCGACGAAGGAGGCTGCATGTTTCATGTTAATTCTGAATATGTATTTATACCAAAGCATTTTTATTTTTTGATTGCCGCAAGGGTTGAACCCTGGCCAATCAGATTTAAAGTCAACGTTCTTACCACCTGGCATTTACGGGTATACCGATCACAATAAAATTTTAAACATAGTAAGATAATTATGTAAAGGGCAGAATATTCAATGTTTGTTTAAACAAGTAAGAATGCTATATATTCGGCTATGCCGAATCTTCTATATCCTTCACCATCTATGTAAATCTAATTTAGTGAAGTAACTCCAATCAAAAAAACAAATATTGGGATGACAGAGAATTAAAAAATAAAAAAGATTTGGTACTGCATATATATTATTTTAGATAAAAATGCCATCGGTCTTAATGGGTTAAGCATTTTTAGAAAATTTAACCATTTCCTTAAAGATCTCTTTAAAAGCTTTAAAATGATACCCATACTGATATTTCAAAAAATTCAAAATATCGGAAAATATGGGCCAGCGCCAATTTTTCACATGATGTTTTTTTTCCTTATTTTTTATTTCTCTATCGGACCATAAATTTATAACTTTGATTGGAGTTACTTTATTGTTCCAAATGACATAAAAAGTTTGAGGTAGGAGTGGTGATTTGCTGCTGCTTCGAAGGATATGGACCGATCATGCTGATTTCCAATAGCACCTCTTTCGACACTCTATCTAAACGATTGAAATATTTATTTTTTATGTGAAATCAAGTTTGCCGAGGCAACACGGACGGACAGGCGGACATCACTTACTCGACTTCGCTATGCATAAGAAGTCTGAAAATATATATTTTATGGGGTCGGAAATGGATATTGTAGAAATTAGACACAGATGGACAAACTATATATACCCTTTTTCCACATTTTGTTGTAAAGGGATTTAAAAGGTAATAGTGGGGGGAGTGGGTGAGAGGAAAAGGAGGGTTAATATTAACCGATCTTAATAAAATCAGCTTCTAAAGATATTTGAAATATAGATATCTCTTGATTTACAAGATCCAAATAAATTAAATGGTTTTCAATTTACTTTATTCGTGCTTGATTTCTTTAAATATAAATATTTCATGATATTCTCATGAAATATTTATTACTTTAAACTAAACTAAAGAATGAAATGTATTACTGCGGGGAAAGCATATCCATATGGCCATTTCACTACTGCTCAAATAGCTCATCAGTGGATTTTACCAAAATTTTGTATAGAAAAACAGAAAGTTTTATATCAAAAGTCAAATTGATTAAATGAGAACTCCATTGAATCAATAAAACAAAAGAATACTTGATTGACTCGGTCAATTTAACCCGTTCGTTCGCGAACGACACAGCTCTAGAATAAAGTAAATTAAATTTTAAAAAAATACCAAATAATAAATTTTCTTATTATATGGTTTTCTCATGTTTTCGGAGTATATTCCCATAGCAAACAAAGATATAATATATTTTTTATTTTATTTTTATTTCTAACAAAAATCTTAAGCCACTTAAGACATATATTTATGTTTAGACAGTTTATAACTAAACTGAAATTGACCAAATTTTAAAGTAACCAGTTACAATAGTTTATTTATTGATTTTTTTTCACCATTGGAACTAGGCTTGCCAGATCCAATTTGCCAAAAAGCTTGACATTGCCCAAAAAAAACTTGATTTTGAAAAAAAAACTTGACAAATAAACACACTCATACTATTGGTTTTTATTTAATTTTTTTATTATTTTTTTCATAAAAATTATTAGAATAAAAACAAAAATATCGTTAAAAGTAAAAATAACAGAAACAATGTGAAAGAAACAAAAAACAATATAAGAATAAAAATTCAGTCGTTATATATTTTAGAGAAAACTTAGGCGTTATTTAAAAAAAATATAGGTACTATCTTAAGAAATATAGATAGTAAAAATATGCTCTTTCTATGTGTTTTTTAGAAATATAAACTTACTTTTTTAAGTATTATTACATATGTAGCTAGAATAAATTTGAGAAAAAAAATTAACTTACAAAAAACATTGACAAATCACTTTTTCACTTGACACTTTGACGCGCATTAAAAAACTTGACAATCAGGCCAAATCAGGCCCGTCTGGCAACCCTAATTGGAACTCACATGAGACTCCAACAGCTTTCTAAACGAGTCAGTGCTTTGAACTGTATGCATGTATATTAGATTACCCATGAAATATATGACAATTGCAAAAGTGTTTTAGCCTACTCCTCGTTTACTTTTGGTTATCTAGGGGATTAAAATTATAATGAGCATCAAAATTTCGTTTCTAAATAGTAACCCGGCCTCTAGCGATTTAGTTGCAGAAAGCGCGCCAAAAACCTGTAAAAAAGATGTGTGGCTTTATCTATCAATAACTCTTAGGATGAAAGCTTTTTGCGATTTAGTTACATATTTAAACATTTCTTCGTTGCAAAATTACAAAACTGAACTTCGAACGGCTTCCCTTCATATTCGAAGGGCTATAAATACGTATACTTTTCATCGTGCACAGATTTATTATGTGAATAGATTTTTGCAGTATTTCCTCAATTTTACAACTAAATGATCAAAGCCTGACTCAAGTCTACTTTTTAAAGTTTTTATAATTGAGCCCAAGAAAGTGCGCAAATCAGTTGGATAGCTACTAAAGATCATATTTTGCCGAATTAACGAATAAAACTTCAAAAAGTAATTGAATAATCGATTTGTTTTTACCCTTTTTTAAAATCTATTTATTTAACGAATATACTTACATTGTACTTTACTGTGTGTGTAACCTATAGACTTTTATTTTATCAACTAAAACGAAGGCGATTCAGTTTTCGTTAGACAAGAATGAGAAGTTCCCGTTAATTTATTGACCAAAAAAGTTACTTACTTTTTTAAATTGAAACATGGCGTTGTTAACCTTTTATTATAGTAAATAATAATATTTTTGGAGAAATAAATGTTAAAAAATCCAACATGAAAATTTTAATTTTTCTCATCCTATTTCTTAACCCTTTCGGGACGGAGTTTTATTTTGCAAACCAAATTATGTATGGTAAAATTTTTTTCATATTCTAAAAGGTATGATAAAAGTATTATGTTCTCCATACTTAAAAATTTTAAATTCGTCCTTTTATCCTGGGACATATAATCCCAACAAGTGTTTTCATCGGGCATAAAATCACAATCAGTGTTCTCGAAGAGCGATTCGAAATTAAAAAGACAACTAAAATATATATATTATTAGATTGAGATAAAAGTTTACATTTATTTTTAACATTTTAGGAATGTAATTAGGTATTTATTTGTGGAATGGCCCAAAACACTTTTAACATAAGGCGTTGTTACAATCTGAGCATATCATCTTTGTTCGCTTTTCTATGCCAAGTGAAGAACAGCGGACACAGCGACAACGCTTCTCTTGCTCTACTGGCAAGTGGTCTCCAATATTGATGCTATCCGTTTTTGGACGTTTGGCAGTTCTACCTCCCTGGCGATTGCGTTGAAAATAAAGAAAAAAGACAGTTTGAAAATTGCTGGGACGTATTATCCCAGTAGTCCCGAAAGGGTTAAAGTAATAGTTTTCTGAGAATTCTGACGAAGGTTGTAGCGTTTCCGAAAATGCATTTAATTGCACTAATAACTAAGTTTAACTACTTTCTTTGCAATTAATCTTATCATTAACGAACTTAAGCCGCTGTTTAAACAAAGATAATCTAAATTCTTAAAATACGAATTATATTTCATTTCAAAGTAGTTAGTTATTCGTTTGGTACCATCATCAATATTTATGTGTTTGACCTTTTTTATCTGATGGACAAAATATTTTTTTAATATCTTTTCCTCATCCGCTAAGATGTAAAAAATTAATTACTTGAATTTAAAAAACAAATTGTTTTTGTATTAAGTCAGTCTTTTAAAAATGGTGTGCTCCCTTTGCCACAAATCTGTACATATAATAAAACTGTAATTTTTGTCTGCCTGTCTGCCTCTCTGTCTGTCTGTGTTTGCATCATGTTAAAACTGCTGGATGAATTTTAATAAAATTTTGTGAGGAGGTCCGTTAGAACCTTGGTTCAAATATAGAATACTTTTTTTTACCGGTATTTTATTTATTTTACCGGTAGAATGACACTTAAACGGTTGTTAGTACATTTTATTTTTGTAGATGAAAATTTTTAACACTGTCCGGAGAACTCAATAATAAATATTTTAAAATACATTTTTCTAAATTGAAACAACAATAATTCTGTTGAAAATCGTTCGATAGGCTTTCAAGTCGTGTCATTCAATTTGTTTATTATTAACACATACTCCTGACTTTGGTGGGCAGCGTTGTAACCTTTACCATAGATGTATGTGTGTGTTAGTTTGTACAATTTAAACGTACGTGCATTCTTGATCCGGTCTGACCGTCCGTATTACTGCCGAGGCAAACTTGATTTCGCAAAAAAAAATAATAATAAATATGTCAATCGATTAGATATAGTATCGAAAGAGGTGGTATTGGAAATAAGCATATTATGTTCACGTCCATCGAGGCGGCAGGCAAAATACCACGCCTACCTCTAATTTTTTCATGTCATTTGAAACAATAAAGAAACACCAATAATAAAATTAAATATATAGGGCGATAGAAATTTAACAATAAGAAAAAAACATCAAGTAAAAAAATTGGCGCTCGCCCATATCTTCCAAATTACGGGGCTCTGAAATTTTCAATTATTTTGAAGTATCAATATGGGAATCACTTTTAACCTTTTGAAGAGATCTTTAAGGAAATACTAAACTTGATTTTAACACTAACACGGACGGACAGACGGACAGACGGACAAGCGGACATCACTCCATCAACTTTGCTATGCATAAGAAGTCAGAATATATACAGGCATGTTCTAACACTCGCATGTTTTTGAAATCGCACGTGATTGCAAAAACGCCTACTTTTGGTTTTCATGTTCTAAAACTCACACGTTTGATGGTGATTATGATTTTACGGTGCAAAACATAAATAAACAGAATAAAATTACAACAAAATGCCTGCAGCTGCCTTGCTTAGTTTCACTTCTTAAAAAACATGCAATTAAAAATAGAACGAAATAAAAAACGGTCGCTTAGAGACTGTGACAATTCAATGGATAATCCAATCCAATGTTTATTATTAATTTAAAATATACCGCAAGCCAAGAAATATTTTGGCGACATATGGACTTTTTGTTTGTGATATTGCATTAAGCATCTTTCATGTAAAAGGCTACCTACGTTGAAAGTAATCAGTACTTTAAAAGTATTTTTGTTTATTTTGTTGATTATAACATACACTTTCAAAACTCATATGGTCCAAAAAGTTATTTAAGTAAATTTTTTAAGGTCCCTTAACACTTGAATCGCACATTTAATAAGCACCTAAAATTTTATAAGAATTGAAAATTAAAATACCCACATATTTTATTTGATTACCGACTATAAGTTCAACTCACTAATACTAGTAAATTTTCGAACATCAATTACAACAGCTGTTTTTATGAAATCGCCAGTACTCAAGAAAACAATCAAAACAAACAATTGATAGAACAAACAACATATTTTAAATTAATTATTTGCGATTTTAATTGTGTAAAAATTAGAATCATTTTTGTTAGAAATAAATGAAAACATATTAATTTTCATTTGTGTATAATTTTATTGTTGCTTTAAATATTATTTTAAGTAAATTTCATAACTTTACTTCACTATGTGCTTGCGACTTGAAGTCGCCGAATTTCTTGCGATTGTTAACTACAGAACACCTCTCATGCGATTTCTACTCGCATCGCCAGTTTAAAGCGATTTACGATTGTCAGAACATGCCTGGTACACTTTATGGGGTCGGAAATGGATATTTTAGAAACTACACACGGAATGATAAACTTAGATATACCCTCTTTCACTTTTTATGGAGAAGGGTATAACAAGTAAAAAAATTAAAAACAAAGAGTGTATTAAGAGTAACGGCATTTTCACAGGGCCTTAATTCAACTTTTCCCAAAGTTTGTTTTACTATTTTTGAAATGAATAAATATAAAATTAAATATTAAAGGGTCGCCTCTGTATGGCACGAAACCCTTCCTATGTGAGCCAAATTCTAACTTGGCGGATTTGTGTTAGATTATTATGTATTCTCCTTCTTTTATATGTATCAAAGACTAGAAGAGTTAAATACCATTTTAGAGTCATCGCTATTACGAAATGGCTGAATCTGTTAAAAATTTGGCAAGTCTTTTTAATGATTTTTCTAAAATTTTGTTAGTTTGACTACAAAATTCTAAAACATTTAAAAAGTTTCTAGGCAATGCCTTTTTCAAAACAATTTAATATGAAATTCTTTCTGTCATGATTGCTACATATATGTTCAGTTTTAAACTTAAATTGATTCTGGACATAGAATTTTAGCTGCTTTATACTGAAGCTGTGATTAAAAGCAAGTAGTAGATTTGTTTATTTGCTTAATAGGTACCTTTTCTCATATTGTTAATAAAAGATCAACTTTTATATCAACAATAAAATAGTTTATTGTAAAATTTTTTGTTGAAAACACCAGCAGTTCGAGGGCTCTATTTTTCGCATATCAAATATTACGAACACATTTTTTGATAGTGATGGTAAACAATTTTATTTTTTGTAAACATTTTAAATTCTCCTGTATAATAAAGTATGTTTTAGCGTAGCGCCTTTAGCTGCTAAATTATAAGGTCGAAATTCAAAATTTCTTGTTTTCGTAAGGTTGAGTTGAAAAGGCTTTTGTTGATACAAACTGGCTCTCTTCAATTCGTTAGGTACCTGGCAAATCACAAGCAGTCTTAGTGGTAAATGCTGTAGAAAAGTGTCTGTCGCACTGTGGTAAATTTTGCGAGCAGAGAGCCAAAATAAACTTATTTTTAAAAAGTCTTTCAAAAAAACCGACTTCAAAACAGATATCATCTGTCTGCATATAAGGGTTCAAGAGTATGGCCACATACATTAGATTTCACTGACTATTGGGAAACCAAACATTATACTTGTTTAGTTGTTGAATATTTTGACAATATACATCAAATTACACAGCAAAAATAGGGCCACGCTTTAATTTCCAAATTCAAATTATATAATTGCTGTTGTTGTAGATTTAGCAATCAGGCTCCTTGTAAATTTCCACCATCTGTCTACAACGGTTCAACAGCTTGGCCATAAACATCAGTTTATATCAACTTTTGTAAAACTCTTTAGTTTATATTTTAATATTTTTATACTTCTTATTATACCAAAGTAGTGGACATTCTGTCTAATTTTTATGTGTTTGTATATAACGGTTAAAAAATACGACCATATAGATAAAAATACATTAATTTTGGGTACACCTTTTAATTTTTAAATTCAAATTATTATATATATAAAGGACCTTGTAAGTATCAGCTGTCTGTATATAAATGTTCAAAAGTTCGGCCACATACACCAAATTACATGAACTATTGGGACACCCGTTTAATTCAAAATTAAAATTTTATACTTGTTATAATAGAGCTAGTCATACAGATTTTTTGGTTAATTTCAATCGTCTGTCTACAACTGTTCAAAAGATGGCCAAATACATCAAATCAAATGAACTATTGGGGCATCCTTTAATTTATAATTTTAAATATTAATACTTGTTACTAGATAGCAATCGACGTTCTGTCCAGGTTGCAAGCGTTTGTCTGTAACGGTTCAAAAGATCGGCCCATGTAAGTAAATTTACATTAAGTATGGGCCCACCCCTTAATTTTTAGGAAAAATTTTTGTGTAAATTTTTGTTATTGGGAGCTATTTAGAAGGTAAGAAAATATAAGTCAAAATCAGCTTAATATCGGGACATAGTTCATTTAATTTTCCTTTAACGATTAAAAAAAAGATATTCGTTACAATCACAGTCGCATTTATATTTATTGTGTGTAAATACGTTAAAAATACGACAGTATAGAAACACCACTTAAAACCACTTAAACTTAATTTGTCGTCTTATTAAAGTTTTATTTTTTGTACTCTGCTCCCGCTATAATAAAATGAAAGGTAAGACTTCATACTATCAACTTAAAAAAAAAGTTTAAACAATTAACAATCTTTCATAAAATCATAAAATTTGTCTCCAAATTCATGAAATTTCTAATTTTAAAAAATTACAAAAATATATGACATAATTTAAGAAACGTGCCTTATTATGACATTTAGTTACAACAATAACTTATTTAAAATAGATTAAAAACAAAACCATGTGATTTAACAACAATACAATTAAAACAATTTGTGAAAATAGCAGATAGCAGCTGTTACATTTGCAAAGCGAAACCTAGTGAAATGAATAATCTTAAATTAGTTTCAAGCAAAGCTATTGATGGTGAAGCAATCAAAATGGGCGCTTCCTTCATACATTATGGCATAAAATTTATGGAGTGCAGACTTCATATTGCCATTTCAAAGATGGTCGGCGCTCAAGGACGAACACAAAAGTCTAAAATTGGAAAATAAACTTCGAATTCATAAGGCCTTAAAGGAGCAGATGGGTATACGAGTGGATGCAGTTCAACAAGGAACTGGGTCTACTAATGATGAAAATACGTCCAGGCATTTCTTTTCTAACCCCACAGTTGTTGCCGATATGACTGGTGTAGAGGAGCAACTAATGATCGATTTGGCATCACACTACAAATAATAACTTGTGGTAAAAAAAGATAATTTCTGGAAGTTCAAGAATTTTAGTCAAGATACAGCAAACTTTTTGTTGAAAAATATAGTTGGTATTATATGCCAGTAACAGTACACAAAATACTGTAACATGGAAAGTACATCATGCCTGCAGTAATACTTCGTATTGGCATGCTTCTTGAAGAAGCCAGAAATAAAGATCAAGGTTCTTAAGAAAGTGTGATAGAGTTGCAACAAACACAGATGTTTTTCATCGACTTCTAGTTTCGTCAGATCCTTGTATAAGTAGCATTAGGTGTCAACCTCGTAAAGAGAACTTGATGAAACAGTTACAGAAATGTTACTTGATAATTGATAAAAGTCTATATTTAAATGCATGTGTTGAAGTTTATTTATAAAATAATTAGTTTTGGTAAAACAACAAAAAGTTGTAGGAAAAATATAATATGGGTTATATGGACGGTGGGTAGTGGGCGTGACCAATTTTGATGAAATTTTATATTTTTCTTAATTGAGATAAGCAAATGCTCAAAGCGAAAATTCAAAATTCTCGTTCACTCCTTATATTTTTCGTCAAACATTGTATGAAAAAATTCCACTGTGCGTCGTTTGCTTATCCGACTACTTTTGTGCCTTGCGAAACGCTTGATATAACCTCATATTTTTTGATACCCATTTTAGTGTCATTAAGCAGAATCCTGTTTTCAGGATATATATATTTCGATCACGTATTTTTTGTCTTAGTACGTTCCAGTCAGCAGAATTAAATGCGTTCCTTATATCCACTATGATTAGTGTACAATAACAATTTTGTTTTAATGATTTCTTTAAAGTAGCCACTGCTTCATTGGATACTGAACAAACAGAAGGGTACGAAAGCCTAAAAGAAAAAATGTTGTCTAAAAGCGGAATACCTAATTAAGTATCTATCTATATATAAAGGGTGGCATGTCATAGTGTCAAGTGTCATAATGTCTGCACTTTAAACAACAACGGCTTTGCTTACCAAGGATTTCTTGCATTGCCGACCTAAGGCCGAGCGCAAAGATTTTCCCCTCTATAGTATAACCAACACAGGCTTCTCTTACCAAAGATTTTCTTCAAGCCAGTTTATAAAACCGTTGCATCTTTTTTACATAGAATACCATAAAATATACCTATAATATCCATGAACATTATAACTCTTCGTTATACAAAGTATACAAAAAATCAGCCTTATTGTGTAAGGCGTTGTAGTTTTACGTCAGCTAGCATAGTTGATGGCGTTTTTTAATTTTTTCCGTACCGTGTAGAAAAATGACACAACATTTTTTGTAATAGCACGTGTTTCAAACTTATTGAAAATGTTTGAAGATGAGAAAATGAAGCATTTTAAGGCCAAATTATCAGTTTGTATTTAATTATTTATACGATACGAGCTCGATTTGCGCAAAGACCGATAACTGCAACACCCGCAATTTTTTTACATTACAGTCTTTATAAGTGCAACTTTTTCTAAAATCCAGTCTCGACAAGTGCAGCTTTTTGTGCTTTATAAAATTTAAAGGGATTTTCTTTTTTAATTTATTTCTTCAGAAGCGTAGTTTCAGCAAATATCCCATCTTAAGAATGTTTTCCACTGATACTGATTCAATTTTATTCTCTTTACTCTTTCTGTATATCTATTTATGCAAAAAAGTTGTCTTTTAATTTACAATTTTTCGTTTTGTTTTTAAATCTTTGGATTTTTTTTTTGAGTGAAGTGAAGATCATTTTAAAGTAAACATCATTTCAACAAATATAAGGGAATTAAAAAAAGTGGTTAAGCTAACAATAAAACAAAACTTGGAAATTTTTAGCTAATTTCAACCTGGTGAATCTGTTAAAAAGATTTGTATTGATTACAAAGTGAAAAAGTCCCCAGTCTGTGATACGAAAATTTGCTAGAAACACTGAATCCGGCACCGGAAGTCGAATTGCACTTAAGGCAGCCGAGTATCCACGAATGGAAAAAATCTTATATAAATGGTTTTTAAAACAGAGAGTAAATAACGTTCCAGTTTCTGGAAATTTTAAAATCAAAAGCCCTGTTTTTCCATAACAAATTGAAAGAAAACCTGGAACTTTTAATGCTAGCCTTGGATGAGTAAAGAACTTTAAAAGGCGACATGGCATATGCAGATTAAAAATATGCCGAGAAAAGCTGTCAAATAAGATGGAGAGTTAGTGCAGTTCCTTAGATCAATGAACTAGGACTAGTTTCTGATCAGATTTACAACTGCGACGAGTCCGGTCTATTTTTTAGACTTCTACCAAATTTAACTATAGTTAGTTTAAATGTAAAGTCAGCACCAGGACGTAAGGTTTCTAAAGAAAGGCTAACATTTTTGCATTTTTTTAAGAATGCAAGCGGATCACATAAAATAAAAGTATTTGTTATTAGAAAATCAGAGAATCTACGTGCGTTTAAGAACTTTAATAACGTCATTTTCAAAGAGTGGTTTAGAAACGTGTTTGTGCCTGTGGTTTGGTTTTTAATCGGTTATATTTGAAATAGGATTTTTTAATTCAAATTTCTTCGCTCTAAAGGTCTTTCAGAAAAAGCGTTATTACCAAAAAACAACGCACGTAAAAATAACTAACTCAAAAGTGATGATGGAAACTTTGTCATAATGTACCTGCCTCCAAATTGCACAGCGTTACTTCAACCGCTAGATCAGAATTTATTGCATTTAACAAAAATCTTTTATAAAAAAATCTTTTAACACATTTAATTGTCACAAAAGGCACAGACGTGGAAAAAAGCTTAAAGCTTTTAATATTTGTATGGCAGTAATTATTTTAGCTAATGCACGTGACAAAGTTCAACCGTCGGCATTACGAAACTTTTTAATGCTAAAAAATTAACAATGAACTGACTAAGACGATCTACCATTGATTTTGTTACGGCATCAGATAGCAGAAGAACAGGTCTTAACTATACCATCCATTTTAAATTTGTTGCAGGATGTTTTACCGGTTATTAACTTAACAGATGGTGAAATTGCAGAATGGATCAGAGAAGACTATTCAGAGAAAAATGTAGCTATAGACATGTTAAACAGTGGTAAGTTTTTAAATAAGATTTTTAGTGGTCGTTTATCACAACTTTTTGGTAAAAGCAACAACCCCGGTTTCCTTTCGGTTGCGCAATCGAGCTCGTACTGTATTTAAAACTAAAAAAAAAAAAAAACATTTGATCTTTTTAAAAAATTATAAAACCAGTTTTTTTCTTTTAAAAAACCATATTTGTTTTCTTCAATTCGATTTTTTTTCTTAATTTTAATTTCTTCTCTTCTTAGCTGATATAAAAGCTTCCTGTGTTCTTCTTTCTTGTTAAATTCATTCTTATAACTTTCTCTGGCTAAAATCGAAAGAGATTTACTATATCTTTCTATTTCTTTTAATGATTTTCTAACTTCTGTATATAAATTAGTTTGAACAATGAGCTGTTCACATAGAAGATCAGGCTTTGATTTATGCTCTTCCTTTGAATATTTTGTATATTTGGAAGTAGATGGCGTTTCTCTTTCCATTGTGCCTTCAGTACTTTCGTTCAAATTCTTCACAAGTTATGAAATTTTCTTTTCTTTTGTGCTTTCATTGTTTTCTAAAAAATTTGCGACATCGAGTTCATCTTTAACCTTAAATTTGTGTAAGCTTTTGTTAAAGCCAGTAGCCAAGAGCGGGTTTTTTCCATCAAATCAAAAAGTGTCGCAAATTGTTTAGTAGTGTAATTTTTAACCAAAATACATGAGTATGTATGTAGTTTAAAACAAATTAAAAAATTTAATTAATTTATTCGTGCTTGATTCCTTCAAATATAAATATTTCACGATATTATCATGAAATATTTATTATTTTAAACTAAACTACAAAATGAAATGTATGACTGCGGGGAAAGCATATCCATATGGCCATTTCATTTTTGTATAGAACTTTTTTGAGTTGTTATTGCCTTTTGTCTTATTGATTCAATGGAGTTCTAATTTAATCAATTTGGCTTTTGATATAAGACTTTCTAGTTTTCTGTACCAAATTTGGGTAAAATCCACTGATGAGCTATTTGAGCAGTAGTGAAATGGCCATATGGATATGCTTTTCCTGCAGTAATACATTTAATTTTGTAGTTTAGTTTAAAATAATAAATATTTCATGATAATATCGTGAAATATTTATATTTGAAGGAATCAAGCACGAATAAAGTAAATTAATTAAATTTTAAAAGATTCCGAATAATAAATTTTCATTTTGACAAGTTAAAAAATATTTCTCAGTAAAACTAACACGGTTAAAATATTTTTTTTACTTAATACACCCACTTTCTGTTTTCTATTGTTTTAATTGCAATTTAAAATTTTGTCGTGAAAGAAAATTCTAATGACCATTTTTGACAAATTTTAAAGGCAAGAACGCCATACACGGTACGGAAAATTAAAGTAAATTTATATTTGGAGAGGCATTTTTGTCGTCATCGATTTTGACAATACGGATTTTATAAAACAATCAGGCTGAATATCTTTATAAACTTATTTGTTTCACATACTGACTAAATCGATTGGGGCATAGATATTTAGAAGGTGCAATTGGCTATGTTCAGGTTGGTGGGAAAGAATTTTAATACATTAAAAATGTATTAACGATCTTTGTAAGCTCGCACAAATTAATATACGAAACAGCCCAATCGTTTTGAAAGTTTTTTTGTGTACTCGTAGGTGTAGTTTTAGCCACAGACGAAATCAAAATAAATGTTTTTCTTCAAAAAAAGATGTACCTCTATAGTGAAAATGCCATTAGTTTTTATCCACTTCACTAGTTCAATAAAAAATTTGTTTTAAAAAATTAAAGAATCTAATGTATTGCGAAAAATAAGGTGTATTATTATTATTAAGTGCATACACAAAAGCACAACTGTTGCGATTCTTAATTTGTCAAAACAAGTGTCTTGCTTAGCAGTGTACAACAAAAATCACCAGTAAAATAAAAACATAAAAAATGCCTACAAATATGGAATTTTACCATCGGTGGTGTTTGGGGTCATTGTTTGTGTAGAAAACTACAAAATATGACGAACTAATTAAATTAAATTTTATTATTACATTCAATCAATGATTGGGAGGGCAATTAGGTCGTGCGACAATTAAATTTCGTATCTGTTGATATAAATGATGTGCTGCACGTACAGAGAAATGAACTCATACACACACAATAAAAAAATAAAAACAAATATGTTGCTTTAGATGTTTCAATTTCTAGATACATCTTAAAGTGTAACAGTATTGGCGCAAGTGTATTTAGTGATCAAGTTCATAATAAATGCCAGATTCTTAAAACAATGATTTAACGTGTTTTCCCTCAAAACTTAATTTATTACATCATGCTTAGTTAGAAGTGCAAACAACAAGAATAAATACAAATATAAAGTTTCTATCCAGACAATTGCTCAAGGGAATTTTTAGCTCACATTTCTAAAAATAAATTTAACGGCATTCAAAGAATGCTCTCCGATACTGTAAAGAAAATCTAAAGGACGTCAAGTTTCTGTTAATAAAAACAACTTTTATATTGCAAATGCTATTGGACAAGTTTAACCAATTATTTCTGTTTTGTGCGTACAATCACTATCAATTTAATAACGAGTTCTGGCAGACACATTCTAGGCATATTTGCGTTCAATTTTCCAAGCTGATGACTATTATAATCATCTTTCATCTTCCTCATTAATCAGATCGCAGTAAACAAGTGATGTTCATCCCATTATAGATAATTTTAACACATTTTAGAGATTCACTTTGTCGTCTGAATTCCCATATGAATAATGTATTGGTGCTAAAAAGCAACATGATAATGTAAGCAGTAGGTTTGATTAATTTCTTTCATTAACATTCTCCGCCATCTCCACATAATTTAGCAGGCATCATTATTAAACTTGTGTACATCAGACGCCTTTTAATTGTTTGCTGACCAGGCGCCACAAAATTACATGAATCAAGTTAATCATTTCATGATTTTTTTATATCATTTTTTATCTAACTTTTTACATCTAAGACTGTATTCACATGATTTTTTTTTAATTTTATGGTTAAAAATAATCTGGAAAAGAGATTTTGTAATTTCAGAAAGTCCTATTGTTACTATTTCTTCAAATTAAATACATTTATTACGACGGCTTCCTTGTGTCACTATAAAAAAAATTCATGAATTTTTGATGCTTGTTTGGCCTTTTAAAAAACTGATTTTTCTTACTAGCAATTGTCTACTTTTAATATTTCTAGTCTTATTAAATACTAAAATATAATTCGAAATAGAGTAACTAAACACAGTGATAGGAAAATCACACTTTTTTTAAGTTTTTAAACTTAGTTTTTGAAACATAATAACTAAATTTGGTATGTCATAAAAATCAATCGATTTAAAAACAATCGTTCTTTAATTTGTTTTTCTTTTCAAAAATGAGTTTTCATGCATTACACAGTGGGCCCAGTGCCCAGTTTTTGAGGCAATAAATAACCGGAAACAGCTAGACGCTTTCAATTTAGTGGAATTGACTATAATACTCTTTTAATACCCCAGTAAAAATTTAAAGTCGATTGAGCGATGCCGCGCCCACTTCTTTGTTGATAAATGAATTGTGTATCTGAGAAAAATTATGACTTGAAAATGAGTTTAGTTTAATTATTAATTTGACATTAAAGCTTTGGATAAATATTTAATGTCGTCTTTACTACTATAACCAATTTTCTATATAATGCTTTCGACGAGAGCTGTAAAAGTATGATTAATTTTTAAAGTAATTTGTATATCAAGCAAATAGCACTTGCAAAAAAACCGACTTCAAAACAGATTTCATGGGTCTGCTTATAACAGTCCAAAAGTGTGGCCACATAAATTAGGTTACATTAATTATTGGGACACCCTTATATCTCCAAACTATATACTTGTTCAACTGTTTAAAAGTTTGGCAATATATATCAAATTACAGCAACTATAGGGCCCCCCTTTAATTACCAAATTCATTTTATATACTTGCTGTTGTAGTAAATTTCAACCGTATGTCTATAACGGTTGAACAGTTTGCCCATATACATCAGATTATATCAACTATTGTAAAACCCTTTAATTTATAATTTAAAATTTTTATACCTCTTATTATACCAAACAAAGTAGTGATAACGGTATATAACGGTTAAAAAAATACGGCCATATGAAACAAATTACATTAATTTTGGGAACATCCTTTAATTTCTATATCGACGTTCTGTCCAATTTGCAAGGGTTTGTCCATAACGGTTCAAAAGATAGGCCCAAATAAGTAAATCTACATCAATTATGGGACACCCTTTAATTTCTAAACTTAAATTATAAACTCGTTGATATAGCGGGCTTAGAAATGCAGGTGCCTTTAAAGTTTTAGCGTTTTGTGTATAATGGTTAAAAAGTTCGGCCACATAATTGAAATTACATCAACTATTAGGAGTTCAAATTTAATAGTTTATCTTATAGCGGACTTAGCAATACAGGTTTGTAAATTTCAAGCGACTGTCTTCAACTGCTTAAAACTATGTCCATATACATCAAATTAAATAAACTATTGGTGCACCCTTTAATTAATAATTTTCAATATTAATACTTGTTACTATAACGGCCATAGCAATCGAATTTCTCCCAATTTGCAAGCGTTTGTCTATAACGGTTCAAAAGATAGGCCCATATAAGTAAATTTACATCAATTATGGGGGCACCCTTTAGTTTATTTTTATAGAATTTTTGTTATTGGGAGCTGTTGAAATACGCAGTCATTTTAAATTTTACATAAGTGCCCTTCACAGTTCATAATACACGTAAAAAATATGTATGTTGTATTGGGTAACCTTTTAATTTTTAAGATTATGATCTATTTTTTAAAATGGAACCAATCTGTAAGCATAATCTATAATATTTCAAAATCGTATCAGAAATGATTAAGTTCTGCAGGCAGGAACATAAAAAAGGAACATTCAAATCCTTTTTTTTAAGTCGGCTAAAAAATGAATTTGTGATATTTTAAATTCATTTATTGATGATATGGCACATATTTTATATATAATTACTTGAGCCCGATCCGCTTCGCTGGCCCAGAATATATTTTTTTTTACTATGAAACACTAATATTTCTTAAATAAAATTGTATTACTTTCTTCTATTAATTCAACAAATAGCAAAAAAAAATTGTGTACAGTACAGCAAAATTGAAATTCATTTTAATCTTTCAATGTTTTATTACGTCTAATTCCAAATTAATTTCAAATGAGATCTTTTTTAGAATTAGATTTGTCATTTTCCATGGAATTTGATGTCTCAGGGACCCTTAAAAAAATAACTTCTCTTGCAAAAAGAAACTTTTTTGATGGGTAACGGTTCTTTAAATAGACACTAGATAAAAACGGGTTAGACGAATCCAAAGCTCTGTTGAGGCATTAGTTATATTGTGATCTTTAAAATCCAGTATCCAGCTCAGTTTTACATGATTATCATTGGCTTTCCTTTTTTTCCAATTTAAGCTAGTTTCTAAAATTTGCGGCCCATTTATGGTTGGCCTATGTACAGAAATTATTAATTTTCTTCTTATTTGATATCATACGGTTCTTATTAGCATCTCTCTGAAATTTACTGCAGATTAAGTTAACAATATTTTAATTGGTATCGTACAGTTCTCATTAGGGTCTCTCTGAAATTTACTGCAGAATCAATACTTTGATTATTTTTTAACCGAAATTTAACAATATCAGCATTTTTAGGCAATATAAAAAGATTTATATCTAAGAAGGTTGCAGACGGCCGCAGTCCTTTTTTTAAACACAAAAAACTGGTATGAACACTTTTCTTTCAATACTAACGGCTTTTACAATGCGTCACAATAAACAAACTACTACTACTTCTACTCTAAAAAATGTAAAAACTTACCAAAATTATACAAAAAAGATGTCACAATTTAAAGACTCAAATTAGGTAAAACAACTACATTTATGTACAATTTTTTTTAAATACAAATTCTCATACTTTTACTAATATTTTCCATTTTATTATAGTTTATCAACTTTGATAAATATTGTTTATTCATTCATTTTCTTTGTTTACTTCTCAAGTGAAAAATATATGAAAACAAACTGAACAAAAAATCTGACTTTGGCAGCTTCCTGGTTTTAATGTTTTGCATTTAAGTTTCCCAATTTATTAGCTATAAAATACCATTGCTATTTTTTGAAAATTGTTAAAAACAAAAATGGACTTTTTGCCTCAGAAACCAGTCGGGAAGCCCATTGTAGCATTTAAAAATTTTTTTATTTTTGATTTGTGTGTTTAAATCGAACGTTTTTAAATCGATCGATTTAAATCACATACCTGAACATTAATTTGAATAGTCATATAAACGATTCAATCGCTGCCGACATCAAGCCATTTTTAGTGTTAAATATAGGGTGCTAAATTCGGATATGCCGAATCTTATATTTAAAATAAATTGAAAATTATCAAAATATTAACGCAAAGCAAAGAAAGTATTGGCCTAATTTATGTCCGAGCACCACAACCAAGCGACAAGCCTCTGACCAAAATGTGCACAAAGAAAACTTTTCGCACACAGACCGTAGGGCACACTTGCATTGCATCGAAATACTTTCGACAAGAACAGTTGGATGTTTTTATTTTATATACGTTTTCTAATATGATTCATACCATTATCATCTAACTCGGAAGATGAATATATTAGCATTACACATACAGGCTTATGCATGTTCTTTGTTAAATCTAGAGCGACGTAAAACTTAATTTCTACTTTAATAGCTCGATTAAATGGCCATCGACATCTCTCCTTCGACATATATCGAGTTTTCCTTTTGTACGACATCTCATTCGATATCGAAGCGGTAATTAGATTTTTGATT
This sequence comes from Gymnosoma rotundatum, assembly GCA_916610165.2. NCBI lineage: Eukaryota > Metazoa > Arthropoda > Insecta > Diptera > Tachinidae > Gymnosoma > Gymnosoma rotundatum. The sequence continues at coordinate 68,151,925 of OU744338.1, read as the reverse complement.
GATTCAAAAAACTCAAATTAACATTCAATTTAAAATACTATGTATAAATTTAAATGTATTAAAAATGCATGTGATGTTTGATGATTATGCACATTGGGGCAAGGTTAAAATTTATGCAAATAAACATGCTATTTATAACCAACTGGGTATGATTTACAAGCTTAAAGTATGATTTACAAGCTAATATTGTTGTCTCGGGCATGTATAATTTTTTAAGCATTTAAGTTTTATGCCCTTCACCACAAAAAGTGTAAAAAGGATATATCTAACTAAGTTTGTCATTCTATTGAAAATCAGCAAGATCGCCTCTAATTTTTCCCTATCATTTGGAACAATGAAGTAACTCCATAGTTACTCAATAGGAAATTAAAATATAAGAAAAAAACATTAAGTAAACAAATGGCGCTCGCTCATATTTTCCGAGTAATGGGCCTCTGAATTTTCATAGAAAAGTACGACTGTCCACCATATTTTTTAAGATATCAGTATGGCTATCATTTAAGCTTTTAAAGAGAGCTTTCAGGAAATACTAAACTTCCTTAAAAGTGCTTAACCCAATAAAAGCCGATGACATTTTCATGTAAAATTATTTATAGAACTTAGTTTTTCTCTTATTTTTCTTATTTATTAATTCTCTGTCACCTCAAGATCTATCATTTTGATTGGAGTTACCTCACTAAACTAGATTTACATATGTATATGGTGTTTTTAATTATTATTATTATTTTTATTATTAAACTCCTTTGCAAAATCGGATTTTCAATTGCAAAGCGGGCTTAGGAACTTTTCGACAGTAAAAAACGCTATACGCTCTTGTTTGGGTATAGATGTAAGAAAGAAAGTTTCTTATCCATTTTAGGAGTTTTGAGATATTTAGCTGTTATATTTATATTTTTTGCGCTTTGAAAAAAAACATATTTTTTTAAACATATTTATTATTTATTGATTATCAGCCGAATTATGAACAAAGTTTCCGTGCGAATTTTTTTAATTTTCCCTTTCATCCCATTTTTACTGACTGCGGAAAAAAAGAGTAATACCCTCAACAAAAAAAAAAAAAAAAAAATATATATATATATATATACAGTATTGGGCAAAACCTAAGAAACGTTGTCCAATATTAGCTTCTGAGTCAAATTATGTTTAAACGAACATATTTCAATTTAATGTTTTAATGCAGTTTTATTAGTTTCTGTGTCATACAATATTACAAAAAAAAAAAAAAAAAATTTGTAATTATCTCTCACCTAACGGTTCTTTTAGTACAACAACAAAAATTACTCAAAAATTCATTGGGCAAAACCTAAGAAACTTTTTGCTTTTGTACAATAAATTTGTTTTTTTTTAAGATAACGGTAACTTCTTATTTTTTTCGATGATTTCTTATGAAAAAGTGATCTAGTATGCATTTAAAAGCGTGTAACGAATAAATTTCGCATTTAAAATTAAAATAAAATGCAACGTAAAAAATATTGTGAAGCATTTAAATTGAATGCTATAACGCATTATAATGCAGGCAAATCACAGGCTGAAATTGCAAATTTGTTAAAAGTAAGCAAATCAATGGTTTCCAAATGGATAAACCTTTATAAAGATAAAGGAACTGTACTCAATATTAATCCTGGAGGAAGACCTCGTAAAACATCAGTTCGTGATGATAGAAATATCAAGAAAATAATAAAAAAAAACCCCTTCATCTCGTCAAAAAAAATTGTGTCAGAATTAGGCTTAAGTGTTGATGCTAGCACAGTCCGCAGACGGGCGAGAGAGGCTGGATTGAAAAGTTATAAAGTTTCCAAAAAACCTCTTCTTACAAAACGTCACGCAAAAAAACGGTAAGTATTTTTAAGCTTACAAGTCAACCATTAATGCCTGATTGGCCAGTTAAAAAGTGGAAAAGTGTGCTCTTTAGCGACGAAAGCAAATTTAATTTGTTCAACTCGGATGGCATATGTCGTGTGAGACGCAATACTGGTGAAAGGCTTAAACCCCGATATTGTAAAAAAACTGTCAAGCATGGGGGTGGCAATGTGATGGTGTGGACGTGTTTTTCAGGTCATGGTCTAGGGCCGTTCCACAGAATTTCTACCAAAATGGACAGATTTGTGTATAGGGACATTTTAGAAAATAAGATGTTGCCATATGCCGAGTGGAATATGCCACTTCGATGGGTGTTTCAACATGATAACGATCCGAAACACTCATCGAAGTTGGTAAAGGACTGGATACAATCGAAAGGGATTCAATTGCTTGATTGGCCGGCCCAATCGCCCGATTTGAACCCAATCGAAAATTTATTTTCCATATTGAAGAGGAATGTTGGATCGAAACGATTCTCCAACAGAGACGATTTATTTTCGTGTCTGGAAGATGAATGGATACGCATAGATCCAAAAATAATTGATAATTTAATCAAATCTATGCCGCGTCGGTGCGCCGCAGTAATGAAAAATAAGGATTATTATACAAAATATTAAAAGTTTCTTAGGTTTTGCCCAATGAATTTCTGAGTAATTTTTGTTGTTGTACTAAAAGAACCGTTAGGTGAGAGATAATTACAATTTTTTTTTTGTAATATTGTATGACACAGAAACTAATAAAACTGCATTAAAACATTGAATTGAAATATGTTCGTTTAAACACAATTTGACTCAGAAGCTAATATTGGACAACGTTTCTTAGGTTTTGCCCAATACTGTATATGTACATAATTTTTTAATTTACTTTCCAAGCACAACAATATTTGTTTTTCCTGATGATGCTACACAAGGGAGTAGCGAAATTTTAAAAAAATAGAAAATATAAATAAGACCTTGTGCTTGGAAAATAAAATAAAAAATAATTAATTAAAAGGTCAAATAAAAAACTATATTAATATATATGTACATAATTCATACATTAAATGTTAAAAAAAGAAACAAATTACTCGCTAAAACTAGACTAAAAATAAAAGGTTTAATCGCTGTCATTTGTCGAGTCACTTGCTAAAAACCTACTTGCTGAAACTACATTCTCTTTTGCAGCAGTTTATTTTTAGTGCAGTGGCAGATAAGACTTTTCTAACTAGTAAGAAGAAGTGGTGGATATGACCATTTTGCTTAACTTTTTCAGTTATTTCCATCTGAAAATAAGTCTTTTAAGCTTTGTACAAAAATCAAAAACTCATTTACGGGTCCGAATCTGCCCCTAACTCAATTTTGGCGATTTTGAATTTTTTTTTAGGAGGACAGTATTGTGATCTTAAAGAAATGATGAATTCCAATTCTATTCATCTTATGCATTTTTAATCTCTTCAAATAAAATGATACCACAATGGTATAATATAAAAATTAATAAAAAGTTACAAAATTTATTCAATAAATAGGCCAATAATTGAAAAAAATATTAAATTAAAAGCTAAAATTAACATTCTAAACCTTAAACCACAAAGCTTAAAGTAAATATGTGTATATTCCATTAAACAAGGGGATTTCCTATTACATTTGCTGTTTGCAAGTATAACAAGAACTCATACTAAATAACTTCTAAAGTTTACTGCGTTAAAAGAGGCTGAAGTATAAGTAAATCAATGTGACGGATGGTTTCTCATAGACATTGACATGAACGTGTTAGAATTTCGTTAGGCTTGAAATATTGATGCAACATTTTCATTTATAGAAAGATAATATAATATTTCTAATTCTATTTTTAAACTTATTCTTGCATTAAATAGTTTATATTTAGTTAGGAATGTTACTCTCTGAAAAAAAAAAATAGATAAATTGCTTGCATGTTCGTTATTATATGCAGAAATTTTAATAATTTTCCTCTATAACGAACATGATAAAAAAATGAAAAATATAATTATAGATATTTATATAAAAAATTTTTAAAAATACAGCAAAGCTCTAGAGGCGATTGTAAAATTTGAATTTTTTCCAGATGTGTTTTTATAACTTTCACAACAAAAAGTGTAAAAAGGGTACATCTAAATTTATCATTCCGTTTGTAATTTCTATAATATCAATTTCCGACCCTATTAAGTATATATATTCTTAGTCCTAATGCATAGCGAAGTCGATTGAGCGATGTTCTTCTGTTTGGCCATATAGTGCAAGGGCACTAGATGAGCTAGAGAAAATTAAATACGGCAACAGTTTCGAAAAGTTTCCTATTCAAAATCAGAAAGGATGATCCATGTCCTTCGAGGCAGTGCGCAAAACACCACGCCTGCATCTAATTTTTCTATATCGTTTGTAAAAAATCTAGTTTAGTGAAGTAAGTCCGATCAAAAAAAAATATATATATGGGGCTATTAAGAATTAAAAAGTAATAAAAAAAAAAAAATCAAGTGAAAAAACTGACGAGTTATCGGCTCCTGAACTTTTTATACAAAAGTACGATTGTGCACCATATTTTTTAAGATATAAATATTGGCATCATTTAAAAGCTTTTGGAGAGATCTTTCATAAAATTAATTGCTTAACCTATTAAAAGCCGATGACATTTCTATTTAAAATTATATGCAGAACTAAATTTTTTTCTTATTTTTTTATTTTCTGTCACCCCAATATTTGTTTTTTTAGATTGCAGTTACTGCACTAAAGTAGATTTACATTAATGGTGAAGGTCAAATAAGATTCGGCATAGCCGAATGTAGCACTCTTACTTGCAGACGAGGTAAAAAATAAAACCTGTTTGATATTGATGATAGTTTCGTTTTTACTGTTTAAATATATGGGTTGGCTTAATTGCCAAAATAAATACAACATTTTTATATGTACATCACTCGAACTAGGTTCTTCAATGGTCGCCCAACAATTCCGCGCGAACACAATACTACCACAAAAATCTATCCAAACAGAGAGCAAAACATGTCACACACGCACACACACACACATAATAACTCTCAGGCATTTTATAAAGAAATAATAAGCTTTGAATATTTTAAGGCAATTGCAAAATAGGTGGCATATAATAACGTCCAAGGACAAAATGTCCATCAGCGTAGAGACATAACGTCCATTGACATTATAGGTATATTTTTTGGTATTCTGTATACGAAAGATGGAGCGATTTTATAAACTGGCTTGCAGAAAATTCTTTTAAAGCGAGGCCGGTGTTGGTTATACCAAAGAGGGAAGCACTTTTGCTCAATAAATGGCAAACTGTTAAGGTGATAAAAATTTGTATTAAAATAACTTTAAGGTAACTTTAACCTGCATCTTGTGGTAATTTCTTTTTCCAAAACCGATAAATCGTTCTAGAGTTAATATGGCTGGTTTAATTTTTGCCACGCCCCTAGAAGAATCTGGGGGTGATCAAAAAAACTAAGTTCGTCATATACTTTCAACTTTTTATAAGGCAGGTAAAAATTTTTTATAAACAAGTGTTATGTATTAGCAATCCTGATGTCGGCTTATAACTGACCTTCGTAAAAATAGATGATGAAATTTCTGCAACTATTTTTAATAAAATTTATTTGATAAGGAACCTAAAAAACACTATTACGTTTTAAATCATTCAGGTGATTTTAACCACAACTAAATAAACAATAATTATTTTCTTCTCATATATGTATTTTCAAAAATTTTAAATAAAATATATGTTTTCTTTATTAATTAATTATGCACTAGGATGGTTTTCAAAATAAAAATATTATTTCTTTTATATTTTTGTTTTTTTATTTTGCAATATTTCGCCACACCGTTGCACAGAGGTGTATTTCGCCAATCTACCCGGACATTAGGCACGCAGCATCTTCATCATTTAGTGAATTTTTAAGGTTTTACTTTAGATTTGTCGCTTTAGGACACTGTTAAAATCGATAAAGTTGAATAATACAATTTTATTGACTTACGAGTATAACGGTTTCAAGAGGTTTGAAATATTTTTTTTTTGTGGCTAAACGAATAATTGTTTTGTATTGAGTTTTTTTTATAAAATTATATTTACAGCTACTTACAGTACACTGCATAATTTGATCTTTTAAGTCCTGTAACAATAATATCAGTAGGAAGTAAAAAAATAAATTGGTATAATTAAATACAGAAAAGGATCTAGTTTAAGAAGAAAACTTTAGTTATTTAAAAAATTAATATTAACATAAATAAAAAAAAAGAAAAGTAAAATATACAGCTTTTTTCATCTCACAGCTTATTGATGCATTTACCTCTTTCGGTAACGATACTTTTAGAATGCGTTGTCTAACGAAAATTTATTTTTTATTCTACTTTTTTACTTTTCAATATGATTGGCACTTAATTTATGGTCATAGTTTGTCAGTAATATGGTTAATTTCAAGAAAATTTAAAATGGGTCCACGCACAACATTAGTGCAGAAAGAATTGGTAGTAAATCATTTTAAAAACGGTCACTCGCAGCGGAAAATAGTTGAAATGTTGAATAAAAAAAAAAGCTTAGACGTCGCAAAAAATTATCGAGTGCTTCGTTCGTTAAAACCATTTAATTAACAAATGTAGAGAAGCACCAAATAAAATGTTTAATAAACATGATGAGTGTTATGTTGTCAGAAAAATTAAAGCAAATACAAGGCTCTCATCTCGCAAACTGACTTTCGATATTCAATATGACCTGGGCAAACAATGCTGCGTCGAAACTTTTCGGCGTGTTCTTCGTGACCATGATTTTAATGGTCAAGTTGCACGCAGGAAGCCTTTCATTAGCGATAAAACCAAAATAAACAGGCTCAACTTCGCTATAGAACACGATTCCAAGGACGATCTATTTGGATTGCAGTTATCTTAACCGATGAATCTAAATTTAATAATTTCCGCTCGGATGGTAAGTCCTACGTATGGCGAAAACTTAACACCGTGCTTAATAAAGAATATTTAAAGGAAACAGTTAATCATGGTGGCGGCAGCGTCATGATTCTGTATGTCGACTGCTGGTACTGGGAGTTTAGAGTTTATTGAAACAACCATGGACAGTTTGTTGCAGAATGCAGATAATCTGGATATAAGATCAAACTTTCGATAACGATCCGAAACATAAATCAAGAATTGTAAAGTTTTGGTCAATTTATAATTGCCCTCACTTAAGGATTACGCCACCTCAGTCACCATTTAGGAAAAAACATAAGGCAACGCGAGTTTTCAAGCAAAAATGGTCTATAGGAATTGGAGTGGTAAAATATTTTGCCCAATTTAATGCGAAAACTAGTTGCATCTATTCCAAACCATCTCAATTCTCTTATAGACAATCAACTATACCAGAAAAAGTATTGAAAATATAAATTAGCAAACACAACTTGAAACTTTTCAATACTAAAGGTAACCGCATAAAATAAGCTGTGAGATGAAAAAATCTGTATTTTTAATTTTTTTACTTTTAGGATATTTAAATGTTAATTTTTTAAATAACTGAAGTTTTCTTGTTAAACTAAGCACTTTTCTCTATTAAATGATATTAATTTGTTTTTTTAATTCCTGCTGGTTTAATTGTCAGGGCTTAAAAAATTTAATTATGCAGTGCATAAATTAATTTAAAAAAATTTAGTTTAGTTTTTATAAAAAATTTCGTTCGCAATTAAAAAAAAATTTGTTTGTTACTTTTTGGTAAAATAAGAGGTTTTTGAGAGTGAAGGCAGTTGCGATCCTAAAAATGTTTCAATTCACTATAAAATTTTTGATTTCTTTTTTAATACTGCAGAAAAAAATTTTTGCGATTTTTTTTGCTTATCTTGGATATCGCTGGTCTCATGTAAAAAGGCCCTAACTCGACTTTTTATGAAATTCAGTTTTTTCGTGATTCCATTACATTTCATGCATATACACCTCGTCACAAAGTTTGAATACAATAGTATCAAAAATAACGATATAATATTACATTGTGATAAATACAGTTTCTGTTATGTTTTAACCTTCTCCTGTAAAATCACAATTATGCGAGTTTAGGGCCTTTTTACATGAGACCAGCGATATGTAGATACAGCAGAAATCTTTTTGTAAGTGATAAAATGTTTTGGTTCTTAATAATTTTAATTTTTACTTAATTATAAGATATTAGGGAAATAAATAAATTTTTGCACAATTGGCCAGTTTTGTTCGTTTCGTTATCTACTTCTACAATGTATGGCCACTTTAGGAAAGCATAACATGGAATAAATCAGCAATTTTTTTGTGATCATTATAAGCGCTTTTTCATAATTATATTTTAAATACACAATTAATTAAGTTATTATTTTATAATTTACTTGAATATTCCTTCTTATAGATATCAAAATCAACGATAATTTTGTTTATTAATTGAAAATACCTAATGCCGGGAAAAATGTACTTCCTTTTTTTTCCGGTTCGCGCTATTTCGTCGACGCAACCTTGGTGCATGTTCAAACACCATTATCTATGAAAATTGTAACACAGCCAATTTATATACCTTATAAAAAAAGAACAAAGGTATCTTATTGAAAATATTTGTATTCGGCACATGAAAGTTATTTATTTACTGGCAGTGTCCACGATTTCGTCTGCGCTTCTTTTCTTATCTTAAAAGAAAAAAAAAATAAATATAATTTCCAGAGTTAGTGTTAAAAATGTTCCATTTAAAAAAATAAAATGTGCAATACCGGTAAAATTGGGTGCTTTCACACTTGTATCTCTTATTTTTTTACGAAATGACTTATGTTTTATTAAAAAGTATTCTATATTGGAACCAAGGTTTTAAGGGACCTCCTCACAAAATTTTTGTTCAAAGCTATTCAGTAGTTTCTACGTGATGCGAACACAGACAGAGAGATAGGTGTTTGGTATTCTATATCGATTACTTTCTACACCAACAACAACATTTTCAGAAAACTGTTTTACTATATGTATGTTGAGATTTTTCTAATATAAAATAAAAATATTTTAGAAGCTTATAGTAACTTCAACGATATGGGAACGTTTTTAAAAATAAGTACGTATACATTAATGTGACAACTAAAATAGTTTTTTTTTAATTAAAAAGAATTTTTAAGGGATTTTGTGACATTACGTCAGATATTTGCAGTAGATTTATTTATTTTCAAAAAACCAGTAACCATCATATTTCCTTTGGGTCAAGCTTCGCCACAAGCTATTTTATCGCAAAAGTTTTTAATACTTGTCATTATTAGCCTATTCGTAGCATATCTGCAAGACTTGCATTTTTACAGCGATTTTTGCTACCAAGCGTGAGTGCCTTTTTTTAAACGTACATACATACTTATGTACATACATATATATATAATAAATTATTTAAAAATTAGATTTGTAAATCGCAAAAGCTTTTATTTAACAAGGGTGCTATATTCGGCTAATGCAAATCTTATATACCCTTCATCATATGATATAAACACAACTGGGACGAACGACGAATTTCGCAAAGCACTACGAATTCGGCATTCAACCATCTTTTTCGTCGATTTAAACTCAATTAGGACGACAAAATTATTTATTAATAAATTTAAAAATATATGTTCGTTTATATATGCCACTTGCTAGAGTGACCACGTATTTAAAAAAAGAAACATTAATTTTTATATGGTTTTTATTTGAAATATTTTATAAATGAATTTGTATTATTTCTTCTTTCAGTTTTTGTATAGCCAGTAGAAAAATGTAGAATTATGATAGTAGAGAATAGTTCTTGTTAGTATATGTAAATATTTCGCTGTCAACCAACACTTATGTATAATAAATAACGACCCTGTATCTAAATAGAAGTTACAACTGATAACTATCTTGTAAATATAAGTATACGGAGAATACTCACGAAGGTTGTGGTGAATCAGAAAGTACATTTGATTCTGCCGGTATCTAAGCTTTACTATTACCTATAGAATTTATCACAATTAACAACGAACTTAAGCCAAAATTAAAAACATAGAAATAATAATTCATATAAAGATTAACTGCCGTATTCATAAAATATTTAAATCGATAGTAAATAAATTTTAATTGTGCTTGATTCCTTCAAATATAAATATTTCGTGATATTTCATGATATTCTCATGAAATATTTATTATTTTAAACTAAAAAAATTAAATGTATTACTGCGTGGAAAGCATATCCATATGGCCATTTCGCTACTGCTCATGTAGCTCATTAAAGGATTTCACCCAAATTTTGTACAAAAAACTTAAGAGTCGTATATCATTTAATCAATTTGACTTTTGATATAAGACTTTAAGTTTTCTTTAAAAAAATCGGGTAAAATCCACAGATGAGCTATATGATAATAATAAATATTTCATGAAAATATTGTAAAATATTTATATTTGAAGAAGTGAAGCACAATTAAAGTAAATAAATATTAAAATTGATTTTACGATAAATTTGTATGGAAAATATGTTATAAAACGCATTTCAAAGTTATTTATTTTTATGATTATGGCAATAATAATTGAACATAATAAAAATAGAAAAAAATTAAATATAAAACATATCTTAAAAATGTATATTTTTTTAGAAAGAAAATAAATTTGTAATTAATAAAATAAAAAACTTTAAAAATAAACAGAAAAACGGTCCCTCATGGACATAAAAAATAGAAATAAAACTATCGCAGAGCTCGTTAGGCACACGAATTTCGTAGACGAATTGATTTTGCGAATTTTCATATATACAAATGTATTTTATTTTTTTCGATGAATATTCGCAACGCAAAATTCGTCGTTCGTCTTAGAGGTGTTTTGAGCAATGTATGTATAAAAATAAATAAAGTAGGCATAAGAAATCCTTTCTTTTCTATTGAAAAAATTTTATTCTAAAATACTAAGCTTTGATCAACTCAATAAATGAAAATGTGGCTGTATACAGGAATACAAACGAAAATTGAATTGAATTGAATGCTTTGACCGCTGCCTCGAAGAACATCGATTGATCTTGTAGATTTTCAATAGCAAACTTTTCGAAACTATGTCTGATCAATTGGCGGATCCATATTTTTTTTTAAATTTTCTGCTACGTTTGAAGGACCTGTAAAGTTTGAATAGCAGTTTGCTACCAACCGTGAGTTCTACTATAATTATACCACAAAGTGGAAAAAGAAAAAAAAGAAAAAAAGAAAATAGCAAGATTGGCCCATGTCCTTAGAGGCGGCGGGCAAAGCACCACGGCTGCCTCTAATTTTTCATATCATTTTGAAAAATGAGAGAATTGAACAAGCAAGAGTTCTATATTCGGCTATGCCGAATCTTATTTACCCTACACTATCTATATAAATTTAGTTTAGTGATGTAACTCCAATCAAAAAAGCAAATATTGGGGTGACAGAGATTTAAAAATAAAGATAAAAGATTGGTACTGCATATATATAATTTTACATTAAAATGTTATCAGTTCTTAATGGGTTAAGCATATTAAAAAATTTAAATATTTTCTTAAAGACTTCTTCAAAACTTTTCAAATGGTACCCATATTGATACTTAAAAAAATTTGAAAATTTCAGAGCCACACAACTCGGATAATATGGGAGCGCCAACTTTTTAACTAATGCTTTTTTTCTTATTTTTTAATTTTCTATCGCCCCATATATTTATTTTATTTTTTTTTATTGAAGTTACTTTAATATTCCAAATGACTTTAAAAATTAGAGGTAGGCGTGGTGTTTTGCCTGCTGCCTCGAAGGAGATGGACCGATCTCGATGATTTCCAATAGATTTTCTTTCGACACTATATCTGATCGATCGACATATTTATTTAGTTTTTTTTTATTTTTTTTTTGTGAAATACTTGGCAAACTTGGCAAAATAATTAACGCATCAAGAGCCGATGGTATTTTTATATAAAACTATATAAACACGGTGTGCTTCGCTACTCTAGGAATACTCTTCCAATCCAGCATGTTGTTTTTATTAAATTATGCACTCCAATTTGGAAGTTACTTTTACTTCAGTTACTTTCCACTCCAAATTCAGGGCTCTGCATGCTCTTACGCTCCAGATGCATGAAGATATTTTTTTACTTTCTACGGGTGGTACCACGCCTACTGTTTCAATCCAGACAATTTTCTCTCCAGACATCAGAATTACTTGTGCAAAATTTCAAGACTCTACCTACTGTAATAAGTTTACGATAATAATTGATCGTTTTGTGTGGAGTTTACCACGTCCACTATTCCAATCCGGTCTGTGTTAAAGTATTGTATATTGATATGATTGTTACTAGTGCTTAATTGCATGAGTTTCCCTCTAATAGTTCTCTAGCTATACGGTAAACATTTTTTTCTTTGTAGAGGGACCACGCCCGTTATTCCAATCCAGCAATGTTATACATATTAATAAATAAGTTATTTAAACAAGGTTTTCAAGGTTTTACCATTATAGTTACCATATGCCACGCCCACGAGGTATATCAAAAAATCACCAAACTGTGGAAATTTCAGGAAGATCGGTCAACTAGCTATAGCTGTCCGATTAAAAAAACACTTTTTGTGCTATGGAATTGAAAAATTGAAACGTTCTAGAAAAAATTCTACTAATAATTACAGCAGCCCTATTTTGTATTGAAAATTGAAACATTCACAAGAAACTAAATATGTTATTGCTTAAAGCACAAATTGCGAAACTTGCAACAAGGTATAAATGTATGTATAGCAGCTAGAACAATTTATATTTTAATAAAATAAACTTATATTATTATATGAATATGGCAATAATTGTATATCTATAGTTAAGATTTTACTTATCTCTACATAATAGTTTCGCTTTGAAAACTGGAATAAATATTAGACGTTCCAATTAAGTTTACAATTTTTTCGGAACTTTGTAATCAAAGCAGTATTTGTTATGGCGAGGGATATTAACTTTAGGATTTGTGTGAAACACCGCTGTTGTTCAAGTAACTGGAGAATGGTGATGATTTTGTACTGTTCAGTATAGAACATTGCGAGGCACCTGTGCGATCAATTTGTTCCTTACTATTTTTAATAAGATTTCTTGCTGATAGTCCAAGTGGAAAAACTTTCCTTCACAAAATTTACCATATTTCATTAGACGATGTGTCTACTGTATTAGATAAAACCTGTGTCTGAATTATTTTTGAAATTCCAGGTAGGATGCATATCGGTCCAAATAACGTATTTGAAAATAAGGCAAAAAACAGTTCTTCGCGTGGTCATGCGCATACATGTGTAGACAGCAACTGGTTGGTCAAGCGCACTTTCGTTTGGTTGCAATAGTGTTTTATTTCAGTTTTTTTGCCATCATCTCTAACATCGGCTAAATAAATTTTTGGAAAATAGAATACTATTGTTATATCTTTGATGAATTGACATACTTAACGGTTAAAATAGCAATAGAATTCTGAGTTTTGATTTAGCTATATGACTAAAAACTCGTTCCACTTCCGCATTAGACGAGGCATGCATAATAATCGCAAGGCAAACTCAGCTATTTCTTTGAAAATTTTATTTCCAGCCGAATTTTGATATTCAAAAGCTTCGTATCAAAAAGATATTATCTATTAGATTATTCCATTTTATAGCATTTATATTATTAAGCTGATTTATAATTGTTTCCATTATTTCCGGGCTATAACCCAGTTGTTCCAAATATTGACAGAATTCCTCTTTTTTTTATAAAAACGTTATTTACTGATAATTTATCAGTTTTTTTTTTAAATGTCCCGATTTTCTGGTAAACTGAAATGACAGTTCCCATAAGTTAAAAAAAAGTTTTTAATGGCCCACTTAAAATTTTTTTTGTTATCTACTTTTAGATTAATTGTTATAACAGTTAAAAAAATAAACAAGGCAGAGACGGATAATCTATGATTAATATAGCACAGTTAAGCTTACTTTGTAACAAACAAAACTTATTGTAGCTTAAAAAAAACTCTAAAAATCCGTCGAGTAAAATTTTTTCCAGCTAAAAAAAACCACATAGCGGGGTTTTTTCTAACTTCCCGCTTTTCATAACAAAAAACCAACAGTTCTAGCAGGAAAACCATCGTTTTGGCAACACTGATGCTAATGTCCCATAAATTTCATTTTCAAATAAAAATGCAATTTATTTTTTGGTTTGGAATAGCAGATATCTAAACGTATTTCGCCGGTTGCTAAAGCCAGCTTATCAGGAAACCTTTATTCAAATTTTTAGAAAAGCCAAAAACATTTCCTTTAAGTATAAAAACTTTAAAAATAGAAGCCAATACAGAAATGTTAAGGCTTTAACAAAAATTATCAAAAAAAAAACACGATTTTATTTTTGCTTACATTCCTTTCTGCTTTAGGTTGGTTACATGCCGACTCTCAATGCAGACGTAAAGGCCCAACTATAATGTGCATAGCTTTAGCTTATGTCAAAAATCCAACGAAAAGCCTGTCAAATGCTTAGGAAACTTATTTAATAAATTTATGTGGCTATAATGTACCTACATAAATTTAGTAACTTATTTGCCACAGTTGCACATTTATGTTTGAATTGTACTTTTGCCAAAAATAATTTCTATATAAATGAACAAAATTTTAAAACGAAAAGGCTTTAAAGAAGATACATTATATATTTAATAACATTCATATACACATTTACATATCCGGTTCATGTTCTAAGAAAAAGTTAAAAAAAATTATTACAAGTTATTTTCTTTTTTGTGTTTGTGGCCAACTGTACTAAAAAATGCAACGATGTTTATCGCTTATATCGTATACATATGTGTGTATAAATACAAATTTAATTTAAATATATTATATTTGTAAAAAGTTAGCCATAAAGAAAAATTTTGTTTTTCTACATTTTCTATTGAATTAAAAATTTAACAATTTAGGTCTTGATTAAAATTTTTCTTTATCAATGTGTAACACAAAGCACAATCAGCTGTTTCCGTACGGAAAGTGCGATCAGTTTCGTACCTTGCATAAAGAAATGAAATTTAACGAAACTTGACAAAAAGTTATCTTATATACATTATAGTTTACCACATACAATTTAATGTATTTGCACAGTTGCATAAGTTGTGTTATGCACATTATAGTTGGGCCTTAAGGCGTATTAAAAATAAAAACAACAGAGTTATTTTTTAATTTCTCAAGAGAAATAAAATACAATAATAGTGATGCCAACAGTTTCACAAGCAATTGCATACTCGTATAATATTTATTTGTAAAATTATTTTGGGAATTTTTATAATATTATTTATTATATTATGCTAATATCCAATAAGATTTTCAAATAAAAATGCAATTTATTCGTTGGTACGGAATAGCAAAAATATATTTTTAAGCAGAAGATATAATTTAGGCAATAAGCTTAAATTTTCTTCGCCTTTATGAGCATAATTCAAAATGTAGAAACGTTTATATCTGTTTTAGAACAATTGGAATTGTCAAAGTTTGTAAATATCATGGAGTATTCGTAGACCATAACTTCAAGTAACGACACTCGATATATACAAAAAATTGATCAAAGCTACCAAACAAGAAATAATACTGAAGGAAAATTCCATATAAGGAAATTTTCAAATGAATACGGAAGGAGCTCCCTGTCTGTGATGCTGCCAAAAGTTTTGAATAGCGTACCGACAGAAGTGACGACCAGGGCTAACAACAATTGTATGTCACGAAGGAAAATTTTCAATATTTTTTTATGGGCCACCAATGAAGTCTTCTGATATTTATTTGTTTCGTGATTTAAACTTGAACTCTGTTTTGTAAAAAAAAGAAATTAGAGATGGAGTTCCATTTTGTTTTTCATTTGCATTAGTATAGTTATTGTTCACTGTCAACAAATTGTATCGCCGAGTACCGAATACAAAACCGATTCTCTCTTTTCCACCCGTAATTTGCTATCAAACTCAATGTTTGCCTTTCAAATGTTCGCTCGTCTAAAGGGGGACTAATGAATGTTTAATTTTTTAATTTTTATTTAAATTTACCTGCAGAAAAGCCGCAATGGCTTCGCAAGGTTTATTTATGTAAGTGCAAATTGTATTATTAATCATTAATGTCAAAAAAAAAAAATAAATAGTAAATAAATAAATAATAATAATAAATAATAAGTCTCATACAAAAAAATCACACGTCTTCGTAATCACTATGTTTTTAATTGGCCTCACAGTAGATTGCTTTTTTAATGAAAACTTTTGCTGGGTTAAAATTTTGCAAGTACGAGTTCGCAGGCATTTAGTATTGACAAATCAGATTGGGACGATGAAAGAAATTATATGCAATGGAATATTTATTTTTATTATTTTTTTATTTAATTCAATGTACTAAAGAGTTATTCACATGTGATTCAATATCAGCATATAAAAAAATTATTCAATTGAAATATTTGTTTGTTTATGTCCTGTACTGATAAAAAAGAGAACAGAAATATTGAATTACTATTAATTAATAATATAAATAATTATAAGATTTGTTTCAGAGATGTTATTTAAAACTTAATTTTGTCTCAAATTTAATATTATTTAGAAAATTGTTTTGGTTAAATCTAAAGTACGGCAGTTCTATTTGCCTTTAACTCGTTTAGAATATTTTTAATATTGAGGGTCGACGCTTAGAATCTCATGCTTCTTCAGTGTATGATACCTATTATGAATGTAAGTTTGTTTGTTGGTTTGTTTTATATGTATGTATAGCCTATGTCGTTTTGATGATATTTTTTCTACAAATTTCATAAAATACTGAACTACGAATTTAATTTCAAACCTCCTTCCAATACATCTACGACTTTATATATGGCAATTGCTATGCAAAGTATGTATTAGTTCATTTAAACATTGCGAAATTATAACACTACAGAGATATCTAGACATGCTCAATTTTCTAAAATTTTCTTCAAAAAGAGGAGACATTTTGAGTATATAACGCGTGCTCTTAAAGTGGGAAAAACTAAAATGGTCTACGGGGGGAACAATATGAAGTGTCTTTCATCGTGGGTTGAATCGATGGAACACACATAAGAATAAGAAAACACTTGTTTTTAACAGGAAAGAACATTGTAGTCTGAATGCCATTTGCGCCATTCTATACCAGCTTGAAATAAACATAAAACAAAAAAAATTTTCTAAATTTTTATCTATTTATTTCATTTATTTAGATTGTAATGCAATTATGTTTAATTTTAATTACATTGTGCACTAATTTTTAACAGCCTTGACAAAAAAAAATTTAAAACAAAAAAATAAAAACGATAACTTTAGATGTTATAACACCTTACATTACTTTGACATAATTCTGATTTGAACATAATATAGATTTATCTAATACCAATAGCATTTTCAGGCATGTCATGGAACTCAATTCCGATCGAAAGTGAAATTGCAAAAATACTTCGGAATGAAACCACTTTTTCATATCAAAGTGGAATTTAGTTTCTTTAAAATTTTGTTATTTGCGAGTTTTAAATTTACTTTAATGATGTGCTCAGATCAGATTGAGTAGCTCCATTAGCAATGTTTTGGTAGCTTAGAAAAGTAGGCAGGGCATGTTACTTCTGAATATATATTGACACTATTAAACAGAAAACATTTTATTTTTTGACTGCCGCAGGAATTGAACCATGACCAACCAGATTTGTTGTCAACACGCTTACCACCATGACCAGAATATATTCAAATGTTCTGTATATAATCCTACTTCCGAAGCGCAAGGATTAGCTCCTTGAAAGCAATTTATTTTAGAAACATATTAACAATACATAATTAGTTTTAAAGCATTTATTTCATTACCTTAGGGGTAGCGCAGCAGCCGGGTTTCAGCTAGTTCTATTTATACGTATGTATATGTATGTATTTTTATTAGATTATATGTATTCAAAAAACTAAAATAATGAACAAATTTTTTAATTATACTTCGTTTGTGTCCCACGAAAGATTGATAAGACACTTTCTTAATATTCAATAAATACTACGAAGTGCCACAAAATCAGTCATAATGATAATATTTTATTTTATAATTTTTTAAATGACATTTTAATTTTTTTATTTATGTTTCTGAACCGTTTATTGTTGTTATTATTTTAAATTTAATATTGTTTAGCTTTGTGATACATGTGACATTTACAGCCCGATTCTGTACACTTGATAAGTTCAAAACATTGAGTACTTATCAACTTTTGAATATTTATCAAGATTTGGTATTCTACTACAAAAAATAAAAGTTTTTTAGTTGATAATTTGTCATTGGTATTGATAAGTTTTTTTTTTATTATGTGTGTGTATATTTAAATTAGTTAAATCGTGCACGCTTCATGCAAATATCAACATAATGGATTCTTGTTTAAAATACATGAACAAATTTACGTATCCTTTTTTAAAATTGGAAGAAGAAATAATTGTGTTCATGCTGATTTGTGGAGACGAAGAAAATAAGGAAAAAAAGAAGACTTACAAAGATTACGTGACTCAAGCGATCCTTTTCAGTTGTTCAATAGTTTCGCAATATACATCAAATTACAGCAACTATAGGGTCACCCTTTATTTTAAAAATTCAAATTATATACTTGGTCTTTTAATAAATTAAGCAATCAAGTTCTTTTAAATTTCAATCGTCTGTTTATAACGGATCATTAGTTTGCCCATACACATCAGATTATATCAACTATTGTTAAGCCCTTTAATTTATAATTTAAAATTTTTATACTTCATATTATACCAAACATTCTGTCTACACGGAGAAAAGAGATTCGTCGTAAGAACCGAATTTGTTGCCAATCGAATTTGGTCGGTTGTGGTTATTATCTGAAATTCGGTTAAGAGGACTGAATAAATACGGTACTTCCAATTATTTTAAAAATTAATTCGATAGTCAATAAAAAGTATTATTGTGAATTAAATTAAGCAACGATATTTTTTATATTTGTCTTTATTTAGGATAAAAAAAGAAAATAAATAAAACATTTCTTGACTGTAACAATAACTTTTACCTAAGTACTCCCACTTCCTCACGCTTTCATGCTTTACACTTTTGACTCCATTGTCTTCTGTCTTACATTCCACTCTGCACGCCTTTCAACTGCAAAGTAAATACAACATTTGAAAACCTATTTTATTTACACATGTTTCGAACTCACCTCTTAACGTTATTGGAGAAATTTTCACAACTTTCAATAAATCTTATTGCATATTTTATTATAAAGTTAATATTTTTCAAATTTTAATATTTTGTACATAAATTTTATTTTTATTATGTCAAAAAACGAAGAAGAAAGAACGCAATCGATATTTGTAATTCTAACTTCCAATATTTGGGTTTCGGAACTAAAGTGCTGAATAAGTTTCGTTGCATCACCCAATAACTAGAATAGGTTTTAGTACAGACACAAATTGGGCAGGAACACTTTGTTAACTGTTGTTGCGACCAACATTTAAGATCTAGTATTCTGTCCAATTTGCAAGCGTTTGTCTATAACGGCCCATATTAGTAAATTTACATCAATTATGGGGGCACCCTTTAATTTTTAGATTATAGTAATGCGCAGTCGTTTTAAATTTTACAGAATCGCCCTTTACAGTGCATAATACACGTAAAAAATATGTATGTATGTGGAATGGGGAAACCCTTTAATTTTTAAGATTATGAACTGTTTTTTAAACGGTACCAATCTGTAAGCATAATCTATCATGTTATTAAAAATTTTCAAAATCGGTGCAGAAATGTCTGAGTTCTGCAGGCACAAACATAAAAAAGGAACATTTAGTCGAATTGTATAACCTCCTTTTTTTTGAAGTCGGTTAAAAATACTTACTTAGCCATAGTTTTGATTTTTCCAATAATTTAATTTAATAAATTTAATTAAAATTAACTGTCAATAGAAATTCACCACACTGGTGAATTTCAAAAGCTTTTTATTTATCAATGTTTCCACAGAATACCAACTGAACTTTTAGTTGATAAAAATCTTGATAAAATATCTTGATAAAAAATTTAACAAGAATTCACAGAATTGGGCTGTTAATTTATATTAATAATCGCCAAACAAAATTTATATACTTAACTTTTGAAATAAATTTCTAGATTAAAATTAAATGTTTGTAGACTTCTGAACACTATATCGAGAATAACTTTTTAAATAAACTTTTCTATTATTACTATGCAACCCTGTTTCTTTTAAAGTGGTATAAGTCTTCTTTTTCAAAAAACTAAGTTAATGGCAATTTTAATGAGCTATAGACTCCTTTCTCTTAATAGTTGTTAGAGTTCTATCTTGACATAAATTAAACAAAAACAGTTTTGCCGTTAATTTTAACACACAAATATTTCTTTTAAAAGTGGAATAAGTCCATTCCTAACAAGTTTAATTAAAAAAAACTTCTATAATTTTTTTTTTAAACGAAAGTTCAATTATACACTGCCCAAGAACTTTGTCTCAACTAAAACTCTACAAGAGGCAATATTAAACAGAAAAAATATGGACTTCAATATGCTAATGTTAAAGAAAACTAAGTATATAAAATCTTTTTCTTATGTAAAGACGAAGTAATTTACATTTTTATGTTTTTAACACAATTGAAATAAACTCTTATTAAATTTGGTATTTGTGTATATAATCTTCGCTTTAACTGTCACCTTTTACATTTAAATTTATTTTATTAAAACTTATGTCTACAATAATACTGACTTAAATTTGCATTTATTTTTATTTATTCTAAAATGTTATTTTTGAAAGTAGTTAAAGTTCATGTGCAACCAAAAAAATCGGTTATTTTTCCCAAATTTTTAGTATTAATAAAATTTACAAAGTGTATAGTGTAAAAGACGTCAAAATTTTGGCCAATATTTTTAAATTGATTCAAACGCAAGCCCCTTAATATCTCAATATATGAAAAAATGGACTTATTCCACTTAAAACAAACACCTCGCAAAAAAAACAACAAAATTTAGTAGATTCATGAAATTTAGAGTGTTATCAATTAATTTAGTACAATTAGCTTAGAAAAAGAAACATTAACTTTTTTATTTTTGGCTTATAAGGGAAACCACTGTGCACTGGGTAGAAACAGCAGATTTAACAATTTTAGATTGTTAATTTGTAAGGTCTAGCCTTTTAGAAGGTTCGCCACAAATACTATTGCGATCGATTTTTGTTTAGATAACGAATAATGTTCTGAAATCAAATGTTTTATATAGCTGCTTAATAAATTCCGTTCTAAACGTATGTATTCAAAAACTTATCGTACCGATCACAGATTTAGTAACCTGAATCAAAGATGTCTTTTGAAATAGAGATGGCTTCAATAAAAGGGTAAAATATGGACAGATGCCAGGATATTTAAAATATTAAACTACACTAACATAAACAGAATTAATTTTCAAACATTTTGGATTTCATGTTTGCGCTCGGATAACTTTGCTACAGTCCTAGCTGACTTTAACCCTTATCGGTCGTAAGTCACCTCTGACGTGACAACAGTACTTTTCTGCAACGGTCGTATGGCACGTGTGAAGTGACAAGGCGAATTATGTCCGGTGGCGGAAGATTTTTTTCTGGGGAATTGAAATGTCTTCCCTAAATTCTTACATTTTGTATAAAGCCACTTGTAAAAATAACAACACTAAACCAATGCCGCATAAGCAATTTATTCGAAAAATAGTTATGTCACTAGTTGGTGATTTTCGTGAAGGGGAAACTGTACGATATGGAAAGCCTTCAACATCAGACAATGAGGAGAGATTGGATGGCAAACTACATATCTTGCAACCTGATAGTAAAGGAAAGCATAACGACTGTTTAGTATGTTCTAATCGCAAGTTACCTGGAGGGAGGAAAACAACAGTATACTTTTGCGAAACATGCCAGAGAAAACCATTTCTTCATGTTGGAGATTGCTTCAAAAAATACCATACCTTACAAGTATATAAATAATTATCAGAAACTCAGACATGTAGTAGTTGTACAAAAAATAAATAATTTGTAACAAAACTGAAAAGAAATGAATATAAATGTATAATAACATACTATTGTTTTTTTTTCATATTTGTTAAAAATAACTACAACCTGGTGAGAATCAAACGTGTGAAAAGTCGCGTCCGATAAGGGTTAAACTAAAAGTCCTAGTTACTTATTTTATTTTCATTTGAATCAGAGAAGGTTATCAATTCCTTTGTATTATTTTTTCTCTCGTTTTTTTTGTGTACGCTACTTCAGAATTTCGATACTCTGATACCCATATTGATATTTCAAAAAATTTGAAAATTTCAGAGCCCTGTAACTTGGAAAATATGGGTGAGCGCCAATTTTTTCACTTGATGTTTTTTTCTTATTTTTTTAATTTTCTATCGCTCCATATATTCAGTTTTTAAATTGGAGTTACTTTATTTTTCTAAATAATTTAGAAAAATTATATGTAGGCATGGTGTTTTGCCTGCTGCCTCAAAGGACATAGATCAATCAAGCTGGTTTCCAATAGCACCTCTTTCGACATATTTATTTTGTGATTTTAACACTAATTCGGACAGACAGACGGACAACGCTCAATCCAATTCGCTATGCATAAGAAGTCAGAGTATATATACTTTATGGGGTCGTAAATGGATATTGTAGAAATTACACAAGGAATAACAAACTTAGATATACCCATTTTCAAAAAAAATAGAAAATAATTTTCCGATAAAAACCCAAAATATCTGTATCAATCGTAATAGCGAGGCAATGAGTATTACAGCAGCCAATAGAGAAAAAGGAAAAAAACAAAATTAAAATCTATAGGGTGTCTTTGTATGTAATAATTTTAACATACATCCGCGTACCTTTTAAACCTATAGATATAATTATTAATGGGTGCTATCACGGAGACGTTCCGTGCTAGGCATTGAATATTACACAGAGTAAAATAATCAAATAAAATAAAAAATAAAGGGTTTCGGAATTTAACCTTTTTTTAATTTATTTTTACAGATTAGTTCCATTATTATTTTTTTTTCAGGATATATATTTTTTTAAATCTCACGGCTAAAAACACTACTAAAAAGTAAGCAAAAACACTAAATACTTTTTACTTATTTATATTTTATTTATACGAATCGTTTACAAACTTTTGTCTTAAACGATATTGTTTTTTTTTTAACTCGAAGTATATTTACTAATTAAGATAATGAAATAATTTTATTTAAGTGATTTTATGTCTTGATCATTATATATGATCATTAAGTAATTAAGTGATGGAAGTATAAGATAACTTTATAAAAAAAATTCTTATAAATAAGAAAAACAACACCAGTTTGATACCCTACAAAAGTTAATACATGTTTTACATGCATGTTAAATTTAAAAACATGAAAACAAAAATATGTTCACAATTTAATTTTCAAGATTTCTTTTACTCATTGAATTAGCGCCTTAATTTTACCAGTGTTATACTTTTTATTTCCCTTCATGTAATTTGTAGCTAAAAACTTTGAAAAATATAATATCTGTACAACATTAAACGATAAAGGTATTCACGAATTTTGCTCTTGCGCTATTTCGCACAACCTTATTCATTTCACGAGCAAATATTAATATAATAGTCAATCAATCAGCGTTTTCTTTTGCTTAAGCCAAAATTAAACAGATATTTATTCTGATAAAATAAAAAAATCACTGATTTGAAAGAGTTTGAGAATTATAAATACAAATTTTAATATTATAATTCTTGCGAAAAACCCGACTTCAAAACAGATTTCATCTGTCTGTCTATAACGATTCAACAGTATGACCACATACATGGGACCCCTTTATATTTATTTATATTCCATCTCCAAACTGATAACTTGTTATAGCAGACTTAGTACTACAGCTCCTTTTTAATGTCAACCATCTGTCTACAACTGTTCAATAGTTTGGCAATATACATCAAATTAGAACTATACTGGTACCCTTTAATTTCCAAATTTCAATTTTATTCTTGCTGTTGTAGTAGACTTATTAATCAGGTTCTTTGTAAATTTCCAAATCTAAATTTTATTCTTCTTATAGCGGAGTTAGTAATACAAGTTCGTTTTAAATTTCAAGCCTGTGTCTACCCCCTTAATTTATAATTTCATAATACTGTAACAGTCATAACAGTCGATATTCTGTTCAATTTGCAAGCGTTTGTCTATAGCGGTTCAAAGACAGGCCCATATAC
This sequence comes from Gymnosoma rotundatum, assembly GCA_916610165.2. Lineage (NCBI taxonomy): Eukaryota > Metazoa > Arthropoda > Insecta > Diptera > Tachinidae > Gymnosoma > Gymnosoma rotundatum. The sequence continues at coordinate 68,127,913 of OU744338.1, read as the reverse complement.
AACTTCAGTTTACGTCATTTTAAGATGTATGTTTATAGCTATTCGCATTTTAATTTTATAGTGGTGCGACTTACGGTTCATAATACATGTAACAAATATATGAGGGACAGAATATAATTTGAAAGTCGGTCAACAATCAGATGTACCTAACGTCCCAATAAAAAGTTAAATAATACAGTTCCATTGTATGACAAGAAATAAATGAGCCGTTTATTTTGAAAGTGGTATAAGTCACTTATTACTAAATATTTCAGGAACCACTTTATAATGTTTAAGACATTAAAACATGATTGGGGTACATAAAAAAACGTATCCTAATCATTGAATTTTCACTGGCTTTAAGCATTAATTTAAATGCCCAGTCATTTTGCTAATGTGAATCCATGCCGGCCAATGACAAGCTTATGTTAAACTCGTGCGTTTTTCACCTAAATTGATCCAGTTTCTTTACAGTAGAACCCTTGCATTACCTACTTCATTTGCATGTCATTTTTTAGAGATGCCTTTCATAAATTTTGTGTTATTTAAAAGAAGTGTAAAATAAAACAAATTTCAACTTTTTAATTGGAAAATCGAAGAATAATTAATCTTTGTTTTTGCTTTAAATCATTTTATTCTTAACATTCGTTAAATTAGGCTTCAAACTCGTGCCTAAGGCTAACTTGCAATTGTTTTCACTAAAATCTTTATAATTTGCCGTAGTAAAAAAGAAAAGATAAGATAAGAACTATCCAAAAGCAACATTGGTGACTTTTTAATAATTAACGTTTTTAATCTGTTTTTAAACTAGTTTTAACGAACTGTAGTTTTGAAATCACGCTTTATTTTAAATTAACAAAAAAAATTGCATTAAATTAAAAAGTCTAATGTCAGACCAATTTAAAATTGGTTAACAAAGAAATTCCTTGCAAATAAGGAGACGAAAAAACAATGAATGTCGTTTAAAGAATTTAAAATCCAACTTGCCGATTGTCCAATAGTGGCTTTGTACAATTCCATACAGATGCATATAAATGGTGTGGCGGAGCTACTTGATTACAAAGATAATATTCGTCATATTATCTTTGTAATCAAAATGGTGGCATACAATCATTCTTATAAGTAAACGTCTTAGAATCAATTTACTTCGGTTAAAGTTTAAAGTTGTGATAGATTGCTTTTCTTTACGAACAGATTTAACAAAGATTTTTAATTTTTGAATATCGGCTAGGAACTCACAATGCTCATTCCGAGCCCTTTATTAGAAATCCGATAAATGTTTTTCATAAATGATAGATTTATACCCTGTTCAGACATGTTTTCTTAATTGAGTTAATTAAATTTTAATTGCGCAATTTAATTTGGTGTTCACAAATGCTCAATTTAACTTATTCAATTAGCACATAAGAACTGAAAAACAACCATTTTTATTGAAATCGCGAAAGACTTTTTTTCGTTAAGTTAAAAAATTGTTAAAAATTACTCTTTAAAAAAGTTAAGGTAATTTAGAATATAAATATTGATTTACTGCAAGTAGTACGATCAAGTTTTAAATTTAAACTATCGATGTAAAAACAAAACTAACGAATCCTTGAAATATTAATCTAAAACACAAAACAAAGGATATTGTGGAAGTTGGTAAGTGAAATCGTAATAATTTCTTTTATATCAAATAAAGTTTTTAATTAATAGAATCGCCAATCTGTTTTTTTGGAAGTCACTTTCAACGATGATTAGTTTTTCAAGAAATATTTTCATATGATGCGCCCACCTCTTCAATTTGTTCGCTATTTAAAAAAGACATTTGTTAAATTATAATAAAACGAGTAAGAGTACTATATTCGGCTACGCTGAATTATAAATACCCTTCACCATCTATTTAAATCTAGTTTAGTGAAGTTACTCCAATCAAAAAAGCAAATATTGGGGTGACAGAGAATTTAAAAATAAAAAAATTTTGGTACTGCATATACATACATATATAATTTTACATAAAAATGACATCGGCTCTAAATGCGGTAAGCAGTTTTAAAAAAAATTTTGGTATTTTCTTAAAGATCTCTTAAAATAGAGGTAGGGCTCGAAGGCGGGACAGACGGACATCGCTCAATCAACTTCGCTATGCATAAGAAGTCAGAATGACAAAGTTAGGCCCATTTTCCACTTTTTGTGGTGAAGGGTATAATACTCGTAAGACATAATTTTAATTTTATTTAAAATTTTTTATTAACTTACACTCTGCTTAGCCGCATGTGGCTTGTCAATTTTATAAATTTTTTCTTCTCACATACTTCCCAGTAAACATACTTATTGGCCAGGGTTGCATTTGGTATTTTATTCAATTAGTAATGTCATAGGTACTAATTGGTCAATTTAGTAATTGACATCTTATATAGTGAAGTAAGCTCAAATAAGGCTTTTAATTCGCAATTAAAGCGTATGTCTGAACAGGGTATTAAGTTTCTAATTCAAACTCTAACATTTATTCGAAGATATAAAGAAGAAAGACATACCCATAGCGAGTATGAGTTAAAAGTTAAGGATTAATTAGTGAAACAATAAATGATGGGTGTTGAAAAAAATCACCAAGAAAAGAAATACTCGTAGTATTAAATCATCATGGTAAAATTGCACATCATATGAAAGATACAACAATTTCTTGTTTATAAGAAAAATATAATCCTTTTTTTGAGAGGAAAACTTATATTAAACGTTAAGTATTTTATTGCCTGCAGTGGGTAAAAAATAGATCTCCTCTAGGTGAACAAGGGGAACTAGTACACCCAGTCAAAAACAGAATGTCGTGTTAGACAATTTATGTTGATCACTTAGGCCCGTTTACAAAAAGCATTCACATTTTGTGATTGCGATATAAAATACAATGGTAAAACCTTTATTTTTGAAATTTTGTTTGAAGATCTTATTAAAATTTTTGAATACCATGGTATTAAAAATATAGCAATGCCAGCAAATGGTCAAACCGAAAAATATAACTAAACATTTTTGATATTTCAAAACGTTTTAATGATGATGATATTTAATAAGGATTTAACTCGACTATAAACAAAACGGTGAAATGTCAAAGTGGTCAAGGCCATAATATCCATGGAGTTTATGTCTCACGCAAAAGTGACATAATGGCTATGGATATTGTGCCGTTTTTAGTATTGACATAGTGTCACTTATAAAAGTGTTATGTCTGCACTTAAAACAACAACAGTCTCGCTTACCAATGATTTCCAGCATAGTCGACCTTCGGCCAGGCGCAAAGATTTTCTCCTCTATAGTATAACTAACACCGGCGTCGCTGACCAAAGATTTTCTGAAAGCCAGCTTATAAAATAGCTGCATCTTCATTACATAAACCACTATCAAGTATACCTATAATATCCATGGATGTTATGACTTTACGATGGTAGACACTATGTCCTTTGACGTTATGACATGCCACCAACAAAACAACTAAGCTTTTTTTTTGGATTTTTGCCAATGGGAAGAAAAAATGTCGATAAATAAAATGCAAGAAATAAGAAAAATAAACGTGAATAAAAAAGGAAAACCAACTCAAATTTAAATTAAGTTGCAGTTATAAGGAAAACTCCTTAATAAATATAATGGGCGCAATAAAATAGTAAAACACTTCGGCAACGATAGATATATCATAAGAGATTTGATAGTTTCCAGCAGAGTACCGCAATGCTACTTATTTCTCAGATATCAGAGAGCAGTAAGACATTTTAGTTTTTGTTGCTTGTGTGTGAGAAGCTAGAAAATATTTTCGTTTTTTCATTTATGAATGTGATAATTCTATTTTTTTCTTTCTATTCAAAAGTGAAAAAATGATAAAATACTTTTTTCATGCTCATTTTATTAGTTTTTCATAAGTGAAAAGATCGTAGAAAGTTTTTTTCATTAAGCGTTCGCGTGTGTGTATAATACACATATTTTTATGTTATACCGCCGGCGTATATACTGGTATGTTACAATTTTTTTTATTTTGGAGTATATGTAGGTGTAATATTTTTACTTTTGAGCTATTATGGCATACTATATTATTCAGTGACCTTTAAACATTATTCTACTGGTAGTTTTAAAACCAAATACATATTTTGTATAATTACTTAAGCTTATTTATTTCTAATGTATCGGTTGAAGTCAGTACTTCGTATTAGGAATAGCAGCTTAATAAATATGAATAGCTTGGCGATTCCTCGTTTATTTAAGCAAATTATCCTGAAAAAAAATATGGTTAAAGTTTGTATACATATTAAATATACATATGTAGTTACATACATAGTACTGTTTCAACTAAATAACAGAATTCAAAAATACGAACATACATATGTATATGAATGTACTAATGAAATTACATTTATATAGCTTTTAATCGGCCTTATTACGGTTGTCGAAAACGACATTCGAGAATAGTCGTAGTCGCTGTCGATAGTTAGTTTTTTGGTATTATGTAAAATTTTCGACAATAAAATATTATGTAATCGATCAAAACATAAAATTTTAATAAACAATTTTTGCAGTAGCATTTTAGGCGATAAATTAACACTTAAAAATAACAATAAACAACAAAACGACTAGCTCTTAATTCAATTTGAAAACTTTTGTATTTCATTTGCAATTTTCTTAAAATTCAAATTTAGAAAGATGTGTTTTTAAATAAAAAAATTTTCCATTTACAAAAATAAAATGTGCAGGCAACAGTTTTAGTACGATTATACCGGTAAAATTGGGTGCTCTTATACTTGTATCTCTATCAAAATATCTTATTTTCATGAAAAAAATGTATTCTATATTGGAATCAAGGTTCTAAGGGACCTCCTTACAAAATTTTGTGCAAATCCATACAGCAGTTTTTACATGATGTGAACACAGACACAAAAAATTCCAAAACTAGGTGTTTTGTATTTGATATAGCGATTACTATCTACACCAATATCAAAATGTTTTAAAAAATATTTCATGTTCAGAAATGACTCCGTTACAGTTTTATGTATAGGTTAAGAAAAAACTTGAAGTTAGTGTAGAATAAAACGTGCTCTGCCTTTCAGTTCTTCTAATTCAATTTTACGTTTTTTAATTCGATTTCATCGGATGTAAGTTTTCGATGATGTTTTCTATGCTCTCCTTTTTTTAAGTTTCTTCTTTGATATGAATCTTTTTCTATTAAATCTTTCAATTTCTTTTAACGTCTTCATAACTTTAGTATACAGTTCTGGTTGAATGCTTAATTTTGTTGCTGATTTTTCACTCTTCTTTAGCTTCAATTTTATTGACATTGGAACTTAGGCCTCTAGCTAAGTCTGATGTTCCTCCATAAGCTCAACCAGCAGATTGAACTGCTTACGATTGTTTGTTTTATTCTTAAAATGAACAAAAAAGAGTTCGGCTATGCTAAATCTTATATACCCTTCACCATCTATGTAAATCTAGTTTAGTGAAGTTACTCCAAAAAAAAAGCAAATATTGGGGTGACAGAGAATTAAAAAAAAGTGGTTCTGCATTTATATTATTTTACATAAAAATACCATCGGCTCTTAATGGGTAAAACATTTTTAAAAAATTTTTGTATTTCCTTAAAGACCTCTTAAAAAGCTTTTAAATGATACCCATATTGATATTTTAAAAAATTTTAAAATTTCAGAGTCCTGTAACTCAGAAAATATGGGCGAGCGCCAATTTTTTACTTACTTAAATTTCAACGACAATATTTGAACAATTTATCATTCGAATACGACAAACGTCATACCTATTTTTGTAATAGATTTGTTTTTCGAGTAACATATTTAACGATAACGACGTGCGTAGTACCATTTAAAAAAACGTAGGATTTTCGACACGAGAACGACAACCGTAATAAGGCTGAATAAATTTTGTTTTCTATATGCTTTATAATATAATATTGTCTTTTATAATAGGCATTTTCTTTATTTTTCATCCTTACTTGCATCAATGTTAATACATACATACATTCATGTGGGATCACAGGCAGATAATTTTTTTGTTATGTTTTCTTGTTTGTTGGTTGATGGCCGTGAAAAAGAAAAAAAAATACTGTTGTTATATTTACTGCCGGAAAAAACCCGTTTAACCTAACACAATTCTCATTTATGAGAAACTTCCTTTGAATGCTCATAAATGAGAAGTTTTCAATGCTGAAAAATTCTTCGCTTTCGTTTATGAAAAGCAGCACTAATGAGAATGATGTTATTTATCTCTTATCATATGTGGAAGCCTAAAAACGAAAGAGATGCACTCATTCACGTGTGATTGTAGTCGTTGTTTATGAACGTGAAAAAAGAAATCGTAGAAATCTCGTTTATGAAAAATATCATAAATGTTAACAACTAAATGGTCATAAATGAAAAATTTGAACTCTGGTTTCCAGTAGAAATAATTAAAAAAATTGTTCATTGTAAGGCTGCTTTCAGATAACATACTTTTTACGTACATATGTCCTGTCAGTTGAAACATAAATTTGTAATTTCGCATGTCCGGCAAAACTGATTAAAGACGACTTATAATTTTTGCGTTCAAACGTACATACATGAATGTATAATTACGTCTGACATTACCTTTTTTATGTTGAACACAGCTGATGCCAAATAACGCTTTACCAAATCAAAACGAGACGCGCTCTAATTGAATTTTTTTCAGATGACTTTGTCATCAAACTTGTAACAAGCAATGTTCCAATTTGTTTACATGGCATGTATGCATCGGGTCTTTTTTAAGCCCGATAGAATATTAAATTGTAAAAAATAACACAAAAAATTAAATTTTAATGACGATTTTTTATACGAATTGAATAAAAAAGTATGCAAATAAAATCGCAGTCCTTAATCCTTGGCACACTTGCGATTTTTTTATAACCACTTTAGCTTCAATCGCATTGTTTAAAATAATGACGATGAAAACAAAACTTAATTTATGACAATAAAATTTAAATGAATTATTAATTAAAATTGAATAAATAATTGTTTTTATCAAAAATAAATTTATGTTTGCAAACCTTTTTTAATAGATCTTTTAAAGATCGATCTTTGATAGAAAATTTTAATTATTTATCAGTCAAGTCTCTCTTGACACCTGAGATCTAAAGTCACCTAACATCCCAGCTAGCAGATCTTATAACTTACACGAAAAAAAATATGTTCACACTCATTATTACTGAGAATGTTCAGACATTTATGTGATAAAAATTCCATTTTAAAATAATACTCTACTATACTTTAAGGACTTTATTTAGTATACAAAGATAAGAAGCGAAGTTTATTAATTGTAATGCATTGAAACCATTTAAGCATTAGTCAATGATAATGACTTTGTTTATTAACTGATTATCAATCAAAACTTTCCATTAAAAGGCATTACCAGTAGTAAAAATAATAAATGTGCTAAAAAATCATTAAATAAATAATTATTATTCAATGCTAATGAAATTGGTAATAAATTAGTCCATTTAATTAACAACTGGACTACTACTAAGCTGTTATTGATTGGATGGCCTGGGTTTGTAACCCAGCTACGGTAAAATTAACAACAAATTAACAAAAATGTATTACAGTCATTTTATTTAAGCATTAAAAAGTAATGCGCATGTGAACACCAGAAGCGCTGCAACATTGTTCAAAAAATATATATAATGTGCAATTATTTTGATTTTTTTTCCCACAATGGGGATTTCAAAATAAGTTTGGGGACAGAAATTCGTGGCAAGGGATTTGGGGATTTTTAATTCTTAGCCTTTTTATTATTAGCACTTTGATTTATTGTCATTGAATTTTATATTTTGACTGTTTCTTCTACCTGCACTTCTGACTAGTCGAATTAATATTTAAAAGCATGATATAAATTTGTATGTGTAGACACCAGATAGTCGTTTAAATATTTTTGTACGTTGTAAGTCTTAATAATTTAACTACCATTGGAACAGACCGTGCAAGCAATATGTGTGATGCAAAAAAGTCTTCTTATGTTTTGCTTAAAAAGGAAATTAGTTCTATTCAATAAGTTAAATGCAATTATCATATACTAAACTTATGCAGCTCGGAAGCAGAAAAAACAATCCCCAACTCTGTCGAGTTTCTTGCGAAGGAAGTGTAAAACTTCTTCTCGCACTCTCCATTGCGAACAAAAAAGTATAAACAAGTATTTGATTTAATAAATTTACGTGTATATTCTAATAAATTTTTTAAACTTGTGCAAATATCAAATATCTGATGGTTGTGAAAAGAGTCAATTCTAATAAGTTGTGTTTTATTTTTTAAGTCCAATTATAAATGAAGAAAATGCAGTTAACTTATCATTTCAAGGCGATAATATTGATCCACATATATTCTGGAAATGAGCAGTTAATGTTACTTTTTATGTCTTTTGTTCAAAATTTTTAAAGCCTCAATATATTAAATTCGATATTATTAGGATATCATCAACATAGATGTTGGCATATTATGTTCTGAGGAATTGCGCTTGTTACCACTTTCGGACTTAACTCATTTTAAAGAAATTTGTTTACAATACTTAACCGTGCTAGCAAACGAAATCCTTAAAAGATTCCTTGAAAATATGAAAAACTACGAACTTTTCAAAAATTTACAGTTTAAGAATATTTAAAACAGAAATAAATTTGATTTAGTGTATAAAATATTTAAAATATCTATGCACGCATTAAAAACAAAAAGTTCCATGCCCAAAGACATTTTTAGCTTTTGGGCAATAGCTTACAAATTCAAAGATAATGCTGAAAATGATTTCTATCGTAAAATCGCTGCATCTGTGCTCAATCTGTTAATTATGCCAATAAGTAGTAATGCAGTTGTAGAAAGAATATGTTCATGCATGAACACTACGAAAACCAAACCGAGGAGTATGAAATGTTGGAATTGATAAAAAGTTCTAAATCGGAAAATATGTACAAACAGTTGAATGAGATCACGACGAAATTCGTTATTTTAAATAAAAATTGTTATTTAAAATTGTTTCTTTTTGGGAACAAAACTGAGAATTTTTGTTTAGAAATGGGGATATTTGGGGATATCATTCGTCAAATTGGGGACAAGAGCCAGAATTTTTCTGGCAACACTAATGTTGTGAAAAGAAAATGAAGCATTCTATATATCACTCTCTTCACCATCTATATTCTTTACACCAGGGATGGGCAACCTTTTTGTAATGCGGGCCAAAATTAAAAACAACCAAACTAAAGCAGGCCATTAACATTGTTTTTGTAGGTAAATGAAAATTATGTTTATATAAAACGGTAAAGAACTTTTTTAGAAGTTGAACAAAAAATTAAGTATTTATGATAATATATTTATAATACTTTTTATTACGGCACTATAACATTACAAAAAATTAATAATAAGTTGTGTAACTATATTAATGAGACACTTGCCACTGCTTATTTGTGGATAAGGTACTTATGTCTGGTTCAATTGCAGTATTCTGTAATTCGCGATCTATATTTTGATTTAAAAGAAGGCCTTTTCGAAAAAAAAATTGTCCGCATTTATATTTGCTCCCCAACAATGAAATAGTTTTTTGCTTCATTAATTAATTGCGGAAAAATGTACGGATCTAAATTTTTATAAAATTCAATTTTTTATAACTTCATAAATTTCATTTTAAGATCCTTTCTTTCTTGCATTTCAATTAATTCTAACTTCAAATTTTCAGGAATTTCGATCACATCTCTTAACAAAAATGGAATTAAAATAACATCAAAATAGCATTCTTTACTGCTGAAATCCATTAATCTTTCTTTAAATTCTTAATTTTTAGAGTCTGTTTTATGTTATTGTTTTTTATATTTTCTTTGAAATACAAGACAAAAAATATAAATTTTTCCTATTTTTGTTTTTTTTTTGCCTATCACGCTTGAGGGCCGGCCACCATATAAATTTGAAATATGTGCGCCGGCGCAGTTTATGTGCACGTGGACCGCAGTTGGCCCGCAGGCCGCCCATCCCTGCTCTACACTATCCCTTTTCAAAGAAGGTAACACAATTAATAAGTGGCATTATTGCCTGAGTGTTACTTCTCCTTATAAGAAAAAATTCTTGTATGGCTCTTACCTCCAGCCTTAAAAACCGTCAATTGATTTTTTTTTATTGATTTCACATGAACTTACTCTATAAAGAAGTCTTAAACTGTCTTTTATTTAACCGAACTTTCACTGTCCCAAACAATGGTGGTTCTGACTTTCACAAAAAAAAAAAAAATTGTTAAAACCCATTGGTCTTCGATTAACAATATATTGAGTTATAAATAATTTGTAGTTTCTTTAGAACAATAATGAAAAAAAAGGCGAAAGCAAAGTTGCATACCTAATATCTTTAAACAAAAGATAAATTAAAAGTTTATTTCTTACTACTAATAAAAAATATTCCACAGTTTTGAAAGATTTCATAAATTATTTAAAAACCAAAAAATTGGATCTGTTCTAAAACGACACAAAAGTTAACTGTTTTTGTTCACAATACCAAAAATGGTCAATACACTTACGTACCTACTTATACACAACCACAAAAATAAACACATATGTTCATACACGCTGGTGTCATGTAGAAAGGCCCTAAATCGTATATTTGGTACTTTACAGGAGAAGGTAAAAAGATAATAGAAACAATGTACAATGTAATATTAAATATGCAAATGCTTATAAAACAGTTATTTTTAATACTATGGCATTCAAATTTTGTGGCAAAGTGTACTTGTGTCAAATGTATTAGAAATCACGAAGAAACTCAATTTCGTAAAAAATAAATAAATTCGAGTTAGGTCCTTTATAAATGAGACCAACGATATGTAATTATTGCAAATGTTTTATTTTTTGTTGTTTAAAATATGATGGGCATTTTTAAAATTTTTTACTATTTGATATTTTGCCAACATAAATATCGACTTTTCTGAACAAAAAGCTGAAATTTAATATTTCACTGTCAATTTAAGATTCAGGGATATGAGTGTAAAAAATCGTATGTTTCAACTTACTTTAAACCGTTCCATAGCATTCGCAATTTTACTAAGTTCAATTTCATATCTGTAAACGAGCGCATTTCCAAGTCCTCCAGTTGTGAGTGGGTAATTTTTAAACTTATATTAACATACGGTTCAAATTTATTCGACAAGGCATCAACAATCGTATGGAATGAATCCACTTTTTCACACGACAGCTCAACATAATTGTGAGCGTAAGTGGGTTCACATGTACATGGAGATATTTCAGGACGCACCGAACAGTGAACCGATGCGACATTTGTTATACTCCAAACGGCATAAACAAATGATGCCATTTTTGAGAATATTCGTTATTAGTTTATTTAACTAAAATCTATAGGAAAATACCTTTCCACTTTTTGTTTTAATCACAGGTATTATTTTTTATATAGAAATAAGAAGCATAATTGTTGAAAAAATATTTCTTTTAACTCTCAACTTAAGTAGAAATTGATTTTTTGTTTTAATTCCAAGGATTTACTTCTTTCTGCGTTTGTTTTGTTATTTTTCTTTTTTTTCAAAAATTTTACAACTTATTTACATTTATTTAAGAAGTATTTTTCTTTTTGGATTTCTTTTAAAACAGATGTTTGGATTTTCCATATGGCAGTTTTGGTATTTTATTCAAAATAAAAACAACAAAAAACACATTACTATCGCTTAAAGGCGATAAATTTCTCAACCTCTAACTCGAGTAACACAACAATGATTAGATGGCAATAACAAAATTCAGATAAAAATCTTTTAATTTTTAACAAAATTTGTGCACCACAAATTGTATATTCTTATTTGCCTAAAACTCAGCTTTCTATATGACTTTTTCACTTCTTTTATTATTGGTATGATTTTTTTTTTCTTTTTTGATAAACAGCAATTATGATTCACATTGTCATAATTTTTCCGCGTTTTATTTTTCTTTTCTTATCTTTTTAACTGTTGCTTTAATTTTATTAAAAGTCTGAATAATACCCGAGAGACGAATTAAGAAAATTCGAAACTTTTCCGAAAATTTTAAATAACTGCATGTAAATTTAACTATTTAGGATCGGTTTAACTGATAACAATAAAAGTACTATAAAGCGCTGATATTTTTTGTGTTATTTATTACGAGTAATATTACTGATGCTTTTTCTTAATGTCCATTTATACAACACGAACAAATACTGGCATACAGTTGACTTTTGACACAATCTATCAATTAAATTAATCTATTAGAAATTCCTCATTTTGAATAAGAAAAAAAAAAAAATAATAAACAAACAGAAAAATAATAATAATTTAAATAAAATTAAAACAATTTATTACAGTCGTCGTTTGTTTATTTGCTTGTTAATAATAAAACATTTGATTCGATTTTTAATACGATTTTGAAAAAATCTGAACAATCGTATATATTATATGTTGTCGTTATTTTCAAGATAACTCGTTAATATTTTTATATTGTTTAATTTTTGTTTAATAATATTTGTTATTGATTCCACTCTGTTTTCTTTTTCTTCTTAATTTTTTGTGTGATAATACGTCTGTATTCCAACACGTTCCGTTTATGACTGGGAAAAACATTTTGCTGCTGTTTTAGCTGGGAGGATCGTTGTCGCAGTTGTCGTTTTAAATTTTGTTTTTGTCGATCTTAGTCATTTTGTCTCAGTATTGGTAAACAGCAGTAGTATCATCAGCCTCAGCAGCTATTGTGGTAGTTAGTTGGTCGATTGTCTCAACTATAATATCAATTTCTACAATTGGTATCACTATCATCACAATCAAATTGATTTGGAATTCTTCTTCTTCAACTGTAGATCTGTGAATGGATGGTATTTTATTTACATACATAAATATTTGCTCTTTTGCTTTAATTATCTTCAACTTTAAGATCATTAAGTGCATAAATGCTGATAATTAACATTTCATACCTTAAATCTTGCATTCTCTCGAGTATGGGCGATTGCTTAGTTTATCAATCGCTCGCACAATCTACAGTTTTATAAACTTAATTCATACTCACTCATACATACATATGTATATTCGCGTTCTGTAAAGAATGTTTATTGAGAGTCCTTATCAGCTTCTACTGTACGTTTGTATGATTGTGATAATTGTATATAGTAAAGTATTGTGTAGAATCATCGTATTCACAATGATTGATAACGGTATTTTTGTATATCAAGTACACATACACATACCCACAAATATGTGATTGAAACAAGAGAGAAAGATTTTCTTAACACCCACCCACACTTGATTTCATGAAAGAAATTTTGTATTTGTCTCGATTTAAGTTGTGAACGTCAATAATCCGATGTTGCTTATTAAAAATACCAATGCATACATTCGTGTACACTATACATGTTTAATGCACAAAAGCAGTTATTAATTTGATTGAAACATTGCAAACATTGATGTTTTTTTTTTAAATTATTACGAAACATTCGTTGTGTTTATCAATCCCAAAAAAATAAATGAACTTTTAACAAGTCAAGTACAAGTATACATATGTCGTATGCCGTATTGTACACATTCTTATACAACAAATAAGGTGCATAAATGTACAGGCATATATTTATCATTGGTGGAGATAGGCCTGTCTGGAAAGTATTAAGCCACCTTCTCCTACAGAATTCGTTCATTTTTATGGAATTTGTAATATATGACATTATTTTCCTCTTCGCTAAAGAGCTAAAGCCCACTCCAGAAAACTTATCTTCTCTATGTGAAAAGAAATTTATTAAAAATTTTAAAGATGCTTTTTGGCAATGAGAACGCAACTCTGTCAAATAAAAAGCGTTGAAAATTCTTTATTCTAAAGGTGCGGTCAGATTCGTCAAATATATGACCAAAAAAGCAAAACCACTAAATTTACAATGACGATATAAAATACAATAAATGTGATATCTTATCTCTTATATTGAGTGGGATCTTATCAGCCATGTCACAAATTCCGATCGGAATGGTTTGAATTCCGTATTGACAATTCCGATCGGTTTTGTTTTACCTTCTTTAGATTTCGATCTCTGACAACGTCGAAACTCAATGTCTTATTTGCAAACAAAACTTTCAATCATTTAAGTTTAGATGGCCACGCAATGTTACACGTAAAAAAACATGGTTGAGGTAACCATAATCTAAGAGCAACATATGAGGTTATATTACATGGTTGTTAACAAAACAGTATTGTTGCATTATTATTAATAATGCTGGCCTTGCAATCATATTGTTGTCTAGGATAACAATAACATGGTAAAATCTAAAAATATTATGTGAACCAGGCATGTCATAGAACTGAATTCTGATCGAAAGTGGTTTTAATTCCGCAAGTTGCTTCTTTAGAAATCGAAAAAAAAATATTTCGGAATGAAACCACTTTTAAATTTTAAAGTAGAATTTAGTTTCTTTGAAATCTTGTTATTTGCGAGTTTTAAATTTACTTTTATTATATGTCCTTGGTTAGGTTAGCCTTGTTGTTAACATTGGTGTACACAATTTTGCCGCATTTAAATTAAAGAGAAGAGATTTAGCATTTTTTAGGAATAAACAAAATCGGTCGAAATCTGAAGAAGGTAAAACAAAATCGATCGGATTGGTTAATACGAAATCGAAACCCTTCCTATCGGAATATGTGACATGCCTGAAAATATAAACATAAAATGGTTAAATTAAAACAGCATTGAACTATAATATAGTATCGTAAGTGAAAATATTTCCTGATACGAGGGCTGCTCTATATATTTCTGGACTAATAGTGAAAATGCGAATATGTATAATCAAAAATAGTTTTTATTGTTTTTCAAAGCATTCTCCAGCATGATTTATACACTTTTGCATGCGCTCAAACCAGTAGTCGAAGCACTTTTTCCACTCCGATTGAGACCTCTAAAACATGGTTTTTGAACAATTCAACAGCTTCTTCTGGCGACGAAAATCGTTGACCACTCATTTTTTTTCTTGATGTGCGGAAACAAGAAGAAGTCATTAGGTGCCAAGTCAGGGCTGTACGGCGGATGACCCATTAATTCGACGTTTTGGCCGGTCAAAAATGCTCTGGTTTGAGCCGGTGTACGAGAGCTCGCATTGTTATGGTGAACAATGATTCGTCTTCTCTTGTTGGTTTTTGAATTTCTCCGATGACTTCAGCCAAAAAAATTGTAGTGTACCACTCAGTAGTGACCGTCCTACGTTGCTCAAGCGGAACAGTCGCCACATGACCAGTTTTGCCGAAGAAACAGGCGACTATTTGCTTCGAAGTGCTTCTTCCACGAACAGCATTCGTTGGATTTTGCTCGTCTTTGAAGACCCACACGGTCGATTGTTGTTTCGTTTCGGGCTCATACGCAAAGATCCATGATTCGCCACCTGTGGTGATCTTATAAACGTCTTTTGAAGCACCGCAATCGTATTTTTGCAACATTTCTTTGGACCAATCGACACGAGCCTTTTTTTGATCGACTTTCAAATTTTGCGGGATCCAACGAGAACAAACCTTTTTTATGGCCAGGTGTTCATGCAGTATCGAATGTATGCTGGTGGAAGAAATGTCGAAGGATGTCTTTATCTCTCGGTATGTCGCATGTCGATCTTGCATTATGAGTTCACGCACGGCATTAATGTTCTCTGGCACAACAGCCGTTTTTGGACGACCTTCACGGAATTCGTCTTTGACCGAGCTTCGGCCACGATTAAATTCATTATACCAATTTTTCACAGTGATATAGGATGGTGCTTCATCGTCATATAAAGATTTAAGTTCATCAATGCACTTTTGTCGTGATAATCCACGTCGAAAGTTGTGAAAAATTATGGCACGAAAATGTTCACGAGTTAATTCCATTTTTTTTCTATATTAATTTTTTCAAGTCACTGTAAACAACTCAAATAATGGTCGTACGTCAAAACGTTTTGAGTACGATTATGCTTAAAATGACAAACTTTCCAATGGAAATGTCAGATTGCACTTGGCAGCACTCAGTGTTGCCAGGCCAGAAATATATATAGCAGCCCTCGTATAAAAGACTTAGCTATTTATTGTTTAATTTATTATTGATTTGTCACTAAAGTTATTGAAAACATAAATTCACAAAAAAGCAATTATTTGTATAAGTAATAATTAAAAGAATTTTAACACATAGGCTACAAGAAACATTTATCCAAAAATTATAATTTATAAGCCCAAATAACGGCAGCTTATCTTTATACATTTCTACGTGAACATCCATTTATGGAGTGAATGTTCTATTCTCGTATTGAAGATTTACGGTACGTTATGGTAATTTGTAAAATTGTTTTGTTCTATTTTTATTTTGTTTATTTTTCATTTTCTTTAACAATAAAAACAATTTCAGCTTTAAGCTGACAAAGAATTACGAAACTGATAGAAAAGCTTTCATTCAAGGCCCAGAAAAAAATATCTTTAAGCTCACACACTATTTTATTTGCTTTTAGTCATACTCTGATTAATAAAAATATATTATTGTTAATATATTATATTATTTTTAATAAGTTATTAGTCTTTGGTTGTGGTTCAAATTTTTTTACGTTAAACCAACAATGTTGTGTTTTTTGTGTACAGTAACCATACAGTGGTTAAATATCAACAAAAACGTGTTTAACGTAACTGAAGTATTGCTGAAAACAACTATAATTTGTTCTCTGCAACTTTACAATATTACAAAGAACAAATTATGGTTATTGTGACCATATCACAACCATGTTTTTTCTTTGGGTGTATGTTGTTAATTTTCCCTTTAACTAAAGTTCCATCATAGTGTAGCGACGTTATTCTTCCGTAATTATAGAGGCGCTGAATTGTCTGGACAGTAAAGCGGGTTTTCAATAACTTGCCTTTACAGAGACTCATTCTCCGCGTCTACTTAATAAAAATTATTTTTAATTATATGTACTTAAGGCTCTGGGGGATTTAAACTTATACTAAATTATATAAGAGAGCAAGAACGCAACTCGAAGCATAAACACTTGCATAAGAAACAAGGCCCATAAAGCAAATTCAGAAACTTTCTATTTAATTAACATATATTGTTTTTGTCTGTTTCTTTTTAATTTTCTTTTTCTTAAATACTCAGAAGCAAATAAAAAGATATGTACAATTTGTTCAAAGTATGGTCACAGTATTGAGAGAACGCGTATCTTCCGACTTCATAAAGTATGTACATTCTGACTTTTTACGCATAGCGAATTTGATTGAGCGTTGTCCATCTGTGTTAGTGTTGAAATCAAGTTTGCCAAGGCACTAAATACGCCAATTGATCAGACATTTAAAATCAGCAAGATAGGTTCATGTCCTTCGAGGCAACAGGCGAAACACTATGACTGCCCCTAATTTTTCATTTCATTTAGAAAAATGAAGTAACTCTAATTAAATTTTTTTAAAAAGGCTTAACCCATAAGAGCCGGTGATATTTTTATGTAAAATTATATATACGAAGTACTTAATTTTTTTTCTTATTTTTTAATTCTCAGTCCTCTTAATATCTGTATTTTTTTATTGGAGTTAAGTCACTTAACTAGAATAACGTAAATGGACTCTTACTGGCATCTGTCCGCCTTTTTTCTCACCAAAGAGTCCCTAGCAATTGGTATCATTTGTCCAAGGCTTAGATCCTCCTGGCATCCGAGGTCCTAAGTCTTATGTCACTCCGTGCTGAACATACACACACAATGTGCGCTACTATCTCAGCCTTTTCCAGGCACAGTTTACAAATATTATTTTCTACGACCGTCATCTGGGCCAGATAATGCTTGAAATTTTCATCCATGTAAAGTTAAAAACTTCTTTCCATCCTGCGAAGAGGCTCTTCGAGCACCTTACTGGCCATCCTGCCAAGAGCTGTTTAAGTATCAATCGAGCCTGCCTACATGTAGTAGCTTCCCTACACCTATTCAGGTTAATAGAGTCAAGGCACTGTATGCGAGCCTTGCTCAGCCACTGTAGGACTTCATTCCCAGCTGTGCCTATGTGTCGTCTAACCAAGATCAACCCCATTAACATAGGCATACCTGTAAAGTTTAAGAACACACCACCACCTGACTAGAGTACACGTTTACTTGCCCCATGCAATTTACAGCCAACTGCAATGAGGCAAAAGTAACAAATTACTTAGCTCTGTTTGCTTTGAAGGACAGAATCTAAAATTGTAATGGGCACACACATTAGCTTTGTTGCTAGAGAAACGTAAAACGTATTTTCGTTACAATACCAAATGGATAACTAAAACGCATTATAATTTTAAAAAAGAGGTGTAGGATCGAAGGTAAGGCTAGGATTTCTGTCAAAGAGCCAGTTAATTTATGATGCTTTAAGTTTTAACTGTGGCAGCTAAGAATCTGAATGATCTTATTAATAAAGCATAATTTTTGATTTCGTTATATAAATGACCTCGAGAGCTCTGGCTTCTAATAGCTCTAACATTGCTTTTATTTCTACAAAAAATAATTCTACAAAATTTATTTCAGTCCGGAAAGCATTCTTTTTCGCTCATAATCGGTTTCCAAATATTAGTTTTTCAAATAGTTTTTACATAATGATTTTAAAAATGAAAGCGTAAGTTAATTAATTATTACGGCCAAGTTAATCACCCCTATTGTGAATAAGAAGTGAAATTTTTGTTTACGTTAAATTTTTATTTCACCCGAACAGAAAATTTGTAACGGGAATTTGACGTGAACGATTTTCCACAACTTTTACAGCTGTTCAAAGGTTGTGTGCTATCACTGCATTTTGAGTGCCTTGAATCGGCTCAATACATTTGCTGTAAGAGGAAACAAATACAGACACACGAGTTGTTTATAGAAAATTGCAAGACGCATCTATCTCCTTGGGATACATTGTAAGTAATTTTAATAAAACTGAAAGGTATTTTCTTAACTTAAATTTTTTATTCGACTTATCCATTATTACAGAATTAGAAAATTTGCCTTTTTTACATTTTGGATGTGATCACTACCGCTTTGTCGCCTAAACAAAATTCATTTGGAATTCCACCAATTATTCAGCTAAGGCTTGTATTCGAATTTTTACAAACCTGTTAGGTTGTAGAGAACAATTTTGTTAAGATTGGACTCTTCCAGCTTTCAGAAGTACTTACGGCTTTAACTTTTCTGCAAACATTCCCAAAAGACTGCCTTCACGCCCTTCGAAATCATAACAAATCCATATACAATGGACCTGCTACCTTGCATCTTGTTGAGAAGAATGTCACTTTAAAGTTTATTCATAGATTTTGCCCTCAAATGATTTTTATCAACTTAAAATTTCTTATTAGATGAAAAATACTTCCATGAATAATAAAAACAAAAAAAAAAAAAAAAAAAAAAAATAAACAAAATTCTATATGTGGCGCAAAAAGAAAGTATTCGTGATAAGTGGAAATTTGTTTTAAGTGGATTTTTTCGGGGGAATTATTCACCGTTGCAAAAATGTGAAATGTTTAAAAATTTCATACAGAAAATTAGTCGCGATAGGGGTGATAATATCTAGGCTACAAATTCAACATGGTGACTATGGGTGCGCCCCAAAAATATATAATTGCCTAGGCATAAATAATCGGTATTCGAAACCGCCCAACTGCTTTGCTAAGCAACTAGTTCCGATTTTTTTTTCTCAAAGTTGTACCTTTGAATGCAAAATAATCTTAAACGATTCCTTCTTTTTTCGCTTATCCGCTTACTTTCAGTTGTCTGAGTAGTAACTTATCAGCTTATTTATGAAAAATGTGTTCAAAACTTTGCTTTAAATGGGTTAAAAGACACCATACCCTTCACCACGAAAAGTGGAAAAAGAGTGTATATAACTGCCATCCCTAAATTAGCGCGTAAAGCGCAAGATAATTGTCAAAATTTTTGATGTACATACAAAATGTATGAAGCACAACGCTTAGCAATTGGAAAATCCAATTTTGACAGTGCGTCAGGAAGTGAAGTTGGCTGCTTGCTGGCTTGTTTTGTTTTGTTATGGTTGAAAAGTAATAACAATTTAGTTGTTTTCAAGTCAATCTAGCGGTTTTATCTCTTCTTTATTCTTATGCAGAGGGTTTTATAAAGTAAAATGAGTTAACATTACTGTTAAAGACACAAAGTTGACGCTCTTATTTAGGGATGACATTTCAGCGCAAAAGCTGTAAATCACATTGGTTTGCGTCTTATAGCATGTTTACACGGCAGAATGAAGCACTTGCTTCGCACTCTGAATCATGATTGCGAAGCATACCGTTTCCACGACACATACTACATGCTTCGCATTGACGTCTGTTTTAAAATTTTATTTTTCTTTTAAATTTTTTTGTTTGTAATTAATTAAATTTTAAATTATAATATATTATTTGTTTTTATATTAAAATATAATCTCACAGCACTTTTAACGTTGTTATACTGTTTTTGTTTACATTTATATACAGCTAGTTCAGATAAACCTGCGATAAAAATTAGAGAAGATAGAAATTTTTCATGCTTCGCAAGTAGATTCAAACTGAATCGTCTCAAATTAACATGCTTCGCTCTCAAGATTTTATATGGCGAAGCACGTTGATTCGGTCGTGATTGAGCTGTGAATCATGAATGAGAGAGCGAAGCAAGAATATTGGAAACATAGTATTATGCGTTAATTTAGGGATGGCAGTAAGTTTATCATTCCGTTTGTAATTTTTACAATACCCATTTTCGACCCCATAAAGTATATATATTCTGAGTTCTTATGCATAGCGAAGTGGATTGAGCGATGTCAATATTTCGCTACTCCTCTTTGTGTAGCACCATCAGGAAAAACAAATATTTATTCATTTTATCATTTTTAAAAGTCTCTTATGAAATCTGAAAGGAAATGCTAATAATTTTTAAAAATGCTTAACTCATTAAGAACCGATGATATTTTTATGTAAAATTATGTAGCTCTTGATTTTTTTCTTATTTTTTTTGTTCTCTGTGAAGGGTATATAAGATTCGGCATAGCCGAATATAGCACTCTAACTTGTTTTTAGTTCGCTTAATTTAAAAACAATATTCAAGAACAAATTTAAATCATTTAAGAAAGTCTGTTTTAGACAAAAGTTTCTTATCACTACTTTTACTTTACTCTTTCTTAAAGTCGTTCTCTTTTCGTTATACCCTTCACCACAAAAAGTGGAAAATGGTATAAATAAGTTTGTCATTCCGTTTGTAATTTCCACAATATCCATTTCCGACCCCATAAAGTATATATATATTCTGAGATTTTGTGCATAGCGAAGTCGATTGAGCGATGTCCGTCTGTTCGTCCGTGTTATTGTTGAAATTAAGTTTGCCAACGCAATAGATCAACTATAGAAAATGTATAAATGCTAATCGATCATACATAGTGTGGAAAGAGGTGCTATTGGAAATGAGAAAGATTGGGACATGCCCTTCATGGCGGCGGGCGAAGCATCACGCCTACCACTAATTTTTCCATATCATTTGGAACAATGAATCAAAAAACCAAATATATGGGGCAATAGAGAATTAAAAAATAAGAAAGAAACAACAAGTGAAAAAATTGGCGCCCGCCCATATTTTCCGAGTTACGGGCCTGTGATATTTTCAAATTTTTAAAATATCAGTATGGGTGTTATTTTAAAACTTTTAAAGAGATCTTTGAGGAAATACTAAAATTTAAAAAAAAATGGTTAACCCATTAAGAGCCAATAGCAGATTTGAGTAAAATTATGTATATGTACATATGTAGTACTTATTTTTTTTTTTAATTTTTTTTCTTATTTGTTAATTCGTTGTTACGCCAGTATTTAATTTTTTGATTGGAGTTACTTCACTAAACTAGATTTCCGTATAAGGTGAAGAGTATATAAGATTCGACATAGCCGAATATAGCACTCTTACGTGTTTAATCATAAGTTCATACTCCAATAAATCAAATCGCGTATCCCAGCTACACAGCATCGTGCTTACTTTGTTAAAACGAGCTCACATCTGTTTTTATTCTGTTTCAATACGCCGCCAACACAAAGAAACAAAAATATAACATTTTTGTGAATAATTTGTTGACAATATCAGTGTACTTTACGATGATAAAGCGATCAGTTTAAAGATGTTCCAAAACAATGTTTATCTCTGTGTGAAACAACAACAGCAACAATACAGAATAGCTGTAAGCAGCCAACATCAGCGAAAAAATACTTTCGGTTATGACGTTAAATTGAAAAATCTGGCTTTGATTGCGGAAAGAAGGCACCAATTTAATTATGGTCATGTGCTATTAATATTTGTTTGTTTGTTTTGTATCGTAGTAATTATATTTGTTTTGAAAATTTTTTGCCACTTGTAAAGTAGATCAAATAAGTTAAACGTTCGTTTTCTTGGAGTATGACGTATTATGTATGTATGTATGTGTTTCTAAATATTGCAAATGATTTTTTCTTTTCATTTAAAAAAAATTTATTAATGAACAGATAAACCTGTGGAAATTTAACGATAATACAAATAATTTGGTTAAAGAATTCCGTTCCTTTTGCGTCATAACATCCAAAATATTTTGATGTTAAAACGAAAGCAAATAATAATATTAACAGAAAACTTTAATGTGATTTGAAGAATTAAAAAATTCCACAATTATCAGACAGTGATAATTATACCAAGTTTATTATTACCATGTATAATGAAATGCGTATTACTAATGCCTTGCACAATTCAATGTTAGTGTTTTATTTCTAACACTGTTATTGCCACTTGTTGCCTCTTCAGAAAATTTTACACAAATATTTAAACAATTAAACATGTCTTTTCCTAAGTTATGCTAGAACACAACTGGGACGAATGACAAATTATCGGTCGCGAATATTCGTCGTCAAAAATAAAACGCATTTGTGTATATTAAAATGCACACAATCATGACGTCGCACATAGGAGTATGTTGCCAAACTAAACTGAGTATACCTAGATTAATGAAACTTGGCAGAAAAATCTGTTATGGTCATTAAATGTTAAAGCTAAAAAACAAGAAAAATCGGACCAAAAAGAGAAAAGTTCCCCTTAGAAGAACTAGTCCACCTCCGAAAATGCAAGCTTTTTTTTTTAAGTTTCAAGTCATTTTGTTTAGCAATTACAACAATTAAAATGAAATTTTAGCCCCGCGTCTTTTTGTGAGCGGCGAAATAAAATATTATTTGAAAAAATAATGTAATTGTTAAATGAAATGGATTACGAGTACATAAGCCGTAAAACCATAGAAATTAATTTATATTAGCAGGGGTGGTATTCCTCCAGTCATAGCCTCATCGACGTTCCTGTGAAAAAAAACTTTTTTTTTGCCAATTTCCTAAAAATATTTATTATCAATCTTTCCAATGCCTTACCAATCCTCGCCTCCCAAGAATATTATTATTTTCTTTATTTCATAATATAGCTGACTTGTGATTGTAACGGTAAATTTTATTTAAAATTGTCACAATTAATTTATTTAAAAGAACTTAGCCTTTGCACTTAGATGATAATGAGTGCCATGGTCCTGCTTCGTCTAATACTTCAAAGACCACTTCCAACTCTGATTCCTCTTCAGCATTAAGTGCAGGTGGAAGCATGAAGAAAAGGTAATAACTTTTGTTGGAGTGGGTCTTATACTAGTAAATAGTGAGTTAGGCGCAAAAATGCGCAACGTTTTTTCTATATAAAAGTAGGTTAGATTAGGTCAGGCAGGCAGCCGTGTTACCACAGCTCACTTGGGTCCATTGATTGGTCCGTTTGTGTTACCTGCTGTTAGAAGCGAGAGAGAAGAAGAAACAGAGAGAGAGAAGATTAAGGCAGGAATTAGTAAAAGAAATGGTGATGAAGAGATGACAAAAACAGAGAGGGAAAGATAGAATGAGTGACGATGTCCGGTTGTAGGCCCGTAAACCACCCACTGTACCTTAAGAAGAAAGGAACTAATCCTACCTTGACCCATTGACTATATATCACATAAGTATAAAAGCAGAGATCGTAAATTTTAGTGACATATAGCGTCTTTACGACCGCGCTGGAGATCATTCTCAAGAACCTATTCACTTTTTTTGACAAAAAATTTATCAAAAAAATCACATTTTTAACTTCAAAGGAAAAATTTTATCATAAAAATTTAAAACAAAATTTTTCTTATTATTAATATAAGTAGCTGCAAATATAGCCTTTCACAGGGAAAAAAATCAAAACAAAACCTTTATTAATTTAGCAACAAAAATATATATTGTTGAACTCTCAATATCGTATAAAGCTAATAAAAAAGTATGCGATTTATCCAACTTTTCTGACTTTAACAGTGCCTCAAAACGATAAATTTTAAGCAAAAGCCTTAAAAACTCACTTTACCATGCAGAATTTTGTTAGCTATCCATATATTTCTCAAATTTAATTTTTAGCCTAATGTCCGGCTAGATTGGCAAAATACCCCTCTATGCGTTGGACAAAATTCGTCATACGCGGCGAAATTTGCAATATAATTATTCCTATTTCTTACGCCGGCGAACGACGAACAAATTCATTGTACTAATTTGTTTTGACCATGTTTGACTTTAGATTCGAAATATTTTAGTAAATTATTTTATTTAAACAAATTTATGCATTTTAATTTTGCAGCATTTATAATAAGTGTACAGATTATAAGTTAAATATAAAAATAGTTTTTAGTCGTGTTCTTGCTAATCTTTGACTTTTTAAGTATTATTTTTTTTGTTTTTGATGGTCTCCTTAGCAGCTTACAAAAAGTAAACAACTGCAAAAATTATAACAGCTGTGTTTTGTCGTCATTATTGTGCTTCATACGACGAATTTACACAACGAGTTTGGAATTGGAAATCAGTAAGATCGGTCCTTGTCCTTAGACGCAACGGGCAAAACACCACTCCTACCTCTAATTTTTCTATATTATTTGGAACAATGAAGTAACTATAATTTAAGAAAACAAATATATGGGGCGAGTAAGATTTTAAAAATAAGAAAGAAACAACAAGTGAAAAAATTGGCGCTCGCTGAGTTAGAGCCTCTGAAATTTTCATATTTTTTAAAACATCAATATGGGTAACATTTAAAAGCTTTTGATCTTTAAGGAAATACTAATAATTTTTAAAAATACCTAGCCCATTAAGAGCCGATAACAATTTTATGTAAAATTATATATACGAGTATGTATGTACATATGTTATACTTAATTTTTTTCTTATTTTTTAATTCTCTGTCACCCCAATATTTCCTTTTTTGATTGTAGCTACTTCACTAAACTACATTTACATATATATGGAGGGTATATTTAATTCGGCATAGCCGAATATAGCACTCTTACTTGTTTTTTTAATTACTTTTATTTTTTGCCATCGGGAGTTATAGTGATACCCAGTTTTTTCAATTTTAAAGTGGTGCCCTTTTTATTATACAAGTAAAAACATGTATGTTGTATGGAGACACCCTTTAATTTTTAAGATTATTAACGGTTACTAAAACAGGACCAATCTTTAAGCACTACCTTTAAAAAAAAATTTTCAAAATCCATCGAGAAATGACTAAGGTATGGAGGCACAAATATTCATTCAGTGGAATTGATATCCTCCTTTTTTTGAAGTCGATTAAAAAACGTAAAAGATGAGTGTAATTCTGTACCAAACGAAAACCACAAAAATAAACAATTCTTAGCTGCAGTTGTATCATTCCTGTCCCTCTTTAATATACGACAAACAAACAACAAATACACACGTACATACCTATGAAGCAGTTCGCTAATGCTACTCGTATTTATTATGCACTCCCATAATGATGATGCTGATAGCCAGCATTAAATTTTTTTGTAAATACATACATACATACGTATATCTACATACATATGCACAAAAGTATGCATGTACTATTTTCAAAATAATTCGGTCCAATGTACTGTGCGGTATTTTATTGCATATTAAGGCGCGTGCCAAAATGATTTTAATCAACAACATACAATAATATTGCCAGTTTTATGCTCATTACAAAACTTCAATAAGAGTGGCGCTTTCTTTGTCAAGTTCTCGAAATAAGTATGAATGGAAATTTCTGTTGATGTATTTTAATGAGTATATGAGCATGTTTTTTGTATTTATCCGAAGATAAATTAACTAATACTAAGTTTTGTTTTGTGTTTATAAAATATTTGTTTGTTTTCTGTGATCACTTAAAAAACTATACAAAAATAGTATTATTACCAAAGAATTCAAATTGTGTTTTAAAAACTAAATTTTTTATATTAAAATCTTTGTCTTAATAACTAAGTGTCCTAGAAGGAAAAGAAAGGGCTTTAATCTGTTATCACTTAAACAAAATCGTTTTTTCCCTTGCTTCCTATAGACATACATAAGTATGTAGTATTGATTTTTCAAAATTTTTTTGTTCACTGCTTTTCAGCGTTGTCAACTTTGAAATTTCAAAACGCACCAAAGTGGAGAAAAAAACGCATCATTTAAGAGCAAACGCACCAAGTTTTAGAATTTCTTTTTTATTTAAAATCTTTAATGATTTAGTTTTTCAAAAAAAGTGTAATTTTTTTTGTATTAGAAATATAACAATAAAGAAGTCTTAAAGTTCAAGGTTTTTACAAACAAACAAAATTAAAAAATAAAACTTAACAAAAA
Organism: Gymnosoma rotundatum; assembly: GCA_916610165.2. Lineage (NCBI taxonomy): Eukaryota > Metazoa > Arthropoda > Insecta > Diptera > Tachinidae > Gymnosoma > Gymnosoma rotundatum. The sequence goes on along the minus strand of OU744338.1, from coordinate 68,101,325 downwards.
TAAAAAAAATAAACAAATATGTTTGTGTTAATTTGTACTATGTAGATAATTCACTTTTTTCATATATTGCTTACACAAATTTTGAAATAAAAAACAGCGATCATTCATAAAAAAATATTTCTGTATAATTACATACGTACAGTTTAATAAGTAAAACTGCCCTACAAAATTCATTTTATTAAAAGCTTATAAATGCAAAAAAAAAATTATGAATAATTTGAAATTACATCAACTAATGGGACACCCTTTAACTTCCAAATTTTATACTTGTTGTTATAGCGGACTCAGCATTTCCGGTTCGTTGTAAATTTCAAACGTCTGTCTACAACTGTTAAAAAGTATGGCCATATACATCAAATTAAGTGAACTATAGGCGCACCCTTTAGTTCATAATTTTTAGTATTAATACTTGTTACTATATCGGCCATAGCAACCGACGTTCTGTCCAATTTACAAGCGTTTGTCTATAACGGTTCAAAACATAGGCACATATAAGTAAATTTACATCAATTATGGGGACACCCTTTAATTTTTAGATTTATTTTTGTATAACTTTTTGTTATTGGGAGCCATAGTAATACGCAGTCATTTTATATTTTACAGAATCGTCCTTAACAGTTCATAATACACGTAAAAAATATGTATTTTTAAGATTATAAACTGTTTATTAAACGAGACCAATCTGTAAGCATAATCTATCATATTACCAACAATTTTCAAAATCGGTTCAGATTGACTGCGTTCTGCAGGCACAAACATAAAAAAGCAACATTCAGTCGAATTGTATAACCTCATTCTTTTTTTGAAGTCAGTCAACTAATCACGACAAAACTCTGCTTTTGCTAAGCTGTTTAACAGATACGACAGCAGCCTTTACTACAAAAACAATGACCATGAAAATCTAAAAGGGATAGTATATTCCATGCAGTGAAATATTTCTTTTTTAACATAACATAAATTAATACAACAACAATACTGTTTCATTTTGTGCTTATGATTTGGTACGTCTTAAACGAAATGGTACTAAAACAGGCGTATTTTTTGTACAAAAAATTTTTTTGTGGTGCCACCACAAATTAAAAAAAAAAAACGCACCACGCACCAACACGTGAAATTTTCGCACAAAAAATTCGAAAAGCACCAAGTTGACAACGCTGCTGCTTTTCTCTTGCTTCCTTCCCAATATATCACATTTGGCATCAACGATGAATTACGAATATTCGTAGTCAGAAATGATATAGATTTCTTTATATAAAGGCGCCTGTAATTAGTCGTCGGACGGAAATCGTCTGTGTTACGAACTCTGCGTTGGGTTTATTTAATAGATCTAACGAAGAATATTTTGGTGCAGAGTTTTTATATTTATTATTTAAAGTTTTTTATTAAAGACTTTTAATTCAATATTTATTTTCATTTTTACTTATAAAAAAACATATATGAAAAATTAATATCATTAATAATATACTCAACTAGCCATTCCCGAGGCGATTCGTTACCCCAATGGAAAAAATTTTACCACGACCACTCTTTCAATCCAGTTAGTTTTTATATGAATATGATCACAAATGTGCAAACTACTTTCCTTTACATTTCTTTTTGTAAACGACAACTTTTTACTTTACATGTGAGATACCACATCCACTCAATCCATTCGCTAGACTATGCATATTGATAAGGAACTTTCAAGTATAAAAATTCAGGGCTCTAAATGTTATAACTCTCTACATACACGATGATAATTTTGTACTTTTTAAGGGAGGTAACACGCCTACTGTTTTAATTAAGAAATTTATTTTCTGCACCTACGCCCATTACCAGCAGAATTACTTGTTCAATACTCTTCATATTGTAGTTCTCTAGCTACACGATAATAATTTTTTACTTTGTGTGGGAGGTACCACGCCCCCTGATCTAATCCAGTAAATTTTTTGCTACATTACAATAGTTATTTGAACAGAATTTCAAGTTGCCAAGTAACATGATTATAAACATTTACTTTGTATAAAAAGAGCCACGCCCACGTAAAATATCAAAAAACAAACACATTTTGTGCTTTAAAAATATACATTTTACTTCCTTTTTTATTTTATTTAATTACTTCTTGTTTTCGTCCTGAGTTTCAGTTGACGAATTTACGCAAATATTTTTGGATGACAAATTCGTAGTGCGGTGCGTTCTACAGTTCTAATTAAATGCTGGTAGTACACACTACCAAACTTTTTACATCTACGACGCCATTTTGAAACGATTTTTAAAGTAGGACAAAATTCTGTCAGAGTTTTGTGTGACTAAATCGTACAATTGTGTACAATTTAAAGTGATGCATAAAAATATGAATTAATAAAGGATAAAAATGGGAAGTTTTTTTAAAGATACAAAAAGACCCAAGGAGCTAAAAAGAAAAAATTCGCGTCAGTGGTAATCAAAAAGTGCTAAAAAATAGCGCTAAGTTGGCATCACTGAGAGAAAGACCCGAACTAGCCTATCTGCCATCGTGCACAGGATTTTATGTGTCCATCCACTTTTAGAAAGATTTTGCGATCTTGGTTTGCATGCTTACACAACCCAACTCGTGCCACAATTGAAGCCAAACGATTACGTAGCAGGGCGTAGATTCGGTGGATGGCCCCAAAACAATATTAACTTTTTTCTTAATTTTCATACCCGAATTTTATTAAGCGCCGAAGCTCATTTTTGGTTGAATGGATGCGTCAATAGGCAAAACTGCCTTATTTGCGGTGATAATAATCTTGTTGAGGCACCGTTATATAAAAAAAAAACTTTCTATATGTTGTGCTTTATGGGCAAGGTAGATTAATTGGTCCATACTTTTTTAAGAACGATGCAGGTCAGAACGTTATAGTCAATGGTGACCACCAAGGCACATTGATACAGGTGACTGCATCAGATTTTGCGTGTATTTTATTTTGTATAATCTTGTTGAGCTGTCTGGCAATATGTGTGTATGTATTTGTGAAAAATAAGAGAGCAATAAAACATTGACCTAATGCATTCACCTGTTCAATATGCCTTGGTGACCACTATAGAGTTATGATTACTGACTTTTTCGTTTAGTTAAACAACCATGATACACAGTGGTCTCAAAGTAAAATCTGACGCGAAAAAAATCATAACTTCTTTTTTAAAGTAGCTGAAATTTCTATTCATATATTCATTAAAAATTCTACATATATATACCGCGATATTTTATTTTATGGGAAAACAATAGGCTTTCGTCGTCATTTTTTTGTAGGCCTATAAAATTATTATTTACGAAGGAAAATCCAGGTTTTTTGAATAATACAAAAGAAAATATTGAAAAATAAATACAAAACCTGACTACATAATTTTATGAGTCTAAAGGAAGACAGAGTAATGTTCACTTCAGTATGCAACTAACCATGATAGATGGTGCTGTTTTAAATTTTTTTTTCTAGAAATAAGAGTAGTGCTTCCTGTTTTTCATTCGGTACTAAACCAACACAATTCAAGAGAAAATACAAACAAAGATTTAATTTTTTATATGATACTGCAAACAGACAAGGCAAGAATTTGAATCCCAAAATCTGGAATTAGATGATGATATTGATACATATTCAGCGAAGATTCGTATGTGGAAGAAGATATGTCTTTACAAAGCGAATACTAAAGGGAAATATATAAAAATAAATAACCAATTTTATTATTTTTATTTCATTGTACATTACTGTATATGTATGTATATATGTAATCCCGTTATCTTTAAAATAGCTTCAGCGTCATTAACCTTCTTATTGTTATTAGTATGAATTTGGATACGAAAACGAGTGTGCAAAAAAATACCGCTAGTTTTCAAAAATAAATAACTTTTACAAATTAATTTCTTTTTTTTTTTTAAATTAAAAGTGTAGAAAAAGGTCAGCTTAGTGTTTTTAAGTACAATTCGAAAGAAAACTCACAACATTTTTATATAACAGTATTTACAATGGGCAGAGGAAAACATTGTACCTTTGAAAGCCGGTAGACAATAAAAAAACTCAATAATAAAGGAAAACGTTATAGACAAATTGTCGAAATAATTGGATGCTCTAAAAAATGGTAGAAAACGCCATATAATATGAAAGCAATGCAGAAAATAGAGGAAGACCGTCGAAAATTACACCTCTGCGTCATGTAAAAAAGAAATTCTTTTTTCACCTCTTCCATCCTTAAAAAGGAGTATTATCTAGATGTTTCTACCTCAACCATAAGAAAACTTCTCATTAAATATAATTTGAAAGCTAAAAGTAATAGAAAGGTTGGAGTAAGTAAAAAGCATCTTAAGAAAAGATTGGAATTTGCCGAAAATCATGTAGATTGACCTGTAAGCAAATGGACAAATATTCTATGGTCTCGCGAAACGAAAGTTAAGTTATTTAATTGAGACAGAAGCATATTTCCTGTACAAAGACCTCCCAACACCGAATTCAGTTCACAATACACCACAAAAACCATTAAGGATGGAGGCGGAAACATAATGGTATGGGGATGTTTTTCGTATTAAAATATTGAGCCTTGATTTCGGATTGAGGGTAGAATAAATGCCGCTTATTATACAAATATTCTTAATGTCACTGCGATCCCTTATGCCGAATTGTAATATCCGCTTCAATGGGTGTTTCAACAAAAACTGGTTTGAAGAACATAACATCAAGGTTTTAAGCTGGCCGGCGCAATCCCCAGACTTAAATCCTATTGAGAACTTGTTGCAAATAGTAAAAATGTGTCTTTGGGGAACAAATCCATCCAATAAAGACGAACTTTGGACTTTAATTCAGGATGCGTGGAAAAATATACCTGTAGAAACCTGTCAAACACTTGTGGACTCAATTTCAAAACGACGCTTAGACGTTATAAAGAAATAGTAATTAATTAGAAAAAAATCCAGTCAGTAAACAAAAAAAATTATTTTAGGTAACTAAATTTGCTGGCTCTATTTTTATACACAGGCGGACCTGGTGACTTGTAAAAATTTAATAAATAAATTTGTATTTAAATTTTGAATATCCACATTTGCATTATTTTTTTTTATTAGTTAGTTTATGAGTAAACCGAAATATAAGAAAAGAAATAATTATAAAGTTCGTTGTACATTATTTTTAGTTTGAAAAATGCTAGATCAAGGTGACTGACTCTATTTTATCAAACACCACTATATAACACATTATGAGTTTCAATGAAAACGGCTAAAAATAACGGATGTTCCGCAGGACATTAAGTCCTTGTTACGATTTCATTAAAACTTTGCACATACTTTGCCATTCCAATACACATCTCTCTTGCAAATTTTTAAACTGTTCTGTCTATGCGTTTAGAAAAATAAGTAATTTACATTTTAAGCTTATATTTAAATTTAAATTACAAGCTTCTTGTTATAGCGGACTAGGCAAAACATGTCCTTTGTAAAGTTCAGCTGTCTGTCTATAACGGTTCAAAAGTACGGCCACATACACCATATTATATCAACTATTGGGACACCCGTTTATTTCCAAATCCAAATTTAATACTTGTTGTTATAGAGGAGCTAGTAAACTTCAATCGACTGTCTACAACTGTTTAAAAGTATGGCCATATACCAAATTAAATGAACTATTGGTGCACCCTATAATTTATAATTTTAAATATTATCAGCTGTTACTCTGACGACCATAGCAATCGTCATTTCGTCAAAACTACAAGCGTTTTTCTATAACGGTTAAAAAGATAGGTCTATATAAGTAAATCAACAGTAATTATGGGACACCCTTTAATTTCTAAATTCAAATTATAAACTCGTTCTATCTATAACGGTTCCAAAGTACGGCAACGCACTTGAAATTACATCAACTATTGGAACACCCTTTAACTTCCAAATCCATATTTAATACTTGTTGTTATAGCGGACTTATCAATACAGGATCGTTGTAAATTTTAAGCGTTTGTCTATAACTGTTAAAAAGTTTGGCAATATACATCAAATTAAATGATCTATTGGCGCACCCTTTAATTTATAATTCTTAATATTTATACTTGTTTCTATAACGGCCATATCAATCGACGTTCTGTCCAATTTGCAGGCGTTTGTCTAAAACGGTTCAAAAGATAGGCCCATATAAGTCAATTTACATTAATTATGGGACACCCTTTAATTTTTAAATTCAAATTTTAAACTCGTTGATATTGTGGATTTAGCAATACAGGTCCCTTTTAAGTTTCAGCGTAGTGTCTATAACGGTTCAAAAGTTTGGTCATATACACATAATTACATTAACTATTGGAACACCCTTTAACTTCCAAATCCAAATTTTTTACTTGTTGTTTTAGCGGACTGTATGTATTGCTACAGGTTCGTTGCAAATTTCAAGCCTCTGGTTACAACTGCTCAAAAGTATGGCCATATACATCAAAGTTAATGAAGCGTTGGCGCACCCTTTAATTTATTTGTGATATTAGTACTTGTTACTATTACGCCCATAGCAATTGACATTCTGTCCAATTTGCAAGCGTTTGTCTATAACGGTTCAAAAGATAGGCCCATATAAGTCAATTTACATCAATTATGGGAGCACCTCTTAATTTTTAGATTTATTTTTGTATAGTATAGTTTTGCTATAGTGAGAGCCAGTCATTTTAAATTTTACAGAATCGCCCTTTCCAGTTCATAATACACGTAAAAAATATGTATGTTGTATGGGGACACCCTTTAATTTTTAAGATTACGAACTGCATAGTCTATCATATTACCAAAAATTTTCAAAATCGGATCAGAAATGACTGAGTTCTGGAGGCACAAATATAAAAAAAGCAACAGTCAGCCGAATTGTATAACCTCCTTCTTTTTTGAAGTCGGTTAAAAAATATAAACGAAAATGTTTCAATTCTGCTTTAAAAGCTCTCCAAATCACAAAATAATATCAACTGATTTCTTAATAAGAACAAAATTCAAAAATTATTTGTGTTGCAAGTATACAAGAAAAAAATGTACTGTTATGCACGGTGGAGTGTTACCAATAAAATGCCAAGGAAATTATTTATTTGTGTGCCGTTGAGAAACCACTTTTTTCGCGCTTCATTTTTGATTGCGACCATCGTGTGATGTAGAGGAGCTGTGGTTTTTATTCTTTCTTAAAGTTCTATACAACTATAAAAACATCCTTTAAATTCTAATAAAAGCAGGTGAGTAACAGTTCTCATGGGGAAACTATATTGAAAATTAATAATTTCTAAGCATTGCATAGATGTATATTTTTGCGAGATCAAAATGCTGTTTTACTTAAACATTTTTATTTTGACAGTGTCGTAAATTAAAGAATTTGTAATAAATCTTCACTGAAAATTCAAACCACAAAGCAAAACTATGAAACATGAAAGATGAATTTGTTCAATTCAAAACAAAGCGATTTTAAGTTGTTATAGCTTTCACATAATACTTTAAAGCCCTTACATCGCCTAAATGCAATTTATTTAAAATTAAAGTATTTAGCAAAAATTCCTAACATTCCTAGTTCTAAGAAAATGATTTTTAAATTACATCTGTTGACGCATTGTTTCATCAATAAATTAAGTGTTCAACTAAACCACAAAATTGCAAAATTGTCGTTGTGCTCTTAAAATCGCAAAGCAAAAATATTTGAAATTCCTCTTTTCGTGACGTTCAGATTTATTTTTGTTGAAAAAGTTGTATTTTTAGAAATTGTATAAATTTTTTCGATAAAAACAATTTATATAAGTATATTAAGCGATATTTTAATTATAATACATTTATGTGTGTACATATGTATGTACGATGAAGATTATTAAATAAATTATGTTTTTATATTTATAAAGAAAATATTTTTCTAATTTTAAGCGTACGCATCATTTTAATACCAAGTGGGTGGAAGTGAACAAAATATTTTTTATTCTTACTTATATATTTTTATTTATTATCTTATATCGTTGACATTTATTGAGGCTTAATCAAATTAATATTACTCATTTAATAAATTTTATTATATTTAGAATTCCTATGAATTTACCAGATGTTTTTGTAACTACGATTCCACTAGCGGGTATTTATGTATGTATATACATAAGTGTCGTAGATCGAATAAATGTTATTCGATTAATTGGTATATTTTCGAAACAAGATAAGACACATCAATCATGCATGCAATGTTTTTAGATTGTATAATTTTTCCAGTTTTTATATCATTTACCACACAAAGTGGAAAAATGGTATATGAAACTAAGTTTGTCAATCCGTTTGTTATTTCTTCAATATCCATTTCCGACCCCATAAAGTATGTATATATTCTGAGTTTTTTTTTCAAAAATATCAATGAAAAAGTACCTACTTTAGATAATTTCATTAAAATAAAAATACAGAAATTTATTAAATAAGAATTAAATTGTGTTGCTTTTTTTTTATTAAAAATTGCATTTAAATATTTGTTGTCTAAAAGTTTTATGATTTTATTAAGCTTTTTCCTTCTCCTGTAAAGTAACAAAAATTGATTTAGGCATTTTAATATTAAGCCATTGATATATTCTGAGTTCTTTTGCATAGCGAAGTCGATTGAGCGATGTCCGTCTGTCCTTCCGTGTTAGTGTTGAAGTCAAGTTTGCCGTTGAAAAAATTTGAATACGCCAATCGATCAGACATAGTGCAAAAAAAAGAGGTGCTACTGGAAAGACAGACAGGTGCTATTGGAAAGCAGACAAAACACCACGCCTACCTCTATTTCTCCATATAATTTGAAACAATAAAGTAACTATAATAAAAAAAATAAAAAAAAACAAATATGTATATAGGGCAATAGAGAATTAAAAAAAACATCAAGTGAAAAAATTGATGCTCGCCAAATTTAAAAAAATGCCGATGACATTTTTATGTAAAATTATATATGTATATGTATGTAGTACTTATTTTTTTTAATTTTTTAATTGTCTTCACTAATTTAGATTTACATAAATGGTAAAGTTTATATGAGACTCGGCATAGACGCTATTGGAAATCAGCATGATTGGTCTATGTCATTCGAGGCAGCAGGCAAAACACATTGCGTACCTCTAATTTTTTTATGTTATTTGGAATAATAAAGTAACTCCAATCAAAATACTTAATACATGGTGCGATAGAGAATTAAATAATTCTTGCGAAAAAAAACCGACATCAAAACAGATTTCATCTGTCTGCCTATAACAATTCAAGTGTATGGCCACATAAACTACATTACATAAACTATTGGGACACAGTTATATCTCTAAACTTTGGCAATATACATCAAATTGCAGCAACTATACGGTCACTATTTAATTTCAAAATTAAAATTATATACTTGCTGTTGTAGTAGATTTAGCAATCAGGTTCTGTGTAAATTTCAACCCTCTGTCTGTAACGGTTCAACAGTTTGCCCATATACATCACATTATATCAACTATTTAATTTATAATATACCATTTTTATACTTCTTATTATACCAAATAAAGTAGTGGACATTCTGTCTAAAATTAAGGCATTTGTATACAACGGTTCAAGAAATACGGCCATATAGAACAAATTATATTTATTTTGGGAACACCCTTTACTTTCTAAATTCAAATTATAAGCTTCTTGTTATAGCGGACTTAGCAAAACATGTCCATTGTAAATTTCAGCAGTCTGTCTATAACGGTTTAAAAGTCCGGCCACATACACCATATTATATCAACTATTGGGACTCCCGTTTATTTCCAAATCCAAATTTTATACTTGTTGTTATAGAGAAATAAGTAATTCAGGTTCATTGCAAATTTCAATCGTCTGTCTACAACTGTTTAAAAGTAAATGGACTATTGGTGCACCCTTTAATTTATAATTAAAAATATTATCAGCTGTTACTATAATGACCATAACAATCGACATTGCGTCAAATTTACAAGCGCTTGTCTATAACGGTTCAAAAGATAGGCCTATATAAATAAATCTACAGTAATTATTAAATTCAAATTATAAACTCGTTAATATAGCGGACTTAGGAATACAGGTTCCTTTTGAGTTTTCTTTAACTTCTAAATCCATATTTTATACTTGTTGTTATAGCGGACTTACCAATACAGGTTCGTTGTAAATTCCAAGCGTCTGTTTATAACTGCTCAAAAGATAGGCTCATATAAGTAAATCTTCATCAATTATGGGACACCCTTTAATTTCTAAATTCAAATTATAAACTCGTTGATATAGCGGATTTAGCAATACTGGGGAGTTACTCTCTATTGCAATGCGAAAGCAAGTTCGATGCGATAAGTAGATGCGATAAGAGTACAATTTGATACTCTGTAATGTTTACGCAAACGCTTTCGCAAAATAGTTTAAAAACTAAGCAACTCTGGCACAACAAAATAAACAATAGAGAAGAATGACAAAATGAAATGTCAAAATTTGTAAACAAAAACATTTATTTTATAAAATAATACACAAAGCTTCGCGTCCAATGCAAAATATTATTAATTACAAACATTTAATGTAGACTACAAAAAGATCTTAAATATACAGGCATGTCACAGAACTCAATTCCGATCGAAAGTGGTTTCAATTCCGCAAATTGGTTCTTTAGAAAACGAAAAATTTTTTCGGAATGAAACCACTTTTGAATTTTAAAGTGGAATTTAATTTCTTTAAAATTTTGTTATTTGCAGTTTTCAAATTGACCTTTATTATGTGTCCTTATTTAAATTCGCTTTGTTATTTACTTTGGTGTGCGCAAAATTGCCACATTTAAATAAAAAGATGAAGATTAAGCACTTTTTAGAAATAAGCAAAATCGATCGGAATCTGAAGAATCTAAAACAAAATCGATTGGAATTGTTAATACGGAATTCAAACCATTCCGATCGGAATTTGTGACATGGGTGATAATTATAAATATATATATAAATAAAATTTTGTGTTTTTTTTTATTAAAAAATAAAAAATTGTTATGGATTCAGTGGCATTATTAATGGAGACGGAAAATGAACATAACATTTAAAATGTAATTTCCATTTTGCGAATATAGCAAAACTTCTTCTGCAGGCTTTTTGTTTGCTGTAACATGTTGGGTAGCATTTATACTTGCGCCAAAGCATTTTAATGTTAGCATCCCGTTGTTGGTTTTTTCATATGCAGAAGTTTGATTATCTACTCCTTCATCGTGCAATGCAATATTGTGAATCCAACCACCCTTACTAGAAATGCTCACCTTATTCTTCCGCATAAATAAATATTTTTGCTGCGTAAGTTTCATATTTGTCAAAATACATTACTTGTTTCCTACCCACTTTATCTCTTATATAAAGTTCATTATAATTAAGGCCATCCGTCAGTTTTTTGACGCGTTGTTTGGCATTCCCGCAATGCAATAGTCCCTTCGCCAAACCGCTGTGCTGAATTATAAAATCAAATTTCGAACTGCCGTTGCCGAGTCTGTAACCTTTTTAGCATTTACCTAAAAAAAATTAAAATTTATATATAAATATAAAATTTTATTTATGCTTACTTACATGATTCGTTACCTTTGCGTTTGATAATTTGTTAGCGCGAGATATTTACGTATAACTAACGATTTTGACATAAGCTTTCGTATTACTGAGTGCAGTGATACCATATTTGCGAAAGAGAATAAAAGTAGATGCGAAAGAAAATACGAAAACGCAATAGAGGGTACCAATTATTTGATTACGTGCCATTTTTCTTTCGCATCGCAATAGAGAGAAACCCCCTGGTCTCTTTTAAGTTTCAGCGTTCTGTCTATAACGGTTCAAAAGTTTGGTCACATATACACAATTACATTCACTATTGGAACACCCTTTAACTTCCAAATCCAAATTTTATGCTTGTTGTTATAGCAGACTTAGCAATATAGGTTCGTTGTAAATTCCAAGCGTCTGTTTATAACTGTTCAAAAGATAGGCTCATATAAGTAAATCTTCATCAATTATGGGACACCCTTTAATTTCTAAAATCGGATCAGAAATGACTGAGTTCTGGAGGTACAAATATAAAAAAGCAACATTCAGCCGAATTGTATAACCTCCTTCTTTTTTTGAAGTCGGTTAAAACTAAGAATCTTCTTTCCTTGCAAGTGTTTTTGTTGTTTTAAGAATAAAAAGTAAACAAGCCTTCTTTTTCGGTACAAATTTAATAAGAATAGTACAATTTGTATGTATAACTAGCTATTTCCGGGGCGCTTCGCTACCCCAAAGAGAATAATCGTTTTGGATTAATACCCTACGTCTCCAGCAGCCATCAACTTGGTATGAACATCATGTCGCACATGCATTCGGCTAATGTAGACACCCAATGTTCTTCATGTTTCGTTTATGTGCAACCATCGTTGGCCGAACATTTGTCTGAGCAATGATGTTCGCTATCGAATATGACTTTTAGTATGATTTCTCTATTTCGAATTAACGAACACTCTCTTTCTTGTTAAAAACATTGAAACAACCTTGACGATAAACATAAAATTATGCTCAATAGACATGTGCCCGGTTGTTCGTTTCTGTGACCGGTTTTTTTCGATAACATATTAAAGACTGATCCCGTTCGTTTAATTCGTTCGATCGGTCAATTTTAACGATTAAGGGAATTTGAACAACAATCCTTATTGGATGTGATTTTCTTGTCTTTTTTTATCAAATTGTGGTTTGATACAGAGGTGAAACCTTTGGCACATAGAAAACAATATAATTAGGGTTTCTGTAGGTTCTGAAGAGATGTATATAGTGCTTTTTTATTATGAAGAAGGAAAAAAAAACAAAACAAAAACTAGATAAAAATGAAAGAAAAAATAAAAATAGTTACTGAATGTTTGCTGTGTTTTTGTATGAAACATTTTTGGGTTGTTATTGTCTTTTGTCTTATTGATTCAATGGAGTTCTCATTTAATCAATTTGGCTTTTAATATGAGACTTTCTAGTTTTCTATACAAAATTTGGGTAAAATCCACTGATGAGCTATTTGAGCAGTAGTGAAATGGCCATATGAATATGCTTTCCCCGCAGTAATACATTTCATTTTTTAGTTTAGAGGCTGCTATAGTCAAAGCGGTAAGCACGTTGACTACAAATATGGCTGCCCTGGGTTCAACCCTTGCGGCAGTCAGGAAATAAAAATGTTTTTTTTTCTGCTTAATGCTATAAATACATATTTAGAACAACACTTAAACATGCAGCCTCCTTCGTCGGTACTTCTCCATAACGTATTCTCCGGCGAAGTAAAATAATTATATATTATGATTAATAAATTAAATTTTAAAAGATTCCGAATAATAAATTTTCAAAAACTAGATATTAAACAAAAAAAAAAAGGAAGCACAGAAACTTTTTTCCAAAAAAATAAAAAAAAAAACAAAAAAAAAAAATAGAAAAAAAATTATTCGTTAAATAAAGAATTTAATTATTAAATTACTTAAATATACAATAGGCTGTGGCTTTACGATATAATTCCAACTTCTTTTTCTGTGCTATTTCTTTAGTTTATTTAAAATCACCTTTTTTTTATTAAAATATTACCAATTTTCCATTAAAAAAGAAACGCGATATAAAAAAAATTTATCTTTCAAATATTTAAAAAAATGCCGCGCACCTTATTTTGCAATAACCATATGCTCTTGTAACTTATAAATATACATATCTGTTTTATTTTTTTTATAAATGTAGCCGTAAATAGCTGTTGTAGTCATAACTTTCAAACACGTCGACCGTGCAAACTTTAGATTAACTATCTACTCGACCATACGAAAGAACCCTAAAAATTTAATCGAACTCGGTTTTACTGTTCGTGATTTATAAGTTATACAAATGCAAGAAGTTAATGCTATTTAATGTAAATATTTTTCTAACTTAATCACAATACGAGGGCTGCTCTATATATTTCTGGCCTAATAGTGAAAATGCGAAAATTTATAATCAAAAATGGTTTTATTGTTTTTCAAAGTATTCTCCGGCATGATTTATACACTTTTGCATGCTCTCAAACCAGTTGTTTTTCCACTCCGATTGAGACACCTCTAAAACATGGTTTATGAACACTTCAACAGCTTCTTCTAGCGACGAAAATCGTTGACCACGCATTTTTTTTTTGATGTGCGGAAACAAGAAGAAGTCATTAAGTGCCAAGTCAGGGCTGTACGGCGGATGACCCATTAATTCGACGATTTGGCCGGTCAAAATGGCTCTGGTTTGAGCCGATGTGTGAGAGCTCGCATTGTCATGGTGAACAATGATTCGTCTTCTCTTGTTGGTTTTTCGAATTTCTCCGATGACTTCAGGCAAACAAATTGTAGTGTACCACTCAGAAGTAACCGTCCTACGTTGCTCAAGCGGAACAGTCGCCACATGACTAGTTTTGCCGAAGAAACAGGCGACCATTTGCTTAGAAGTGCTTCTTCCACGAAATACTTTCGTTGGATTTTGCTCGTCTTTGAAGACCCACACGGTCGATTGTTGTTTCGTTTCGGGCTCATACGCATAGATCCATAATTCGTCACCTGTGGCGATCTTATAAACGTCTTTTGAAGCACCGCAATCGTATTTTTGCAACATTTTGTGCACCAATCGACACGAGCCTTTTTTTGAGCGACATTCAAATTGTGCGGGATCCAACGAGAACAAACCTTTTTTACGGCCAGGTGTTCATGCAGTATCGAATGTATGCTGGTGGAAGAAACGTCCAAGGATCTCTCTATCTCTCGGTATGTCGCATGTCGATCTTGCATTATGAGTTCACGCACGGCATCGATGTTCTCTGGCACAACAGCCGTTTTTGGACGACCTTCTCGGAATTCGTCTTTGAGCGAGCTTCGGCCACGATTAAATTCATTATACCAATTTTCACAGTGCTATAGGATGGTGCTTCTTCGCCATACAAAGATTTAAGTTCATCAATGCACTCTTGTCGTGAGAACCCACGTCGAAAGTTGTGAAAAGTGATGGCACGAAAATGTTCACGAGTTAATTCCATTTTTTTCTATATTAATTTTTTTAAGTCACTGTAAACAACAATGGTCATACGTCAAAACGTTTTGAGTACGATTATGCTTAAAAATGACAAACTTTCCAATGGAAATGTCAGATTGCACTTGGCAACACTCAGTGTTGCCAGGCCAGAGATATATATAGCAGCCCTCGTATGAATGTTTATTAGAACATGCTGCAAAAAATTATCTTTATGACGCGCTTAAACATTTTAAACGCTTTTGAAAATTGTCTAGTAATTAACAAAATATTAAAGCTAATGTCCCCATTTTTTTTTACTGGCTAGGATCGACTGGAGAAGCGTTTTTTTTTTTGGTAAGGGCGATGCAGCACAATCGATAACAAAACGAGCTTGAAAAGCATTTTAACGCACAGTCAAAATACATAACTTGCTCCGATTTAGACGAAAAAGCAGCCATTGTTGCAATCATTATATGCACTAACCTTTTGCATTCGATGTGTTGATAATTAAGAAATCCATCGAGCAAAAAACTCTTGTAACCAAGGCCTTCAAAGGACAGCAGGAAATTGATAAAAAAAAAAAACAATAAGAATAAAATTTAAATACAGCAAGGTAACCCCAGTTTGAGAAAGCTCACTTGTTTTCCCACGGCCCGTTGTATGTTGGCAAGGCTCGTCAACAGATTTTGTGAGTATGATGAGGAGACTTTAGTTCATATTCTGATAAGAATGCTACGATATCAAGTGACGCAACTTGATCCCAGCAGCTGTTTAGGAGATTTGCCAACACTAATTACTTATAAAATACCGATTATGCTACTGCTACAATAATAGTAGTTTAGAGACAACGTTCAATGGATATTGTTTATTTCTTGCATGTTTAATATTGGTGCCAATTTTTCGGAGAACCGACTTTATAAACATGATTAAAGAAAGTTAAAAAACTAGCGTTTTTTGATAACGTAACTTAATTTGAATTAAACAATCAAATAAAAATAAAAAATGTTTTATTTTAAGTTTTTAAGATTTTTTTCTTTATTTTGATTATGTTTTTTGTTTAAATTATTGTACCTTATATTATTTTAGTTCCACTATACATAAAATTGATATAATGTGTTTATAATATTATAAGATTTTCGTTTTTAAGAAAAAATTAAATTCTATAATTTAATCGATTTTCTTTTATTACAACTGGTTTCAATATGGGCGTGTAGTGATACTAAAATAATGAATGTTTATTTAAAAGCAAATTTTCGTATGTCTTTTTCAATTGCTGCTGATGACTTTTACATATAAAAAGAAGTTATGTTAAACATCTTCTGATATATTATTCTGCCATGTAAAAGCAATATTATTGAAATTTTCATTAAAACATTTTAAGTTTAATTTAAGAAATTTTCTGCTGAGAGATAGAAATGTTAAGTTATTTAATCAACTTTTTAAGCGTTCGTCTTTTGTATGTGAAGCTGATTTCTCTACCCTAGAAATATATATCGCACTTGATCAACAAAGGGTATAACAAAAAATTTTAAAATTTTCAGATGAGGTGAAAAGCTGTTTGTGGTTACATTTTCAAAGAATTTGAAAATCCGAATACATCTTAGTAAGCAAATTCTATCAGAAAATATATTTAAATCTATGCAAGTATTGCAAAAAACATCCATTTTTTGAGTTAATACCATTTTTCTGAAATTTGTTGATCATAAATGAAATAAATTTTATTAGCAAAACGGTATCAACTCAAAATAAAACCAAACAATTTGATTATTTTTATTTTGAAAAAAAAAAAAAAAAAAACTCAACTCAAAATAATAGCAGTCATTACATAATCACGAAAATAGTCTTAATGTTGTTTTAGTTGTTTTAGAGATAAAATAATTTATCGGAATGCGTTGAAATTTTTACTGTAGATAGATACTGATGTTATTAGTGGATTTCTTGCAAAAAACTGAAATTTGAAAAATTTTGAGTCATTACCCTCTATCCATCCTTCTCTCGTTGATCAAGTGCGATATGTCCTTATTTCTTTTCTTGCGTTTGTGATTAAGGTAAATTATTTTATGCTGACTTAAGGTCTTTTGTCAAAAGTCAACAAATATATATGTATGTTTATAAAAACATTTTGAAATATAGCGGATGTATTTATGCTACTATGTATTTTTGAAGAATCAATTAAATATTGTTAATAATGGTTTTATTAAATTATTTTATTATTCTATATTTTAAATCAATTTAGAACAAAATTTCGATCCTAAAGCCAGTTGTGTAAACTTTTTCATTTATCTGTTTCTGCTGTTATTATAATCGAATAAATCAAAAGGCTAAACAAAAACAGTCTAAATTTCCCCCTTAAGTTTTAATTTAACAAAGGTCTAATACAAAAAAAAATCACTAAAATAAAAAGAAAATATTACGATTTAAAAAAAAAACTATTGCGTTGCGTCCCTCAAGTTCCTTAAAAATATTCTTTCGAACAGAATTGAAAAAAAAAAAAACATAAAAATTATTATACGGGCATATAATAAAAGTTGTACAGAAACTGTGAATTTTTTATTGTTAGCATTTTTTTTTTGAATATTTAACAAAAGTTAATAGTTTTTTAATTCTTTGCTTTTCTCAGTAGTATACCTTACGTAAGCCCCTAGATATAAGAAAGAATAGACACCTGTTTAAAAGTTTTATTGGGTTTTTTTCGATTTTAAAATAATCAGCTTTTTAGTGCACTTTTCTTTTCATATAAAATTAAAGCGCTGGTGCCTCCTTTAGTATCTGTGGAAAAAATCCATTTAAATGGAGATGTGTGTGTGTGTTTGTGTAAATTATTTTAAATATTTTTATTTTTTTATAAACTTATTGGTTTTAGGAAATTTATCTGCTTCGAAATCAGTATCCTTTTTAAGGCGTTCTCGCACATTATTGCGTATGGTATCTAAACAAGATGATTGCACAACTGGATCTCTAGCGATGCTAATGGCTACGACTTCAGGTGTAAGGCCTTGAACGCTGTTTGTTGATGTCCCGACTTCTTCTGGGTTTTGCATGGCTTTCTTAACACTGTCAGCTATTAAAGCACAAATTTCTGTTGGTGCTTTTGAGTTTTGCACCAGCTTTCGCCGTTTTGATGACATTCCAGATATGTAAGCATCTGAAAAGGGTGGCTGTGCTGGAGGATTCTAAAAGTGTTTAAAACATATTAAGAAGGTTGTAAATTTTTTTGAAAAAATGTTTTAAAATAAAATATATTGCGGTTAGATAAATTAATAAATAGGTAAAATAAAGTCTGCAAAAAAAAAAAATAAATAAAAAAAAGTGAACAAAAATTTCCCATTTCGTAAATACTTTTTCTCTTAAGATTGACATACTCGAATTTTACTGGGAAATATTTATTTGTCCTGATGATACTACACAAGGGAGTAGCGAAATATTGAAAAATTAAAAAATAAAAGACCTTGTGCTTGAATAATAAATTAAAAAATAAATAATTAAAGTGTTCAAATAAATATTTCTATGTCCTGATGATGCTACACAAGGGAGTAGCGAAATATTGAAAAAATAAAAGACCTTGTGCTTGAATAATAAATTAAAAAATAAAACTAAATAACTTATCAGAGTAAATCCTTAAAAAAAACTTTCCATAATGAGAATTTTAATATCTTTAAGAAAAGAAGAAACTGGCAGCAAGTTACCAGTGAACTTAGATCAATAACCTAGAAACCTTGTGAAATTACGTGGTTCAACCGTATCACTAGCTAAACATAGGGGAAGCAGGATAAGAAAGTTTTTCGTTTAAGTACTTTTAACACAAACATAATAATTTTTTTTTTTAAATTTTGGATAGTGAAAAAAATTTCAAAAAAGAAAATACTTACAGTTGCTTGTCTTTGAATATCACGAGCGATAATCGGTAACCAATCGTTAGGAAAATGTCGATGCCAAGTTTCTGAGCCGGGTATAACGGAAGGAAGAGGTTCATCATCAACTTCTGGTTGCGATGTTGTAGCAGCTTCAGACATTTCGACATCTGTGTCCATTGGCTGAGGATGAAAATAATTGGGCGGTGAGACGAAAGTCTAACGTGTGCATTTTCGTATTTTATTCTTGATGTTTGCATACAAATATTCTTTCGTACTTACCATTTGCACGTTGTCAACATTGGATGCTTGTGCATTGCGAAGAACAATAAACTGTTGAGCATCAGCTTCATCGGTTGCACTGGGTATGGTTGGCGTTAAATATAGGCATAAGAATTTAACAACATCACCTTGTAAATCTGTTATTAATGAAAAATTATTATTCCTTTTTTATCATTAATACTTTAGTGGTAAAACTTACGACTCTGTACGGAAGTGCACAATAAACGCATTAATTGAACCCAGAATATTTCTGCATTTTCCTCGCCAATGCAAATATATAAAACACTGTATAAACGTTTGCGAAATTGTTCACAAATTTGTTTCAGCTTTTGTTCGAATTCCTTTAAATTGATGGGATGTTTCTTTAAAAGTTCAATTACCATTGGCAATGTGCTTCTTAATATGTTAAAAAGAGAATACCTTGAATCGTATTCCGGCTTCTCGTATTGAGGCAAATACAATAAGGACTCGCCAAACCATTGAATTGCACGATTAATGGCCGGAGGTATGGTGTCATCGTTAATGGGCTGGCCTTCAAAAATATTGTTATTCAAGCAATTCATCAATTGGGAGTGTATGTTGAGCCGTTGAGCATTTTCAGTTGAATCAGCTCCCATTGATACTGTGTTTGAAGATGATGCTGAAACAGTACCTGCGCCACCGAACATCACACTCAAAGGCGACACAATCGGCAGAAGATTCCTAGTAGATGATGAGTTATTCCCTGGTCGTGGTGCACTCGTCAT
This sequence comes from Gymnosoma rotundatum, assembly GCA_916610165.2. NCBI lineage: Eukaryota > Metazoa > Arthropoda > Insecta > Diptera > Tachinidae > Gymnosoma > Gymnosoma rotundatum. The sequence goes on along the minus strand of OU744338.1, from coordinate 68,081,509 downwards.
TGTTGAACCAACTGTCCGAGATGAACGAGGACGCATGCGTTGATAAATATCATTCAAAGTGCGTAATGGTCGCCGTGTAACAATATTTGCTAATATATTAGAACAGTTTTGTTTTTCACAATATACAAATCAGTATGAGGGACCGGTAAAATATGTTTGGATGGGAAAGAAATGGTTATGGAATCAAATGCTCAATAGAGAAAAAAAATGACAAATTGATTATTGTTTGCGATATGTTTTCTAGATGTGAAGCAAATGATTTGAGTAATCTTTTTTTCAAGGTGATGCATACGATACCACAAATACCATAAAAAATGTGCTTTTGTTATGGTTTAAAATTCTCATTAAGTGCAATGTTAAGAATATGTTACTTTATTTAACAATAGAATTCAATTGTTGGTTTGCTTGCAAAAATTAATTTAAAAATCGTATTTCTTGTATTCGTTTAACCAAATTAAGATATATTTTTAAGTTACACAAGTACACATTTACAAGTTGTTTTGTTTTTGTTAATTCATCTGGAACATAAAATTGAAGTTGGGTTGAAGAAATGTCAAATGCGAACAAAAAACTATTAACATAAACATAATTTTCCATCTAGAATAATGCGCAAACTCCACTGTGCCAAGTTGTAGCAGAAGGCGGTATTGCCTTGTACGCATTTGCTGAACGACAATAGAGATTTCAATGACCCCAGAAGCCGCTTAATTAATGCTGCAATTGTTAAATGATACCAACCCTACTTTTTTAACTTTAAATTGGAATCTGTTAGTACTTTCCTTGGAAAAAAATGGATCTAATGAAGGTGCCCATATAAAAAAATTTTAGAACCGTGACCAATTAAGAAGTGAACATTTAGATATGTTATTGATATTCAATATTAGATTTTCACCGTGAAGAATATTTGCGATAAATATCTGAGTGGCTGAGAATGAGGACAGATGGTTTGATTTATGGTCGATGTTTCTTTTCGCAGTAACATATATTGTATTATATTTTCAATTAGCAGTGCCCACGATTTGGTCTATATGTCATTTCTAATTTTTTTTAATTCAAATTCAGAAGAATGTGGGCTCATCCCTCAGAGAAATATACATTTTAAAAATATAAGTGCCCAAACCCGTTCCAACACACACTTTTAAATATTTTAAGTATGGAGAACTATAGAAGGACACCTCGCAAGCAAATCCCGATCATTTTGGTTTTGCCTTGTTTTGTTCTTTCCATAAAATTTACAGTTTGGATGCAGAGCTCTGTTAAATTAAAAGGTTTGTGGCATAGCTAAAAATTTTAAAATTTATCTTCACACACATCAATATTATATAAACAAATTTATGTGTGCAATGCTAAAACTTAAAAATATATTTTGGTTGTCTTTGATTTTTTTAAGTTGATTTCCAGTGCTAAGATGTAGAAAAATGATAGCCTTCATATTTATGGCATAGTTGTAAGTAAAAGAGACATTACTAGTGCTAAATATCTAAGCTCAAATTTTTTTTTAAGAAGCACAACAAATGAACAGTAAGAACAATACATATGAATAACTTACCCACTGTTGGATTGTTACGATTTGCAGTAGCAGCTGCAGATGAAGATGTGGTGCTATTGGAACCGTTGTCATTAGGGGCATTACTGGCCGTTTCAGGTTCGCGTATATGATGACTGTTGCAGGGCAAAAATCTATCAAACGATGAGACATTATTACTGGGTAAAACGCGACCATTCCAACCAGTGGGCATACCCAATACCGGTATGTTGCCAAAATGTACTTGAGGACGTGATGTTGAACGTGTTTGAGTTGAAGTTGTTGGCAAAGTAGCTGTTGTAACACGTGCAGGATTTGTTGCTGAAGCGGAGGATGAACTTGTAATAGTGTTAGTGGCCGCATTATCATTTGTTGCAGTTGTTGCTGTAGCTGATGTTGAATTTTCATTATTATTCGAACTTGTACTGCTTGCTTGTGGCGTTTGACCACCGCCACTACCACTACTGGCACTACTGACACCAATAGGCACATCAATTGAAACAACATTTGGCGAGTTGATATGAACATGAAAATCAGTATCAAATGGCGCTGCACTAACTACATCTTGCAGTAAACGTGCTACTTGGCGTTGCAAACTGCCTACATGGTGAAATTATCCAAATAACAAATATTTTTATTAAGTACTAAAGTAATAAATAATTTTTTTTTAAGAAGCTTTAAAAATATGTCAAGTCAAGCAAATTGGTTACAGCTTACTTTATCATGTTATTACAAGAATTTAGAAGACATGTTCTTGAACACTTTTAAAACGCAAGCCTAGATATTATTGAAAACAAACATTCGTAAACCCAGAGTTGTATTTTATAAATAAAAAATATTTAATATTTAAAACTAAACCATGGCTACTTCTCACACTCGCTTATTTTAAGATGTCTAAGATTCTTTTTTCAATTCACTGCCAATTTGTCATATTGTTTTCTTTAACAATAAAAAAAAAAACAAATCTGGGCTTGTTCGTGCAAGAAAATAAAAATATATCTCTTAAATTACTTTCATTTACTCAATTAGGAGTACAGAAACTCACGTCGTTATGATATTTTAAAAGAAATTAGATAAGCAGAAGAGGAAATAATAAACAACAATTACTGAGGGCGCAGCCACAAATATATTTATCGTGCAGATATTTTTTTGGTGTTCACCGCTATTATAAATTTCGATTACATTTCACGCAAACTATGTCCTAATTTACATGTGTGACATAATTTTTTCATTTCAGTTTCAAAGTTTCAGTGGGTTTAATCGCGTCTCTATACTATAAATTTTTAATGGCATCAGAATTTGTACATTTCGCTTTTAATTTCATATTCGTTAATGTAGTAAGTTGTGTTATTTCATATAATACACAAACAACAAACCCTTAAAATTCAAGCCTTTTGTCTACCCGCTTGCGTCTCTACATCTCTTGTCAACAAACAAAAATTTCAAAATGCCGCCGCCTAAAATGGCTCTAAGGAAGACCAATAATATTTTCTAGACCAGCTGTTTCACTGTGTAACGTTTGAAATCTGAACAGAAAAATTAAGCCATTTTGTATATTTTAATACAAAATAAAATAAGCAGTTTGTCAGAAAATAAAATACGCAATGGATTACGAGTAACATTAATATTGTTAAATGATTCCAAATAAATTTATTATTTATAATTAAGATATGCAGGCTGCTTTAATTCATTACTTTTATTGTGTTTTTTTCATTAGTTCCTTCGAAGATATTATTAAAGCAGCCCTGATATAGCAAAATTCAAAAAAACTAAAACTAATTTACCAAATAAATAATTAATTTTTTCTTTATTGATTGATAACAATTCCAATTGAATAAATTTTTTCAGACTTAAATATCTAAAGTTTTGTGAATAAAATTTGGGTATAAACTGCTAAGCCACCCAGATAAGTAGTGATAGCGAAATGGCCTGATACTTTCCACAATCCATAGAGCCGTTTATTTTCTGACGACCAATATTTTGTTGTGAAATTCACGAAAATATTAGTTTTTAGAAAATAAATATTTTGAAGGAATCAATCATTTCAAAAGAATTTCATATTTATTACCAAAAGACAAAACAAGTTAGAGGTATTTATGGTTATAAATTTTTGTCAACAAATAAATAAAGCTTTCACATTTCTGTAGAAAAAGAAATAACAATAAAAAACTATTTGGATTCATTAACGAAACATTCTATTTTACGAGGGCTGCTAAATATATTTCTGGCCTGGCAACACTGAGTGCTGCCAAGTGCAATCTGACATTTCCATTGGAAAGTTTGTCATTTTTAAGCATAATCGTACTCAAAACGTTTTGACGTACGACCATTATTTGTGTTGTTTACAGTGACTTGAAAAAATTAATATAGAAAAAAATGGAATTAACTCGTGAACATTTTCGTGCCATCATTTTTCACAATTTTCGGCGTGGATTATCACGACAATAGTGTATTGATGAAGATAAATCTTTGTATGGCGATGAAGCACCATCCTATAGCACTGTGAAAAATTGGTATAATGAATTTAATCGTGGCCGAAGCTCGCTCAAAGACGAATTCCGTGAAGGTCGTCCAAAAACGGCTGTTGTGCAAGAGAACATTGATGCCGTGCGTGAACTCATAATGCAAGATCGACATGCGACATACCGAGAGATAGAGACATCCTTGGACATTTCTTCCACCAGCATACATTCGATACTGCATGAACACCTGGCCGTAAAAAAGGTTTGTTCTCGTTGGATCCCGCACAATTTGAAAGTCGCTCAAAAAAATGCTCGTGTCGATTTGTGCAAAGAAATGTTGCAAAAATACGAATGCGGTGCTTCAAAAGACGTTTATAAGATCGTCACAGGTGACGGATCATGGATCTATGCGTATGAGCCCGAAACGACACAACAATCGACCGTGTGGGTCTTCAAAGACAAGCAAAATCCAACAAAAGTTGTTCGTGGAAGAAGCACTTCGAAGCAAATGGTCGCCTGTTTCTTCGGCAAAACTGGTCATGTGGCGACTGTTCCGCTTGAGCAACGTAGGACGGTCACTTCTGAGTGGTACACTACAATTTGCTTGCCTGAAGTCATCGGAAAAATTCGAAAAACCAACAAGAGAAGACGAATCATTGTTCACCATGACAATGCGAGCTCTCATACATCGGCTCAAACCAGAGCGTTTTTGACCGGCCAAAACGTCGAATTAATGGGTCATCCGCCGTAAAGCCCTGACTTGGCACCTAATGACTTCTTGTTTCCGCACATCAAGAAAAAAATTCGTGGTCAACGATCTTCGTCGCCAGAAGAAGCTGTTGAAGTGTTCAAAAACCATGTTTTAGAGGTGTCTCAATCGGAGTGGAAAAAGTGCTTCGACAACTGGTTTGAGCGCATGCAAGTGTATAAATCATGCTGGAGAATACTTTGAAAAACAATAAAACCATTTTTGATTATAAATATTCGCATTTTCACTATTAGGCCAGAAATATATAGAGCAGCCCTCGTATTTAAGACTTAACTTTTTGAAATTAAAAAAATTTTATAAAGCTAAATAAACATAAATCAAGACTAAATAAACATCTAACAAAAACGTGCCTATGCTTTTATATGCAGAATATACATAATAGTAATTTGAAACTAAACAGAAAGCGGAATATCATAGATTTCAAACAGATTCGTTTTTATTAGAATCGATATGTAAAATAACGATGAATGATTTTCTATACCGCACACATTTTAAGAAACAATTTTTAATATTTGCGAGCTTTAAAATTGATTTAAGTAACACAAGTAAAGAAGAATAAATCTAAGATAAATCAAAATTTATATCGGCAAGTTATTTACACATTATAAGTAAATTTTAAACATTCTAGGAAGTAATCTAAACGATAGTTAATTTTAAGTTTTTTTTACTATAAAAACAGATATTAACATGGCGGCAAATGCACAAGCTTTATAAATTTTATTGTTATTCAAGTAAGGTGTTGGCTATTTAACAATATCTAGCGCTTAATTCAATAGAGTAAGAGTCATACCTCATCGTGATCTTTAATGTAATTTTTTTATTTAAATAATAGCTATTTCCGGGGCGCTCGATACCCCAGTGAGAATAATCATACCACCACCACTCTTCCAAGCAAGTTTTTTATTTGATTAATATGGAAGTTGTAGGAGATTTCCTAAAATTCTTAAAATTGAGTTTTGTTAAAATCGATTCTGCACATTTTTCCTTTTCCCCACTTACCCTCCTGTTCCTTATTTTGTAAATAACTAATAAATAAATATCTCCTCTTTAAAATGAAAGCAGCCGGAACTCACGAACGCGTTGACCGAATTCGTGAGAACCTTAGATAAACCATCTACACGACCATACGAACAAACCCTAAACATTTAATCGAATTCGGATTGAACGTTCGTGAGTTATAAAGTCACAACACACTTGCAGTAATTTTGGATGTATAAAATATGTATGAAAACAAAAAAGCTCTATAGCCTCTGAAGAGTTCATACAATATTTAAAACACAACCAAATAAACAACTTTAAGTCAGACTGAAGGAACTTCTTTCTCCACTTCTAATTTTATTAAAATATGAAATAATTTCAAATGATGTGTTAATTTTTAAATAAGACGGAAACAATTAAGACAGTAACAGATTGTTAAACATATTCTGCAGTCTTATTCTGTAATTCTTGTAGCTAAATCTAAAACTCTATCGCTAAAAAGTCAAAAATAAATTACAACAAAATGTTGCAGAATAGCATTTGTAGCCAAGAATTGCTGCATCACTACAACTTTATTCAATGTTCTTTGTATTTATCTATTTAAGGTAGTCTATGCTGCAAATAATATCTGTTTAATTAAGTCACCAAACTAAGGAAAATTAATACGAGATATTTTCACGCTTCCTTAAAAACAAAAACTTCACTTGAAATAATTTTCTTACAAATATATGAAACGTTAACATAGCTTGACCAATTGTTGCTCATTTGCTTAAACGACTAACACAATAAACTGTGATTAGTACCTAACGGTCGGTCCTCCATACCACATTATCTATTAAACATCCCTGCAAAGTTAACACTCATGCAGCAGGGAGCACCAAAAAGGTACATTTTTTTGAAGCCCACACATTAGTCGACATTTTAAAAAATATCCTGGCTATATTACATAAAAAATTGTAATATTAGTTTAAAAACCTCCTGTTTTATTTCTGTCAACTAAAGCAAGTTTTTACTTATTTAATTACTATCAAATTAAATGTTCAAGTTTTTTTTTTATTTTTGAGTTATGACTCACTCGTAGCAAAGATATCGTCTACTTTAAAGAATGTTAAAAAAGCGTTGTTAGTTTGGTTGTTATGATTAAACATAAGTAATCAACGTAGTTAATAAACAAATCAATATTACAAAATAGAACATACGCTCTAAATAAATGGCACGACTTGGTTGTAATATTATTTCAAGAGTACCAACTCCTTGAGCTGGGACTACATGATGAATCGGCAAATCATTGTACATACAAATAAAATTGCAACTACTTGTTTAAAATAAAGATAAAACTTTTTAAATGTAAAACAAATTTACCTCTACCAGCAGCGGCTGAATTGTTATTTGAGACATTCGCATTATTTCCGTTGTCGTTTGAAGGAGTGTCAATATTAATTGTCGGCTGCCAAATGACTGGATCATCGATTGGATCATCAACTGTTGAGTTGTTAGCATCACTTGAGGTTGAAGAACTTGAAATTGAATCACTACGTGCATTACCTCTTGTGGCATTATTACTATTGTTACTGACGGTAGCAGTTCCGGAAGATGGTGTTGCTATATTAGATGAGGCATTTGCTGCATTAGATGAGGCATTTGCATTTGTTGCGTTGCGCGCTTGCTGTCGACGTAATGCTGTTGGTAAGATAGGCGTAAGAAAATTATTTGAGCTAACATAACCACTTTGCTCAACTAAAATTGGACGACAAGTTAAATATCTAGGTGTGGCCTGATATACGTCCAACATCAAATCTGAAATAGCATGTTGAGCATGCGACATATAATGGAATGCCTCAGAAACACGATCAAATAAACGTTGAGCATTTTCACGACCAGCAGTGTCCTGAAAATATGTCAATACTTAATTGATTTTTCATTTACAACAACAATAGAACAATAAGTTCTAAATTTTTACTTACATTATCCTCAAAGCTTGGTTCATTCTGTAATAATTCATAGTATTGCTCTATGAATGGATTAAGGCGGTTTTGAACATTGCGCATTTGTTCAATAACACTAGCCAATACAGGTGCACCAGTACGGCGTCTAGAATTGTCATTACCATCATCATTGGCAGCAGCAGCATTATCATTATTCTCTCCGGCTGCAGATGTAGTCGCATTCGGAGAAGTCGTTGCCGAATTGTTATCACTCTGTTCATTAGTTGGTGTATCTTCATCATCATCGATGGCATCTTCAATAACCACAGAGGCTGCATCTGAAGATGGATTTACTTCTTCAACGACAGCAGTATCATCATTTACTTCAGAAGCTCCAGCTGAAACTGCTGCAGTAGAACTGTTTGCCTCATTCTCGTTGGAACTATATACGGTTGGTAATTGTACCAGAGTTACATTAGTATTTCCACTTCGTCGTAAAGCAGCCTGTACGGCACCTTGTACCATTTCAACGATTTGTTGACTTTGTGGTATATCGGAAGTTATGCCTACTTCCACAACAGTCGATTCCATGGTCCAACGTCCGCGTGCCAAAATATCAAGTGATTGATTATTTAAACCCTAAAGAGTATATATTTTTTTATTTAAACTTGAAGTATTAATAACTAAATACCAATAACGTTACCCTAGATGGGTCTTCCAAATATGCGGCGATATTATTGGCACATTCCAACATGTGTCGTGCTACAGTTATACGGTTCATGCAAAATGACGACGATGCAGCGAACGGATTAACGGCGTCTTGTCCATTAGTCTAAAATGAAAAAGATGCAATTAAGAATTATGTGAAAAATCTTAAAATAATATTTTTTAACCATTAATAAAAAGAAGTTCGATGAGAGTGAGAATAATAAGGAAAAAAGAAAAAGTAAGGAATCGCAAAGTAAATTTTTATTAAAAAAAAAAAAAAAACTTTTCATTGAAAACAAATAATAAAATGACCTGTTCTTTTTAAATATTTGAGTATTACATTGTATTTAACGAAGAGTTTATAAACCAAACTCCTTTTTTATTGCTTTTAATATATAACCGGGCAGAAATTACGAATTTTCTATGAATACTGAACCACAATACTGTAAAAATAAAATTTCAACCTTATACCCTGTTCAGACATACGTTTTAATTTATACAATTAAAATATTAATTGAGTAATTAATTTTGGTATTCACACATATCCAATTTAATTTACTTAATTAAAATTTGACAGTAGAATATAGTGCTGTTCAATAACAAGAAGTTGTTACTAATTGTTATTGGAAAGTGTTTACTTCAGTACATAAAAAGAAGCAGGGAAAGAGTAAAAAAGAGTAGAAGATGTGAATGTTAATAAATTTGTTACTACTTTTGTCACTGGCAAGAACAGAACAGCTGATTCTTGTTCTGTTTTACAAAATAAGTTAATAAATATTAGATACTTTGAACTGAAAATGTTTATTAGCACTTTCGAAGAAAATATTTACATCACATCGTTGCTGGACTAAAATGGTGTGGCTTTTTTGCCATAATTTGTATGGCGATTTCAAAACCGAATATCTACAGCTGAAATTTTTTACAACCACACAGCAAAAATATGCATAACATTTACAGTTTTCGGTTTTAAATACAAAATATTTGAATTGAAGCTACTGTTTGTATAATAGTTAGAAGAAAGCTGAGGAAACTATGTACAAAAAAAACGCCAGGTTAATAAAACAATAAACAAAAGAAATAGAATAAAATAAACTAAAAGTTTTACCAAAAATACAGAAAATTTTTGGCAATTTGCACACAATCGATGACAAAGCTCTTGCAAATGCTAACTGTTGCAATACAAAATGATTTAAGCATCGAACACCGCTTTTTTTGCTGTTTTAGGTACATATTTATTTTTATGGTTTTTTGTTTTTATCGTCAGTTCGCCTCTACTTTGCTATTTTTTTTCAACAATGCGTTTATTCCTTTTTTTTTATTTGGAATAGTAATGTTGTAAATTTTTATTTTACTCTACCGTTGCTAGTTTCTGCCGGAAATTAATTGAACAGACCTAATTTTTACATTAGAAATTTGTGTTTGTAAATTTGGAAGAATAAAGAAAAGTTCGGCTTTAAAAGAAAGTTTGCTTGTTTTTATTTGAAATTTGGAACTCTTCCAGTTTGTACGATCAAGTTTTGACTGCACGCTAGCTTTGAATTTCCATTAAATTTTCAAAAAATTTTCATTTCATATAATTTGAAAATATTTTATTTTTCATTTTTATGGCATTTACTTTTGTCATTGTATAAACTTTTCTGTAACTAAACACACTTCACAAGGGTTGTATGAGGAAACTTAATCAATTATCGACTTAATTAAGTGCTAATTGAAAAATTTTTAAATTAATTTCTTATATGGTAAATTAAATTCAATTAGGGACTTAATTGCGTAAATTCCTTTATTGTGCAATTAAAACGTATGTCTGAACAGGGTATTAGATTCGCAATATTCAATTATATTGCGATTGTTTAATTGTTAAATTCAGAAACAGGTTACTTTCAAAAAAATATCAAACGATTTGTAATTTAAATTTTTTTTCTAGTAAACATAAACATATCGCTCATTTACTTCCACAACGTCCTAACTCAAAAAAAAAAAATCATTTCGACATAATTGCAGTTTAAGTTCCCACTACAATTAGGAAAATGATGTATAAATAAAAAAATCATTTAAGAAAACTTTTATCAATAATATATTTAATCTACTTTATTCGTGCTTGATTCCTTCAAATATAAATATTTCATGATATTCTCATGAAATATTTATTATTCTTAAACTAAACTAAAAATGAAATGTATTACTGCGGGGAAAGCATATCCATATGGCCATTTCACTACTGCTCAAATAGCTCGTCAGTGGATCTTACCCAAATTTTGTATAGAAAAACAGAAAGTCTTATATCAAATGCCAAATTGATTAAATGAGAACTCCATTGAATCAACAAGACAGAAGACAATAACAACTCAAAAAAGTTCCATACAAAAACACAGCAAACATTTAGTAACTATTTTTATTTTTTCTTTCATTTTTCTACATAAGGGATCCCATTGGGAACCATTCATATGTATTTGAAAGATTCAATGAAAAAATAAAAATAAAAATTTAAAAACAATTTTTATTAATCATCAAAGTGCACATGCAAATATATTAATATGAAAATTTATTATTCGGAATCTTTTAAAATTTAATCTACTTTATTCGTGCTTGATTCCTTCAAATATAAATATTTCATGATATTCTCATGAAATATTTATTATTTTTAAACTAAACTAAAAATGAAAATATCATGAAATATTTATATTTGAAGGAATCAAGCACGAATAAAGTAGATTAACTTTTAAAAGATTCCGAATAATCAATTTTCATATTTCATATTGACAAACTATGTGGGATGTTTGAATTATGACATTATTGCTGTATTGTGACTTAAACTAAAATATGTCGTTATTTGTGAAAAGAAAATCGTAACTCAAAAAAATAAATTATATGCAAACAGTCATACAGTGGAGAAAGAAAAATAGAATTACTGTTGGTTATTGCTGTTTTTGCTAAAACTATGATTTTTGTCCTTGCTTTATTATGTGGACAAAAATCTTCAGTTTTTTTTTAAATGTTTGTCAGAAGTTTCCTGAAGAGTTAAATAAGCGGTAACGAAATGGCTATCGAGACGTGCTTTGACCCTCAATAATCAATATCGGTAATTAATTTAAATGGGATAAAAATTAGGGAATAGCGCAAAGTTTTTTTTTTAATAAATATTAAATAAATTTAATTGAAAAAGTCGATACATTTTAAAAATATCTTTTTCATATATACAGTCGCAAAACGAAATGTGACGATGTTTGAGAAAAAGTGAAAAGTACAAAGGCAAAGATGAAACGTATACACAACATAAATCTTGAAATGGCAAACAATTCTGTATGATAACTCCAAAATTTCAAATTTTGAGTTAAGACGTACTAGAAGTAAATAAGCGATATGTATGTTCTCATGATAGATTACTGTAATTTTATAACCAATAATATTTACAAAAGAAAAGTATACGTTTGACCCGGAGCTTGTATGTATAAAATATAACAACGAAATATTATTGTCTAAATTGTTGGAATGGAAAAATATGTAGTTTTCTTTGAATTTGTGAAATTGGGATGTTGGAGATTTCAAACAAGTTTTTATAAATCCAATATAATTTTCAAAATCGAAATCAAAAAACTGTGATAATGGTGTTCCTATGTTCATAACATCATCTGCAATATGAATGAGACTGTGAAAATTTTATTGTGATAATTCATTTAACATACATATAAGATTTTTGTTTTTATTTTTTACTAGGTTTCATTTTTCTTTATTTTAGGTACTGTAACAATATAAAAGATTTAAATAAACAATATTCTGTAGATTCAGAATTTTTAATTTATCAACATCAGATCAAGGTTATTATTTAGCATTTTTCTTATTATATCAAGTTAATAAATTTGTACTAACGGTGTTGTGATAACATTGAAAATCACAATGTAACTTGAGATTAACAGTTTGTGCCAAGATTCAAAAGAAGAGTCGGAAGACGGTCATTTGGCGTTATCAATTTAACATTGTGACTATACCGAATGCGTATATGTATATTATAACGGTGCTTTTTTAATTTATTCGAATTTGTAGCACGGCAAGCACTAAATACTTATGCTTATTTTAATTTGTGTCGGAAAACATACAAAATTAAATATAATAATTCTTGCGAAAAAAAACCGACTTCAAAACAGATTTCATCTGTCTGCTTATAACAATTCAAGTGTATGCCCACATAAATTACATTCATTAACTATTGGGACACACTTATATATACAAACTTTATACTTTTTCAACTGTTCAATAGTTTGGCAATATACATCAAATTGCAGCAACTATAGGGTCGCTCTTTAATTTCCAAATTCAAATTATATACTTGCTGTTGTAGTAGATTAAGCAATCAGGTTCTGTGTAAATTTCAACCGCCTGTCTGTAACGGTTCAACAGATTGCCTATATACATCCGATTAAAGTTAAAGTTACAAGCGTTTGCCTATAACGGTTCAAAAGATAGGCGTTTATAAGTAAATCTACAGTAATTATGGGACGTCCTTTAATTTCTGAATTCAAATTATAAACTAGTAGTTAGAAATACTGGTTCCTTTTAAATTTCAGTGTTCTGTCTATATCGGTTCAGAAGTACGGCCACACACTTGAAATTACATAAACTATTGGAACACCCTTTAACTTCCAAATCTATATTTTATACTTGTTGTTATAGCGGACTTACCAATACAGGTTCGTTGTAAATTCCAAGCTTCTGCCTATAACTGTTAATAAGTATGGCAATATATATCAAATTAAATGAACTATTGGCGCACCCTTTAATTTATCATTCTTAATATTAATACTTGCTACTATAACGGACATAGCAATCGACATTCTTTCGAATTTGCAAGCGTTTGTCTATAACGGTTCAAAAGATAGGCTCATATAAGTAAATTTTCATCAATTAGGAGACACCCTTTAATTTCTAAATTCAAATTATGTACTCGTTGATATAGCGGATTTAGCAATCCTTTGAAGTTTCAGCGTTCTGTCTATAACGGTTCTAAAGTTTGGTCACATACACCAAATTACATTAACTATTGGAACACCCTTTAACTTTCAAATCCAAATTTTATACTTGTTGTTATAGCGGACTTAGCAGCACAGGTTCGATAAAAATTTCAAGCGTCTGTCTATCTATACATCAAATTTAATGAACTATTGGCGCACGCTTTAATTTATAATTTTTAATATTAATACTTGTTACTATAACGGCCATAGCAATCGACATTCTATCCAATTTGCAAGCGTTTGTCTATAACGGTTCGAAAGATAGACCCATATAAGTAAATTTACATCACTTATGGGGGCACCCTTTATTTTTAGATTTATTTTTGTATAATTATTACATTTTGGGAGCTATAGTAATACGCAGTCATTTTAAATTTTACAGAAGTGCCCTTTAAAATACATAATACACGTAAAAAATATGTATGTTGTATGGGGACACCCTTTAATTTTTAAGATGTTTTAAAACGGGACCAATCTGTAAGCATAATCTATCATATTACCAAAAATTTTCAAAATCGGATCAAAAATGACTGAGTTCTGGAGGCACAAATATAAAAAGTAAAAGCAACATTCAGCCGAATTGTATAACCTCCTTCTTTTTTTGAAGTCGGTTAAAAATGTTTACAGGTGCTAAGAGCCACCTTTTGCTTTTAAGGGAATTCAATAAAGGGAAGATGCCATTACTTGTTCTTTTTATAGGGAATGGTGCAATTGCAAAATGTCTGTCTATAACGGTTCAAAAGATAGGGTCATATATGACAAATTGCGTTAAAAATTGGGACACACCCTAATTTAAAAATTTAAAAAATGGTTTATTTAAGTTTTTCATTCCATTTGTAATTTCTTCAATATACGTTTTCGACCCCATAAAGTATTTATGTTCTTATTCTTATGCATAGCGATTGAGCGATGTCCGTCTGTCTGTTTATCCGTTCGTGTTGAAATCAACTTAGCCAAGGCACTTGATGAGCTAAAGAAAATTTAAATACGCCAATCGATCAGACATAGTTTCGAACATTTTACTATTAAAATCCAGGAGATCGGTCCATGTCTCTCGAGGCAGCGGGCAAAACACCACGCTTGTCTCTAATTTTTCCATATCATTGGGAACAATAAAGTAATTCCAATCAAAAACAAATATATGGGGCGATAGAGAATTGAAAAGTAAAAAAAGTGAAAAAATGGGCGCTAGCCATATTTTCCGAGTCACGGGCCTCTGAAATTTTCAAATTTTTTAAAATATTAGTATGGGTATCATTTAAAAGCTTTGAAATTCAGGAAATACTATTTTTTTTAAATGCTTAACCCATTAAGAGCCGATGACATTTTTATGTAAAATTGTGTATAGAATTAATTTTTTTCTTATTTTTTAATTCTCTGTCACCCCAATATTCGTTTTCTATTGGATTTACTTTACTGAACTAAATTTACATATGTATATCGTGAAGGGTATATAAGATTCAGCATAGCCGAATATAGCACTCTTACTTGTTTTTTCAAAAAGAGACCAAACATGAACGGAGTTCTGACTGATATATTTGAGGCACTGCCTAAAATTTTGCAAACTTGCTCAGTTTTTGTTGTTATTATTAGCACTAAAAATAATGTTTTAAGTGATCTAAATTTGAAAAAATATTGGATATACAAGTTTGTGCCTTAAAAAGATGTTTTGCGGATAAGTCTGATAAGCTTCTGATTACCTCTTAAACAATGGTTTTCGCGATTTAAATGTGGTGATTTCGTCACAGAAGACAAGGAGTGGCCTGGTAAGCTAAAAAGTTTTAACATGAGGAATTAGACGCATTACTCAATGAAGATTGTAGACAAACGCAAAAACTTGTATTATTATTAAGAGCAAGCTATTTCCCTACGTTTATAAGCATTAGGCTTTATTTAAAAGCAAGGAAATTGGATCCCGTATTACTTGGCAGTCGAAAGATATTAAATAACAATTTTGCAAGTCGGAAATTATGCTTTAATGCTACAAAAACAAATCATGTTTGCATCGTATTGTTATTGGTGATGAGAAATGGATACATTACGATAATTCCTAGAGCAAGAAGTCATACTTTAAGCCCGCCCAACCAGCCAAATCAATACCGATGCCGATTAACCATGACGCCAAGGTAATGCAATGTATTTGGTGGGTTCTGAAAGGTGTTTTGTATTATGAGCTATTGAATTCGGGTCTGGCGATCACAACAGAGTTGTAACGATGCAATAGATTCTCTTAACGAGAGCCATTAACGAAAAATGACTAGAACTATCTTCTATCAGGAAAACGTTCGGCGACAAGTTCTAAGACTGCATTTGGTTCACCAGCCTTATAGCACAGACCTTGCCCCTTCCGGCTATCATTTGTTTCGACCGATGCAGAACACCCTTACTGGAAGACGCTTTACTTTATAACTGGGTATCAGAAATTGGCTTGATGTCTTCTTTACCTTAAAACCGAAGCAGTTCTTTTGGCACGAAATCCATATGCTCCCAGGATGATGGTAGAAAATAATGGCTAAAGTTGGACAATAATTTACCCTTGGCGCCATTTTGTTATTTTGAAAAACTAAATATTTATTTAGAAATTGCCGTTGCAAACATTAAAAAAAATCCGATGTCAATTTCGAAATCAGGGTACATTGACATAATCTTCAGGGTCTTTTTTAGTAGATAAAATTTTAAATACGCAAAATAGAGAGGACTTTTAAGTGGCTATAGTTAGGATTATAAGTTTTTAGTTTCTTCCATAAATTTTTAATTCTTCTGCTGCGGACTTGCGGTCGCAACATTCTACTTTATTAGAGGGATTCATATAATAACTACCTCGGTTCACCTGCCAAACGTTAAATTGTATTGCCACCCTTGCAAAAATGAAATCTTTAATTAAAAAAGTACCTAATTGAATCGAGAAATTATTTTTTGTTCCTCTGTAGAAATTAAAATTATATGGAGATTTTTATTTCAATTGCAGATAATGATACATCAATTAAAGAACTGATCAAACATATTTAGTATCACGATTTTAAGATTGTATTTTTTTAATTGATTTAACAAATGAATTATTATTTTTCTGTTTTGGCTTAATTTCGTTATTAATTGTGATTTGCCCCCTGATATTTAAAAGCTTTAAAAAATTATAAATCAATCAATCAAGCAGTCAGATTAGTTAAATATTTGACAAAAAAAGCGTAACCACTATTTTTACAAATGTTTACTCAATCTTTTTTCACACGAATGATTACGAATGTCGATTTATAATATAATAAATGTGACATCTTATCTTTTATATTGAGTAGGATTTTATATTTCTTACTAATCATTTGAGGAGGATAAACATTTTTCTCCACAATTTAGTGGTTACGTCATTTTAGTTAAATATTTGACTAGTCTGACCGTACCTTCTAAAGATTTAAGAACATACTTTTATTTTTTGTTTTTCTACGAAGTCGGGTTTTAGTTTTCCAGTACATTCGGTATTTTTGCCTAGAATTGAGAGTAATTTCGTTTACTTTCTTTTTACCAAACTTTAAGCAAAAAGTACAAGATCGCCTTTATTAACAGGGGTGTTAGATCTGAAGTTATTTTTTTGTCATTTTGACGATTTTTTCTATTCATTTAGCATTTTGACGATATCTCATCTAGTGTCTTGAAAAAGTTGATTTCAACACTAACACGGACGGACAGACGGACATCGCTCTATCGACTTGGTTATGCGTAAGAACTCAGAATATATATATATATATATATATATATACTTTATGGAAATGAAAATAAATATTGTAGAATTTAAAAACGGAATGACAAACTTACATATACCCTTTTCAACTGTAGTAAAGGTATAACAAGTAAACGCCAAAGAAATATGTATATTTTCTATTTGTACAAATTGACTCAAATCATCTTCGGCTATCAAAAACAAAGAAGCACAAGAAAAGATTATGACTTTTGACATTCAAACAAGAAAAAAGTAGCGCAAAAAATATTCACACCATGAGCTACAGTTTGAATTGCGTGATGCGAACATAAAAAAATGTTCTCTAAATTTTGTCCACTTAATAGCTTCTCACCAAGAAGTAGATAATAGAAACTAATCCATAGACAGTGTTGGGCTTTACTAATTAGGATGAATTTTATTAGTAGACTACGTGTAATTTTGGGAATATGTTCGGCACAACTAATAGATCTAACGAATTTTGTCTTAAGTTTCGCGTAAAAAGTAATTAGATTTTAAGAAGTTTTGGTAATTTTCTTATTTATTTATTTTAAGTGCATTACTTCTGTCATGTACAACGGTGTTTTCTTCAGACATCAAAAGTTTAGAAAAATTTTTTAAATTTTCCTTTAAGAATGTGATAGAAACCATTTTTATACCTAATGGCTTGAGTTTAAGTTTTCTGAGAATCCACTGATTGGGTATATAAGCAGTAGTAAATTACCATATGGAAACGCTTTCTCCGTAGTATTAAATTTCAAATTTAGTTTTTAATAATAAATATTTCGTGGGAATATCAGGAATCAAGCACAATAAACTTTAATTAACTGTTTCATTTCATTAAAAAAATATTATTAAATTATTGATAAAAAAACGTTAAAAAATCAATCTTACAGAAAAAAACTGATAATCAGACCAGTTAAATTCATAAAAAGAAACTAAGTAAGAGTGCCGTATCTTACTTACCCTTCACTATATATGTATATTTAACCACATGACATATGTATAAATCGGCATAAGAAATTCTTTCCTACCATTAAGTTTTGCTGATCAAAAAAAGCGGTGAAACTTATAAGTTTGCTTATGGTGTTGTCCCATTAAATTTCGTTTGTATCTTTAGAACTTAGTAAAGACAACAACCTTCAGGAATACAAACGAGCGTTTACTAAATACTAAAAAGTTAAGGCAACCACCTTTAAGAATACAAACAAAAGTAGAACAAAAAAACATATTGACAAATTAGAGAAAGCCGTAAAATTTTGCCCGCTGCCTCGAACGACATGGACCGATCGTGGTGATCGATTGCCGTATTTTTTTTCTGGCTCATCAAGTGCCTTTACAAAGTTGATTTCAACACGAACACGAACGGACATGGCTCAATTGACTTCGCTATGCATAAGCAATCAGAATATATACACTAACGGGGTCGAAAATGGATATTGTAGATATTACAAACTGAATGACAAACTTAGATATACCCTTTTTAAATGTGGCAATGAGTATAAAAAGATTAGTAAGAAAAATGCTTTGGACAGAAAGCAAATACTTAGAATTTTAAAGACTTTTCAGTGTGCTTATAACCCAAATACAATTAATTTTAAATGTATAGTGTAAACGCACTGGTAATTTACTATACTTTTAAACATCTGATGGTTGGGATCACGTCTTGTATAGGTAATTAAACGTATTGGGTTTCAATAAGTCTCAAAGGTTTCTGCTAAGACTCAATGGACCACGAGAGTTTTTTGAACAGGCATTTGAAAGAGGCGTCCATTGGACTAAGGAATTAAAGCAGTGGGACAACGGTGGCGCGGAATGGTGTACAAGGGAATAACGGAAGTATCCCATAAAGGTAAAAAATCTGTTTGACACGATTTTTTGGTTGCATTGATAAGTATTAAGGTCTCATTTGCTTTTAATTCCTTTTGCTGTTCTGTCTTGTTGTGCCGGCTTAAAAAAATAAGGTTATCAATTCGTCTGAATGTTGCTTTTTTTAATGTTTGTGCCTGCAATCTTTTCTGAACCGATTTTGAATTTTTTTGTAATTTAATAGATTATGCTAACAGATAGCTCCCCTATTTAAAACAGTCCATAATCTTAAAAATTAAAGGGTAGTATTATGAACTGTAAAGGACACTTCTTTAAAATGACTGCGTATTACTATAGCTCCTAGTAACTAAAAGATTTCAAAAAATAAATCTAAAAATTAAAGGGTGTTTAATTTACTTTATTCGTGCTTGATTCCTTCAAATATAAATATTTCATGATATTCTCATGAAATATTATTTTAAACTAAACTAAGAAAAAAAATTATTATTATTATTATTTATATTTAAAGGAATCAAGCACGAATAAAGTAAATTAAATTTCAAAAGATTCCGAATAATAAATTTTCATAATGAACTAAAGGGTGTCCTCATAGGTAACGTAAATTAACCTATATGGGCTTATCTTTTAAACTGTTGTAGACATATGCTTGGAAATTGGAGATAATCAATTACTATGGACGTTTTGATAACAAGAAAATATATTTAAAATTATAAATAACAGGGTGTCCCAATAGTTAATGTAATTTTATGCATGTAGCCGAACTTTTGAACCGTTATAGACAGAACGCTGAAACTTAAAAGGGACCTGCATTGCCTAAGTCCGCTATAATAACAAGTTCATAATTAGAATTTAGAAACTAAAGTATTTCCAAAATTAATGCAACGTGTCCTATATGGCCAAATCTTTTGAAACGTTACAAACAAACACTTGAAAATTATAAATAATGTCTACTACTTTGTAAGGTATAACTAGAAATATAAATATTTAAAATTATAAAAATATGATTGCTAAGTCTACTGCAGCAGCAAGTATAAAATTTAAATTTGGTAATTAAAGTCGCCTATATAGTTCCTCTATTTTGATGATATTGCCAAGCTATTCCACAAGTATAAAGTTTGGAGATGCAATATAAGGGTGTCTATATACCTAATGTAATTTGATATATGTGGACTAAACCGTTATAGACCAACACATGAAATCCGTCTGAAAGTCGGTTTTTTTTTATTTTGATTATTTTTTATTATTTGATTACATAGTTCTTCTGAGGTAAAACATCAGCTGTTATAATAAATAAATAAAAAACAAAAAAACAAAAAAATACAATTTTACACAAAAAAATAATGGCAACAAATTAAAAATTACAAAAATTAATGATAATATTGATAGCATATCAGATTCTGAGTTTAATTCCGATATTGATGATGGGTCAATTGTTGAAAACAATACTTTATTTATTTTTTTAATTAAACAAAATTTTTTAATTTTAAACTTCAACAAATGAGTTTGTTTACAATTTTGCACATATACCACAAAACAACTTTAAGTTGTTTGTGAAAAAAATCTTTCTTTTGGGGTTTCTTTATTATAAACAGCTGATAAGTTGTTACAGATGTACTAATCGAATAAAAAAGCAGAACGGTACAGATCAGTACACTAACAGAAAGTAAAATGAAGTCTTTATTCTGCCTTTAATCATGCGCAATAGACCACATGGGGCATAGAACTCACGTTGTTATTATACTCATAGCCGGAGGGTTTAGAATAGGGTGGTTGCTTGTTTTAAGATTATATATTTATATTGCTTTTTTACCAGTGGTGGACCGTATTCTTAGTCCAGGGTAAAACAGCCATGTAGTCAGTTGTATACCCTCGAAGCAAAAATAGTTCCGTAGCGCGAATATGGAAGTTCAGTTTAAATCGACCGGTTTTCACCAATTAATTAAAATTTAGGGACATACTTAAAATGTATTATTTTTTTCTTAAAATCCGTATTTTCTTGTATTTATAAAATAAGAATGTAAAACACCCATAATCTGACAAACGGAAATCACTTAAAATTGGCAATAACATTTGAAATTATGTATAATTGTTTAAAATTGCAATCGAAATTCTTTAGGCCTTAAGGAGAAGATGTCTGACCTTTTCCAATTTGAAATTTAATAATTTTTGAAATGCTGAAATGACTTTATATGTTGTTGCGAAGCTGTTACTTATCTGATTGTTAAAATCATTTGATAAAATTCAAATTAGGTTTGAAATAAAAAAAATTTCATTTTTAAAATAGGTAGTTTTTAAAACAATAAATGAACTCACATTAGCATTCATGGGAAAAGCCATAGTTCCAACAACCATACCATCTAGTGCACGAAACAAAGGCGAGTTCCGCATATTAACAGGCCTACCACGGTTTCGACGTTCATTTGGTGGATTTGTATGTGAACCAGATGAGTCAGTAGCTGGAAGTCGCTGTGAGGGCGGTGGTCTTTCGGCAACATGCACAACTTTTCCATCAACATCTGTAACAAACGTATTTAATTAATACCTATTTTTAAAGATATTGTTAATTTCTTTTATTTAAACATACCGTAATCTTTAAGTTGTTTGTCATCGACCATAACACGTCCGCAATATATAATACGCTGCTGATCAGCGGCAATATTTGTCTTCTCTGCCACTTTATCCTTGAATTCCCGCACCGTAACCTATGATCATTAGAAACAATTAGGAATTACTTTTCTTCGTAAAAAACTCCATTTGACTAACCTCATTATCGATGCTAAACTCATGGGTTTGAGCATCCAAAGTTTTCACTTTAATATTTATAAGCATTTTGTAGATTACACCTTTTACCAAGAATTGAAGATCTAAGCAATTTGTAATTGATCACTAAAATATAATCTATGAAATTCTCTATTATTTTTTATAAATTAAACACAATTTCTGATAGTTTATATGCAATTAGCAAAGTTTGGAATAAAAAAATAATTTACAATCTTAATTCTCCTATCTCACGACGATAAACACACAAAGGCGAATGACGTTTATTCTTTGACAGTTGGGATGTCAAACATTAAATAAACCGCTGTCTAATAATTGGAGTTATGCAGTTTCTATCTCTCTTTGACCAAAATGTTTGCACATATAAGAAAATTTAACAATTCAGAATTTAAGTATTAAATCACATAAACTTAAGTATTTGAACAATATTTTTGAGGCGTTATTTTTTAAAATATCTATACAATTCTAAAACACTGAATTTATACTTTTTGCCCAAAAATTATAATTAAAGAGCCCTTATTCCAGTACGTTCTACACCTGGCTGAAAAAAATGACAACTAACAACAAGCGATTTGACAAAAGTAGTTGTCAATTTGGCACTTACTTTTAACAATTCTGTACTCTCAGAGTTGTATCAAAAAAGTAATAATGTGTTTAATGTTCGTTAAATTTAAACGTTATTTAATAAACATATTTATTTAATAAACATATTAATTTTATTTTTGTTCAAACTTGGAAACTAGTTATGAAATTAATGTGTATAAGTTTTAAATTTTATTAACAATAATTTTAATAATGCAGTTTTTTTTAATTTTTTTTTAACTAGAAGGGAAATTTGCTTAAGATTTCTGAACATCCTACACCCAGTATAACTTAAACAAATTGGATCAATTTTGAAATAATAGTTGCAATTCCTTATTCGATATTGAGATATCGCAGAATCTTAATTTTATTAAAAGAAGAGAGTAATTTTGAAATAAAAATATGCTTCTTCTTGTACGAAACAGACAAAATTTTTATTTGGGTACATTGTGTAAACTTTGGTTAGAAAATAATTCTTGCAAAAAAAAACCGACTTCAAAACAGACTTCATCTGTCTGCGTATAACGGTTCAAGAGTATGGTCAAATAAATTAGATTACATTATCTATAGGGACACCCTTATATTCCACCTCCAAACTTTATACTTGTTCAACTGTTCAATAGTTTCGCAATATACATCAAATTACAGCAACATTACCCTTTAATTTCCAAATTATACACTTGCTGTTGTAGTAGATTTAGCAATTAGGTTCTGTGTAAATTTCAACCGTCTGTCTATAACGGTTTAACAGTTTGCCCATATACATCAGATTATATCAACTATTGTAAAACACTTTATTTATAATTTAAAATTTTTATACTTCTTATTATATCTAAAATTCAGGTGTTTACATCTAATGGTTAAAAAAATACGGCCATATGGAACAAATTACACAAAATTTGGGGACACCCTTAGTGTCTAAATTCAAAGTATAAGCCTTTTGTTATGGCGGACTTAGCAAAACAGGTCTCTTGTAAATTTCAGCTATCTGTCTATAACTGTTCAAAAGTTCGGCCATATACACCAAATTACATCAACTATTGCGACACCTGTTTATTTCAAAATCAAATTTAATACTTGTTGTTATAGCGGAGTTAGTTATACAGGTTCTTTGTAAATTTCAAACTACAACTGTTTAAAAGTATGGCCATATACATCAAATTAAATGAACTATTGGGGCACTCTTTTATTTATAATTTTAAATATTTATACTTGTTACTATAGCAGCCATACCAATCGACATTCTATCCAATTTTCAAGCGTTTGTCTATAACGGTTCAAAATGAACTTGCAAATCGCAGCTGTCTGCGATTTACAAGGGACATATTTTCCTAAGTCCGCTATAACAAGAAGCTTATAATTTGAATTTAGAAATTAAAGGGTGTTCCAAAAATTAATGTAAATTTTTCTTTATGGCCGTATTTTTTGAACCGTTGTATTCAAACACCTTAATTTTAGACAGAATGTCCACTACTTTGTTTGGTATAATAAGAAGTATAAAACTGTTGAATCGTTACAGACAGAGGGTTGAAATTTACACAGAACCTGATTGCTAAATCTACTACAACAGCAAGTATATAATTTGAATTTGGAAATTAAAGAGTGACCCTATAGTTGCTGCAATTTCATTTATATTGCCAAACTATTGAACAGTTAAAAAAGTGTAAAGATTGGAGATATAAGTGTGTCCCAATAGGTAATGTAACCTAATTTATGTGGCCATACACTTGAGCTGTTATAGGCAGACAGATGAAATCTGTTTTGAAGTCGGTTTTTTTTTCGCAAGAATTATTATTTTAATTCATTTTGTTTGTAATATAACGAACAGGGCCAAAATAACAATATAGTTAGAAATTGCTGTGATCATAAATAAAAATGATATAAATGACATACAATTTATCATTGCACAGTTGTGCAAGCGATTTAAGTTGAATAATATTCGGTATCTCATGAGCCATTAAAGGTATCTTAATGAAAACAGGCTAAAAACGGTCGGCCCCTTAGGCTAAAGGGCGACTTCGTAATGGCCTCCAAGGTTAGGTACATCGGGCATATATTCTTTTGGAAATGCCATAGAAAGTTTATTATACCCTTCACCACCCTTCATTCCGTGTGTAATTTCTACAATATCCATTTCCGACCCCCATAAAGTATATATTATATTCTGACTTCTTCTGCATAGCGAAGTCGATTGAGCGATGTCCGTCTGTCCGATTATCCGTCCGTGTTAGTGTTGTTGATTTCCCCAAAAAAAAAAATAATAATAATAAATATGTCAATCAACTAGATATAGTGTCGGAAGAGGTGCTATTGGAAATCAGCATGATCGTTCCATGTCCTTCAAGGCAGCAGACAAAACATTACGCCTACCTCTAATTTTTTATGTCATTTGGAACAAAAAAGTAACTCCAATCAAAAATTAAATATATGCGGCGATAGAGAAACAAAAAATAAGAAAAAACATCAAGTGAAAAAATTGACGCTCGCCCATATTTTTCGAGTTATGGGGCTCTGAATTTTAAAATTTTTAAAAAAAATATTAATATGGGTATCATTTAAAAGCTTTTAAAGACACTTTAAGAAAACTCTAGAATTTTAAAAAATGCTTAAGCCATAAAATTATATATATCGCACACCTGGTTCAAAAGTGACTCAGCTCAAAATTTTAACTTTTCAGAAATCGATAAAAACTATTTTTGACCTGAATAAAAATGGTTAAAAACAAAACCTTTGGACTATTTAGTAGAAAATCCATACCGATTATGATATAAAATGTTCTTTTTATTTGTTTAATATTTATACACTAGATAATGAATAATTTAATTAAATTTTGAGTTTAGTCACTTTTGAACTATGTGTGCGATATGTAGTACCAAATTTCTTTTATTTTTTAATTCTCTGTCACCCCAATATTTGCTTTTTTGATTGGAGTTACTTCACTCACCCAGATTTACATAGATTTTGAAGGGTAAATAAGATTCGGCATAGCCGAATATAGTACTCTTACTTGTTTTAAATTGGATTTACTTTATTGTTCTAAATGATATACTTTAAATAATTTTTGTCTACAATTAGCTCTGTTCGCAAGAATTTTACATAAGTTTGGAAATTGTAAGAGACAAGAGCTAATTAGACGCCATAGTTTAAAGATAATTTTTTGTAAACAATTTCTCAGCAAGACTTTTTTTAATATTTTAAGAAAATGTGAGTATTTGTTTACTTGCTGAAAACGACTGAAATGAGTTGTACGGAAGCTTCATCTTTTGCAAGTCTTCTTTTTTTTATACTCTTCACCACAGGTAGAAAAAGGGTGTATCGAAGTTTGTCTTTCCGTGTGTTATTTCTACATATACATTTTTGACCCCACAAAGTATATATACTATGAGTTCTTATGCATAGCGAAGTCTATTAAGCGATGTCCGTCTACCAGTCCGTGTTCGGGTCGAAATCAACTTTGCCAAGGCACTAGATGAGTTACGAAAAATTTAAGTATGTCAATCGATCAGACATAGTTTCGAAAATTTTGCTACTAAAATATCGGTCCATGTCCTTCGAGGCAGCGGGCAAACACGACGCCTACCTAAAATTTTTTTTGGAACAAGTCCAGTTTAGTTACTTCACTTACTAATTGATTTACATATAATGTGAGGGGTATATAAGATTCGGGCTAGCCGAATATAGAGCAGATAATTTTTCCAAAAGTATATGTAAGTAAAAAGTTTTGCAGGCAAGTTACGGATCGAAATTTTAATAGAATTTAAATGTAAATTTCGATCGACATAGAATGCCGTTATTTACCCGTTGGTTTGCTTTTTCATTAAAATATATAACCACACTTTGAAATTCTTAGATTTATTTTTTTTACAGTTTTTGCTTCAACATTTTTTATAATTATAATTATTATTGTGCTTTATTAGATTTATAATAATTTAGTAAACCTAATATTATTAACAAGGAGCACTAGCATCACAGGCCATCGGCTCTAGGTTTTATATAATTATTATTTAAAAATCAAAAAATAATAAGAAATGCAGGGGTTTAACATTTAATCTGATTTGACTTATAAATTTATATAATTTTGCTACATTGTCCTGGGTAGGAAGTTTGAGTAATTTTTTTTTGGCTATCCGATCCAAAAATGGTACATCTGAGCTTCTGGTAGTGCGAACACTCCATTAAGAGATGATTAATAGTGAGCGGCAAATTACATTTATAACAAGATGGAGTTTGTCTTCTGTAGAGTATGTGGTTGTGTGTCCTAGTCGTAGGCGAGAGAAGACGTGCATTTGGTGTCAAGTTACATTAGTTGGGTACTTCGGATGAATGAATTTTTTGTTTAATTCCTTGTAATGAGGATGGCAGTAATTGGACTATGCAAAGGCTTTTTTTTTTAAATATGTAATCTTTTATAAAATTTCGAAGATCAGGCTTTTCCGGTTGGTTTAACATTACTATGGGAGCTTTACATAAAATAAATTATAAAACTTCTTTTAAATTACTCAAATTTTCTAACAGTGGAATTTTATTGTTCTCAACAATGCAACACATTAAAAATATGCATATGTGACCCGGTCTACGAAAAGGGACCTTCGGTGTGAAAATATAATTTTTCACTTTTTTGGCGATTCGGATAGACTAAAGTGTGCTCTTTCTAATGGCGCAAAGCAGAAGTTTCCAACTCGTAAATAAGTTTGTCAGGAATTTTCCAAAAAAAGAGCAGAAATGAGTGAAAATGAAAAAAAATTGGACATTGAATTATAACATAATAAACATCATTTCATACTTTTATTTGAAGGGAAACCAGCCATTTTACATAAAAATCGAAATATAAAATAAATCTATAATTTTTTTTACGCTTTATATTTTTTTTTCGATGCCAAATTTTTTTTTGGTAGTAGAGCCGCAGAATCTTCCTCGTCATTACCATCTGCCTTTCGTTTCTTCGATGCCAACTTTTTTTTTGGTAATGGAGCCGCAGAATCTTTCTTGTTATTACCTTTCTGAACGAAACTAACCTCTTCATCTACACTCATTTTTAATTTATTTCGGAATCAAAAGACGCATAAAAATGATTCAGTAAACGTAATTGAAAGAGGAACGATGTATAACAGCTAATTTGTCAACATTGATAACGTTCACAAATATCACCTCTTCACTGTTGGTCGCTAACTAAAAAAGAACTCGGTAAAACCACGAAATTACGCCATCTAATACGATATTTTTCGAGGCAGAAACAACACTGAATATCTTTAAACACGGTAGGATGAGTAGGGATACAGAGAGAAGGGAACAACTGAAGCGAAACTTATCACATGACTTGTTTATCTTTAACATCTGTTTTCTCGAAAACTTGTGTTTACACCGAAGGTCCCTTTTTGTAGACCGGGTCACATATTACGAAATGATGATTGTACTTGCAAGCGCTAATATATGCAAAAAATTATCCTATTTCCCTAGTAGCCTTCAAATTAAATTTAATCAAATTAAATTTAATTAAGAAATGTAACGTCAACCATTGTACGACTAAGAATTGGCCACTGCAACTTCTCCTACAAGCGTATACTGAAAAAAATTACCAAAGTCCAAAGTATAGCTCATCCAGATCAAATCGACCTAATGATCTCCTAAAAGATACCTGTGATAAAAATATAAAATTAATCTGGAAATTCGTATCAGCTAATAAGTTACAACACCTCTATTATAATTCCGGAGTTAAAAGCCACAGCAGCTAGTACCCCTTTTTACTTTATGTTAGTAACAATAACTATATTTTGTAAATAATAATAAAAATAAAGATAATCAAAATAAAGATAAGTAAGTTACTGAGGAACATACTTATATTTTAAGACTCAGATCTTAAAAGTTGTTTTAAAAAAAAATAAACAATTTAGACGAGACGATATGAAAATAAAAAACAAAAAATATAGACGGCAATTCTATGGATTTTCCAAGTTTAGAAAAATAATAAAGGAAGACATCTGAATGTAAAAATAAATAAGTTTGTGTTCATATGTACACCCACACCCGTACCCAAACATACATACTCGATTGCATAATATGTCCTCTTAGTTCGATAAAACAAAAAGACTCTTATGACGTCAGCACATAGACAATGCAGTTAGGAACGCCTGAAGGAAAATTGGTTTAAGTTAAAAATCAACAAAAGGACATTAAAATTTTCGTAGACAAAGGCAAACACACACAAACCTCATACATAACTAAACATACATACATACATATACATACATATAATACGTACATACGTACAAATAACACATATAGAGATGTTTTCCTTGTTTTATTTGTGTATTTGAAAAGTAAAGGAGACAAATGTCAAAACTGATTGTAAACCAATGTTCAAATTTATTTACTTCAAAACAAATGCGGGTCGTAAGCAAATACTAAGAAAGTCACAAACATGTGCATGTGTAAATATTTTGTTTTTATCTTTAAAAGTTGCATTAAATCTTAAAAGAAACTTTTAAATTAGTTTTAGGTCTTTTGATCATTTTAAATAACTGACTGCATTAACTATTTTGTATACTGACTGCACTGCTAAAGCACTTCTTGTTCAAATGTATACGAACAAAGTGATAATGTCAGCGCTAATAGAGATCTTCGTTGCTTTTTGTTTACACAATATTTAATTAAAATAAAAATTTAAAGTCGACAATCTCTTGCTGCTAAATTTGTAATAAATCAAATTGATACATGAGGCAGAGGGGACTCGTGACATTTTAACCTGTTATTTAATAAATACGACCTTAAATCCATTGAATCGATAAATTCACCGAGTTCCCCAAAAGGCATTCAATACTGTCCTAAGTGTAAAAAAAGTTGAAATAAATTTCGCTGCAAATGTATCAACACTTGCGGTGTTATGAGCCATTAAAGGAGAGTTCCGGAGCTAAATTCCAAAAAAAATCTACGTATATAAACGATATTGATAAAATGTGTGTAGTTGGCGAGCAAACAACTGTCATGCGATGTCGATTCCATTATCATATTTTTTGTTTAATGTTAAGAAGTTTTACATTTGTATACCCGTCACCACAGGTGGTTATCCTAAATACGACAATCGATCAAATATAGTTTCGAAAATTGTGGTTTTGAAAATCAGCAAGATCGGAGAAAACATTACGCGTGCCTCTAACTTTTCCATATCTTTTTTAAACTTTTGTATGTATTTATACAGGATTTGCTTAGGGTTATCGTCTTTACTAAGCACTAAAAAGTAAAGACAACAACCCTAAGCAAATTTTAACATTGTTGATGCTTTTTTGAACAGAAAAACTTAATGGTAGGATGGAATTTCTTATGCCGATTTATATGTACATTTGGTAATACATACATATATGGCGAAGGGTATATAAAATTCGTCATAACCGAATAAATCACTCTTATTTGCTTTTATTATGTATTACATTATTATATACATAACTGATCACCAGAAAAAAATAATTTCCATGGATATTAACGTTTATTTTAGATAGTAATTTATGTAAGAAAGATGTTATATTTTTATAAACTATCTTTTCAGTTAATGAATAAAAATGAAAATATGTAGGTACAGTGAACTCGGAAAAACCTGAACATCCAGTATCATGAACTACCCATAAACATAAACATTATTATTCTTACATTGACTACTCTAAAACGTGAACAAAGGCTGAAGGCTCTAAAACCTGAACTTTTTATCGAACGTTAAAATTCTTTTTTGTAAGCTTATTTAAAAATTTTGCGATTCTCTCAAATGAATTTTGATTCTCGTTAACAACTTTTGTTGCATGATAAGTTGCTTTAGTATTAATACGGCAGTCATACTGGAAGGATCACTCTATGCTGACTATACATTTACCTAGGTATATAAATGATATAAACAAGTGATCTTCTATTGAAAATATTGCTAATAAAAAACCAAAAGTGTTAAGTTTTCAAGAAATGTCAGATATTTTAGAGCTTTTGCAGAAAGGTTCATCTGTAACTGGTTTGTCTAAAAAGTATAATGTCACCAAATCGAAAATGCGATTTTGAAATGCGTTAATAATACATTTTCGGGTCCTGGAAAACGGAAATCTCTGTATAAATGGTTTACCCAACTTCGAAATAAAAATCTCCTGGTTAGCGGCATTACGATAAAAAAAGCTATTAAATTGCGCAATCAGTTTAAGGAAAATAACCATGCTTTTAATACCAGTGATGGTTGGCTTCAGAAACTTAAAAAAGGATACGGCATTCGATTACTCAAAATTTGCGGTGGGAAACTTTCTGCACGCCATCATATTATAACGCTAAAAGAAGCAATTTGGCGCGCATGGAATCGCATAACTAGTGATTTGTTACTTAAATGTTGGAAAAACGTTTTGAATTTTGCGACGATTGTAAGGAAAACATTCTTTCGGCTATATTGAAGGAAAACTGGGATAGAAAAGCCCGACAGCTAGATGAAAGTGCAGCTGAACTTTTAGATATCTCGTTTCCTCAGGCTATAAAAAAAAAACTTTAAACCTGCATCATAACTTTACACAATTTTATTTTAGGCTGGCTGCACAATTGAAACTGTCAAGGAATGGAATAACAACCCTAATGAATGTCCCACTGAATGTGATGTTTTTAAAGTAGGAGAAAAATCTGAAGACGATGAATGCTTTACAGAAGAGCCTAGAAGCCCTTAATACATTGTTGAAATGGGCTGACAGTGGAGATGTAGACCAAAAAGATCAGAGTATTAAGAAACCTCAAAGAAAAGGTTGCATTACAAATGCTCAAGCAGAAACAATGTCAACAAGAGATCAATGACTTTTTTGTTTAACTCGTTCAATAAATATCCATCCATTTAAATAATTTTTAATATGTTATATAAAACCTTTAAATGAAATAACTTTAATACCCCTTTTGTTATTTAAAAAAATTATTTATTTGCCTTTGTATTAAAGAATGTTTTTTTTTTGTTGTTAGTCCTTTTAATAAAAACTAATTATATAGATTTATAATTATCGTAGCTTAAATTCAGGTACCCTCTATTTTAGAAACCCTTTTGCAAACCATAGTATATATTACATAACAGTATATTAAAATATGGCAGGAACTTACAAAAAGTAGAATCAAAACATGTTTCATAGGTGAAAATAACGTACGTAAATTAAATAACAAATAAAAGAGACTTAAATATTGTTACGTTTTTCGGTTTTAGACGGACCAAAGGTACGGATTCGTTTGATCGCAAATACCACTGTGGTCTTGTGAACCCTTGGTCTCGTATTTACTAAACATGCGTATCACCACAAACGCAGCCATCCACGCTACACTACTGTGTTACTCCGGCGAGACATGAATTACTCGATGCCTTGTTTAGTGACCTTAACCATCCACAGACATCTCCACTACTCCTTTTATCCAAGCCAGTCATCTCCTTTAATCCAGTAGCCACAACACACGTCTGCCATACACTGTTGTTATGCTGTTACATTTCCCGCTAACCGCTATTGCTCTAACTTTTTATTAATTTTTTTATTATATTAAGTTCGACGTCTCCACTAAATTATCTGCCACGGCTTCACACAATAATTGACTTTTGCCTCTCGGGAGGTTTGTACTGCTGTTTATTAATTTTAATTGCATTATAAGAATTATTATTTTTTCGTTGCACGCATGTCCGAAGGCAGTATCGAACTCAGGACTCTCTGTTTTGCAGTACGTACCTCTACCAACGCAGCCATTGAGGCTGCTCAGCTTTTGTTAGCTAACTTGTGGTTTTTTTATTCTACAAACACACCATTAGTTGAATTAGGTTATTCACCACGCTCATATGGAAACAACTACAGGGGTTGCCAGATATTATTATTCGTAACAATATGTTATAGAAAAAATGCTATCTAAAGCGTGAACAAGGTCGAAAACGTGAACCATCGGTAAAAAGTAGTTCACGTTTCTGCGAGTTCACTGTATACACTTAAACATATAAAGAAAGAAAAAAATGTAAAGGAAAAAATTAAAGAACATTTAGTCACTTTTAAGTCCATGCCACCATATTTCTTCGCTTCGCCCTTTATAAGTGACACTATCTCCGTACTAAAAAACACACACTGTCCATGGACATAATGACGTTTTTCAAAGACATTATGTCACATTTTAATGTGACATAAACGCTATGACATGCCATCTTATTTTTGTTAAGTGCAATGGAAAGTAACAGTAGAAACCTGCCTGAGTTTGGAATAGGAAAGAAATACGATCGTTGGGTGTAAACGCAGCATATTAGCTACTTAGGGCACCTTTATATAAAAACAAAAGCTAAGTTGTTGTAATAAAGCAAGGACATTCGAGAAAGGAAAATAGCTATTGTATAAAAGTTGTAGAGCCGTGGCTGACAAAGTTAGCTATGGCGCATATTATGTATATTACAACAACAGGTGATAAGGTAAAAGCAATCGCATGCTAAAACTCCATGAAAGAATTGCATTTCATTTCAAATTTAAATGAATTTGGTAAAGTGAATTGCAACTCATTTTCTATGTGTTTAAATTGAATCAATTAACAATTCATTAAAATGAAAACAATGAATTGCAATTTAAATGAATTTAATCAAAAATGAGTTTCAATCAAATTCAAGAGCATCATCAAAATTCAATGATCAAAAATCATAGTAAACATAAAGATGTTTGTTGAATATTTAATTAGTCCTCGTCCACACTTTGCAACTTTAGTTTCAAAATTCTTTAGTTTGTAGTTGAGAGAGGAGAGATGAATAAAAACGGGTACACTGTTTTATGTAATTGCAATTCTCTTTTGTTTATAGAATCATAATTTTAATGTGTGGACACGAATGCAAATTTATAAGAGAATTTAAAAAATTGCATGTCTGGACAGGGACTTACAAAATCAATTTAAATATCAATTAACTCAATTCAAGTGAGTTGGTAATGAATTGCTAATTATATTTTATAATTTATTTAAATTAACTCAAAATCAATTGAAATAAAATTAATTCTAAATTAATTGCAATCTAATTTTATAAATTTATTGGAATTAGAAACGAATTGCAATTCATTTTTACTAAATTCATTTAAATTGACTCAAATTTCATTCAATTCATTCTGCTTATTCAGTGCATGAATGATTCATTTACAGGTATGGTATATGTGTATGTGACAAATCAGTATGAACTTGGATTAATGATAGGGAATAACATTGTCGTTTTTACCTAATAACATTATTTTGTATAGTTATTTAGTTATTTCTTTAAACTTAGTGTCATTTTTATTTACTAATCAGCTTCATTACTTGTCCTGTTTTGATGACGCTGACAAAGGAAAAATTATATAAAAAGTACAACGGAGCAAGCAACAGCAGTGAAAGTAAAATGAAATTATTAAGAATCAAACTTACGACCATATGGCCTACACCGAAAAAATTTTTTTTAAATAAAAAAACTTTATGTTTGCTTTTGGTTTGAGATATTTTTAGCAAAACTAACAATATATTTTGAGCGTGTAGTATAATATAACAATCAAATTAGGAAGTGTTAAATTATGCGAATTTTATCACATAAATTTAAAGCCAGCTACCAAGCAAGGACTGTGTTTGCAGACAAAAGCCAACAGCGTAGTGCAAACTGTAGGATTTACATTCTAGTAAACGACATCGCAGGCAGTGTAGTAATATTCAGATGCTCATTACAAATATGAGTTTCTGTGCAAATTTAAACCCATATTATATCATAATAATATTGTAGGTGGTAAGCAATATGCATTTAATAGGAAAATCTTTAGCACAGCAGGCACTTCTTGGCAGTCAGTTATGTAAATTCTGTTTTTTTTTTTCCTTTACATTCTCCCATGATTGCCTACACTACATTTCTCAGAACCAAAAACCACATATTTGTTTATCTTAAGCTACAAAATAATAATAGAAAATATATGTTAAAAATAAATTTGAGTGGAAGTCAGTAAGTCTTTACAAAAATACTGGAAAGCAAATATATTTGAATTGCTTAGGTTTGCCGTATACATAAAAAAATTAATTCTTGAAAAAAAAATAACGACTTTAAAACTGATTTCAACTGTCTATTACGGCTCAACTATTGGATGAACTATTGGACACCATTTAATTTATAATTTGTATATTTGTTATTATAACTATCATAGTAATCGACATTCTGTCCAATTTTCAAGCGTTTGCCTATAATGGTTCAGAAGATAGGCCCATATGGATAATTTACGACACCTATTGGGACACCCTTTTTATTAGAGTTATTTTTGTATTACTTAAGTTTAAGTTTTAAAGTGGCGTCCTTTACGGTTCATAATAATCATAAAAAACATATACTTAGTTTGACACGCCGTGTATTTTTTAAAATTATGAAATTTTTTAAAACGTGACTAACCTGTATGCAAAATCGGTACAAAAATGAGGCATAAACATAGAAAAAAGCAACTTTCAGACAAATTTAAGTCGGTTAAAAATATGGCTTCATTATCTGATCGTCAGTCTTAATTCAATTGCGATTAAAGTTGCACGCATCATAAGTTAAATTACGATTTTTTTGGACAATAACAAGTGTTAAAGTAAAAACAAAAACATTTAACCAAAATAATTTATTTTAATATTTCTTAAAAAAAAAGCAACAAAAGATCAAAACAAAAATCTGAAAAACAATAACAATTGTGCACTCAATGTACGTGTAATCGTACAATTGATCTGCATTCTTGTTTGCAAAACATTGAATATTTGTTGAAATATCAATATGAACAGTAATGTATTGAAAAACAACAAAATTGCATTGGAATGCAAAATAATAAAGCCATTTTAAGTGAAAGCAGTTCCGATGATGATTCCAGTTGGCAGTGCGTTAGCAATCGTAAGAGATCAACCTCAAAGTCACCCTTAATGCGTTCTCCAAAACGCCAACAACTCGATGTGCGTCCATCGACTTCAAACCGTTTCAGTGTTCTTGCTGATGTAAATGTTGTGATGGAAGATGATGTTTCTGCAAAGAACCGCAGCCACCTAAGCCTCCCCCAATATTTATTCCAAGTGTTGATGACATTGGTAAAATGGTCTTTAAACTAAGTAAGATTATCCCTAGTAGTGATTTTTATTATAAGTCTTTAAGGGACGGAAAAATTCGTTTAAATATTAAGACAGTTGACAGTTATACAAAAAATGTTAAATATTTCGATAGCATGAGCATTAAGTATCATACGTATTAACTAAAACAAGAACGCGCTTTTACCGCAGTACTCAAAGGCCTACATCATTCAACGCCAGTTGAAGAAATCAAAGCGAAACTTTTGTTATTAGGACACCAAGTCAGAAGTATTCGTAATATTATAAGTCGTACTTCTAAGCAACCACTCCCAATGTTTTTTGTGGACTTAGATTCTAATTATAATAATAAAGAAATTTACAACATGCGAGAATTTGGTAATGCTATTATACAAGTCGAAGCACCCAAGAAATTCAATGATATTGTACAATGTTACAGATGCCAAAAATTTGGGCATACGAAATCGTATTGCAGAAAACCTTTCAGGTGCGTAAAATGTGGTCTAACCCATTCAACTGCTGAGTGTTCTAAGCTTCCCAACACTCCTCCTCAATCCGTACACTGCTTAAAAAATCACACTGCGATCTACAAGGGTTCTGAGATTTATCAAAAGCTTGTAAATAAACAGTCGAACAAACCTGTGAGAAATGTCACAGAACAACAAAGCTATAATAATACTAATTTTTTTACACCAACAACCTAGAACAATAATCGTTTAACATATGCTCAAGTTGATGGTTCTATTGACGGAATGAGTAATGTCCTTGCAAAAATTGAGTCAATGCTTGAAAAGCAAATAGAGCTCACTAGTGCCTTAATGAACATGATGTCAATGCTTATTACCAGAATGGAATGCTAATGGTATTCTAAATCATTTAAATGAAGTTGAAATCTTTCTTAAAAATAATTTTACAGATATTTTATTAGTATCAGAATCACATCTTACCAACAAGTCTTTTCTTCTAATAAGAGGTTACGATGTAATAACTGCTAATCAACTAACTGACAGAGCACATGCTGGTGCTGCGGTTTTAATTAAGTCTGCAATTAAGTATAAGGTTTTAGAGCCTGTAACTGTACTATATATGCAGGCACTTGGAGTTAAAATGACTTGCAATAACAATAGTGTAGCAATATATTCCGTTTATTCTCCACCCAGATATAGTATTTCTTGTGAACAATATGAAGACTTTTTTAAAAATTTTGGTCATAGATTTTTGGTAGGTGGCGACTTTAATGCCAAACATACTTGGTGGTGCTCACGTTTATTAAACCCCAAAGGAAAATAACTTTTTAAGTATATTTCCAGAAACCAATACAACTCTTTATCAACGGGCTCACCTACATATTGGCCAAATGACAATTCTAAAATCCCCGACCTTTTAAGTTTTTTTTATACATAAAGGAATTCCAGGAGCATCTCTGGAGATTGTACCTAGCGTTGATTTAGGTTCTGATCATAGTCCCATTATTGTCAGTTTCACTACCAACGTAAAATTACGTCAAAGATATTCCAAAATGTTTTCTTTGAAAACTGATGTCACCTTTTTTAAACACTTACTTGAAAATAAAATTGATTTAAACGTGTCACTCAAAACAGGCGGCTAAAAATTTTTCACAAATCATCTATGAATCTGCATTTACGTCTACACCTCAAAATTGTAATGACTACTCTTCATGATTTCAAATATCAGTGGAAGTCAGGAATCTAATTAATATGAAAAGACAATTACGAAATATTTGGAAACGAACCAGAGATCTCTCTGATAAACGTAATTTTAATCGAGCAGCTAGCCATGTTACGATGAAGCTTAAAGAACTAAACAATAATTCAATACGCAGTTTTTTGATCAAATTAAGCCCAGCAAACAATAATGAGCATAATTTATGGAGAGCTACTAAATACTTACAACGATCACAGACACGCAACATTCCAATAAAAAATTGTAACAACGTATGGTGTAGATCAGACAGAAGCAAAGCGGAGACGTTCAAAACTTTTCTTGAAAGTATTTTTAGACCATTTTCATTTTGCTCAGCCCAAGAGCAGATGAAATAACTGACTTCATTGATATTCCATGTCAAATGAGTCGACCTATAAAACCTTTTATGTTTAAGGAGGTAGTGATGGAAATTAAAAAACTTAAAGTTAACAAATGCCTTGGATATGACATTCTAGACTCAAAGGGTCTTAAAGCCTAACAACACAAAGCACTTGTATTTCTCACAACTTTATTCAATGCTGTATTAAGACTTTCGTACTTTCCCACACAATGGAAGCATGCTAAAATAATAATGATATTGAAACCAAAAAAGCCTGAACATTCTGTTGAATCCTATAGGCCTTTTAGCCTGTTGCCAATAATTTCTAAATTACTTGAAAGACTTATAAAAAAAACGACTCTCTTCAATTCTTGAATCATTAAAAATTTTACTCGATCATAAATTTGGATTTCGAAATAAATATGGAACCCCCGAACAGTGCCACAGAGTTGTTAGAGCAATAAGAGATGCATTAGAGAACCAACAATACTGCTGTGCAGCATTTCTTGATGTCAAGCAAGCTTTTGACAAGTCTGGTATAATGGACTTTTATATAAATTAAAGCGACACTGCAATCTTAGCCGCCAATGAATCGGCACTTGAAGCTTCGTGCCTTGTCCAATTACAACTCGATTTAATGAACAAGTGGTTAAAAAAGTGGAACATAAAAGTCAATGCTGAAAAGTCAACTCATGTTACTTATACACTTAAACAAGGTTATTGTCCGCTTACTTATCTTAACGGAACTATGATTCCCAAATCAAATTGTGTCAAATATCTAGGTCTGAATATTGATAGACGATTAAATTGGAAAAATCATTTGCAGCTGAAGAGAAAACATCTTAATATAAAAACAAGAAAAATGTATTGGTTACTAAGCCCAAACTCAGAACTAAGTTTAAATAATGAATTAATGCTATATAAAACAATTTAAAGCCTATCTGGGCATATGGTATTCAGTTATGGGGAACTGCGTCATACTCTAATATTTACATTATCCAGAAATATTAGTCTAAAACCTTAAGACTCATCACGAAAGCACCATGGTTTATTAGAAATAATAACATTCATACTGACCTTGAGATTCCTAATGTAAAAGAAGAAATTAAAAAAACTAAGCTCCAATTATATGAACAGACTCAGTAACCATAAAAATATCCTTGCTATAACTCTTCTTGACGATACTAATGAAGTGAGACGGTTAAAAAGACGGCCTATATTAGAGAATGTGAACATTATGTAATTCTAAAATTCTTTTAGTTGTTAATTTATTTAAATCTATGTAATAGATCAACTTTATTAGCTAGAGCTGAAATCAATATATTGATTGGTTGAGTTCAATGGAACGTAACTGTAATTGTTCAAGTATTTATAAAATTTTGCTCATTATTTTATTGTTTTAAAATAGATTGCAAATAAATTAATTAAAAAAAAATTATCTGATCGTAGATACATGGTTGGGCAGAGTTTATGGCGCTGTTCTGTCAATGGAATTTTAAATTCTTTTAAACATAAAATGCATAATCAAAAAAGCTTTTTTTTCGGCAAATAAACATATTAAAATTGTACTGGCGGTTATTTCATATGTGTAGCAAGAAATTGATATTTAACAAGACCGTTTATTTCTTTATTTATTTTGCCAATTTGAAAAAAAAAAAATTCTTACAGGCTAGCAAAATATAAGTTTAACAAAATTTGTTGTAGTATCTTATTTTCTAAACTTAACTTAAAATTATTCTTAGATAAAGAAATTAAATTAAAACTATAATTTATCTTATAAAATGTACGTAAAGCACGAAGAACAGGTTCATTTATTACATAATTAGTTCTATGTGTAGATATATAAAACAAATTATTCATTCTTAAGCATCGAAATGGAACACAAAATGAGATTAAATTAAAAAAATAATCACAATCTAAAATATTGTTGATTAAATCAAAAATGAAAATAATTGAATAATAATTCCTTCTCAAGTAAAGTGGCTTTAAAACTAGAAGCAAGCAACGAGTATAATAAGTAGAAGTAGTAATAACACTAGAATTACGAAGAGTAAATTTAACAAATTTATTTTGAATTTTTTCAATTCTAGAACGGACAAAAGATGTATACATTATTTTAATAGTTAAAGGATCTATAAATTCTTTACAATTTCTTCTTACACACGACCATGTCGAATAGACTTTGGGAATAATGTATTCAAAATGAGAATGGAAGTTCAACTCACTGTCCAAAACAATATCAAGATCTAAAATTTCATTGACAACATTCAGATCAAGATTATATAATTTATAATTGAAAACTATACGATTATGTATATAAGGTTTACAGAATGTCATTTGAAAACATTTTCCAATATTTAAAAATAATTTATTTAGCGAACACCAAGTAGATATGCCATTTATACAATTTTGTAAAATAAGGGAATCATCTACGGAATGAATTTCTTTAAAGATTTTAATATTATCTGCATATAATAAAAAGTTTGAACCCAAAATAAAGTATTTTATGTCATTAATAAAAATTAAAAACAATAATGGTCCTAAAATACTGCCCTGAGGGACGCCTGAGGAAGCCGTGTACGGTAAAGATACAAAGTTTTCCAACTTAACTGAATACTTTCTTCCAAAGAGGTAAGACTTTAGCCAGCATAAAGAATTACAATGGAAACCTATACATTCAAGTTTAAGGCAAAGAATATTATGTGCTACCTTATCAAAAGCTTTAGAAAGATCAAAGAAAACCGTATCAACTTGATTATGTTTTTCAAAAACAGAAAGGCAGAAATGATTGAATACGGCAAGATTTGTAGTTGTTGAACGCCCAGGGTAGAAACCATGCTGTTCAGGACAAATATGACGTTTAAGCGAGAAAATCATTTATTCTTTAATTATGTGCTCAAAAATTTTTGAAATATTGGTCAATTTTGAAATAGGATGATAATTTGAAATACTAGTCTCATCACCGTTCTTAAAAATCGGAGTAACACTAGCAACTTTCCATTTTTCGATAAAACAGCCATTTGCAAGAGATTTATTGAAAATATACTAAAGAGGCAATGAGAAGCATTTTCCCAATTTCTTTATAAAAAATGAAATAAACCCATCAATATCTACACTATGAGAAATTTTTATACTTTTTATACCATTTAAAATATCATCATTGAACAAAACCAAAATCTACAATCGGTTCTACAAATTTAGAAATATAATGTGGTATAAAATCAGAATCATTTTCAAAATTTGATTTAAAAAACTTCGCGAAGAAATTGACAGTGTCTTGTCCAGAGTTTGCAATTTTATTGTTGAAATGCATATTAGAAGGGTAAGCAGAATTTGTTTTTTTAGATCTTATAAAGTTCCAAAAAACTTTGGGGTTACGTTTAATAGAATTTTCATAATTTAACAAATATTGTTTATATAAAAACTTATCAAGGAAGTTAAACTCCCTCATATAATGCTTGTAACTTATCTTATAATTTATATCACCAGTTTCCTTGAACTTATTATAGTACTTGTTTCTAAGATTTTTTAACTTTTTTAACCCTTTAGTATACCAAGGAAATCTATGAATCTTCCGTGGTCGACGAGGAACAAAATGTTTCACTATATCATTTAATGTACTAATAAATATATCATAACAACCAGAAGTATTTTTATTTTTAAAAAGCATATTCCAATTTGTAGTATCTAATACAGATTCTAAAGTAGAGTAATAACAGATTTTAAAGTTATAAATGACATCATCATTAATAACAGCAGAAATATATTTACAAAAAGATAACACTAAAATTAATGGAACATGATGCACATCTGTCGTACACATAGGAAATGGAGAATTTTACAAAGAAAATTTAAAATAATCAGGTATAAATATTAAATCAACAGTACGATGCAACATATTTTTATAAGAATTTACTTGTACTAAACCAATGCTTAAAAATGAATCAATTAGATTAATTTCATTTGGTCGATTTACATTAGAAGGTGTTCGAGTTCCAAGTTATTTCATTAAGATTATAATCACCAAGTACACAGAGGTTTTCTTTGCCGAAAGTAGTTGAAAGATGAACAACATTATTAACATGAGCAGCATAGATTGGGTCTTCACTTTTGGGAGGGATGTAGGAAACGCATATGAATAATTTTTTGAATCCGGAAACACATACACAAAGTTGGTCCAAAATAGGGTTGAAATCAAATAAATTTATTAAAAAAGCATTTAGTGAACTCCACAGTTCATCACCACCTCGACACTTCTGAGTATGTTCAAAATTTCGATCCTTACGAAATATTCGATACTGTTTTAAATCACAAAATTCACCATCAAATATATCAGATTTTAGCCAAGTTTCAACAATAACAATTACATCGTAATTAGCTTGTGCAGTAAATTTAAAAACATCAGCAAGTTTAGTGCGGATTCCAGAGGCATTTTGGAAGAAAATGTTTAAATTGTTTTTACATTTAACTTTGTTTGGAGGCAATTTAGTAGCGTTATTGATGGGCGCTGACTTTGAAAAAAACTTGAAAGGGCGAATACGTATATTTGCTGGCCAAACGGAAGGTTTTAGAATTGCATTGCACTAAGGCACAGATATACCAAGTTTAAAATTCAGGAACTTTAAGTTTTCTAATGGAGTGTCTTTTTTATCAATTTAAAGCACGATATATGAGATTTGCCAATATTCAATTGCTTTTCCACATACGATATTATTTGATCTTCACGTACCGATGCTTTAAATGATGGTAAGTGAAACCATTTTTTACGATCTGCAACTTCAAGACAATCATCATTGTTATTCCCATAAATAATTTTAGGGTTTTTATTCTTTTGTTTTTTGGTACTAACTGAATTCCATTCGACACTTTTCTTTTGACGAAGCAAAACCAAACTCTGCATGTATGTATCACACAAAGAAGAAGAATGAATAGAATCAACATCAAGAACATCAATATTATTTTCTGCATTTGGATTAAACTTGGTGTCATTAGATTGACCTTGTATTTCTTTATTAAAATTTTTTAAGAGAATATTATCTTTGTCGCGAGTTTTATTTATTTTGCTTTTGAGTGCATTATTTTTCTCTATTGTGACCTTGTTTACTCCAATCAGCTCACTTTATTTATATTTTAGGTCAGTTATAACTGTTAAAAGACAATCAATTGACTCTATAGATTTTGAAACATTTTGTTTAAGCAGAAAAACATCTTCAGCAATACTATTTGTTGTTGTTATTACATTTTTAATTTCTCCAACTTCTTTTGTTAAAGCAGAGATATGTGAAATTAACTCTGCCGAAGAATTTAAACAATCGCCACAATTAAAAACAACTTTTATGTTATTTTAAAAACTTCACCCACTTTTTCATCTAAATTTGCACATTTAAGATGAAATTTAGCTCTGCAAATGTGGCAGGCTATATGTTTAGATTTTAAAGATTTAAAACACTTAGCACACAATGTTTTCGGAGGCTCCATTATCAACGTCTTACCCACTTGAAAGAGAGAGACTGACTGAATTATATATAGCTCTTTTGAACCGATTCTGTGGTGTAAGAAATTCTCCGCAGAATAATGTGTATTCAATGTTATTAAATCCTATAGCAGACTGTCAGCAGGTAGGCCATAGGATATGGCCTATGGAGTGGAGGACGGTAACAAGCTCCTAATTAGATTGTTTCTGCTATAAGTAAAAATACAAGTAGAACTAACTGTCGATCCCAAGTTTTCATATGGACTTACCGTCGCAAGTTAAGTCTTTGTGGTTCTCATATTTTCTCCAATACTGTAAGTTTTATTAGTTATAGTTTTGGAACCGTGGGAGACCCGCAAGGAAGGGTTTGCCTTTTAAGTAACCATGAACGCATTGCTGACAGAAATGGACTGATATAAATGGACTGATATAAATGGACTGCATGACTGTGGCATATGCGGATGACGTTGTGGTTGCAGTGTCAGGAAAGTATCCTGATACGCTATCACAATGTCTGCAATCGATGCTACGTTGTGTAGTAGTACAGAACTTATGCTATTCACGAAAAGAAACCAGATTCCAACTTTTTCGCTACAACTACTCAATGGAGTGGAGCTTGGGTTATCTGACAGGGCGAAATACCTAGGTATCATCCTGGACTCCAAACTGTCGTGGACTCCGAGTGCCCGATTTCGGGCAGACAGGGCCTCAGTGGCTCTTTATGTGTGTAGAAAGGCTATAGGCACATACTTGGGTATCGACCCCGGAACGTCGTACTGGCTTTTCAATACGCTGATTAAGTCCATACTAATGTACGGGGTTCTCGTATGGCCACCATGTAATAGCTGCACTGACTACCGGCCAATCTCATGGCCATGAACTCGGCAGTTAGGCTGAATGCAGCTGTGACATGGTGGCTAGGGGACTGTGGCTATGCGGCCATTTAAGGTTGTTCCCCGGGTATTCCTGACAACATAGATTACTACACGCCCATCCCCATGTCTGATATTGGTTTGGTGATATCAACGTCGGGCACGTCGAACAAGCTTCGCAGAGATGTGCTTGATATCTATACAGACGTGGTAAAGTCATACACGGGGGTCGGGGAAGTTTAGGCTACAAGATCAATGTAGCGTGATTTAGGCTGAGATCTAAGCCATTAAAATGGCGGCTAGCTGAATGAGGTACCACAGGATATACAGGATATCCGGATCTATACTGACAGCAAGACCGCGATTAACTGCTTATCGGGTGTCTATACGACATCCAGATTGGTCCGTAAATGCCGGACATCTCTGGACGAGATGGAGAGACATTTCAACCTGGAACTACTTTGGGTACCGGCTCATTCGGGCATACCGGGGAATATAGTCGTGGACGATCTGGCGCCAGATCTGGAACTCGACTGAGAGACCAGGAGATTGATCCACTGGTGGGAGTCCCGTTAAGCTGCTGTAGGGCTTTATTTCAGCAGGAACTCTTTAGGGCCGCGGAGACTAGATGGTCTGATGAGGT
This sequence comes from Gymnosoma rotundatum, assembly GCA_916610165.2. Classification (NCBI taxonomy): domain Eukaryota; kingdom Metazoa; phylum Arthropoda; class Insecta; order Diptera; family Tachinidae; genus Gymnosoma; species Gymnosoma rotundatum. The sequence goes on along the minus strand of OU744338.1, from coordinate 68,037,158 downwards.
CACCTGCCTGGTCTCGGAACATTATAGCCTCAGTATGATAGTAGGAGATCTGTAATTCTGCTGAGGTTTCCTCGAAGGCAGCTGCATACACTGGTGGCTGTGCTGACAGGGCACTGTGTCATTGGTACCCATGCTAGAAGACTGAATCAGGATGAGGAAGAAGAGGAAACGGTGGAGCATTCACTCTGCCACTGCAGAACGGCCATTTTTGGCAGTCCGTGGCTGCATGGTCTTGCAGACTTATCGGTGTGCGATGTTGCTAGGATAAACTCGTTTATCCGGTCCTCGGGGTGGTTTAGATATGGATCTTGATGGTAGCGTAGGAACCTGAATTGATCCTTGCACATCCTACTCTAGGTAACACAACGGGACCTTTAGGACGCAAGTTTTCCTCACGCCTACAGCCTGTGCAACCTAACCTGACCTAAGAGCTTCATAGTAAAAAAGATCATATAAACTAAAAGAGCTTTGGACTAAAATGTCACTTTTTACTAAAAATTAAGCTTTTTGTACATACTTATTGAATAAATATGTATATGTATGTGAAACAATAGAAAAAAATAGCTAAAGTATATGTATGTATGAATATGGGTATGTATATTATTATTTATTTAAAAATATTTAATGTTAATTTTCAATAAATATTTCTTAAAATTTATTTAAATTATCTTAAATTCATTCTAGTTTTCTCATCTTTAAACTGAAATTCTAAGTTTCATTTGGAGTTTTCTCAATTGTAAATTCAAAATCACATTTTCATTTGGAATTCTGGATGCTAAGGTGAACCTAAGCCTTAGATAAATGTCAGTATTTACAAGAGATTCTGTGATGAAAAAGGTGGTCGACAGTCTAAAATCACTGCAGACTCCATTAAAGTAAAGTAGTGGCAAATTTTCTGAAACCACTAAGGAACGAAGGTGGTCAAAAAGGGGCCCATAGTGGTAGTAAGGTTTTTCGGTTGTTAGAGTTTTGATTTCTAGCAGAAGTGTATGGGAACAGCATGATATTCATTAAAAAAACTGGTAAAATAAAAACGTAAAAGCTACGAACAAACGGGCGGCAAAACGATCACCGAATATAAGGAGAGTTACCGTTTTGGGTTGCAGGTTTCCAGAGATTTAAGGATCGTCACGGAAGGGTTTTAAATTAGAGCACCGCGGGAATGTTAATTTTTGTATGTTTAGCCATTTTTAATGAACTTTACAAAATAGCACTAGATACACATGATCTGATTTTTTTTTGATAGTGGATAAGTCCATTTTTTTCATAATTTGAGATATTCAAGGGTTTGCTTTTGAATAAATTTAAAAATATTGGCCAAATTTAATTAATTCGAGTGATGTTTTTTACATTACATACCTTTTAAATTTTGTTTTTTTTTGGCTCCAAATAGACTAACACCACTTTCAAAAATAACATTTAAGAAGAAATAAAAATATATGGGCGCTCGCCCATATTTTCCGTGTTACGGGTATCACTTAAAAGCTTTTGAAGAGATCTTTCAGGAAATACTAAAATTTTTTATGTGAATTTTTGGTTACAATATATGTATATATATAAAGCTTTTAAATAATACTATTTTAATATGGGCGGGCACCAAGCTTTTCACTTGATGTTTTTTTATATTTTAATTCTATATGTGTATACATGAATAAATATATATATATATATATATGCAGTACAAAATTCTTTTAATTCCCTGTCACCTCAATATTTGCTTTTTTGATTAGAGTTACTTCACTAAACTAGATTTACATAGATGGTGATAAGATTTGGCATAGTCGAATATAGCACTCTTAATTGTTTCAATAGTTATCGATATTAAGTTGCATTGATTGTCAAAAAAATCAATGATAAACATTCCTGTAAACTTTTTCTTATACGGTTAAATAAAAAGAATTTAAGTATTAAGGCTTTTGAGTGTTTTTAAGGCATATTATATTTCAAAAAGTTTTGTTTAAATTATATGTATGTAGTTTGAACACAAGCATTGTGTTATGTGTTTTCTCTCATCCTTTTTTCTTACAAAAATACCTTTAAATGCAAAGAATAATATTTTTTCTTTATGCAACATCTACTTGTTTGTAGTTAAACTTAATATGATTGAGCATTTCCCACGAGAAGATTTTTTTACAGCAATAAAAAAAATTCTTTTGATTGGACGAACATTTATTAATACCTTTATACAAAAAACATACAGTATAAGAATAAAGTGCAGAGCATAAAAATATAGATTTCGGATATGAGTCATTTATAGGTCGCTAAGGTTATAACGGTAAGGTATTCGACTTACAAAAATGTGTTATATAAAACTTAACTATTTATTAACCTGTATACTTTATTCCTTTAACTACTTTTTTAAGTTGTGACGTCAGCTAATGAATGAAATACTTACACCTATTGTGAATTAAATATGAAATTTTTGTTCCCATGAAATTTTTATTCCCCATGAAGGGAAAATTGCAATAGTGAATTTTATGGTTGCGTTTGTTCTGGCTATCAATTCGTACTGAAAACAAATTAGAAAGAAGAAAATATAAAAAGGGAAAAAAAAAATATTTAAAATTTTTTAAAGTTATAAAAAATTTAGAAATGTTAGTGATTGGTGCTATTGGGTTGTTACAAGAGGAGGCGATACTACAACAGAGAACAATTTTATTTCACGAAGGTGACGTGCAAGACGCTTAAAAGCTCCTAAAGTTACCCTAGACACAAAAGGACCAATCAATGGAGCCAAGTGGGCTGTGGCAACACGGCTGTCTGCCTAACCTACCCAAGGCATTACCACTGACCCATTGCAATTAAATAAATTTTTATATTTGATTTTTTCTATCTTAATTTTTTTTTTTCATTTAAAAATATTTTTAATAAAAAATCTTCATAAATTTATAACCAATAGATCTCTTTGCCTTGCATCTTGACGAGCATAATGTCAGTCTGCACTGCAGTAACTGATATTCAATTAAAAAATGTGTTATTGATTCTAATAAGAACATATAAAAACTGACATAACGTACGCAGTTCCCCAGTAAAATTTAAGTGAAAAAATCTAAGGGAAAAGTGATAAAATTTCGAGGGAAAAAAACAATTACGATAAGGGAAATTTTTGTTCACGTGAAAAATTGTTCAAGTGAATTATTCACGATTGCAATTTAGGGAAAAAGGAAAAAATTTCGAGTGAAAATATATTCATGATAGGGGTAACTATTTTGGGAAACATCGATCAATTGCCAGCCTAAAAAATTTCTTTCTGTAACTATAAACTTCCAATCTGTTATATAGAAGTATTTGAAAAGCTTTGCTTCAATTTCTTGTGTTAAACCTTGATGCTGTACCTTATCAAATGCTTCAAAAATATCAAAAGATTTTTTCCCACTGAGTCCGAAATGATGGTTTGATATCGGTTTTGTCTTATTAATTAATAGTTTTCCAAATATGATTCTATGTGAAGTTGAAAGCTATTAATGTTCATTCATTTAAAAGATTTTCCATAGTTAAACACTACAGTTGCAATTAAAAAGTTTAATTATAGTTTTACTCGACGTATCGTCTACTTGCTCCAGAGTTTGTAAATAAAAAACGTTATTAGGAGAACGGCCCTTTCCACAAGGTGTAAATAATTTATTTTTAACGAAAAATTAACTAGCCGTTTAGATGCTATAGAACTATTAAAACTTTTACTAAATCCCCAACTTTGTTTCGTTAATGCTCATATATGTAGTTCATTAGTAGATTCTGCCCAAATTTTGTATATAAAATTCAAATCAGAGAATTTATGGTCTTCCTAAAATCCACAAGGAAGGCTGCCCTCTCAGACCGATAGTATCCTGTATCAATGCTCCATCGAATGGACTATGCAAATATATAATGAACGTTTTAAAAGAGATAACGAAGAAATCCAAATACAATGTAAAAGACTCCTTAGATTTCAAGGAAAAAATTAAAAATATGACGATTCGTGCTGACGAAAAACTTGTATCCTTTGATGTAGTTTCACTTTTTCCAAGCATTCCAGTGGACTTGGCAATTAAAATAATAGAAGAAAGATGGAGCGAGATTTCGGAATATACTAAGATGGACAAGACTTTATTTTTTCGTATTTTGAAATTTTGCATTAAAGCTAACCGCTACTTTAAATACAATAATAAAATTTACACCCAAAGAAAAGGTCTTCCCATGGGGTCACCAGCGTCACCAATAGTTGCAGACATAGTAATGGAAAAGTTAATCGACTCTTGTATGCAAAAATTAAATAACAAACCAAAAATAATTACAAAATACGTAGATGACTTATTCAGTATCATATCTGAAAATGATATTTTATGTACCTTGGAAACTTTTAATAATTTTCACCCTAATATAAGATTCACAGTGGAGAAAGAATCTGAATCCAAACTTCCATATTTGGATCTACTAATAATAAGGGATAGAGAGTCTATTAAGATAGACTGGTATCAAAAACCAACTGCATCGGGTCGCATAATTAATTATTTTTCAAAACATCCGAAGAATATGATTATAAACACTGCCTGCAACGTAATTAAGCGAGTTTTAAATATTAGTGATGCGGAATTTCACTATAATAACCTATGCAAAATAAAGAAAATATTGAAGTCGAATAATTTCCCCCCAAAGCTTATCGAGAACCTAATTGCCAGGCATAGGGTGAGCAATTCAAAAACGAAGGAACCGAACCAGATGACTAGTTTTAAATCAGCATTGTATATTCCAGACATATCTGAAAGATTTGCCAATTCAAAACTCTTTGATTCTAAAAACTATAAAATAGCTTATAAAACATTTAATAGCAATGAACAATTTTTCAGTAGAACAAAAGACAAAATTGACAAATTTGAAAAGTCAAATGTTGTGTATAAAATACCGTGCAATGGAAATGGGATAGAGAAATACAAAATGGTTTATGTCGGTACAACTAAAAATAAATTAAAAACCAGAATATCAGGGCACAAATCTGATCAACGATCGCGTTATAACAATATTCAAAAAACAGCATTAGCGGCCCATTGTGCATCTTTAAATCACTCTCCAGATTTCCAAAAAACAGAAATATTAACAACGGAGAATAATCACAAACGTCGCTTCATGCTAGAGATGCTTAACATCATTAATATTCCATCGAAAGAGAGAATTAACTTTAAAGCTGACACAGAGAATTGCGCCCAAATATATCGACATTTAATAAATAAGCAACAAAATATAAAACACAGTGCAATAATTAGTATAAGTAAATGAATATATGTTAACTTACTCTCAGTGCAATAACAAATGACGATCAAGAAACTGTGTTTATTGTTTTTGTGATTGTGAGTTTGTTTGTAAACACTGGACGTAAGCTTAAATTTTGTTTTTTATTATTGTTCATTTTGTTATAAGTGCTTTTATTTTTTCAAATTTCTATTTTGTACTTTATTCTTACATTAAGATAATTTATATTTGTTTTGTGTTTGTGTATTGTTAGCCATAGCCCTGATGATGCTACTCGATGTTGTAGCGAAATATAGGCAATAAAGAAATAATCTACACACTACAATTTTGACCTCAAGCTCGAATATTGTTTTCTTTCATACTATAACCACAAAAAGGTCGAATAAACATCTAATAAATATTATAAAATTCAAATCTTGTGTCTCAACAGAACTTGTGTTCAATGAGAACTATATTCAACAAACAAAACAAAAAGACAACAAAAACTTCAAAATCCTTTCTTGAATCACAGAAACCTTAATAAGGACTATCACTATCATACCCAGTCGGTCGATCTGCCAAAAATTTCACGTGTTCTCAAAAGTTAGGATAGCGTGGATAAAAAGAGTATGTGTGTGTCAGCATTTTCGACAAATGTTCGATTTTATAATCTTTTGAAATGAGGTGTGGCATCTACAACGCCATTTTGGAACGATTTTTAAAATAGACCAGAATTTTGACAGATGTTTGTGTGATTAAATCGTACGATTGTGTATGATAGTGAATCCTGGTCTATATTATATTTTTTTTCTTTTATTTTTTACATAAGGGTTGCCAGTGGAAGCCATTTATATATGTATGTATATTTGAAAGACTTAATGAAAAAAATATAAAATTTAAACAATGCCGCGACACCAAGTGATAGCAATTTTATCGATATATATTTAGCCCTAAAACCACTCTCACTTAGCATCTGCAAGAAATACCCAAGGGAAGCTTACATGTGCAGTATTTACTTTCACGGTATAACGTATAAATCGTTTTCAGAGTTTCCTTCAGGTTTTCCAGGTATTTTTTTGGAATCTAGTTTAAAAATTATCAATTTCAAAAAAATCAAATTTCTTGCAGGCTCCATATGGTAACAATAGTGTGTGAATGATCTAAAGATTATTTCAATGAAGCTTCAGCTGTTATTGCGAATGCCTCTCAGAATGTTAAAATTAAAATCAATATCTTTTGCCAATTTTTCTAACATTTAAAGTGCTCCAAAGTTTGTAACTATTTAAAAGATTTTAGCTCCTTGCACAATTTCAAAGTGGGAAAATGATTAACTGCTTCAAAACAAAAAATAAATTGTGCCTCCAGTTCAACATGTTTTTGTAAGACACTGTTACTCTTTTTTTTGTAATATTAGTTTGAAATTTTGTATGCCAATCTTTTGTAATCGTACACTTAACCGAAAATTGCACCGAAGTTAAATTCGTTTGTACGTAAGGATTTTCAGGAAAATAAAAGTAGAAAACCTACATGTATAAATAATTTTTTTCCTTGCCTTTTCTTGGTGTATGTGTGTTTTCCTCTTGAGGCTGTTGCATCCCAAGAGTGTTCAAGCAAGCTTAAAAATATTTAAACCACAATAACTGATTCAGCGCGCACACACAGGCATACATCCTTGCATATATATTATATATACCCAACAAACACAAGGCCATATTTTTTATCAAAAGTGGTTTTTATTTAAACTTGGCATTAAAATTTTAATTCCATACATGGGAGTAATTATTTAGATGGATTATTTACATGACAATTTCATTAGCATTTAATTTAATGATAAATTATGCTAATGATTTTCTTGCATTACCATTATTTTTACCAAAGGCAATGTTTTTTGTTTGGATGTTATGGTTTCATTGATAATTAGTATTGATTGATTGATTGAATGGTTTTCAAGCATTTCCATTAATAAACGTCACTTTCTGTCTAAATAAGACCTTATTTTAAAGTGGTATTTTTATCACAAAAAATTTATGATATATACAGGTTTGTCACAAATTCCGATCGGAATGGTTTTGATTACGTATTAACAATTCCGATCGACAGCACGCACATTATAGTAAGTAAGGCCACATTATTAAAGTAAATTTGAAACCCGCAAATAACAAAACTTCAAAGAATCTAAATTCCACTTTGAAATTAAAAGGTGGTTACATTCCGAAAAAATTGTTCGAAGAACAATTTGCGGAATTAAAATTACTTTCGATCGGAATTAAGTTCTGAGACATGCATGATATATTTGACATTCTCGGTAATAACGAGACACTATAGGAATATATTTTTGTTTTCGTGTAAGTAATTAGATCTGCTAGCTTGAGTGTTTGGTGATTTTACATCTCAGTCATCAATTGCTACAACCATCTCTCTTAAAATTGTTAAATAATAATTAAAATGTTCTATAAGAGATTTACCTATCTAAAGGATAAAGATTAATTTGTTTTATGCAGGGCTATTTTTAAAAGTTCTGCCACCATAAATTTAGTTTTCAACAAAATAATTATGTTTTATTTTCAAGTGTAATTAGTGTAAGCTAATTTTAGCAATTCCTTAAAGATCTCTTCAAAAGCTTTAAAATGATACCCGTATTGATATTTTAAAAAGTTTGAAAATTTCAGAGGCCCGTAATTCGGAAAATATGAGCGAGCGCCAATTTATTCACTTGATCTTTTTTTCTTATTTATAATTTTCTATCGCCCCATACATTTATTTTCTTGATTGAAGTTACTTCAATGTTACAAATAATATGGAAAAATTAGAGGTAGGCGTAGTGTTTTGCCCGCTGCGTCTAAGATAATGGACCGATCTTGCAGATTTCTAATAGCACCTATTTCGAAAAATCCACAAGAATCAAAATCGGAAATGTCATATTTTTTTCGAACATACGAGCTTTTTTCACGTGGGAACAATTCACGATTGCAACTGTAGAAAGAAATAAAATATATCAAGGGGAAAGATATTCACGATAGCAGTGAATATATTTTTTAGTTTTAAACTTATTTGTAATTAAAAAAAAAACTGATAAAAAACATTTCTTAATTGAAATATTTTTTGTTGTTGCTTGAGCTATAGTTTCATGTCATATCTGTAAATTCTGTTTTAAATTCCAATCGTTCTCATCTTGAAACTCAAATGCAAATGTTTGCTAGGATAAAAGTATCATGGCATTACCTTTAATTCCACACCATAGCAACCAGTCGTAGCTTTTCAGATTTTTCTGAATTTGGCATGAATAAATAAAGAAAAAAGTTTTCTTTCTTGCAACCATAGATTTATTTTTTATTTTATTTTTTTTTGAAACAAATATGCAGAAATTTGATTTAAAGAATATTTGCCTTCTGTGCGCTTTTTCTTTGAAATTAGTTTCGGTTTTCATTATATCCACAGGTAGGAATTTTTTTTTTTTTGCATGAAATGTTTTATTCTATTGTTTGAAACTAAAAGGTATTAAAATAATTTATTGAGTTGCGATTGAATTGATTCAAATGCCTAACCTCAATCTCATTGTTCTGCCATATTGAAAATAGTAGATAATTTCGAAATGTTAAGTTATAAAACTTTTAATTTGTATGAGTTCATAATTATGTCGTAAGTATTTATTTTCTAAGAATAAGTGGTTTTGTGTTCATAGATAAAAATAAAAGAAAAGAAATCTATGCCAGATTAGTGCTATAACTCTTATTTTTATATCGTGTTTAGGATCGAATATGGCTGTTATTTAGTGCTTCCGACAAAAAGCGATGTATATGTTCATAACAATTTTTCTTTTCTAAAAAACAATAATATTTATAACACTTTTTTAATGTTTAAGTGTGTATAAGTAAACAATTAAAAAGTGAATTTTATATTTAATGTAAAATATGTGTGGACTTCCACAATTTTTGTTCCTCTACAAGTTGTGATGTGAAAAAAACACCGTTGTTTACATTTATAACCAAAACGCGCTATTCCCCTTCTCACAACGCTCTAAAGTGCGTTAAATCACGTTATTGACAAAAAGTTATAAAATCCAATATTTATTTAAACTAAATAAAAAACTATCTTGGTACATAAATATGAAAATTTGTTATTCAAAATCCTTAATGTAATTTACTTTAATCGTTTTTGATTTCTTCAAATATAAATATATCAAGATATTCTTATGAATTATTTATTATTTTAAACTTAAAAATTAAATGTATTACTGCGGGGAAAGCATATCCATATGGCCATTTTGCTACTGCTCATATAGCTCATCAGTGGATACTACTCAAATTTTGTAAAGAAAATCGCAGAGTCTTATAGCTAAAACCAAATTGATTAATTGAGAACTCCATTGAATCAATACGGCAAAATGATAAAAATCTCAAACAAAATTTTATACAAAAAAAACTGTAACCATACATATGACTGGTTCCCAATTTTAAAGATTCAATGACAATATAATAAGCAATGGGAACATGCAAATATATTAATATGAAAATTTATTATTTGGAATCTTTATATTTATTTATATTTAAAGGAATCAAGCATAATTAAGGTAAATTAATATTAATAGTACATCAATAAAAATTGGGATGTTTAAAAAAAAAAAAAACAATTGAATATTAAATTAATAGCTCAGTGTTTTTAATTTTTCATTTAACTTTCAATATTCTAACAGATTGGAACATTAAAAGAGACTTTTAATATCATAAAACCAACTATGAAAGGTATAGTTAAGATTGATGGTTATAAAAAGTACTTTCGTTTAAACAATTAGGCTTTTTTCTGGTCAACAGCTGTAGTAATGAAATTTAATAATTTTAAATAAGTTGTTTGTTGTTAGACCTTTTTACTCTTAAGTTGAATTATAATGTTCGGCTTGAGGTCCTCTTTGTTAATAAATTAAAAACAAAATAACTTTATTGTTTTATTTATTTTTAATTTTCCAATATTTCGACCAACTTTGTTGGTCATCTTCAGGGAAATATGAATTAATTCTTTTCAGCGTTGTCCGTTTGACAAAGTGTAAGCATACATATATGGCAAGGGGAATATTACTTATTGTTACGAATAATAAGATCTGGCAACCCCTGTTGTTGTTATCCGTATGAGCGTGGTGAATAAGTTTATTCAACTAATAGTGTGTGTATAGAATAAAAACCATAATTAGCTAACGAAAGCTGAGCAGCCTCAATGGCTGCGTTGGCAGAAGTGCGTACTGCAAAACAGGGGGTCCTGAGTTCGATACCGCATTTGGACATGCGTGCAAGGGAAAAATAATAATTGCTATAATGCAATTAAAATTAACAAACAGCAGTACAAACCTCCCGAGAGGCAAAAGACAATTTTGTGTGAAGCCATGGCAGACAATTTAGTGGAGACGTCCAATTTAAAGGAAAGTGTTACAGCATAACAACAGTGTATGGCAGACGTGTGTTGTGGCTATTCGATTAAGAGGAGATGACTGGCTTGGATAAAAAGGTGTAGTGGAGATGTCTGTGGATGGTTAAGGTTACTAAACAAGGCATCGAGTAATTCACGTCTCGCCGTTTGAAGGTAGATAATATAATTGCATTTGCAGATGATATTACAATATATTACACGGACAATGAAATCAGTAAAATAAATAGAGGTTTATGAGATCAATTTTTAGAAGTTGAAAAATATTCTTTAGATTGGCAAATGAAAATTAATTTTGACAAGTGTGAGAGCATACTCTTTCGACCCCCAGCGGGGAAATGTAATAACAATTTGAGGAGGAACTGGAGGTACTTCGGTATAAAGTCAAAGTCCGATATAAAAATTCCCGTTAAACAGACTGTAAAGTTTTTAGGGATTCATTTGGATAAATTTTTATACTTTAATGGACACGTGAACAGACAACTAATTAAGGCAAGAAATGCTTTCTTCGCCAGGAAAAATATGGTTTAATATGTCAAATATGGTTTAATATTTCTCCTGCGTATATGGAGAAAATACGAATTTTTGAAAGGAAATGCTTAAGATGTTGTTCTGGACTAAATAGAGCACCCAGTTCTAACTTTGAAAAATATATTTCAAATAAAATTTTGTACAGTCAAACTAAAATCACCAGGATAGATAACTTTGTCATACATCTGATAAGGAATCACATATTAAACTGTATGAAGAGTTACGAAAATAATTTTATAATGGCTCCTTATTATGTTTCGGATGATTACTTTGCAGAGTGGATATGTTCCACCTGAGGCCTTCCTTTATCCTGACAGAAAGGGTAATATCCAAAATGATGAGGGCATTCCTATAATTTATCACATTTATAGACGAGCCAATATCAAAACTATTTGCTGCAACGAACTTGCTTCTGATAATTGCCGTTTCGATACAAGTATTTACTTGGGAGATAGAAATATTAAGCCTAATATGAATATTGAAAAATATTGGTGGCTCACCAATAATTTAGACTAGATTTTATCATATGACCACAGCTTTTATATTTTTACATATAGAAGAAAGTTTTTTTTCCATTTTTTTACTTACATTTAAATTATTATTAAGATGTGCGTAGCCATATAATTGAAGAAAATTATATAACTAGTAGAATTAATACTTGAGAACTCGTATACTTGGGGCTTTGTATTTGGATTAAGTATATTTATACTATTTGTTTATTTGTAGTGAAAAATATATATAAATTCTTAATAAATAAACCAAAAAAAAAAAAAAAAAGAATCCGTACGTTTGTTCTTAAAAGGTAAAAACATAACATTAAATATAGATATAGCACTCTTAATTGTTTTTGAATATTTTTAAAAATTTTAAATGTTTTTACATTTTCAAATTACTTTTTTAATTATTACTTGAACTGATGTCTTTATAACAAATGAATTTAATTAAAAAAAAAAACAAATGTATTAGACGATTAGACTTTGTCTAATCAAATTAATAATGATTGATTATTGATACTCCTCCTCCTCCTATTTACAACGTTAGTTGGTTAGTAGATGATGTTTACATTCTACACAACTTAACTTAGATAGAAAGAATGCTGATGAAGGATTCAACATGACATTCTGCTGGCTTCTAATTTGTAAATAATTTTTCTTTTTCAAAAATAAAATTGCACTTACGCCAATATTAATTTAATCTGTTTATTATACCCTTCACTACAAAAAGTGGAAAAAGGGTATAACTCAGTTCACCATTCCGTTTGCAATATCTACAATATCCATTTCTGACCTTAAAAAAGTATATATGTATATTCCGAGTCCTTACGCATAGCGAAGTCCATTGAGCGATGTTCGTCTGTCCGTGGTTCCGCCTGTGTTAGTGTTAAAATCAAAGATCAGAGAAAATTTAAATACGCCAATCGATCAGACATGGCGTCGAAAGAGGTGCTATTGTAATTCAGCACAGTCGGTCCATGTTTTTCGAGGCAGCGGGCAAAACACCACGCCTATCTCTAATTTTTCAATATCAATTGGGATAATGAATAACTCCAATAAAAAAAAAAATATATGGAGCGATAGAAAATTAAAAAATAAGAATACTAATTTTTTTAAAAAATACATAACCCATTAAAAGCCGATGTCATTTTTGTGTAAAATTATATATGTATGTCTCGGTCCCCCTATATTTGCTTTTTTGATTATTTCATTAAATTGGATTTAAATAAATGGTGAAGGGTATATAATATTTGGCAAAGCCGAATATAGCACTCTTACTTGCTATTTTTTAATTTATTTGAAATTTTTTTCTTTTTTAAATTATTTTAAAATTTTGACAACAATGTTGAACATAAACGTAAATCTGCTGGGCTATTATAACCACCTGCCAATGAGTTCGCCTTGAATACAGTTCAAAGTATTTTTTTTTATTAAAAACAAGTAAGATTGCTTTATTCGGCTATGGCGAATCCTATATACTCTTTACCATATATTTAAATCTTGTTTAGTGAAGTTACTTTAGCAAAAAAAACCAAATATTGGGGTGGCAGAGAAATAAAAAATAAAAATAAAAAAATAAAGTTCTTCATACATATATATATAATTTTATATAAAAATGCCATCTGCTCCTAATGGTTTAAGCATTTGTATGCATAACAAGTCAGAAGATAAATATTTTATGTTTGGAAATGAATATTGTTTAAGTTACTTACAAACGGAATAACAGCTATAGATATCCACTTTTTGTGGTGCAGGGTATAAAAAGGAGACCGATTTTACAAAATTTTTGTTATACATGACAGATTCTACATGAAGTCAACAAATTATTTAAGTAGACCTACATAGTTCAGATTTTGCTTAAATTTTGTAGTCCCAAAGACAAAAATCAACCATGGTTTAATTTTTGCACTAACCTTTTTTGGTCCGCACGGTAAGCAGTAACTAAAAAGTCGCATTTTGAGGTCAAATGTTATCGTTATGGCTGGATTTATTAGTTTCTAAAGAGAATATAATAACACAAGTATACATGGTTTTGGATCTAGGCAACCGAAAGATGTTTCCAAAGTTATTTGCAACGCTGAATCCGAATCTGCACTTCGTGTTTTATTGGTTCTGGTTTTCGAGATAATGAGCATTTCATGTTTTTGCTACAAACCTTGTTTTTTGGAATATTGTGTTGAATAGTGTGAAGTGATGCTGGAATATCTTCAATATTATTAAGGTTTCGTAATCTCCAGAAGTGGTTCTTTCTTTAAGCATAACAACCATTTTTTATCTATATGAATACTGTTGGAATTCAGCATCAAACACAAAATTTCTCATTTCTCAGTTTTGACCGCATTGTCTCCACAACAATAACTTGATTTAACTTTTAGTTGGCAAAGCGTAAACTAGACACTTTAGTAGTTAAAATAAGCTGTTAAAGTTCTAAACCCTTGACCACTTCCAGAAATATTAAAAAAAGTATTCGAAATTTTTTATAAAAATTTTATTTATTTTTATACACAGGTATACATAGCTTTTAGAAATGAAGAGCAGTCGAAAGGAGTCGCTTGTACTCTTTGGGATCTGTTTCACGCTATAAAGTCCAACAGTAGTTGCTCATCATGCCCTCTTCCCAAAATGCTTGGTTTCGTTTTTCGATTTTCGCTCTCCTTGCTCGTCGCTTTTATCACCCAAGTTTTCGAGAAGAGAATGCAGAAAATGTATTTTAAGAGACATTCGAGCTCCAATCTTGGAATAATTTTGCAACAAACTGTCGATTTTTTGCTTGAAATCCGGGGACTTACGGTTGCTGAGAAAGCTATGAACAACATCTTGAAATGATACCCATGCTGCTGCTTCATTGGACGTTAAACATTTTGTAAAGTTTCTGTCGGCCATTTATTTTCGAATATCAGGTCCGACAAATATTGCCTCTTTGATTTTGGCGACCGACAATTTGGGAAACAACTTGGCCAAGTACTCAAAAGCCGGTCCAGGAACAGCAAACTAGAACCAATTTGGAAAAAAGAAAACCGTTCTCATCTCTTCTGATCCCAAAGTTGACCTGGATTTGTAAACTTGTGTAATTTTATTTACTCGTGAAAATTTTTATTTTGTAATATATGAACATTTTTGTGATATTTAGTAGCATTCATTAAAATATTTTGTGCTCATAAGTATTAAACAATATGGTGGATATGTGGTTCCAGCAATGCAACATTGCATGTCATATAGCAAACGAATTGATTTTTTTCTCACTTACTGATGACTAATTTCGCGAATCTCTATGCTCTTGTACTAATTGAACTTTTAAGGCGTAAATATAAAAATCTATAGTGAGCATTAGACATCTGCAACGAGTAACTTTTTTGTGCATATGTGAAACTCGCTTCCAAACATCGTTTATATTTGTTCTCTCAGTGAGAGCACAAGCAGTGAAGAGTAGTGATTGTTTGTTCGGCAAGAACGAATATGCAATAAGCCGAAGTTAAGATGTTCCGAAAAAACTAGCATATAAGAATGCAAGTACCAAAAAATGAAGTACCTAAAAAATATGTTCACTTCATATGGTACTGCAAGTATTTTTTGCCTTCTTTGTAGTGAATATATTTTAATGTTTTTGTCGTTAACATAGAAGAATAAGAAATACAAACCATGAAAATTTAAAGCAAATTTATTGCTTTGCTTTTTATTTAATAAAAATAAGTAGTAGTTCTAATAAAACTATATATATACATACATATATTACGCATATAAAAAATATTTATATATATAATATATGTATGTATATATATAGCTTTATTAAAACTACTACTCATTTTTATTAAATAAAAAACAAAGTAATAAATTTGCTTTATATTCATTTATTTTAAGCTGTGTTACTGTTTTCTGTTTCTATATATTGTTTAAAAGGAAGATTCAAAACAAATGAATTTAATTAAATATTTGCCAAACTTCACCTAGTACTGCGAGTATCAAGTGAAGTTTGACTGTCGCATGATACTCGACATGTTCGTAGAAAACATTTGCAAGTAAGAGAAAAAAAAGAACAAGTACTCGCCTAACACACTCTCAGTCGAGTACAACCAATAGTTACTCAATGAGTTTGATGTTCTCAAAAACATGTTCATCGTTTTTAAAATAACCTCAAGCAAGCGATCATGTTTTGCAAATCATATGTACTTTTTAATAGCAAATGCATTTGTGCAGGGGTCTAGTGAGCATACAGAAGAAAAGAAGCTTCGAGAGTTTTGGATTATTTATCGATGATGCAGAATTAATGCTTTTGTTTTCAAATTTCTAACCTTCGTTTTTAGCTGGCAACAGTTTTCATATAATTTAGCAATATAAAATCGTGGAAAAGTTTTTGAACAGTTTTAAGTATAAAACAAGGCGCATTAATTTATAGGTTGTCTTAATATCCGAGCTGATTTTTGTCTATGTTTAACGTTGTTTTCAGTAATTATAAATAATTTAAAAAATTAATATGAAAAAATTAATATGAAAAAGTAAACTATTGTAAATTTAAAAAAAAAATTTTAAAACAAAAAATTATATAAAAAGTATTGCTACATGTGCAGGAGAAAGAAACCAACTGATACAACTTTATTTAAAAAACCAAATGATGATAAAAGGATAAATTGAATTCGACTTCCTTGCTATTTTTAATATTAACATGGTGCTCTGTAACAACAAAATTACATTATGTTTTTGTAGCCATGCAGCCACCTAATATTTATCTCGCCTTGGTATAAAGTATCCTGTTTTATCAATGTTTAGCTTTTTTCTGCATGTTTCGTACTTGTAGCCATCTTTGATTAGATACAAGTATAATTACTAGTAAATGTACAAACATACTTTTTTTATTATAATTGCATTTGTGCTAAGTTGTGTTGTATTATTCATTTTATTTTTATTTTTTTTATTTTTATAATTTACAAATTGCTTTTAAATGGGCTGTAAAAAAGTTTTAATGAGTTTTCAACGCCCTTGTCGTCACCCCATTTCATCAACATTATTTTAATAATGGTACGCAATTTAACTTGCATTTTGTTTTAATAATTTTTGTATTTATATTTTTTGTTACACTTATTTTTTATTTCTTTTTTAAATTTTTCAGTTTTCCTATGACCAACAACACCATGCCATCAACAGACGGAAATTTAAAAGACGGGGGTTAAATATTTTCAAAGGGAGTAGTACAGTGTGACGCCAGAGAAGAACTATATGTGAGAAAAGAATACAAGATTAATCATATATTTTGATCATATAGTTCGCTTTGAGGTATGATCACAATTTAATTAAATTAGAAAAAATATCTACAACATACAACTTATTTTTTAATCATATATTTGTTAGCTTCCTTGGCACATAAGCAAATTCACCTAATAATTAATAAATTGCATCAACTGTTGCCTATTTTTTTGGCAAAAAGTTAATCAAGATTACTCCGTTAATAACATGTTTACCTGAGTGATCCTGATTAACAAGGTACTACATAAAGCAAGGGATTGAGTTCATTCTTTTTTATAGGCGACCACGTTACTCATTCCAACAAATAGCTCCTAATTTATAATGCAAATCAAAATAACGGAACCACTAGATGTGCTCCTAAGTGAAAAAGTTTGTGCACTCGTCAATCACTCAGCATTATATCGCCTCAAGGGGATTTTCGATTGGGTTTATTATTAAACAATTGCTGGCAGTTTTTAACGCTGGATTGTATTTTCAACTCATCTAATTTAATTTTAAAATTTTTAATTTTTTGATATGCAAAACAAAGTTACTTCAAATTATCTATTGTTGAAAACCTAAATTAAGCATTTCTCTAGTCGTCTTCTAATCTGCATATGTTTTTAAAATCAACTTTGGCTTAAATTCTTACTCAGTTCTTTTTCTACATACAGAACAAATGTTAAGTCTATTTTGGTGCTCAACCGTGGTATGCCAATCTTGCCCTATCAGAAACGGAAATTAAAATAACAAAACGAGTAGTTAGAGCTGTTGTTGTTTTATCAGTTACTGACCCTTGTTGTCTTAAAACTAATTAACTTTCAGCACCACCATTTCATCATGTTTCTTTATCATTTTGTATATTAAGAGTCACTGTTCCGTCCATCAAGATTATTCATTGAATTTTTATTTTCAAAAGTTCAGTGGCAAAACACAAATAAAGTTGTAAACAGCAAGGACATTTGCATTTATCAAATTATTGAGGTGGAAAGTTAGAAACAACAAAAAAAAAAAGAAAAACTAAAAAAATATAAAAAAAAAACAATATCTATTAGACAAGGAAAATAATAACGAAAAAAAAAATATGAATTACAAATGATGATTGTCTGGGGATGTTTTTAAACACACTTTCACTTTCATTGTCATTTTATTATTATGATTTCCAACTTTCTAACCTAAATTGAAATTTTAAATGATAATTTTTTTCGCTCTTTGTGTCGCATAATTCTTAACAAAATATTTTTACTAAATAAAAATAAACAGATGTTGGTGGTCGTGTTGTAATAATACAGAACTAAATAACAAACAGCACCTACTATGCAAAAGAACGTTTTGATATCAGTGTTGTTAACTGACTTAAAGAAAACGCAACAGGAAACCGGCAGATATAAGTATGAGAACTAGAACTTAACCCAGGAGAAGTCAGGCTATTCTCTTAACTGTAGTTAAGCGTTGAAGAAGACAAAGTTCAAGTATCATATGTATCACTGTTTTAGACTAATCGTGACTAGTTATAAGGATTTACACTTGGCCATTTACGAATACAAAATAAATTTCTTTCTATTGAAAAAATAGAGAACGATTTTTCTTACTATGGTATGTACTACCAGGCACCTAAAAAATTTTTCTCCGACTCTTACTGGCGATAAAACAAGTTTTTCACTGTACACGACAAACTTTATTTATTTATCGTGTACATAATTTTAATGAAAAAAGTAATTATAATTTTAAGAGTATGGTGACGTTGAAATTGCTTGAATAAAAAAATCCCTTTATATACGAACAAACTCGTCAAGTCCTTAATTCTGAATTGTAGCTTTAATTAAAAAAAAAAATGTGAGAAGAATTTACTTAAAATATTTTCTTTATACTGTGGTAACAAGCTCCGACAAAAAGGTTTAATAATTCTTCTGAAAAAACAGACTCCAAAAGAAATTTCATCTGTCTGTCTATAACGGTTCAAAGGTATGGTCACATACATAAAATTACTTTAACTCTTGGGACACCCTTATATTCCATCTCTAAACTTTATACTTGTTAATTTCAACAGTCTGCCTACAATTGTTCAACAGTTTGGCGTTGTATTTTAAATTACATCAACTTTGGTAACACCCTTTAATTTGTAATTTAAAATATATATACTTCATTTTACACCGACCAAAATAGTGGACATTCTGTCTACTTTTCAAGTGTTTGTTTATAACGGTTCAAAATATACGGGCATATAGGTAAAATAACATTCATTTTGGCAACACCCTTTAATTTCTAAATTCAAATTATAAACTTGCTTTTATAGCGGACTAAGCAATATAGGTCTCTTGTACGTGTTAGATGACCGTCTTTAACGGTTTAAAATATCACATACATCAAATTACGTCAAATATTGTGACACCCTTTAATTTCCAAATCCAAATTTTATACTTGTTGTTATATCAGAGTAAGCAACACAGATCTTTGTAAATTTCAAGCGTCTGTCTACAACTATATGTACATTAAATTAAATGAACTATTGGGGCACCCTTTAATTTCGAATTTTAATTCCTGATACTATAACGGTCATAGCAATCGATACATTGTCGAATTTGCAAACGTTTGCCTATAACGCTTCAAAGGACTGGCCCATATAGGTCAATTTACGTCACCTAATGGGAAACCCTTTAATTTTTAGATTTATTTTTGTATTACTTATTCCCATTGGTGGCTAAAAAGTTATAAGCATATTATTTAGGTTTAAAACGATGCTCTTTACCTTTCGTAATTCACGTAAAATACATGTGTGTTATATGGGGACAAACTTTAATTTTTAATATTATGAACTGATTTGAAAACGGGGCCAATCTGTCGGCATCACCTTTTAAATAAAAAAAAAAAAACGTGATTCAGAGATTACTGAGTTCTGTACTCAAATTGATAGCCTTTTTCTGTTTTTTAAAGTCAGTTCAAAAGGCTGATTATCGGTAAATAAGTGTGTTGAACAAAAAAAAAAAAAAATTAAACTGAATCAATTCCACGTATAATACTTTTTCTTTTTTTAGTGTCTGTCGTAGCATATCAAAAAATTATGTGAACTAAAACCTTATTTAAGTTTAAAATTTAAATTATCATCAGAAATTCGAAAATAAACTTTAAAAATCGTCATAAGAAATAGGAAATATCGTCAAAGAATCGTCATAGATTGATTTTTTTAAAACGTGTGATTATATTATTAGCCTTTTGCTTTGATTTGATTTATTTTTTTTTTAATAAAAGTCCGTTTAATTTAAAAATGTGAGTGCATTAGGTATTTAAATTAATTTAGATGTTTATTATAACCGTAAAAAATATTTTTTTTTTGTATTTGAATTAAACTTGTAATAACGTGTACATTAACACATTCTTAAGAATTCTTGTCAAATAAAATTCCTTTTTTTTATATTCCTAAAAATACTAAAAATTTGTTCAGCTTTAAATGAAAAATTTGGTTAAAACATTATGTCCTTTATAAAATTTCAGAATATATTGAAACTTTAAAACATCAGTTCTTCAACAGCGTTTTCAATTAGCTGTCTCATCTGGCTCAGAAAGTTCTTCAGATAACAGATCAAATAATTCGACTTAAATAATTTGTATCTGGGTTTTCAAAATCTGATATTTTTTACTCAAAGCATAATTAAATGTTACAAGAAACCAGGGCATTAGCATGCGACAAAAACAGAATTCGCTTTAAGAGCGAACAGCTTAAGCACTGATTTCAGCCAAATGTAAATTAACACGTAAGGACCAATCTATCGTTCAAAAATTCTCATGTACATACAAAATGTATGAAGCAAACCATAATAGCGCGGGGTCAAATCATAGCATTTGAAAAATCCGATTTTGACAGTGCGTTAGGAAGTGAAGTTGGCTGCATCTTAGTTTTTTTTTTTTTTGTTTTTTAGTGTTGAAAAGTAATGACAATTTAGTAATTTTCAGGGCAATTAACCTGTTTTACCACTTTTTAATTTTTACTGCTCAAGACACAAAGTTTACACTCTTATTTAGATATGACACTTCAGCGAAAAAGTTATGGAATAGATTACGTTGCGCTATACGCGCTTATTTAGGTTTGGCTGTTAAAATTTTCTGCTTTATACAGATGAATAGCGCTTCTGTACTGGTGAACGCTAACAACACTGTCCGAAACGACACTAAGTTAAAATTAAGTACAGCAATAATAAACACTTATTTGACAACATTGTTTAAGAGGATTGTAAAACTTTTGAAATAAACAAGTAATTACTGTAAAATTTAACACTCAAAGTTTTAATGGATAAATAGCACAGTGTTACTCATTGTAAGTACGAACAGATGAAAAAAGTTTGCTTTTACAATAAAAATAAATTAATTAATTTTTCTCATTCGAAATTAAGTTGCGTTTAAAAACCAACCAGCAATTTTTTATTTTTTTATTTTTATTTTTGTGCTTAATTTAAGAAAACTTTATTAGATTTCTTTTGTTCTTTTCTATACAATTTCATTTAAGAAGTCCAAATCCAATTTATTTTAGTTATTGCAACATGCGTATAGTGTTTGGAAAGAAGACTTGACTCAATTCTCCCATCAAATTAAATCAAGTATATTAATGCAATAGAATTGAAGATTGGTTTTGGTTTCTACTCCCTTTTGTGTCATAAAACAGGAAGCACACAAACAAAAACATTCATTGGCTTATGTTCAGTATATAGACAGTCAATAGCACATATAGTATGCATGTGTTCATGTGGCAGGAACCCGTAAACGTAAGAATGTGTATAAAGAAACAATTGCCCTATTCACAAGCCCCCTAGTACGTGCTAATTGCTAACAAAATACAACGGTGCTAGCTGTGTTGTTGGTAATTTCCATGCAAACATGCGATACAACACTTAGTACTTTTTTTCATATGTTTTTCAAACGTTGTATTTGTTTAAATGTTTTATGTTTAAATGAATTATTATTTTTGTGTTCATGTGTGAATTATATTAAATTCAATTAAATTAAAAGATATTTTTATTAGTTTTATTTATTTAATTTATTGATTTGACTGATTTATAAGAAAGTTGAAGTTGAAAGTTACCAATATAAAAACTGTTCTTTAAGATTTAATATTGCTTTAATGACTCGATTTCTAATATTTTGTATGGTACCCGCCATCACCTATACCAAAAAGAGATACTACCTTATGAACACAAGCACCATTTCCTGAAGATCCCAAGCAGTAAAGTACAATTTTAAGCTGCAAGTCAATGCGTAGTTGGAGCTTTTCGCCAATTGTGTGAAAAACATCGTCATTTTTTATAAGGTTGAATATATAGGCAAATTTCTCTGGCCGTAGTCGTATCATATGAAGAAATATGCTTTCATCAAAATATCTTAAAACCCGATTATGCCATAATGATGATTTTGGTAGCCCGAAATGTATAATTCTGCGAATGGAGAATGGAGAGCATTAGGTTCATCCTAAAAATGTCTTGAATTTCATCCTCACACAAAAAATTTATTAATTTACTTTTTTCTGTTTTCTCCCCCATTTGGCTTATAAATAACAAATGATGAATAGCACTTTTCTTCTTCTTATTTACTTTTTGACGTATGAAGTACAATGTACAATGGCACACTGATACAATGGTTGTTCACAAAGAAGTAAACAAAAGGTAGTATGCAATACTACCTACACCTTAGCAGAGCTTGTGAATACGGCAAATAAGTAAATTGATAACGTGCCGCCATAAGCAACGCTGACGTAAGAACTTTGATTGGTAGCTGCAAGTATTATGCTGGTTATAACACGTTACGAGCAAAACATTACACTTTTAGTTCTTTCTTTAAAACAGAAAAAGTGTTTTCTTTGTAGGACATAATTGAATAAGTGCATGAATTTCTCACTCATGTGTGTTTGTGTGTTGACAAGAAAACGTAGTCTTGATAAAGTTGTCACCGTAATTGATCAATATTAATGTTGGTTTTAAGCGTTAAAATGTTAAGTATCAATTTACAGGAAAAGTCTTGAAAAAAGGTCAAATCCTAAAAAAATACTTAATATTTCTTATGATTGCCAAAAAGTTTTATACAGCATTCTTTGCCATAATAAAACAAATTTTATTGTAAAACTTATTTTATTTTTCTGTTATAAACTTGTAAAAAATGTGAGCATGTCTCATTAGGGTAAAAGTAATGTTGTAGTTGATCAGAAGAATTTTGTAGGAATTTCAATTGTAATTTTAAATTATGTATTCTATTTTAAATTATATAAATAAATTGTTTATTAAAAGTAAAAATGGGTACAGAAAATATCTGAATAGTTCCTTTTGATTGTCTTTGAGAGATGGTGTGTTAGTGGCCCGGCGGAAAAGAAAAAAATTAAGAATAATAAATCTACTTCACCTGTAACAAAAAAATAAAGAACAAAACAAACACTTTTTCAGTTTTTAAAGATTTTTGTTTACGCCACAGCGATTATTTATTTAAAAGCAAAAAACCTTTTTTTTAAATTAAAAAGATGGCTAATCGCATTTACCTAAAGTACATACATTTACATGTGAAAAGTTAATAAAAAAAAACCCTATATAAAAGCTAAAACAACACAATAATTTTGAAAAACAAAGAAAAAAACAAAACTTTTTGAAAATAATACTAATTATTGAAAAACTAACAAAGCAACGTTGTCTCACGAAAGCCACAATGCGCCTTCACACCCAACGAGGGACCAAATCATCATTTTTTTTGTATAAGCATCGCCATCCGGCGATGCCAGGTATTTTGCCGCTGACTCTGGACGCTTAACAGACCAACTGCGGACGAATTTACAAACTGATATATTTATTATATATGTATATTGTACTTTAAACCCATTAGGGAACCCATTTTACCTACCGTCTGCGAAACATTCCTCTGTGTGACTTAATCCAGAGTGCGCGTCCATAGGGTTGAGCTCAGGCCTTTATTCTCGTCCCCGCGATACGGGTTAGTTGCCCCAGTTTAAGTGTCTTCCCTAAATAAAAAAAAAACATTTCAATCAGGGTGAAATAAATATATATATATATATATATATATATATATATATATATATATATATATATATATATATATATATAAACCGCAAATTTTAATTGATACCTGCCAAAAACCCGAACAAGACTGATAAACGGACGGACAGGCAATCCGGTGGCTCAACACGCTGTGCCCGTAAAGCCAGAATTTCAGAGCGAAAACGGTGAACAAATAAGTAAAAGCAGCAGCCTGAACCACCGATTTAAGTTGTCAGCAGATAATAATTTTGTTACTTTTTAAATTTTTCAAAATTAAATGTTTAAAAGAAAATCCAGTGGGAAAATTTTTGTCAATCCTTTTAGTTTTGTTTAAAATCTAAATAAATTTTGCAAAATGTATAAATCTATAATCTGAATTTAAAAATTTTCATTTAGTATGAAGGAATAGTTTTTTTAAGAGGTAAGTAGGGTAGGAAGGTTGCAAGGCGAGTTAGGGGCATCCAAAATTTGATTTAAATACGATGCCATGGTGAGGTTTCATAGCCTCAAGAGGGTGGGAAAATTCCTGGTCACAACACCGGCCAGATGGTGATAGACGTGTGTGTATGTGTGTAGGGAGGGACTCTGACTTGCTTCGGGCTCCATATATATTTTTTATTAGTTTTGTGGAAGTCTGGCATGATTTTTTTTGTGTGGTAAACTAGGCCGAAACGTTGGCAAGAACCGACCAAAGACGGCGAGCGATAGCCGGAGCACCTGCCAGCATGCCAGCACCGCCGACGACCTGGCCACTCTAGTCAGGTACTTATTTAATTTATACCTTTTTTATACCAAATACCACTACACAATTTACGATTTGAATAGTTTACATAAGGGAGCCCCATAAACATACTTTGGATTAAAAATTTGCTACAGAAAAGAATCTGTGCCTTATTTTTACTTCCAGAAGACACTCTGCCGTTTTGATTCTTGGAGTCGATAAAACGAATTTTCTGTTTCTGAGTTTTTTGAATTTTATACCTTTTACCATAAAAAGTGGAAAACGGGTATATCTAAGTTTGTCATTCGGTATGTAATTTCTACAATATCAATTTTCGACCCCAAAAGTATATATATACTGAGTTCTTATGCACAGCGAATTTGGTTGAGCGATGTTCGTCTGTCCGTCCGTTGCCTCGAGAAACATTGATTTTACCAAAAAAAAAAAAAAAATAATAAAAATGTCAATCGATCAGATATAGTGTCGAAGGAGGTGCTACTTAAAATCAACATGATCGGTACATGTTCTTCGAGGCAGCAGGCAAAACACCACGCCTACCTCTAATATTTTCATGTCATTTGGAACAATAAAGTAACTCCAGTAAAAAAAATTTATGGGGTGATAGAGAATTAAAAAATAAGAAAAAAACATTAAGTGAACAAATTGGCGGTCACCCATATTTTCCGAGTTACGGGACACTGAAATTTTCAAGTTTTTTAAAATATCAATGTGGGTATTATATTAAAGCTTTTAAGAGATATTTAAGGAAATACCAAACTTTTAAAAAATGCTTAACCCATTAAGAGCCGATGTAATTTTTATGTAAAATTATAGGTGTGCAGTACCAATGTTTTTTGTATTTTTTAATTCTCTGTCAGCCCAGTACTTGCATTTTTGATTAGAGTTACTTCACTAATCTAGATTTACATAGATGGTGAAGAGTATATAAGATTCGGCGTAGCCAAATATAGCAACCTTGCTTTTTTAAATTTTTACTGTAACCGTTAAGCAATTATTATTAAGTTGAACCACGGGAATATTTAATAAATTTACAAAAAATAACGTGCTATTTTTTAAAAATTAATTTAATTAATTATCATAAATTTTATTGTATTTCATTTAAACCTTGCTTAACTAAATTTTCTTAAATTATAAGTCATTTTCATATTAAAAGAATCTTCTTCACTTAGTATCAAATCAAGTCAGATACTTTGCGGCACATACATATATCAATACTTTTCAAAACGCCGTCTTATTAAAAAAATGTATAAAAAAATTTAAGACTAAAGAAAGAAAAATAAAAATGCAAAATGTGGTAAATATTTTTAACGAAAAATGTGGAAAAATCAGAAATAATATACTAGTGGTAAGAATCGCAATATAAATAGTGATTTATTACGGCAAGTGATTTGTCACAGAGGACGCACTAGAGAATGTGGACATGCTAGAACAGATACGGTACTCTAGGACCTGACAAGGGGTCTCAGTGTCGTACAAAGCTCCCAAATAAATATTATGTCCTGTTTCGATTGCTTAATACTTAAGGAGATTGAAAACATTGGAAACCCTAGTTCTAAATAGTTTGATATGAGAAGAACTGAACTAAGTGCAAGGAACGGTTTTTTTTATGGAGCTGCTTAGACCTGATTATTGTAATTTTTAATAAAAATTATTCTAATTTTTAACTAGCAATTTGTCAAAAGAAATGGATAGATCTTTAGATGCTGTAGCGATGCCATTTAAATATTTTTGTAGTAGTTTCCAGCTCGAGTTTGGGTAATATTTCCATTTCTTCAGTTAATAAAAAGTGAAAATTCAAAACGCTCGAAATTTTGGCATTTATAAGGGAAAGATGTCACGTCATTTATTTAAACGAAAAATATATTGGATATTTCTTCGAAAAGCTGCATTATGGAGAACAGTAAGTTTTAAGAATTATGTCAGTAATAAAGCCACCGCTAACCGAATTCAAATTTTTAATCAATTGTTTTTTTCTATCAATTCACATCTGATTTTTTTTAATATCGCACAGCTCGAATTGAAAACTTCTAAACAGTTTTTGATGGCCATATGTTTTCGTAAAAGCTTTGCAAAAGGAATAACAAACACCACTATAAGTATATTTAATGCATTTTTGGGATTTTTTGGGCAATTATTTAGGAATTGTGTGCTTTGTGTTACAGAAACAAATTTTTTTTCAGCTTGTTTCATATCTACGCTGCTGTATAAAAATGGGTAATTCTGAAGCTTCTAGGATTTTTAATTTCACACAGGTTGGTCTGACATCTTAAATTGAATTGAATCTAAGGTAGCTTAACGCTTTATTCGGCTACTATGATTTTGGGGAGGGACAAAAAAGCGGCTGCTTTATTTAGTCAAATCATCCATAGTCTCTTACTTGTTTAAACTGAAAAAAAATTTAAGCCGCTGACTTTAAAATCAACTAGTTTTACATGCTAACCTCTAAGTTAGTCAGCTAAATTAGTAAATTGTATATTTACAACCAATTTCCAAGTGCAAATTACCAAAAACAAACATTAATTATTGTAAAACAATTTTACGATAAAACATGATAGAAGGGGCTTGTAAATAATTGTTTCTATTATTAGAGTGTTGAAATTGTTATCAGTATAACAATAGCATTGCACCTTTCATCATTTCTATAAATGTTAAAATACTTATTTATAAAAGAAAACCAAGAACATTGTCCAATTGAAGTATAATATTATTAGAAAACTAGTTAAGCGATATTCTCGTATTTGCAAAGCCTTGTAAAAGTATTATAAAGTTTATGTTCAATTTTGTCTAATATGTAATTGTTTAAGTACAATTTTCTTTATTGTTGAAAACGAAATCAAATTTTTTAGTTGTAAAATAACTTGTGTTACATAACAGGACTCCTTTGTTCTTGAACTTTTCTACACTTATGAACACAAATACTTCAAGTACCTTTAACAAATGGCAATCTTATTGATACACAATGTCCTTTGTGCAGGAAAAATATAAAATTATAGAAGAAACGAAATAAAATTATTTTATTGAGTGCGAAACTAAATTTTTATATCGTCTTTGTGAATGTCTGTGAAAGATGGTGATTTCTGTTTACAAACATAACAAAATAAATTTTGATTGCATTTGTGTAATGATGGACAGACATTTAACTTAATTGTGTTATGGTTTCGAATGTGGCCAAAAGTATATGAGACATGAAATAAAAAACGCTATCACGACTGTTAGACACCCTGCTCACAGAGCTTGAATGATTGTAATGATATGTCGCTTAAAATTTTGTCTGGCCACATACTTGTTTGTTTTATAAAGTTCGCTATAGTTTTTTGGCATGAATATCAACTTTATCCATTGGTGAGGAGGCCCTGGCTGGGGCGCATAGCTCTTGATTTATGTTTTTAGTACTTTTTTGTGCTCTTATAAGCATGAAAGAGCCTAAATGTCTGCTCATCTTTATACGCACCGCACATACTATTCTTCCTGGAATTCTATTTATTAAGGGTATAGAAAGAAAATCTTTAGCAGTGTGATGTAGTCGTTTTGATACAATTGTAGAAATGTGAATAAGGAGAGTTGGTATTATTTAGTGCCACGTTGCTCTGACAGGCTAAGAAATCAGAGACAGTTTTGTTTTTGAACATTGTAATTTAGTTTTTTATTATTGATAATACATAATCTTATATTCAAAACCATAAATGGAGTAATTTATTAGATAGACTTATTAACTGACGTTTCATTAGCATTGAATCAGAAATAATTCTAATGATTTTTTTTTATCACTGATAATTGGTTTAAAAAAATCACTACCATTGAATAATGATTGAATGCCTTTAAACCATTGTCATTGATGAATGTATTCCTTGTCTTTGTATACTAAATAAACATCCTAAAATATTGTAGATTATAATTTTAAACTGGCCTTTTATTACAAAAATTTGGTGAAATATAGGAATAATTAGGCACTATGGGAACATATTTTTGTTTTCGTGAGAGTAATAAGTTCTGCGCTAGCTGATGTGTTAGGTAACGTTAGATTTCAGATTGTCTGTGATCCCAAGTTTTTAAAAACTAACAAACGATATTTATTACTACCCAGTAAGCATTTGGAAGATTTTTTTTAACAAAAATCACCAAGGTGAGTCTCTTAAGACTACTAAACGTTGTGCGTTTAAAAAGAGGCTCGAATATAATTCCGACAAATGCAAAGAAAACGACTCGTTTAAAAAACGAAAAGTACAGAAAGTAAAGGCTTGAAATCCGACTGTTTTTAAAATTATTTTAGAGATGTATTTAGCGCAGCCTAACGATGAAAAAGTGATTCAAATATTTTATGTTTTATTTTTCGTAAAAGTATGTCATTTCGTAAAGAAAATAGAGATACAAATGTGAAATTAATTATTTTCATATTCATTTCTTGTATTTGAATTTAAAGAAAATTAGAAATAACACGCTAACGTATGTAAAAAAAATAAGTAAATTGTTATTTGCGATGTGTGATTTTGAGAAAATACAATTAGAAATTTGGGTATAATTTAATTCGAAGGAGAATCGCATACGGCTAGTGATGTGATAAAAAAATGTCTCGAAAAAGTATCGTATATAATTCTAAGCATGATTGAAAACAGTATTGAAAATTAGCCATAAGCGACTCGTTCAGAAGAGTCGCGGCTATGATACCATTTTCTCTGAAAAAACAATCATGTTCGACACTAAAATGAGCGCATAAACGTTTATTATAATCGTGCAGTCAAAAAAGACTCAAATATGATCAATAGTTAAAAAAAAATGCTAACTTGGTTAAGGTTAGTCACAACAACTGTAAAGAAAAATTTCCAGATCGATTTGGGTGTTTACTAAAAGAAAAACTCGACATATTGATATAACATTTTTTTTTAACCATCTTTCAGTTAAAAAAATATAATTTAAATTTATTAAATTTGCAACCTTCATTTTTTAATCTCGCGTTGGCGTTGTATGTAGTATTTCCGAATGGAATTGAAAAAAGAATCAACAAGAAGAAATTTAAAGACAGGAGGAAATAGGATGTAATGCTAAGGCTGAACTAGTGGTTCGAATCACTTAAATCATTATAATCTTATTTCATGGAATTATATTTTAAATAAAAGTAAATAGTAAATTATCAAGTAATTTTATTTCATTACAGTAATATTTTATAATGAATCTTCTATTATTTTTCGAAATAGTTTCGAGTACCCATACATTAAGTTGTTGCTACAGAATTCCAAATAATACTGAAAACTGACATAATTCATTTGGTAATAAAGTTTGTTGCTTTTGTCCATTAGTAGTTCCATCTTAATTTAGGAAATAGCATACGATTATGCTCATAAGACAATCTAAGCCACTGAGCTTTAAGTGCCTGTTATTTAAAATTGCTTAGTTGATTTTATTTTTCCATTTTAAGAGATTTTTAATTCGTGTTAATTTTCTGTTTGTAATTTTATTTAACAACATATTTGGCAAGCATTCTTAAGAAATGCTATTCCCAATTTTTATTTTTTTCTACAAATTATAACAAACTGCAAATAATATTTAACTGATATTTCCTTTGTCTTTTAGAAATTCTGGATACTGAACTTGATCCCAAAACAAACTGACAATCTTGATGGTAAAATATATGGAACAACATAATCTTCTCCTATTATTGTGTCGGCTTAAGGCAACCTTCATAAAATGGAAGCAACTCTTTGAAACAAAACAAGTATACCCTTAACTATATATGTAAATCTAGTTTAGTGAAGTAAATCCAATTAAAAAAATAAATAAAGGGGGGACAGAAATTTAAAAAATAAGAATAAAATTAAGTACTGTATATAATTTTATATATTGATATCTTCAAACGTGCTTTTCTATGAAAAGTTCAGAGCCCTATAGCTCGGAAAATATGGGCGAGCGCTAATTTTTTCACTTGATGTTTTTATTTTTTATTTCTCTAATGTCCCATATATTTGTTTTTTTTTTTTATTGGAGTTACTTCACAATACTAGATTTGTTCCAAATAATATGGAAAAATTAGAGGCAGTTGTGGTGTTTTTCCTGCTGCCTTAAAGGACATAGACCGATCTTTCTTAATTTGTAGCAGCAAAATTTTCGAAACTATGTCAGATCGATTGGCTTATTTAAATTTTCTCGAGCTCTTCTAGTGCCGTGGAAAAATTAATTTCAACACTAACACAGACGGGCATCGCTCAATCGACTTTGCTATGCATACGAGGGCTGCTCTATATATTTCTGGCCTAATAGTGAAAATGGGAATATTTATAATCAAAAATGATTTTATTGTTTTTCAAAGTATTCTCCAGCATTATTTATACACATTTGCATGCGCTCAAATCAGGTGTCGAAGCACTTTTTCCACTCCGATTGAGACACCTCTAAAACATGGTTTTTGAACACTTCAACAGCTTCTTCTGGCGACGAAAATGGTTGACCACGCATTTTTTTCTTGATGTGCGGAAACAAGAAGAAGTCATTAGGTGCCAAGTCAGGGATGTACGGCGGATGACCCATTAATTCGACGTTTTGGCCGGTCAAAAACGCTCTGTTTTGAGCCGATGTGTGAGAGCTCGCATTGTCATGGTGAACAATGATTCGTCTTCTCTTGTTGGTTTTTCGAATTTCTCCGATGACTTCAGGCAAACAAATTGTAGTGTACCACTCAGAAGTGACCGTCCTACGTTGCTCAAGCGGAACAGTCGCCACATGACCAGTTTTCTCGAAGAAACAGGCGACCATTTGCTTCGAAGTGCTTCTTCCACGAACAACTTTCGTTGGATTTTGCTCGTCTTTGAAGACCCACACGGTCGCTTGTTGTTTCGTTTCGTGCTCATACGCATAGATCCATGATTCGTCACCTGTGACGATCTTATAAACGTCTTTTGAAGCACCGCAATCGTATTTTTGCAACATTTCTTTACACCAATCGACACGAGCCTTTTTTTTTAGCGACTTTCAAATTGTGCGGGATCCAACGAGAACAAACCTTTTTTACGGCCAGGTGTTCATGCAGTATCGAATGTATGCTGGTGGAAGAAATGTCCAAGGATCTCTCGGTATGTCGCATGTCGATCTTGCATTATGAGTGCACGCACGGCATCAATGTTCTCTGGCACAACAGCCGTTTTTGGACGACCTTCACGGAATACGTCTTTGAGCGCGCTTCGGCCACGATTAAATTCATTATACCAATTTTTCACAGTGCTATAGGATGGTGCTTCATCGCCATACTAAGATTTAAGTTCATCAATGCACTCTTGTCGGGATAATCCACGTCGAAAATTGTGAAAAATGATGGCACGAAAATGTTCACGAGTTAATTCAATTTTTTTCTAAATTAATTTTTTCAAGTCACTGTAAACAACACAAATAATGGTCGTACGTCAAAACGTTTTGAGTTCGATTATGCCTAAAAATGACAAACTTTCCAATGGAAATGTCAGAATGCACTTGGCAGCAATCAGTGTTGCCAGGCTAGAAATATATATAGCAGCCCTCGTAGAAGCTCAGTATATATATATATATATATACTTTATGGATTCGGAAATGGATACTGTTGAAATTACAAACGGAATGATCAACTTAGATGTACCTGTGCTTCACCTGCGGTGAAGGGTATAAAAACAATAGTTTTCTCAAACTTTATGGATGTAAGTGTATGAGTACGAGACCAAAATACGGGCGAACCTTCTTCGCTGTTGACGTACTCTTTACGCTTGTATAAAAGGGAACACAACTCTCATGCATGGGCCGGTGTCTCAAAGTCTGTTTAGGAATTACTCGACCGTATGCAGGAGAGGGCGAAGAGGCACATTTATGATAGTAATTTATTCAACTATATTGACATTCTCTGGAACATGGTTGTATTTTGTTGTTTTATCCGAAGAGTCCGTATGTAGAATCATCTTCCTGTAGATGTCTTTCTTGTCACTTTCAGAGGAGAAAAATTCAAATCAAACGTACACAAACTTTACTTTCGCTATCAATCTATCCTAGTTTCCTAGTTCTGGTACAAAGGATAACTTGAGTAGAAGTCATCCCCTGAATGCTAGTCCGACATAAAAATTAGAATATTTAATCATATTAATATTTCAATTCTAAGTGGGAACCTGGGTTCATTTTTTACTTGAGTAAAACTGAATTTATCTTAATTATTAATACTTTTTGCCTTAAGCTTTCACTTGTTTTAAATTAATCCAGTAATTAATTAATTAATCTCCGGTCTCTCATATATGTAGGTGAAATTAAAATTTTAGATTAATATAAAATTTTATAATAATATAATAATAAATATTAAAACATGAGTAAAGTTTTTTAAAATATTAACTTCAAACATCAACTTCAAGTTTCAAAACATGAACCAGCGAGAAAACAAGATAGTTGTTGTACCTAATATGCCTTAAAAATTTTTTAACAAAAAGTAGATTGAAAGACAAAATTGTATTTTATTGACCAACCGATTGAATGTCTGTATGTAGAAAAACTACTATCGTAACATTTCTCATTGTTCGGTAAAATAATAATTTTGAAAAGAAAATCTAAGTTGATATGAGTAAATATCTAATTTTCTTTCACTTCAAACAACAATGACATAAATTTTTTGATTTAGTGATTGTATCTTTTTATATAAAATTTGATTTGATATCCGTTTGTTGCCATAAAGAAACCAATGATTGGACATGAAGGTAGATTATTGGATAATAATATTATTTTCATATCAATAATTTTATATGAATTTAGTGGTTGTAATTTTTATAAATTTAGTTAAGCGTTTATGCAGAAATATATTTAAGCTTTTTGTATAGAATTCGATGTAAGTTTTTCACATTACCACAGCCGTTAAATTACTTTAATATATTGTGTGCTTGTGTTTAACTTTAATATATCCTTTCTCTTTATAAAAAAAATACTAATATTTTTAATACATCCCAAATATCTTTGAATTTATTATTTAAATTCCTGATCCATATTATAAAGATCTGGCAATCTCTACATATGTGACAACAACAGTGTAGTTGATGTATGTGTAATAAAAACAAAGGGGAATAAAGTTTATTCCACCAAACTGGTGTGTAGTAGACTGACGCGCTAAGGAAAAAGGTATAAAGGTAATTAAATAGGAAAAATCGGTACAAACCTCCCAGATTCAAATTAAAAAACAAGTCATGGCAGATAAGTTAGATGAAGGCAGGCGCCTTTATAATAAGAAAAAGAGCTATATCTATTATCTTCCCTACGCTAAAAAAGAGTGTTATGGCAGGCAAATGTTGCTAACTTGAATAAGAAAAGGGGACTGTTTAGGTGCAAACATGAAATGTAGATTATGACTTCAAATCTTTGCAGAGGCTACAGTGTTAAAATGGTATAAGCAATTTTTGTCTTTACTTTATTGTTCGAACAAACAATTTTAGTTTATTTAAAATGTTTGTGAGAAGTTTCCTGAAGAGCTAAGTAAACGGCAGCAAAATGGCCATCGAGACGTGCTTTTACCTTCAATAATCAAAATCGGTGATTTTAATAGTTTGTTCGGAATAATTAGCACAATATTTTTAAAGATTAAAATTAATTTTTGTGTACGAAATTTTGGGTGAAATTATTTCTTAATGGCTTTCCAAATGAAAAATAGAAAGTTCTTGGTGTAAAACATGGAAAATTGCGAAAAATGCGATATTTCAACGATTTTCTTGCTATTAATGCAGAATAATAGATATAATTAAACCTTCACAAATTCTGACATATCCATCGGAAATGTATATCCGTTCTAAGAAGTATAAAAATACGCATAAAGGGCTTATAAATACTATTTTATAAAAACAGCAGCGAAAAACATAAACAATATATTACGAAGCAATAGTGTACTAAAATTATTATGCATAGTGTACTAAAATTAATATGTCTGGTTTGACGAGAATAACTCTTGTCACAAAAACAGGTTGGAAATTCCGAATTTGCTTATACTTATGTTGCTAAGAAAGCATTGCTCATGGGAAACACATGAGTGCAAAGTAACAAGTACTGGGAAAGTCTAAATTTTAAAGCGCCAGTAATTTATTTTGCTTGGCAATTTTAATTTATAAATTTGACATTCTTCTTTATATGTAGATATGAAAGTATGTATGTACGTTTCTATATGTTAAATGTGTGTTTTTGTCTCTCAATACTTTCCTTTAACAAAACAATTCTTATGAACATCCACACACATTTTTAAACGCATGTGTGTATGAATCTGACTTGTTTACAAAACTAATATTGTGATCTCTTGAGTTTTGGTTGCGCTCACAGAACTTTCTTCCCTCTTATCTTTACCCCCGCTACCTTGAAACTGCTCATAATTTTTGATTTTTTAAATGTTCAAACTGCAACATCCTTTATAAATTTATTGTCTTTGGTATAAGTTTACTAAACAAAGGCATCAAGTAGTTCGTATCTAGCCGGAGTAGTGTTCGTTTAGTGAGTAGGATCAAGCATAGCCAGAGCCACAGAGTAAGAAAAAGAGAACTTAAAATGTGTCACAGTAAAAAAGAAAAAATATTAAGAACCGTCTGTTTGTCCAAAGGGGAAAACGTTACAATCACTCCTATCGTGAACAAAATTTTTGATCACATGAAATTTTTATTTCCCATGAAGGGAAAATTGCTATCGTGAATTTCATGGGAACGTTGGTACCCGCTATCAATTCGTAATTAATACAAATGAGAAAGAAGAAAATATAACATATGTAATAGGGAAAAAATATTCGATCTTTTTAAAGTGGTAGAAATTTTAAGGATTGCTGCCATTGTTATGTTGCAAGAGGAGGTTATACTGCAACAGGGAAAAGCTTGTTGCGCGAGATGCCTCTAATTCTCCAATAAATACATATGAATATTTACGACTCTTTCATTCCTTTGAGTTCATAAATACACTGCTTGCTAACTAACAAACTTTTAGTTTAGTTTAGGCCACCTCCTGATTTCCGGCAGCTGTTGACCGGACATACCTTTTTTGGTCTGTCTATCTATAACTGTGGTATTAGTTATATACATATGAATGTATGTATGAAAATGTGGAATGTACAATATTTAAAGTAAAACTATCTTTTTCCATTCAAATAATTCTTTTATAGAAGGACCAGTACAATGCATTTCTCCTACAAGAAAATTCCAGAATTCGACCAGCACATCTTTTCAAAGCTTTACAACACCACATGCAATAGGTCGGTTATTTCGAATCCTATTGAGAAGGACGTCGTTTTGCACTTTATTTATCGATTTAGACCTACAAAATAACTTTCAATAATTTAAATATTAAAAAAAAAAGAAAACAACTTAAATTTTTACCCTGTTCCCTAGAGAAAACAAAGTAAACGAACTAATACAAAAAAGGTGAAAAATAATTTTTAAAAAGTTGTGCACGATATGGCGAATTTTTTTAATTGAAATAATTTTGTGGATGTTATTCCCCACTAAATTACATTTCACAATAAGGAAACAACTATAAGAACATACATAGTTTGGCAAATTTTCAACACTATCTTAGCTTTTGTATATTGTTGCCATTAAAAAAAAAATTAAAAAACATTTCAATATTTTTAAAATCAATGTCAACAATCGCCAAAACGATAATCTGATACTTTTAAGTCCACAAAAAGTAAAAAAGGGTATATCTAAGTTTGTCATGTGTTTAATTTCTACACCATCTCCATTTTCGAGCCCATAAAGTATATATATTTAGACTTCTTATGCATAGCGAAGTCGATTGAGCGAAGTCCGTCTGTCCGTCCGTCAAAATATGTCAATCGATCAGATATAGTGTCGAAAGAAGTGCTATTGGAAATCAGCATGTCCTTCGAAGCAGCAGGCAAAACACCACGCCTACCTCTAATTTTTTCATGTAATTTGGAGCAATAAAGTAACTCCAATCAAAAAAAATATATACATGGGGCGATAGAGTATTAAAAAATAAGAAAAAGCAATACGTGAAAAATTGGCGCTCACCCATATTTTCCGGATTACGGGGCTCTGAAATTTTCAAATTTTTTTTAAATATCAGTATGGGTATCATTTGTGAGCTTTTGAAGAGATCTTTATGGATATAGTAAAATTAAAAAAAAAAAAAATGCTTAACCCATTAAGAGCCGATGGCATTTTTATGTTAAATAATATATACATACATATGCAGTACCATTTTT
The DNA here is from genome assembly GCA_916610165.2 of Gymnosoma rotundatum. Taxonomy (NCBI): domain Eukaryota; kingdom Metazoa; phylum Arthropoda; class Insecta; order Diptera; family Tachinidae; genus Gymnosoma; species Gymnosoma rotundatum. The sequence continues at coordinate 68,000,354 of OU744338.1, read as the reverse complement.
TTATTTTATTTCGTTTTTAATACTCTGTCTAGATTTACATAAATGGTAAAGGGTATATGGGATTCGGCATAACCGAATATAATATATATAAGATTCGGCAAAGCCATTGAAATTGAATTGAATTGAAAATATTTCTGTGAAAAACAACTTCATCGAAATATTAAATTTATGTTTTATTTAAAAACCAACAAATAACACAGTGCAGCTTTAAAATCTTAAACCAATTGAGATCCACAATATCTGAAAGTTTATGATGGTAGAAGAAAAAACAATAGCTGGGTTTTGATTAATTAGCTAAGGTGTTCTTTTTTTTAATTAATTTTTAAAGTTTTCGACTGGTGGTGGATTTTAGTACAATTAAATAAAGAACATGTTTGAGTTTTATGTCTATCAGCCCAATTATAAACAAAAATTCCATACGAGCTTTTTCACTTTTACCTTTTGTCCGGTTATAAAATTTCTCCCTTTTGATTGACTGGGGAGAGTGGAAAAAATTCGCGTGAAAAAAGTAGGTATTATAAATTATAAAATTAAAATTATATGAAAATAAAAAAAAACTCCCTTCAAATTACGATGATGCCACTTTTTTATAACTTTACTCTAATGGAATTCATAATTGAAGGAATCTTTTCTCATAATCCATAATTGGGCTGTATATCTCTTGAACTATTCGAAACATTGCTTGACACTCTTTGGCAAATTTTTAGCTCTTAACCAGTTTTAAAACTTTTACCTTCAGATGAAATAATAAAAAAACAACAACGTCTTCATCAAAACAGCAAAACTGTGAGAAAATTTAAAATTTCGTCATAGATTTTTAGTGCTGATGATGGAAAATATAAAGACACTTTAAATATTTCAAAATAGATACTCAGAAAAAATGATGATTTTGAAAATAAGAAATAAAAAATAAGGAGACTTTTATCTTTTTAAATATATATTGAACTTTAGTCGTTGCGTTCGAAGCTAGTCTTATCATCTGAAAACATGTTTCTGAGCGCACTTTCCCAAGCATAGCATTTATATTTCCCCATATGAATTTATTTTCCATCAGGATGGTTACTTGGTGTAAACATTCACTTTGTTCATCAAATTCTGTTGGCAATTGTTTTTTCGAATTCTCGCAAATGACTTTTTTAAAAGCGATGTTTTAATGTCATGGTCACACTGATTGCCTGGAACGCCTTAAGCAATTTTTTTAGTAAAACTTTCGTCATCACAATTTTTTTTCAATGCCTATATCTATAACTACCTTAAGTGAGTTCCAATCAATTTAGTCGTTTCCGTGCAAAATCTTACTTTTAGCAACTTTCGAATGTCTAAACCATTAAGTACATCTGTCTTTAAAGAAATGCACAAAACATAAATAAATATTTAAAGAGATTAGTTAAGAAGTATATTACCGGCTTTAAGTTTTTGATCACTGAGTACGGTATTTCTATTTTGTACCTATTCCATTTATAAAAGCAGGTGGTATGAAATTGTGTCCAAGGACATAATGTCCATGGAATATATGTCGCACTCATGACATTCCAGCAAAAAAGCATAGCATTTTAATTTCAATAATCATACGATTAAAAGTTCTTTCTTTAAATTTTTTGGTCCGTTATTGTATTTTTGATAATTTTGTGGGGCTATAAATATGTGTGTGATATACTGTCTGCTCAAGTTCGTAGCAATTTCTGAAATAAGTTTTAAAAATCATTTTTTTGTTTTGTGGCAGTTTTGCTGTTTTTTTGGTTTTGTTTCAAGACATAATTTTAGGATTTATTTAAGTGATTAAAGTTTGCTGAAGTGAGAAAAGCAATATTTTGCATAGTTCACGAGATATAGACTTAAGAGTCAGTACATGTTCTCTGAAAAATGAGCTAAAATCACTACCCAGTCAAAAATTTTAATTTAATTTTAGGGGTCTCGATTGGCTTAAGATTTTGAAATTGCAAAATGTGCTAATGTGCAATTAGCGAACACATGAAAGATATAACGCTTACTATAAACTAGTCATAGTTTAATTAGATCAATTGAAAAATATAATATATAAATTGAGATCTCATTAATAAAATAATATATACAGGCATGTCACAGAACTCAATTCCGATCGAAAGTGGTTTCAATTCCGTAAATTGGTTCGTTAGAAAAGGAAAAACGAAAAATTTCTTCGGAATGAAACCACTTTTAAATTATATAGTGGAATTTAATTTCTTTGAAATTTTGTTATTTGCGGTTTTTTAATTAACTTTTAATATGTGTCCATATTTAGATAAGCTTTGTTGTTTACTTTGGTGTGCGCAATATTGCCACATTTAGAAATAAGCAAAATCGATCAGAATCTGAAGAAGGTAAAACAAACTCGATCTGAATTTTTGATACGGAATTAACACCATTCCGATCGGAATTTGTGACATGCCATTTTTCTAATATGCCCCATTTATCAGTGTCCTCTCCCTTGGAATACATTGCATGCGAATTGAATATTTTAAGCATTTCTTGAGAAGGTATAAAAAAGTGCAGCATGTGCTATCTGTAAAATAATTTTTTACGCGTAATAAACCATCAAGTAGTTCTTACTACATTCTGCTTCGCAGACGAGTTTTAGTAAAAATTATCATCGCAAATACTTTTTTAACAGAGGCATTATTAGTTTGATTTACCAGCGTGTAAACTAAGGCCAAGGCAAGTTTCTTAAAATGGTATGTACCTGCATTTGTAATATGTGGTGGTTACAGGATATTTGGAAAAAGAGGATCTTTTGTTTTTGTCTTGTTATTACTGAGCGACTAAGACACGCAAATCTGTTTAGCAGCGAGCGCCTAATACCTCCATATTTATCCGTCGGAGATATGCCAAGTGGTCAGCATCAAGCTCTTATTTACGTTCATATTTATACGGCCAAGGTCCGCCAATTGTGTTTGAGTTTTCAGAAAATAAACGCAGTGATTGCGAGCAAGGTTTTCCAAAAACTAAATTTATTGTCAAACTGCTTTCTTTATTTATACAAAAAATCTTCAGCTTAAAATTAAAAACTAAAAGTAAATATTTCTAAATTAGCATTTCTTTTCATGGTAAATAATTGCATTCAAATGCAATTTTCGATAGGTAAAGAAAGTACCTGTGTATTATTGCAATACATACAAAATTAACATTTAAAAGTATGATGTTTACTACATTCTAAATTTATAGTGTATTTAAATATGTGATATAAATTTATAACTGTAAACCTTCTTCAAAAATTTCTGTAAATAAGTTTCATCATTTAAATGATTTTTCTAATTAACAAAAAGTTCTTTTCACTGAGCTTTATACACTTCAAACGGCGAATTAGGGTTGTTAACAATTTTTTTTTGTGATAATGAATTACAACATTTGGAATGTAAAAATTTTCGTAAAGTTTTTTTGGAAGACTATTAATTAGTTCCTTTAAAAGCATCCTCAAATATGAAAAACAATTTTCATCATCCATTTGAACATTACTTAATTCAGTTTCAAATGTTGACCCATAAGTAAGGAATTCTTTTTAAATTGTTCACAATTATGTATTTCATTTAAAACTGAAGGCTTAAAAATTTCCGAGAAAAATACAATTAACCTAGAATACAGCCTTTGATGCGTACTACCTGCGTCCACATTGTATGATTGAATTCTAAGTTTAAATTATTTCTTGCATTAGTATACGTAAATGCTTTGCGCTGTTTTATTATTTTTCGCTCTTAAAATTAAGGGAAAATCATACTTTTCATATCGATATTTGTCAAGACAAATTAAATACTCATCTAGACATTTAAAAACTGGCAAAAAAATCTCCAAATACTTTATAAGTCGCCAAAAATTCGTCACGTCGCCAAATCAAATATTAGCTTGCCAAATGAGTTTGAAAATCAGCACGTTTAGCCCGAAATCGCCATATCTGACATCCCTGATTCCAAGTAGTCGCAACTCCACAACAACAGTTTCAATCTAACCACTACAGTGGTCAAGCTCATTAGGTATATGTAACAGTAACGTTCATTTTACTGTTGTGTATTTACTTGGCAATTAGATATTCTTCAGCGATTGCCTTCAAAGATGGCTTTGATTGCATAATTTTATTGAAACAAAGAGGCAGTTTCCTGGAAATTTTGTGGCAAATTCTACAATCCAACAATTTGGCAACGCATTTTAAATTTAATCATGAATTTACTTATTTCAAACTAATTAAATTGCAGAATTTTTGTCAATAATAAGGCACAAACTTCCGCATTTCACACCTACTTCTTCAGAAGTTGCTTCTAAATACTTAATTTTCCGGGCTTTTTCAATGATTTTGAGAAACATGTTTCAGCAATTTACTTCTTATTTCGTAAAAAGATTTATATTTTTTTAAAACAAAAACACTACCTGATAAAGTGCCTAAAAAGTGTAAATAAATAACAGGTAATATGTGATTATCGAAAACACTACAGGGTATTTCTAATGCCAGTGCCTGACGAATACGTGATTTATCAAGCATGAGCCTAATAATAAAAATATGTTGATCTAAATAAAGAACTTTTTTCGCAATTAAAGACAAGCATTTTTTCTTAGTCTTTTATAAATTTTTGGTAAGTATCAATATTATCGGCCTTAAAAAATATCGGTATATACAAGTGGCTATATTTCTCACTCGATATGTGTCGATAAAATTGAAATATATGCAATAGATATCGATTATTTTTTTAAGTTACCTATCCCTGTTGGAGGACGGTATTAAAGTTTACATTGCTTAATTTTTAAAACGCCAAACTTTAAAATTAAAAGCATTAAATTTAAATAAAATCTCTGTAAATAAAGCACTGAATGTGTTTGTTGTTTGTCGGAAAGTTTTCAAAGTTATGTTTATCAGATATTCGGTTGGTAAAATAGGGTAGTTATTTCACTTTCCATTCAAAGTTAATATTTAGTACCGTGGTACCTTGGTAACTGTTACGGATAAAACCTTGAATTTTGTTTAAATAATTCTTTTATTAATATGCATAATCTGGCAAAATTCTGGCTGAGTTGAAATAATGGGCGTGAGAACTACAATAGGAAGACACTTCAATGTACATAGCTTGACGAAACACAGACTTGAGGGAAATAGTGGGCGTGTATCTAGAGAACGACAATAGGTGGAGTCATACACAAGTAATTCTGCTGTTAATGTGGCTAATATATGTATCTTGTGTGAAAGATTGGGATTCATTACGCTTCGCTATCTGTAACTTGGGCAATCTTGGTGGACATAAATCGTTGTGCCGATCATAATTTTTTTTAACTTGATTCAAAAAGAAAAGTTCATATGAATAAGGAAATGTAAATATTTCATGAACACCGTCAAAATAACGGTGATGATTAAATTTTTTTTTGAGTGATTTTGTTCAATTTTTTGCTTATGTCAATCAGAGGTGGTCTCATCCCTGGTCGTTGTACGTAAATTTTAATATATAACTTTATACTCGGAGCCAAGTTTTAAGAAGATTGACTGAATCCTTGTTACAGAGCTATAAAGAGTCACGCATCAATGTTATATGTCCCCTAAATTGATGATGACTTTAGTTATAAAAAAACAATGACTTTTAAAAACTTTTCAGCTGCATTAAAGTGACAGTTAAGTTACTGAATGCAGAGACATGTCTTAAAACTGATAATTTATAATTTAAGTTTTAAGTAATTTTTTTCACTTATCTTTTGGGCTTCAATCGGTTGGCTTCCAAAGTGTATTTTTTTTTTACTTTCCTAAATTTATAGGCAAATTATTCTTTTATTTAAATTTAACTTTAAATCGTTAGATATTCCTTTAGCAACTGTAAATTAGATTACCCTATAATACTTGTTTTTTTTTAATAATAAAATTTAACATTAAATTATTTAAACATAACTTTAAATTCTTGTTATTATACAACTCCTTAAGGATTTTATATATTAAAAGTAATTAAAGGCTCACAGCATTATGAACCAAACAGACAGACATTAATCACTGAGCGGTACGAACTATTTAACGAAGTAGTAGTGGTATGTACGTAAGTAATAAACACAATATATGAATCAAGTTGCAACATGCAAGAGTTTTTAAGAATACTTATTGCTCACACTTAATCTTCTGACATTTGCGAGATTGCCAAAAAGAAAGAGTAGAAGTAAATGCATTAAACGACACCTGCAAACAATCAAATACTTAAGAGGCACGGACTTTATTATTTTATTTCAATGCAACAGACACGGTTACTTTTATGTAATTTCTATACACTTTGTTAATAATGAAACTTTTTTGAAAGTAATTTTATTTTACTTCTTACAACCATATCTAAATCAAAGCGGAAAGCGGAAAGCTTTTACGTTGAATCGACATAACTTAACAAAAGCGCCAACACTACGTCAAAACGATTAAGACAGTGTTTTTAAAAAATAAATGTAGCTTCCCCGATAATTTTAACAAGAACAAGTAACAGTGCTATCTTAAATACCCCTCACCATATATGTACCATACTGCCGATTTCCTATTGAATAGTTTAAATAAAAATCCTCATAAGATATTCTTCTCTACCATTAAGATCCTCTGTTTAGAAAAAAACCATCAAAAATTTTAATCTTTGCTTGAAGTTCTTGTCCCAGCAAGTAAATGAAAAGATTATTGTATCAGGTGAGCCCACCAATTTTACTTACCTTTTTCATTCATTTTTATCATAAAACACAATCAACTGTCGGAATACATATGAAAGTAAAAAAAATATGGAAAAATTAGAGGCAGGTGTGGTGTTTTTCCCGCTGCCTCGAAGGACACAGTGACACTTGTAAAATTTTTTTATATTAAAAAGGAGGCACTAAAACTCTTGCAATTATGTCTTACAAAATTGTCTTTTTGTCTTATTTGAACCGTTTTTATAATATGTCTATAACGATCACTTATTTCTTTTATTCGCTTTTACTGCACTCTTATAAAATAAAATTTATAGTTTTTAGTTCGGGGCAGCGCCACAGCCAAAATCAGAAAAACAAGAAAAATGGTCATGTGTATCTTGAAATCTTCACACATATTCAGTTTCATCAAATATAAAGCAGTCCACTTGATCCCGAAACTTATGACTTGAGTTTTTAAAACATTCTCCAGCTGGATTATTTGAAAAGTTCATCGCGCGCTTTTTATTATTATATCCATCACCACAGAAAGTCGAAAAAGGGTATATCTAAGTGTAATTTCTACAATATCCATTTCCGACCCCATAAAGTATATATATTCAGACTTCTTATGAAAGAGGTGCTATTGGAAATCAGCATGATCGGTCCACGTCCTTCGAGGCAGCAGGCAAAATATCACGCCTACCTCTAAATTTTTCATGTGATTTGGAACAATAAAGTAAGTCCGATCAAAAAAAAAAAATAAATATATGGAGGCAGTACAGATTTAAAAAATAAATAAAAATATCAAGCGAAAAAATTGGCGTTCGCCCATATTTTCCGAGTTACGGACTCTGAAATTTTTTAATTTTTTAAAATATCAATATGGGATTCACGCTAAAGCTTTGATCGAGGTCTTTAAGGAAATACTTAATTTAAAAAAAAAATGCTTAACTGTTAAGAGCCGATGTAATTTTTATGTAAAATTAAATATGCAGTACCAAAACTTTTTTTATATTTAATTCTCTGTCACATTTAATATTTGCTTGTTTGATTGGAGTAACTTCACTAAGCTAGATTTACATAGATGGTGAAGGGTGTATAAGATTCGGGATAGCTGAATATAGCACTCTTGTTATTATTTGATTGAAATTATTTTTACGTATTTTCTTTTACAGCGGGGAAAATATGGCAACTCCAAATAGATTAACCTACCTTTCAAAACTAAAGGTTATATTATATTTCCCTTAGATTATCGGGCACTTGTAATAAACAAAAAGTATCTTTCTGTTTAATAAAATCCTTAAACAAATACATAACGTGCGATGCTATGAAAACTTGTTCAGACCCAGCAAACCGACTTAAACTACGCCTGGCGTAAACATTTTTTGATGTATTAAGAGATTTATTAAAAATAATTCTTTATTTAAGATTCTAATGTGTATTTTCAAGTTTAAGAAAGGCGGAAATCAAATTGAATCAAAGCTAATTAAAATACTTTTGAAAGATTTTGGTTTAGCCATGGCTGAGTCATTTACTAGTTGGTAGCAATGACGAATTCATTCATTTTCGCCGTTGTAAAATTTCACTTAAAAATTTTTATATCGCATTTGACACTTCCAGCGACGGCGACAACAAAAATGTTTAATTTTTGTGATATTTTCTTATAACCCTCGCACATGAGTGGGTTAAAAAAATCGATACAAAAAGCCAACACATTTTTATTTTCAACATTAAAACTACAAGTATGTGCAGGGCTATAAAAAATCTGCTACTATTGCTGAAACTATTTCAAGTGTTTCTGTTTCCGACTTTTAATTTATGTTTCAATTCCAATTAGTTAGTTTAAGAGATATGCAATAATGAACGTTGCAACATTATATAATTGTTTCTGTTGTTCGCTGTTGTAATTCTCAATTTAATGTTCTTTGCACCACACGTTAATTTATGTTGATTGTTAAAAATATTAAGCACATGGATTAAATTGAGAAACTTTTTTGGTATTGCAAACATTTATTCTCTCTAACAAAAAAAAGGTCTTTAGTAATAAATAGAACAATTCTGTAATTAAGTATTCTTGGACACAATAAACTTAAGACTAAAACTATCGCAATTTTTTTTTTATTTTAATTTTAAAAATGAAAAGGAGAGAAAATATGTAAATAAAAACGTCGTTAAACTTGTGTATATTATTTAAATAAATAATTTAATATTATTTCTAACATAATTTATCTGGTTTTAAATTGTTTTATTCGAACTGTTACTTACAAATTAATAATTATTATTTTTCGATTATTTATTCGGCTTAAGTTCGTTAAAAATTGTGTCTAATTGTAAAGAAAACTCTTTCTAGTTTCCTACAATCTGCGTTAGCATACTTCGTCTATATGTATATTTCAAATGCTTGAGTCTCATACCATAAGTAATGTTAAATACAATATCCAGAATGGCCCGTAATCGTAGTCTTATATAAAGTATACTTTTCGAGTTTTAAAGTAGAGATTTCTTTGAAGTGCAGTTTTTGTGTACACGTAAAAGTATATTTTTTAGGTAACTGATTTAGTAGCGACTTTGTCAGAATAATTCTAAGACAAGTTTATGTGTTAAAATTAATTCATTTTATATATCGCACTTGATCAACAATAGGGTATTAACTCGAAATTTTTGAAATATTACTTTTTTCAATAAATCAGCTAACAACATCAATATCTATCTACTGTAAAAATTTCAAAGTATTCCGTTTACTCTTTCATCTCGAAAACAACTTTTGAGACCATATTCATGATAATGTAGTGATTACCTTGATTTCAACAAAAAGGTATTATTTCGAGTTAATACAAAAGTTAACATGGAACTGATTCGTAAATTTTCATAAAAAAGGTATTATTTTGAATTGAGTCTCTTTTCAATTTGGTTTTATTTTGAGTTGATACTGTCTTGTTGATAAAATTTTTTTCATTTATGATCGAAACATTTTAGAAAAATGGTATTAACTCAAAAAATTGATTTTTTTTGCAATAATTGAACAGATTTCTAGGAAAAACGATCTAAATATATTTTCAAATGGAATTTGCTTCCTATGGTATATTTCAATTCTTATATCCAGTTAAAATGTGGCCACAAACAGTTTTTTGACTCTACTGAAAATTTTAAAATTTTGAGTTATAACCCTCTTGTTGATCAAGTGCGATATGTATTTTTTTTAGCTTTTTTAAATTTACTTTTTTATATTTGTTTTTTATTTTCTTTTTTCGCCAGGATATCCCACAAGTATTTTGATATAAACAGTCTTTCCAGGAACTGCACATAGTCCTATACCTTCGTAAAGGAAGTGGTAAGTCCTAAAAAAGATATTGAATTATTAACGATTATATATATATTAGACTTCGTTTGGCGACCAGGTCACCTGATTTGTTTTTCGGTTATCATCATTTTTTTTAAGGGGTTTACCTAAATAAAAATAATGGCGGTCTTTTTTGGGAAAATTTTCACTCCTTGGGGTGGTTCAACCCACCTTAAAACGCGGATTTTAAGCTCGTTTTTCCGCAGAGCGAAAACGGTTAAATATAAGTCAAATCTAATTTCACCAGCAGAATCTGCAGCAAAAATTGTTACAATGAACTTTTTTTGAATCCTTAAAAAAGTTCCAAAAACCCACAACAGAGGGCGCAAGTCTCATTTAAAAAAATAGGTTTTCTTAAGCATGCATGATGAAAAGGCATTTTAAACTTAGCAAAACGGTACCAATATTTTATTTTTATCACAACCCCTTAAAAAGTTATATAACTTTTAACATTTTTTGTTAAGGCTAAATAATAAGTTGTTAGAAAAATGTAAAAACTATAAACTTTTTTTTATCTATTATTTGTTTTTTGTTATGAAATAATTTTGAAGTCTCATAACTTTTTTACGGGTTGTGATAAAAATAATATATTGGTACCGTTTTGCTAGTTTAAAATGCCTCTTCATCGTGCATGTTTAAAAAAACCTAAAAAAAATTTTGTTAATGACATTTGCGCCCTCTGTTGAGGGTTTTTGGAACTGTTTTGAGGATTCAAAAACCATTTATTGTAATAAATTTTGCATGCAGAATCGGTTGCTGAAATCAGATTTGACATATATTAAACCGTTTTTGCTCTGCGGAAAAACGAGCTCAAATTCCGCGTTTTTGGGTGGGTTGAATCACACCAAGGAGTGAAAATTTTCCCAAAAAAAAGACCGCCATTATTTTTATTTGCCCAAAAACCTTCAAAAAAATGATGATATCCGCAAATCAAATTTTTAAAATTTACTCTAATATATATATTTATAATTTGTTAAAACAATGGTATTTTTATAAAGGCCTGTTGAGAAAAAACGTGCGCGTTGCGTCTTCAATTATAACCTCACTTTTTTTAAATAGGAAAATCTGCTCTCACACAGATGTTACCCCTTCGAGATAAAGTAACAAACTGTTTTTTTTTATTTTCAACAAAAAATAGCAGCTGATCAGAGATGGATAGTCTATTTAACAGTAGCTTGTAATTATGTGTAACACAGTTGAGGTCGGTTAATAATATACTTTATTTATAACTATAGTATCAAAAAAGTTAATAACATTTTAAATTGTTATTAACTTAAAAAAACCGAAGTGTGTGACTATGATTATGGATGGTTGTTTTTTTATATTAATTTTTACTGTACTAAATTGCCGCACATTAATGAAGTTTTCCGATTGATATTTTCTTTAGTCACATGATTTACCCATTGTGTATAAATTTGATTGCTGCAAAATGGCAAAACAACAATTTAATAATAATAATTGCTGCTGGCTTATTTTTATGTTATTAATAGTCAGAATAAACTTGAAAATTGGTTCATAAAAATGGTTTGTTCTGCAAAACGAAAAAAATGCTTCATCTTGCGACATCGCATGTGAAAAATGTATAATTGCAAATAATTTTTTTAGATTTCCTTAGTTTTATATTTTTTTTTTAATTACCCACCATATTGGATCCACATTTAAAATTTTTTAAAAACTAACAACCGCTGACGTGTCAGCGAACCCAAAAATCCAGTAAAATAAAGAAACGGGAAAATATTTTACAATATTTAATTTTAATAAAAATACTTTGTGCTATTTTTTAAATTGTCGCGATTAATAAAATTTCCGATATTGATTATTGAGGGTCAAAGCACGTCTCAATGGCCATTTCGTTATCGCTTACTTAACTCTTCAGGAAACTTCTGACAAACGTTTTAAATAAACTAAAGATTTTTGTCCAATCAAAGTTAAAGCAAAAACAAAAATAACCAACAGTAATTCTATCTGTCTTTCTCCACTGTATACGAGAGACTTTTTTGCGGCTCTTTTATACAGTTGAAAGTGGATGAAAAATAGAATATCAATCACACCATGATAATTTATTTCTATGCACAGGCACTTTCAAATTATTTAATTAAAGACACGGTAATATTTTTTAAATTATTTAATTTTCATAAAAAATTTTGTGCTCTTTTTTAAATTATCCCTATTAAATTAATTACTGATATTGACTATTGAGGGTCAAAGCACGTCTTGATGGTTATTTCGTTACCGCTTACTTAACTCTTCAGGAAACTCCAGTGTAATATACGAGTACTTTAAGCGAATTTGATAAATTTTTAAAAATTGTCCTACAAATTGAATTCGCCATTTTACATTTTTTTTAATTTTTTTCACTTTTAATGCGTACGAATGTGGCATTCGATATTGGAGAAATGCCCATATGTAAATTAAATATACAAAAAAATAATAATAATAATAAACAAAAGAAAAAAGTAACGTACCTATAAATGGTGTTCTTCTACTGTCAGGAAAAATTCACTGATTTTTGTGTATGACCACGATGAAGTGCCACTTGGCTTCTTCCTCTTTTTTTGGCACAAGTGTTGTGTTTTAGGATTTGCTTTATTAACGCGGTAACAATATAAATAATTATTTATTTATTGTTTTTCAATATATGTTGCTTACAAAGCTTTAGCATTAAATAGTAAAATTTAACAATCACAGTTTTTATAATTTTATAGAGTTTAAATCTATTAATTTCATTTTATTTATTGCATTATGAGTACTAAAGAAAATATTAGTTCTAGTAACTTTAATAAAAGTAAAAGTTTTATGTTTCTTTAATGTATAATTGTAACATTTCATTTGTCTCTTGAACCTTTTTAGTGTGGCGGATTAGGATTGAGTTGGCAGGTAAATTTAAAAATAAAAATTAACATTTTATTTGGTTTGCAATTGAAATGTAGTGGACTCATTCTTTTACTTAAGAAAACACTTCTGTGCACGCTTACCCATGTAATTTTTTTTATCTTAAATTTATTGCTGTTAAATTTTTGTTACTTTTCTATTCGCTCCCAGAATTGTTCTTTTATATTTTATCCTTATAATCAGAGAATAAAATTTTGTAACTTTGTTTTACAAATTTTAGCTTTATGTAATTTTCGAAATAAAATGTATTTTGTTCACCTTTGTGAAAAAATGTATATAGACATGCAGAAAGCTGGGAGTATAAAAAAATCCTTAAAGTTAAAGTGTGAAGCAGGCTACCAATGATATATTTCTATACAGTTATAAGTACTTTGACTTCTCTTCTTCAATTGTAAATGATGTACAAAACATATTTGCTACAAATTGTTAAGGTTTTTTCTCTATAAGTATTTATTTAAGGTGACCAACTGTGGCTTTGCAATCTTTACTTCTTTTTGAATTTAAAGAAGTTGTTATTATATACATATATTTATATATATTTCATGATATTCTCATGAAATATTTATTATTTAAATATACAAAATGTATTACTGCGGGGAAATAATATTCATATGGCCATTGAAATTATTCTTTTTTTTTTTATTTTTTAATTCTCTATCGCCCCATATAGATTTTTTTTCTATTGTATTTACTTTATTATTCTAAATGATATGGAAAATTAGAGGCAAGCTTGGTGTTTTGCTCGCTGCCTCGAGGGAAATTTATAATACGAAAATTTTTGAAACTATGTCTGATAGCTTGGTGTATTTAAATTTCCGACGTCGCCATGCATAATAACTCAGAATATATGCACTTTAAGGGTACCCCAAATATACCCTTCTTCCACTCTTTGTGATGAAGGGTATAAAAAACAATAGAGATAGTTGTAGTATTTAATCCGTACTCAATGATGCCAGAATAAAGATTTGAAGATCTTTTCCCAAATTAAGGTTTTTTATTTAGTTGCTTGACACTTAGTATTGCAAATTTATTAAACATATTGTTACGAACATAAGATCTGGCGACCCCTATTGTTGTTATCCGTATGAGCGTGGTGAATAAGTTAATTCAACTAATGGTGTGTATAGAATAAAATCGACAATTATGCTGTAAACACATTCGAGACAGCAGCTACCGACTACAAAGTGTCAAAATTAGAATGCATGTGTTTATATGAGACTGATTATTTTGTCAACAGCAAGGCAACAAGGCGGCAGGTTGTTGTCTGGGCTGAATTCGCTGCAATAGTCAAATTAAACTAATTTCTATTTTTATTGGCGACAATAAGCAGTTAAGTGATGTCAATACTATATGTCATGTTAAATAATAAGTGTTTAAAATCTCTTATTATGAAAAACGAAAAGAACAATAAAAATATAAAATAAAAATTATTTATTTAAAGATTTAAGTGTAAATCTATAATAAAACTGTAAAAGGACAATTTCAGTACAATATTTAAGGAAAATAGTGAAGACAATTATTGATTTGGAATACAAAATACCTATTTATTGAATTCTTATCTGTCTCACGTAAGTGCTGTTGGATAGATTTAAGTAAAATTTTGTGAGGAGATCCTTTAGAACCTTGGTTCAAACACGGATTTTTTTGTAGAAAAATAGAGAAACCAATGTAAAATCACCCAATTTTAACGTTATAATTGTACTAAAAGAGTTGTCAGCTCATTTTAGTTTTGTATACAGAAAAATTTAAACACTTTTTACATACTTTTCAATAATTTCTTAAAACATATTTTTCGAAATTTGAATTAAAAAAAAGCTAGAAATGCCATACCGACGAAATAAAAATACTCAATTGTCATGGCGAAAGTGTACAAAGAATAATTGAGGAATGTATTAAGATGTACATAAAACTAAAATTCCTTTTTTGTGTGAACAACATTTAGTTATAAAATTTACTTTTGTTCTTAGTACTTGCTGGTTGAAGTACTTATATTAATTTCAATTGTCGTATGGGATATCTGTAAATACATAACACGATTGGTTTTATAGATATCAAAAACTGTTGTTTTTAGTATTTTTTATTTTAGTGGACTAGAAACTACAAGACACACACTACTGTTTTTATTATTGCTTCTGAGAAATACTTCTATATATTTTCAATCTTGAAGACAATCCAAACAAATTATTCTACTCTTTAAATAGCCTCTTACAAAATAGTTTTTAATTATAAATCTGAGCTGTTTCTTTAAAAATCGCTAAAATAACATCACTGAAATACCGTTAATTCGTACTTTTATTATGTAGCTGCTGCCTTCAAAATAATAATGTAGCTGCGTACAAGGCGACAAATGTTGCTAGCGTCATTTGCTGTCGTGTGTTCGTGTATCTTGCTGTGGCGAATGTGTTTAGAGCATTAGCTAACAAAAGCTGAGCAGCCTCAATGGCTGCGTTCGATCCCGCGTTCAGAAATGCGTGCAACAGAAAATAATAATTGTTGTAAAGCAATTTAAAATTAATAAAAAACTTTTCTTTTCTAATTTATTAAGCACTAGGTCAGTTTTATAAATAATAAAAATTTTTTTATTTATATTTTCAATATTTCGCCACACCTTTGGGTGGCATCATCAGGAAACAGGAAACAAAAAATTAAATTTTCTTTTTTCAAAAATTTTTGATGGGGATAAATATAAAATGGCATACAAAACTTATAATACTTTAAATAGATTATTTAGTAAAACAAAAATAAGATTAAAAAATGGGACATGTCAAATGTAGTTTACAAAATACCTTGTAATGGTAATGATAGTGAGAATTGTAATAAGGAATATGTAGGTACGACAAAAAATAAACTAAAAACTAGAATAGCTGGACATAAGTCTGATCAAAGATACAGGGACGTTAATAATTCACAAAAAACTGCATTATCTTCCCATTGTGCCAGATTTAATCATTATCCTAACTTTGAAGATGCATCTGTTTTAAATATAGAAAATAATTATAAGCGTCGGTATATGTTAGAGATGTTACAAATAATTAAAATACCAACAACAAAAAGAATAAACTTTAAGGGTTTGAAAAAATAATTTCATTTTAATTTTTGTTATTTTTGAAAAAAGAAAATTTAATTTTTTGTTTCCTGTTTCCTGATGATGCCACCCAAAGGTGTGGCGAAATATTGAAAATATAAATAAAAAAATTTTTATTATTTATAAAACTGACCTAGTGCTTAATAAATTAGAAAAGAAAAATTATTTAAAAAGGTCAAAGAAACATTTACATATAATTAATAAAAAACAGCAGTACAAACCTCCCGAGAGGCAAGAGATAATTATTGTGTAAAGCCATGGCAGATATTTAGTGAAGACGTCAAATTTAAAATATAAAAGCAACAGATAATTGTTAAGAAGCTCTTAAAAACAAAAAGTAATCACGGTAGCGATTAGCGCAGGGAAGTGTAAAAGCATTACAACAGTGTATGGCAGACGTGTGTTGTGGCTATTAGATGACCCAGATGAGTGGCTTGAATAAAAAGGAGTAGTGGAGATGTCTGTGGATGGTTAAGGTTACTAAACAAGGCATCGAGTAGTTCATGTCTCGCCGGAGTAACACAGTAGTTTAGCGTGGATGGTTGCATTTGTAGTAATTACGCATGTTTATTAAATACCATACCAAGGGTTCACAAGACCAGTAGGATCAAGAAGTATAGCCAGGGAAAGCCATAAGGTAAAAGAATACCGAAATTATAATGAGCCACAATGGTATTTGCATTCAAAAGAATCCGTACGTTTGTGTTCATAAAGGGAACAACGTAACAATATTTACCTGTTTGAAACAAATTGATTGTAAATAAATAGTTTAAAACAAACAATTTTTGCCACTAAGACCTCGTCCACACACTGCAATTTTTGTTGGGCAATTCTCGAGTTTGTTGACGAGAGAAAAAAGACGAGTAAAAACGTGTACAGTATTTCAAGTACTTGCAATTGTGAAAGATTCTTGGAATACAATCGCAAAAATTTATAGAGCGGTTAATGAGTTAAACATTAATTTTGTCGAAGTTTGGATTAAATTTGATAGAGCTGTTTTGTTCATCTGCAATCGTTGAATGGATATTTTCGAAAGTCGACTTAAATATACCGAAATATAGAAATAGATTAGCCAACGCCGCATTAGAGGGTATTTCATGTACACATTTACTATCACCTGTTATTGAAACCTTCACAGTATTATAATTAGAAATGTGTAAAATATTTTCAATTACACTGACTAACAAAAAAATATTTTTGTTGCGATTCCTTCACGTTATGCGTCAAATCTTACTAAATTTGGGTTGAATAAAACGAAAATGATAATGAAAAAATTTTATTAGCTCTTGTTTCTGTGATACTCCATGGCTCAAAATATATAACTTTAACAAATTGAGAAAAACCTATAATGTGGATTTAATTTTTCTTTTGACCTTTCTCTTTAGGTGATTTCTGCAGCATCCCTAAACACGCACCAACAGTAATCTGCAAGCATTGATTCATACCATCGGCTCTAATATCTTTGTTACATTACAGAAATATCCTGATGAAATCTCTCACCTTGTTAATGAGAGTGAAGAATTTGAATTTTTAAAGACATGTTTCATCCAAGTTCATGATATTTTTGTAAAAGTATCCTCAATAACTCAACATACTAATCTTCACCTTTGTTTCCTTAAAATCTTAAATAACTCCCATGAACGCATTCCAGGCCCCATTTCCAAACGCAGTATCCTTCACAAGGTCCCAAATTAGTGTCCTAACAAAAACACCTTCCTTAACTTTTGCAGCTCTTAAGAAAGCAAATTTTCCCCTCAAATATCTAAAGGCCTCTCCGTCTTTGTTCATGCCTTTGACAAGGTTTTTCATTAAACCGAGTTTTATATGCTGCTGGGGAAGAAATATATCTTTCGGGTCGACGAGAGGCAGGACAACTATATTTTTTTGCTACGGCCAAGATTTCTTGTAGACCAGCCTGTTTGAATGTAATGTGATTTCCTATTGCTACTGTCCCTCATACATAAAAAGCAGCAGTATTTAGCATAACCCAGTTGCATTCCTAAAAGTATAGCGATAAACTTTAGATCACAACAGATTATCCACCTGTGTTCAGCATATTTGATTGAGTTGAGTTTTCATACGTATCTTTCATGTGAACTGCATTTCGCACAGGAATAGAAGGAAGACGAAAGTTGAGCATGTAAAAAGTAACATGTTACTGTATCTTGAAAACAAGAGCTAGTTGGTCATTTTCCAATTCAGGGGGTGAAAATACATAATAATTGTCAGTGTTATCAATGGAATTCTAATTTCTTTTATAAAATGTCATGTTTTTACTTATTGGTTTAAAAGCAGAAGCATACATTTTTCATCTCAAAGGTAAAATATACAGTTACAACTATTTTTAATTATATTGTAAAAAATGTTTAGATACAATTTTTGATTTATATGTTTTCATTTACATTTATATGTACCATACATGGGAGTAATTAATTAGTCGGACAAATTAATTGTCGTTTTCATTGGCATTGAATGATAAATAATGCTAATTATTTTTTAGCATTATCAATATTTTTACTAATGGTAATGCTTTTTAATAAAAAGGTTTCATTGGTAATTAGTTAAAAAACTAAATCATTACCATTGACTAATAATTAAATGGTTTAAAGTCATGATCAATAATGAAAATGTTCCTTGTCCTTGTACACTAAATATATATCTTAAAGCTTAGTAGAGCAATATTTTAAATCAGAAAAATTTTGCGAAATATTTATGTTTTAACTTTCTCAGAAAAAATGAGACACTATTGGAACCTATTTTTGTTTTTGTGTAAATTATAAAAGCTGCTAGTTGTGGTTTTAGGGGACTTAGATCTCAGACATCAAGTTTTACACCTAGCTCATTTAAAAATCATAAATTTTTAAATACAGATCTACAGAGTGCTAAGATTTATTTTTTTATGCACAGTTTTTTTTTTAAGTTTCTGCGATAAAAAATTTTTGTTTCAGAAAAATAATTTTTTTTTATTTAATTGTGATCAGTAATGAAACAATTTCATTGATATTTTTATTACCGTTATTAAACACAGTTATAATTAAAATAAAATCATTAGCATTAAATGGTAGCTAAATTTTTTTTTCATTGTCATTATTTTAAACAATGCTAATGAATTTTAAATGGCAATGAAAAAATCCCAAGCATGGTATGTACAATATTCTTTTATGTATTTATGGCAACTTCATTTAAATTAACAATACGTAATAAAGAATAAAAAATACCCTACAAGAACAGTGAGCATTACTTGATCCATCAAATGACAATCACTGATAACGGAAGGTCCATCACTGCGTAGAACAAAGTTTCTATTACATTCCTAATAGAAAAATTAAAAAAAAATGATGTAAACATTTGAGTGATGTCTATCGCAGACAGCGTTGCCAGTGACTGTCTCATATAGATGAAAGCAACGTGCCTTCAGAAGAGATTCTGAATTATACATATAGATAAGAGAGGCGCGACACAAATAACGTTTTGATTAAGTGTCTTATCTTGTTTTATACCCACTTGTTCTAAATTCCATCATTGATGTTCTACAGACATTTTACATTTGTAACTGATCGTTATTTGTATGATGTTTGGAGACATATCATTAAAACGCAAAAAATGTTAAGGCAATTCATAGAGACCATTCTTATTTAAAAGAAAAGAAAAAAAAAAAAACATGAAATATGGTTTGATATTTTTAAAAACAAGTAATAATTAAGGAAAGCATTTCAAAACATGTTTTTAGAAAGGTTTCTATATCTTACTTCAACATGAAAATATAACTTTATGCAACCAGTTTCTTACCTTTACAAGTAAGAGTGCTAAGTTCGGCTATCCTGAATCTTAAAGTAAATATTGGGGTGACAGAGAATTAAAATATAAAAAAACAAATTTTGTACTGCATATATTATTTTACATCAAAATGCCATTAATGGATTAAGCATTTTAAAAAAATTTTAGTATTTCCGTAAAGATCTCTTCAAAAGCTTTAAAATGATAGCCATATTGATAATTTAAAAATTTTGAAAACTGCAGAGCTCCGTAACTCGGAAAATATGGGTGAGCGCCAATTTTTTCTCTGGATGTTTCTTTCTTATTTTTTAATTCTCTATCGCCCCATATATTATTTTTTTTTGATTGGATTTACTTTATTGTTCCAAATTACATGAAAAAATTAGAAGTAGGCGTGGTGTTTTGCCTGCTGCCTCGAAGACATGGACCGATCATGCTGATTTCCAATAAAACCTCTTTCGACACTATATCTGATCTATTGGCATCTTTTTTGAAGTTTTTTAAGTTTGCCTCTGCATAAGATATCAAAATATATACTTTATGAGGTCGGCAATGGATATTGTAGAAATTACACACTGAATGACAATCTTATATATACTCCTTTTCCACTTTTTATGGCGAAGGGTATACAAAAATGAAATAAATAAATTCCATAAGTTTTGGCCCAAAAAAGGGAAGAGTTCCTATAATAAAACCAGCCTAAAGATTTCTCATAAGGAAATTTGATATTATTTACTTAAAAATAGCAACAGCTGTTGTGTAATTATCGAACAGGATTGCAACTTGTGTGTGAAAGAAGTCAACAATAAGTGACAAATTTGTTGCAATTACGAATATATTCAATCTAAAACTTATCAACATTAATTTCTGCTATTTTATTTTTTAAAATATTGATATTCTGTCATATGTCTTTAATTTATTCAATAATTATTATTGTTTTGTATGAATTGAGGGACATTAACCAGGTGTCGGCTAATAGAAATTTGTATTCATTTAAATATAGTTAGTTAGTTATAGAGCTCGAATTTTATAAGCAAAAAAAGGTGAAACGATGTTAAATTTTTATATATTTAATATTTTTATATAACAATCTGGCCACCTTTATATCCGCCATAAAAATAACACATAAAACAATGTTAGAAAGCCACAAATTGATATCGTAAAAAATGTGAACACTTAAGGGTTCTTATGAAACTAACAAAAATAAAATAAATTTTCTTTTTCATTTTTTTAAGGTAAAATAAGAAAATAAAAAACGAACAAATACATATAAAATTTTGGATAAATAACCACAGCCATTGTAAGTAAATGTTTATTACTTAATTTCCTACACCAAATCATTAAATTTAAGACTTATAGACTCTTTCTTTACAATGATAAATATCTTCAAATAAACAGCAAATAATTTCTAAATTTATCATTTACAAACTAAATTTACCTTTTACATTTCTCATTTAGCACAAATATTATTATAAAACTGAAAGATAAAAATGTCAATTTTTATGAATTATATATCGTTAATGACCCTCTGTCTCTATAAATTTTTAACATCAATTGAATAGTATTTAAAAATATGCATAAATTATTTGTACAAGTGCCAATGAGTAACTTAAACGAGCATACACGATAATTTATTACATCTCTTGTAAGTGCTTCATTGGAAACACATTTAATATCTTTGAAATTAAATCTCTTAAGCGAAAACTACAAACTACTGAAATGTAAAAAATTATCGTTTTTTATTAAGACTATTTTCTTTTATTTTTTCTTTCAAGGAGAAAAATCTGTGCAAATACACAATTTAAAATCGTGTTGTTTTTTACAAGGACAGCTTTATCATTGTAATTGTAGAGTAGAAAAAATAATAAAAAGCATTCGAATCACGTCATTTTAGTTCATGTCCGACAATATTTCTTTATTTTTTCTTTTCAGTAGATGTTATCGCTAAAATCACGTAATTTTTTCATTTTCTTGTTTGCTTTTGATTTGGCAATGTTCTCAATGAAAGCAAAAGGTTAACAAAACAAAAAAAATAAACTTTACAAGTATTTTAATGGCATTTGAAATGGTCGAGAAATGTCTTAATTCGCTTTTTAATATATTTAAATCACTCAGTAAGTTGGCGAATAGGAGGAGGGACCACATTTTATTTAACGGTTTTTATGTCTACTGTTAATATTCCAAACTCTTCATTAAAATCAATCGTACAATAACTTACTGGAGAGTCGTCCCATCAGGGCCTCCAAATTTTCACAGAATATATGTTCTCTACACCAGGAGATAGTAAACAATTAAAAAAATAATAATTTATTAATTAAAGGATGTCTCAATAGAGACGAGATTTTGATTTCAATTGTTACCTACAGGGTGTCCGACGGGAAGGAATACTATTTCGTTTTGCCGCCATTTTGGTAAATTTTAGTCTTGATAATTCATATTTGGCAGCCGTGAAGTAGACACGCGGCAAATTTATTATGGAAAAATATTCGATAAACCAAAGGTCATCGTTAAAACATTTTACCACAATTAATCATCGCTTATATGACGATGAGAAAGTTATGTGAAAATTTTGAGAAAACAACGCGCCAACAAAACGCGAGGGTTTGTGGGTATTAGGCCAAAGATCGACCACAAAGTACTGCAAGATCGGCTGAAAACATTACTTATGCGCAATTCGATGCCATGCTTAGATGCTTGGTGTTCAAAGAACAACTTTGGCCACAAGTTAGCACAAGGATTTGCATTTGTTTCCATTTAAGATTCACGTTGACACAAGGGCTTCTTCAACAAGAATAATAGGATGTTACAGCTCGCGCATGACAAACCCGACTTTTTAAAAATGGTTGGATCATAAAACTTATTCTTTTTTACTAACTAAAATTTCATTCCTAAAATTGTTTTTAAAAAAAGCAATTTTAAATAGAAGTGTATTTTACAAATATTTAATGCTGATGTGAGTTTATTATATTATGATTTAAAACCGAAATGATTTAAAACCGAGAATGGTTGCGATATGCTTGCTACTTTCGTTTTTTAAACACCTTCAATATAGTTTTCAATAACATTCCATTCAATTTCTGCAATTACTTTGGGATGATTTCTTTATTATTCTTTAAAAAATATATCAAAACGAATCGTTTTCGAATCGATCGATTTCCATCACACACCTGATTATTTTTAAATAAGAACAAATGGGGATAATTTGTTATCCGTAAAAGAGTATACATAAAAATTAAAGACAAAAATTAAAAGTTTAGAACATTTATATATTTTCAGGTTATATTCTGACTCTCTTAAGGCAGGAAGTCAATACATCTGTCTTTTTGTGCGTGAAAATGGACTTTTCGACTTTTCTTTTAATAAACTAATCTGTCAAAAAAAATTTCTGTTGAAAATCAGCAAATAATTTTCGAACATTTTCCTTTGTTTTGAAAGATTATCAACATTTTATCAATAATCAAAATAACATAAAAAATAAACAAAATATTTAATAAAAAAATTTATTATTTGAAATCTTTTTTATATTAATTTATTTAAATTGTGCTTGATTCCTTCAAATACGAGTATAAATATTTTATGTTATTCTCAAGAAATATTTATCATTTTAAGCTGAACTAAAAAATGAAATGTATTACTGCGGGGAAAGCATATCCATAAGGCCATTTCACTACTGCTCATATATAGCTCATCTGTGGATTCTACCCAAATTTTGTATGGAAAATCTCAGAGTCTTTTACTTAAAGCCTTAATCAAAATATTTAATAATAGTTTTACTAAAAAAACGTAAAAAAAGTTGCAATTTTATCAAAGGAAATTAAGTTTAACCGAAATATTAATTATAAAATTGTCCTAAAGTCCACAATATGCTTACGCATTTGTTAAAGAATCGAATTATCTTAAAATAAACTGATCTCTAATTATTTTATGCGTTTTTGCATTTTAAACTTTTAAATATCTACGAATGAAAGAGAAAAAATGATAATATATGTAAAATAAGTGCATGAAATTTCTTTAAAGTAATGTACATTTTATAGTGAATAATTTTTTTAAACATTTATTACATGCTCAAAAAAGTATCGAACATTAAAACAAATAAAGCAGCCAATTCATTTATAAATAACTTTACAGCTTTTGCTTTGGGATTTGTTTGAAAAAATAATAAATGTAATATGATTTCAACAATTGAACATGAGTAATGAGTTTAAGTACCCCAAGTAAAAGAGAATTCGAAATGGAATTGACATCATTAGTGAAATATGAGTAAGTGATAATTGATTACATATAGAGTGAAGCCGACTGAAATGAAAACAGCAAACAAAATTAAATGGTGTCATACAAAATAATAGTGTGCACACCTCGGTTAATTCTTTTTGAATTTTTCACTGATTAAATTAAACAACTAAAAAAATAACAAGCAAAAATATAGAGCCTACTTTTAAGGATAAGAAACACACCCGACAAGACAGTGTCGGTCATTTGACGGTGGTAACTGAAATATCGGTCATTGCGTCAAGAAGGTTTCTATCACATTCCTAGATAAAGGCCTCAACTATTGTATAATTTTGAAGTCTCTAGCAAACAGCTTTACAACTGACAAATAACGTTTCCAAATATTTTGTTCAAAATACTACTAAAATCCCTTAAACTTTTTTACAAAAAATTCAAACCAAATACATCTTGACCTCGCAATTTCAAGCCTAAAATTGTATATATCTTCTAAAGAAACTGATAATAATTTAGTACCATACAGAGTTATTTTTTGGCAATCTAGCCGGACATTGCTTTTCTGTTTTGCCTTTAATGGCTATAAAAATTATTGAACTCACTTAAGTCAATGAAACCTGGCAGAAATATGTGTTATGGTCAAATACAACTTTTAAGGTCAAGAAAATTTCAAAACCTACACTTATACCAATGAGACTCTGAAATGCGATGTTCCCCCACCCCTTCACCCCTAATGTAAATTCTGTTTAGTGAATTAACTGCAATCCAAAAAGCAAATATTGGGTTGACAGAGAATTAAAAAATAAGAAAAAAAAAAATGAAATATATATTATTTTACATAAAAATTTCATCGGCTTTTAATGGGTTAAGTTTTTAAAAAAATTAGAATTCCCTTGAAGATCTTTTCAAAAGCTTTTAAATGATATTAATATCGTAAAAACATATGGTGGACCGCAATCATACTTTTTTATGAAAAGTTAGGGCTCCATAACTATGAAAATATGGGCGAACGCCAATTTTTTCCACTTGCTGGAAAATTGTTGATATTACGTCTTTCAATTGGCGTATTGGATTTTATTTTTCTCTAGCTACTGCCTTGGTAAAGTGGATTTCAACACTAACACGGATGGACAGACAGACATCGTTCTTTGCTATGCATAAGAACTCAGAAAATATAAACTTTATGTGGTCAGAAGGGGATATTGTAGAAATTACAAACGGAATTACGAACTTAGATGTACTCTTTCTCCGCATTTTTTAAAGTATTAAAAGACATAGAAAACACACGTCATAATATAATTATAATTAATTTTTTTATTTTTATGCGGTAGTATCCCTACAATCCCACTCCCCGAAACATCACATTAAAAATTTTTGTCCTTTCTTTTATTCTTTCTTGGTAATTTCAACGTTAAGGTATCTTCCCAAGCCTCAGCCGTTTTTTTCTAATAATAGACCAATAGGCAACAGTGCCTTATTCATAACAGTTACTCCAGGTATTAAAATCGTGTGCATTGTAGATATAATAGGATGCCCTTCATATGGAGTTGCGTAATGTTTTGCAGTGTCTAGGCAATAATTTGCAAACTCCTGCAAATGGATTTGTTGATCACAAGATATTACTTTAATAATAACTTTGATTTAGTAGATAAAAGCAATTCCAGTTTTTAAATAACAAATATCTGATTAAATTCGTGTCTGAAGATCTGATTCTCTTATACACTATATCAAGGTTGGGTAACCTGCGGCCCGCCAACATATTTAAAATTTATATGCAGTGACAGGCAACAAAACAAAACTTAGAAAAAAATTATATTCTCTTAACTTGTATTCGAACGAAGGTATAAAACAACAGCATAAAGCAGTCTCTAGCCAGCAAAAAATTTTTGATAAGGTAATCGAGTGTGGAATTAAGCATTTTTGGCAGAAGTACTTCCCAACTAGATTACCAACTTAATGATTTTAACAAGACATGAGACTTTTTTAATCAATTACTAAGAATCGATTACATTAATTATTTTAGGAAATAATGAGTACCAATAGTACGGTAGTCTCTTTTAACATAAAGAACTAATCCAATTTCTACTTTAACTTTTCGAAACTAATGTAATGGGCTTTGTAAGCGAGTAACGACATACGGCAATCACAAAAGTAAGTCATTATATGGGAAGTACTTTTTAAGGCAATGTATAATTTTTTGCTGGGAAATAGTTATGAAAAACAAAAATATATTAATCAGGCATGTCATAGAACTCAATTCCGATCAAAAGTGGTTTCAATTCCGCAAATTGGTTCTTTAGAAAACGAAAAACGAAATAATTTTTCGAAATGAAACCACTTTTGAATTTCAAAGTGGAATTTAGTTTCTTTAAAAATTTGTTATTTGCGGTTTTTTTAATTAACTTTAATTAAGTGTCCTTATTTATATTAGCTTTGTTATACACTTTGGTGTACACAATACTTCCACATTTAAATAAAAAGGTGAAGAGTAAGCATTTTTTAGAAATAAGCAAAATCGATCGGAATCTGAAGAAGGTAAAACAAAATCGATCGGAATTGTTAATACGGAATTCAAACCATTCCGATCGGAATTTGTGACATGCCTGAATATTTTATTTGCTTTGCATCAAGAATTTGAAGAAAGATAAATGGATTTCAGCAGTAAAGAATCCTATTTTGATGCATTTCAATTCCCGAAAATTTTAAGTTAGAATTAATTTATCTGTAAGAAAAAAAGATCTTAAAATAAAATTTATAGAATTATTAAAAATTGAATTCTACAGAATTTTAGATGCGCATATATTTAAGCAATTTATTAATAAGTACAATCGTGGCTTATTATAATTAATTATAATTAATTTTTAGTAATGTTATAGTGCAGTAATGAAAAGGATTATAAATATGTATATTATAAATATATATAAATAAAAATATAAAAATATATAAATAGAATAATTATATCAAAATGAATATCATGAAATATTTATATTTGAAGGAATCAAGCACGAATAAAGTAAATTAATTAGAATAATTATAAATATATGTATAAATATATATTATTATATTATCAGTAATATGTTATTTTTGTTCCACTTCTAAAATTTTTTCTCACCGTTTTCTAAAAACATAATTTTTATTTACCTACAAAACCAATGTTAATGGCCCGCTTAAGTTAGGTTGTTTTCAATTTTGGCCTGCATTACAAAAAATATTGCCCATCCCTGCAAAATATGATCGCATTGTAAACTTGATTTGGGAATATATTATCAACATATCTAAAAGGCTGTAAATTAACATTAAAAATTTAAATCATCAAAAATTACATTCAACAAGTACTGCCTTAATATTTACATGAAATGCTATTATGTACATAGATATTTCAAAAAATTGCATTGTAGTGTTCACAAATACATACGTTTATACACACGTATGTATAGTTATTAATTGAAAGGGGAATTATCTACAGTATAAAAAATACAAAAAATAAAGAAACAACCTGTCAAAGCTTTTAAGGAATAATTAGTTTTTATAAATGTCCATAATAACATACGAGTAAAAGCTCCAATACTCTTACGTTCAGTACATGTTGCGGATCAACTGTTCCGTTACCAAGGTTGTGTGTAAATAGGTTCTCTTTTGAGACTTGACGTTTCGTTGCGGACGAACCTTTTAAAATTAAAATTCTCTACGTTTTTATGTTAGTACTGTCTCTTTAATAAAATTGATGACAGTAAGTTAAAAAAAAATTAATTTATAACATATAACGTATTAGTATTATTTCGATTATTAATGTTGTTAACACATTTGTGTTAAACGTTATCTTATATATAGTTGAAGTCCTCTGACCGACTTAAACTAAATAAATTAACTAAGGTGAAACCAACAGCGCCAGTTTAAACGGCTACTCTACGATTTTATTTTATTGATATTTATTTAACAATAATCCTTTCCCACTTTACGAGGGCTGCTATATATATTTCTGGCCTGGCAACACTGAGTGCTGCCAAGTGCAATTTCACATTTCCATTGGAAAGTTTGTCATTTTTAAGCAAAATCGTACTCAAAACGTTTTGACGTTTTAATGCCGTGCGTGAACTCATAATGCAAGATCGACATGCGACATACCGAGAGATAGAGACATCTTTGGACATTTCTTCTACCAGCATACATTCGATACTGCATGAATACCTGGCCGTAAAAAAGGTTTGTTCTCGTTGGATCCCGCACAATTTGAAAGTCGCCCAAAAAAAGGCTAGTGTCGATTGGTGTAAAGATATGTTGCAAAAATGCGATTGCGGTGCTTCAAAAGACGGTTTATAAGATCGTCACAGGTGACGAATCATGAATCTATGCGTATGAGCCCGAAACGAAACTACAATCGACCGTGTGGGTCTTCAAAGACGAGCAAAATCCAACGAAAGTTGTTCGTGGAAGAAGCACTTCGAAGCAAATGGTCGCCTGTTTCTTCAGCAAAACTGGTCATGTGGCGACTGTTCCGCTTGAGCAACGTAGGACGGTCACTTCTGAGTGGTACACTACAATTTGTTTGCCTGAAGTCATCAGAGAAATTCGAAAAAACAACAAGAGAAGACGAATCATTGTTCACCATGACAATGCGAGCTCTCACACATCGGCTCAAACCAGAGCGTTTTTGACCGGCCAAAAAGTCGAATTAATGGGTCATCCGCCGTACAGCCCTGACTTGGCACATAATGACTTCCTCTTGTTTCCGCACATCAAGAAAAAAATGCGTGGTCAACGATTTTCGTCGCCAGAAGAAGCTGTTGAAGTGTTCAAAACCCATGTTTTAGAGGTGTCTCAATCGGAGTGGAAAAAGTGCTTCGACAACTGGTTTGAGCGCATGCTGGAGAATACTTTGAAAAACAATAAAACCATTTTTGGTTATAAATATTCGAATTTTCACTATTAGGCCAGAAATATATAGAGCAGCCCTCGTATCTAAATTTATTTCATAAAAATATTAACTTATAATTTCATACAAAGATTAACTTATATTTATTCAACAACCGTTTGACTTGAGCGCACAACCAAGACTGCACCTAATTTTCAGCTAGTAAAGTTTTCGATCACGTTTTATCGACATGTGTAAACAACCAGATACTGATTCTGCAAAAAAGTGTTCTTATGCTACCAACACCTTTGGTATTTGCCTGTAAAACAGATGGCGTGAGATTGATGTAAAATTCTTTTTATGCTGACTCGGCCAAATTCTGCCGGCGGCGTTTAACCTTTGATAACTCCTCCCTCCTTAAAAATCTGCGTTCCGCATATCTGATGGTCTGCAGCAGGTGTTGAAGTCTTGTTAGTTGATACCATATCCACCCGATACAGATCGCCATGAATGCAACTGTTGTCTTGCCAATTCCAAAAGAACTATCAAATGTTATCTCTACTCTCTTAAGATGATTAATGTTACGAAGGCTTATTTCATGGACGTACTTAATGTCTAATAACAAATCGTCGTGGGTTATGTTTGCCAGTACTGACGGCAAGATTTGTGTAGGTATGATTTCTGATCACCTCATATTCGTTAAGAGTTGAAGAAGGTACGTTCCATTTAGAAGCTTAATTTCGCCATTAAGTTTTTTTAAGCCTCAAGATTTGTGATGTTATTTAGTTTGTATGTGCATCCTGCTTAACCTCCTTTTAGGATTCTGGAAAGACAATCGTCTTTTGCTAATCTAGTCACAGATGATCTCTGGCAGACGGTGAACTTTTTTATGGATAGGCCACCTTGAAGAATCCTAAATTGACTCATACGAGGAGCAAGTTGAATGCATCCATTATTAACTAAGTTATTGACAGGATGTATAATAGAATGGTGTACCATACTCTACTTCTTCTATAACATTGCCGTAAGAAATTGTCCCTACTTCGTCGATCTGTTGATTTCAACTTGATTCAATATTTTTATGCAAACATATAATGCCTCTTTATCCGGTTAAATATAAAACGCTTACAATAAGTTCGCACTTAAGACTTTAATAATTTCATGGTTAATCGTTTTAATAGCTTTATGTACTGATAATCGTTTGTGATTAAAGTTTAACTAAAATTTGTCTATAAAACTTTTAAAAATACTACGGTGTAAAATTACTGGTAACTGAATTAATAATACTGGCATGAAATAATTAAGGTCTATAGTCCGAACTCTTCAAAATCAAAAAAATCATAAAAATCAAAACGGTAGTTTAGTATCAAAATCAAGAGATATTTCTAAAAAAAATATTGACTCATACATACCTGAATGATTTTTAAATATCTTTATTACACGACATTTCTTGGAGTTATTTATTTTAAGATCTGCTTTTTCGATATTTTTAGAGAAAAATTACCTGTGATGGCTCTAGAAGAAAAAAAGTCACATTCATGTTATACAACTTAGAAAGGAAAGTAAAATATAGAATTATTATCTAACAATATTGTTTCACATAAGAAAATGTTTTGTGCTTTGCAACCAAAGATTTTTTTATCTGTGGTCAAGAAATACAATTGGTCAACAAATACAACGATCATTCTAAACTTTATTAAACATTATAACCTGCGTATATACAATACACGATAACTGAAAAAATCTTTAAATGTTATTTAGGTGGATGACAGTAAATTATGTAAATTACTAAATAGCTTATAATAATCTCATGTTGCTATGCGGAGCTGTAGACTAAAATTCCTTTAAAAACGAGCTAAAGTAAAAAATCCCAGCAATAAAAATACCAAGGTAAAAACTTTTAGTGAGAAAAAATAACCAATTTAATGACAGAACAAAACTACAATTCTTATATACCCTTCATTACATATGGGCATTTCCACAGAAATGTCAACCGCAACCAAAAAATTCAAAGTCCAAAAATTATGTTGTTTTAATATATTTTTATAGGAAATCTGTCAAATTTACCTAATGCAAAAAAAAATTATATTTATTCATAACATATTTTGAAATATTCAAACGAAAGGTCGAACAAGCCAAAAAGTTCCGTTTTGAACATTTCTATTGCTTGTTTTTTGATTAATGTTTCTACTAAGTGACATTATACTTGGACATTTGCTCTTTTAAGTTTTTTGTTTGTATATAAAGAATAAAAGAAAAGTCAAAAATGAACGATATGATTTGCCAATTACGGTAAAATTTTTCTTTCCTTTACCGTATATTTCGCGTGCGACATTGAAAAAGGGACATTTGTTATAAGGGTGCTGGAGGTACTTGTACAATAGGCATCAAATATTAGTACCAAATACATATTTTTATTGCAAATTAAATTAAAAAAAATTAGTGGAAAATAATCATCGCTTTGCTCTTGGTACTTGCTCCTGCTCTTGGTTTGACACGTGCGGCATCGTAAGTGTAAAATGTATACATATGTAAATTTGAAATAATTTTCTTTCTTAAATATCTTTATTCTTATAATATTTTTTTAAAAATTGCCCGCTATATTGGATCCGCTATTATAAATTTTTAAAAACTAACATCAGATTCGCAATCACCGATCCCAAAATATCCCCTGTAATATATTTTAAGCGAATTCGATCAATTTTTTTTTAAATTGTCCGCCATATTGGATCCGCATTTTAAAATTTGAAAAGCTGACATCAGATTCGTAACTGAGACCCTAAAACCCTTGTGGTACCAAGTTTTATTTAAGCTTATTGAATCCATATGAAGTAAATATTATTGTCGCACTAAAGTTTAAAGGATGATGAAACAAAATTACAAGACTATAAATTAAAAAACCAGGACACATATTGAACATATTAAAAATCATTTATAATCATCTTATGCATGTCAAATTAAACAAGAAGTAAAAAATAACAAGAAAAAGTTTGATGGAACAAAATGTCGCATGCGATATGTAACGTGCGAAAGCAATTAAAATTTAACAAAAAATAAACTACTCGTACTTAATATTTTTGAATCAAATAAAACCTATTATTCACATTAAACAATGGATCAAATTTTAAAATAAGTCGTATTCAAATATTCCATCAAGTTTCACTGAAATAAGTGTTTAAACTGTTCGCCTTTAAAGCAAATCCTGTTTTTGTCGCATGCGAATGCCCTTACCGCCAATTATAGTGCCAATCAAGAGCTATAAATAATAGTTTGGCATATTGTTTTTTTGACTTTCAGTGCGTACGAATTTCGCTTTCGACATTGGAGAAATGCCCATATGTAAATCTAGTTTAGTGAAATATTTCCAATACAAATGTTTATGTCAAGACATAATATGATTGCTTCGTTCCTTGGTAGACGCTGTGTAAGAGTTGTTCAAGTAGTGCCAAGTTGCACATGCGCCGTCTGCACGATTTATGGTGAGGACGGCGGTTGGTTTTTGATCGACGCTGGTTAATGTTCGTGTGGGTTGAAAAAAAGAAAAAAACGTTTTGGCGCAACAGCAATTTTTTCTTCCGTACTGGCAAAGTAATAAGCAAGAGACCGTGAAACCAAATACAGCCAGAGCCACATAGTAAAAAAGGAGAATATTTTAAGAATTAATAGAGTGTCAAAGAAACGGAGAGACAAGATTAACGTGCTGGCATCTACAATCAAAGGAACTCCTATTTGTCTTCCACAGCCGCTAATACCAAATCGCCGAAAACACACCATCAATGTTAGTAGTGAAAGGGCGAAGTGGTGTCGAAAATTAAATTAATAAAAATAATAAAACTAATAATAAAGCTCCAAGTGTTCTTATTTGCTGTGGAAATCAAGGTGGTGAGAATAAACATTTTGGTCCTTCGCCGGGAAAATTGATTTTAATTTGGGGAAGCAGCTGAGAGAGGTACGTAAATTTGTATTTTTTGTTCGAGTGAATAAAATGTGGAAAACGTGTCTCAAAGTAAACGATTGATATTTGAGCTGTTATACTTAAAACTATAAATATATTTTAGTGGTTCTTTGCATTATTTATAAATATTAAATTTGAAAAGGGTTAAGAAAACGTGCCTTCAAGTTCTTAAACGCCATTTTGCTCAAGTTATCTTGGATAAAAGAAAAATCGTGTCTTGCAAGTTGGTCGCCATATTAAGTGGTCCGTTAGACTTTGTTAGTGTAGTCGCTTACCGCCAAATTTGTTGTTCTAGAAGACATCTTTTTTTCGTACAGCCATTTCTATTTTTGGTGTGTTTATCGGGGTGAACATTAACATCAGTTTTTTTTGTTGTTTTAATTTGTGTTGCTCATAGGGATATATTGAATTATGGCAACGTTGGACAAATTAAGTGAAGCTGCCGATGAGAAGAGGATTTTTCAATTTATACTGCGGAGGCTATAGACTTTGAAAAGGAAGAATTAGGTAATTTGTGGAGAAATTTTAAGAGCCTATACGATGCCTGTGCTAAGGAACCAATGGAGAAGAAAAAAGAAGCAGCAGCAATCTATGCTAAATATAATCAAGTGCACAAAACTCAGGTGAAATGCATTAATATTTTGGCGAGAGCTAAACGTAGGTTGCCCAAGGATGATGTTGATGCATCAAAGACAGTGGTTCCCAAACAGAATTATTCTGTCCCAGTTCAGGCATGTGAAGTAGAAGTTTTTAGCGGTGATTATGCGTCTTGGCCCACATTTAGGGATATATTTACTACAATTTACATAAATAATGATCGTTTGGGCCCAGTTGAAAAATTATGTTTCTTGTTTCAAAAAACTAGCGGGGATGCTCGGGAGGTTAATAGAAATATAACGGTGACGGCTGATAATTTTGAGATAGCTTGGGAAAATTTAAGAGCTACATATGAAAATAAGCGGGTGTTATTTAATAATCAAATGCATTTGTTATATAACTTGGCCCCATGTCAGGAAGAATCTCCCGTTGAAATAAAAAGGCTCCAGAGGGAGATAAATAATTGCATTTCGACTTTAAGGTTATACAAAATTGATATTGATGCGTGGGACCCATTATTTGTATTTCATTGTTCTATAAGGCTGCCTGAACAAACGTTGAATTTATGGGAGCAGTCAGTAAAGAACAAAATAGAAGTTCCCAAATGGAATGAAATGAATGAATTTTTAACTGACAGATTTCGCGCTCTTGAGAGTGTGTTAAATATTCGGGCTAGTGGTTCTCAAACTAGTTTTCATTTCAATAATCAATCTCAGAGTAAAAATAAACAGTTCAAGGCACATCATACTAAAGTTAATACAGTTCAGTGCAAATTATGTAAAGAGGCCCATGAAATAAGCTGTTGTACAAGATTTTTGGCAATGGACTACAAGAATCGAATTTCAACTTTGAGAAAATTTAGTTACTGTTTTAATTGTCTTAAAATAGGGCATATGTTTGGTGATTGCCCAAGCAGTAACGGTTGCTCAAAGTGCAAAAGAAAGCATCATAACCTTTTGCACAGAGATTTTATTAAAAAGTCTTCTCAAATACATCAGGCAGATAGTGGCGCTCAAATTAATAAACAGTATTTTTCCACTTTGAACGATAAAGGCCCTTCTACGTCGAAGGCGTCAACTTGTGTTTCGTCTAATGTGGTCCAGAATCATCATCATTCAGTTTCGAAACATGTTTTATTGGCTACAGCATGGGTTAACGTTGAAAGCTACGGTAACTTTTTTAAAATACGAGCATTAATTGACCCTTGTTCAGATGAGAGTTT
This sequence comes from Gymnosoma rotundatum, assembly GCA_916610165.2. Taxonomy (NCBI): domain Eukaryota; kingdom Metazoa; phylum Arthropoda; class Insecta; order Diptera; family Tachinidae; genus Gymnosoma; species Gymnosoma rotundatum. The sequence continues at coordinate 67,965,798 of OU744338.1, read as the reverse complement.
TATATCTGAGAAAATTTGTAAATTACTAAAGTTGTCCACTGCACCTGTGTCAGCTGAAATAGCAGGTTTAGGTGGGGAAGTTGTTAGTAGAGCGAATAAAATAGCCAAATTTTCTGTATACTCATTAAAAAACCCCAATTTGTCGATAAGAGTTTCTGCTTTAGTGGTTCCTCAAGTAACTGGAAGTGTTCCAACTCATTCTTTTACCTCTAATGAACATGCATTGTTACCAAATCTTGATTATGCTGATCCTGCGTTTTATAAAAGTGGTACTATTGATGTGTTATTAGGAGGGGACGTTTATCCTTTGATTCTACGGCAAGGGGTACAGCGCGGTATTTGCGGTTCGTTAGTGGCCCAAGAAACCATATTTGGTTGGATTGTGACTGGTCCCACAAATCACATTCGTACCATAAGGCAGACTTACTTCACCAAAGTTTCTATTGATGAGCAGCTGACAAAATTTTGGCAACTTGAAGAAGTTTCTCCAAACGCAGTTTTATCGGAAGATGATAAATTATGCGAGGAAATATATAGGTCCACTACTGTGAGAACAGCTGAGGGGAGATATGTCGTTAACCTGCCTTTCAAAAATGCATTCTCATCACTGGCTCCTAATAGACACATAGCTCTAAGTCAGTTTATGAGAAGTGAACATGCTTTGTTGCGTAAACCACAGCACAAAGCCTTATATGATGAGGTGATTAAAGAATACTTAACTTTGGCACATATGGAAAGAATTGAGAATCCAGTAGCTGGCCCAAGTTATTATTTACCTCATCATGGCGTTTTTAAGCCAGATAGTACTACAACAAAACTAAGAGTAGTATTTAATGCTTCGAGTATAACACCTAGTGGCAAAAGTCTTAATGATATTTTACATGTTGGACCTGTTCTTCAAAAAGATTTAGTGGTTCTAATATTGAAATGGAGGTTTTTTAAATTTGTCTTTAATGCAGATATTTCAAAAATGTATAGGCAAATTTTAATAAATGCTGAACATGCTCGTTTTCAACATATTGTGTATCGTAGCTCTCCAAATGAAGAGCTACAAGATTATAAATTAAAAACTGTCACCTTTGGTGTAAACTGCGCTCCATATTTGGCCCTAAGAACGCTGTTGCGGTTGGCAGATGATGAAGAACACAATTATCCAGTAGGTGCAACGATTTTGCGGGAAAACATGTATGTCGATGATGCATTAGTAGGCGCTCATACTTTGCAGGAAATTTTAGTGGCCCGAAATCAGTTGATATCTATTTTAAAAGCAGCGGGATTTGATCTAAGAAAATGGACCTCTAACATAAGGGAAGTTTTAAGTGGGTTGCCCACTGAACATTTATTAAATGAAGATTTCTTGCAAATTGATGATAAAAGTAATGCAAAGACTCTAGGCGTTCGTTGGAATGCTTCAGCAGATTACTTTTACTTCACAATAGAGATAATTCCGCTCAAGTCTTCATATACGAAAAGAGAAGTACTTTCTGTAATTGCTAGGCTCTTTGATCCTGCTGGCTGGCTTGCTCCCGTTATTATAACCGCTAAGATACTGATGCAGCAAATGTGGCTTGACAAGATCGGCTGGGATGATGACATCAAACAGGCTAGTCTTAAAAGTTGGCGGTCTTTTGTTAGTCAATATAGAGACATAATCGAAATAAAAATTCCACGTTGGATTCAGTATACAAGTAGTTCTTATATGGAATTTCATGGATTTTGCGACTCGTCAGAATTGGCTTATGCAGCAGCTTTGTATGCTAGAGTTAAAGTTGGGAGTAAAATAATTACAAGTCTGTTGATAGCGAAGTCAAAAGTGGCTCCAGTAAGAAAACCGTCTATCCCTCGTTTAGAGTTATGTGGTGCTGTATTGTTGGCGAAGTTAATCAGTAGCTTATTGGCTCAGTTCTCTTTTTCCAGTTATTCGGTGTATATGTGGTCTGACTCAACAATAGTTCTTGCGTGGCTAAAAAAACCTCCATGTAGCTGGAAAACTTTTGTGGCCAATCGTGTGGCTACTATTTTAGAAAAAGTTGGCAATAAAAATTGGTACCATGTTTTGTCGGAAGACAATCCTGCAGATCTAGCAACCCGGGGGCTGACCCCTACGGAGTTAAAGAACTGCAAACTTTGGTGGGATGGTCCAGAATGGCTCAGGTTAGAAAAATGCTTGTGGCCGGTTTTACCCTCAGAATTTGAGACGACAGAAGAAATGAAAAATGTTCAGGTTCACGTTGCTAGATCTGAGGCGAACGAAGACATTCTAGACCGATTTTCTAGCCTTCCAAGAGCTTTACATGTCATTGCTTACATTTTTCGCTTTTTTAACTCTATCGCTGGCTCAAATAAACCCCGATTTGTAGCTCTGCAGAGGAATTACTTTTTGTAAGAAACCGCCTTTTTCAGCTCTCCCAGCAGATACATTTCTCTAAAGAGTATGCATGTCTACTTAATCAGAAGACAATTGAACCAAATAGCCCGCTGATGACCCTTACACCCTTTCTTGATGATAATAAAATTATGCGTGCTAATAGTCGTCTCAGCTTATCGCCAAGTTTGTCTTATAACGAACGTTACCCTATAATTCTGGCTTATCGTAGCAGGTTATCTCGTCTGTATGTTGATTTCGTTCATAAAATGGTCCATCATGGTGGTCTAAGATTGGTACATAGCGTCATTCGTCATGAATGCTGGATAATAAAGGCGAAAATCTTAATAAAAACTTGTATAAACAATTGCAAAAAATGTGTTTTGCACCGCAACGCACGGCAGGGGCAAATTATGGCTGCCTTGCCCAAAGAGAGAACTACCTTGAGTCGTCCATTTGCTAATACAGGAGTTGATTTTGCTGGCCCATTTGAGATTAAGAGTTTTACTGGGCGGTACTGTAAAATAACGAAAGGTTACGTGTGTCTTTTTGTCTGTTTCGCGACAAAGGCTATCCACCTTGAAGCTGTTAGTGATCTGTCAACTCCGGCGTTTTTAGCTGCCTTCGCCCGGTTTATTGCTCGCCGTGGTTGTCCGAACTGCATTTATTCAGATAATGGCAGGAACTTTGTTGGCGCTGCTAAAGAAATCGACAAGAACTTCGAATATTATGTTAAAGCTCTCCGTGATACCGCTGTCGACAAATATGGGCACCAACGCTTAAATTGGCTCTTTATTCCGGCCGCCGCCCCTCACATGGGAGGGCTGTGGGAAGCGGGCGTGAAAAGCTTCAAGACGCATTTTAAAAAAATGGCTGGTCAGCTAAAACACACCTTTGAAGAATTTTCTACCCTCCTGGCTACTATCGAAGCATGTCTCAATTCACGTCCGTTAGGCCCTTTGTCAGAAAACATTGATGATTTGTCTGCGCTTACCCCTGGTCATTTTTTAATCGGCTCTGCGTTGCTTGCACCAGCTGAGCCTGAGGAACTCAGCCCTGCGGTGAGCATTATGAATCGATGGCGCAAGATCAAGGCTATGCAACAAGAAATATGTCGTCGTTGGAAGGACGAGTATCTCAAAGAACTGCATAAACGCAACAAATGGAAATCTCTGCAGAGAAACCTAAAGGAAAATGACTTAGTTGCTCTTAGAAATGAACCTCTTTGTCCTACAGAATGGCGCTTAGGTCGTATTGTAAAAATATATCCTGGTAGAGATAATCGGGTGCGAGTAGTCGACATCAAGACGCAAGCTGGCGTCATTACAAGGCCAATTCACAAGTTAGTCCTCTTACCTATTACGTCTGAATCATAAAGTGCAATCTCTTTGAAACACGTATTCAACGCTTGTAGTCCGCTGGTTTTTTTTTTCCTTCTGTGTTCTAATTAAGCCTCTCTTTCAGCAAATCATGGCAGAGTCGTGGTTCAATACCAATTATGGTTGCCCCATCTGTAACCGTTTGCACGCAATTCGCCAGTGCACACGTTTCTTGACGATGAGGGTGGAGCTCAAGAGACGAACGGTATTTGAACACGGCCTATGCAAAAGTTGCCTAGCTCAATCTCACGAGCTTGACGAATGTCGCAGTCTGGACCGATGCAAGAGATGCCAAAAACGCCACAACACCCTGTTACACCCAGTCGATAACGGAAATGAATGGTTCCCGATGACCATTGAATCAAAACTATATCCCCATCAGGGCTCAGCTCGTTGCAGTCCGATCCGGTTACGGGTTAACCCGAACGCAGCCAGAACGTCTATTCATGAACCCTTCGCTAGGAAAGTTGGCTGCAGTATATGGCAGGGCCGGACGTGGGTGACTCTCGGGCATCGACTGTTTGAGCACCGAAAGATTGCGGTGCAGTGCGCAGTCGAAACCTTCACGTTTCGTCGCAGCCCGTCACATGATCTATGCGATGAGTGGGTGCGCTATGCCAAAAAGGGAGTGGTGTTGGCTGACCCAAAATGGTGTGAGGCGGTTGACGTTGATATGGTGCTGGGAGCTGACGTGGTCCCTCGCATTTTAGAAGGTCCCGCCGAGGGTAGACCGGGAAAGATTTACGCCCAGAAGACTCTATTTGGAGAAGCGTTTTTTGGCGAAGGTATTAGGCGAGACGGTTGAATGTTTAAGAAGTTTTGTGGCCCACAGTAAAAAGAATTGAATTTTTTTTTTAATTATCTTTGTTGCTCTTCGAAATATGTATATATGAATATAACTTTATTTTTTATTCTCCCTTTCTTTATAATAATAATATGGATTATTAATTATTTAATATTGGCTTTATTATAATATCTGATAGATGCGTAGTTATGTACATGATTTGTTGCATTTGATGATTTGTGTTGTGCTGATAGCTCAAGGTGGGCGGTATGTTTATGTCAAGACATAATATGATTGCTTCGTTCCTTGGTAGACGCTGTGTAAGAGTTGTTCAAGTAGTGCCAAGTTGCACATGCGCCGTCTGCACGATTTATGGTGAGGACGGCGGTTGGTTTTTGATCGACGCTGGTTAATGTTCGTGTGGGTTGAAAAAAAGAAAAAAACGTTTTGGCGCAACAGCAATTTTTTCTTCCGTACTGGCAAAGTAATAAGCAAGAGACCGTGAAACCAAATACAGCCAGAGCCACATAGTAAAAAAGGAGAATATTTTAAGAATTAATAGAGTGTCAAAGAAACGGAGAGACAAGATTAACGTGCTGGCATCTACAATCAAAGGAACTCCTATTTGTCTTCCACAGCCGCTAATACCAAATCGCCGAAAACACACCATCAATGTTAGTAGTGAAAGGGCGAAGTGGTGTCGAAAATTAAATTAATAAAAATAATAAAACTAATAATAAAGCTCCAAGTGTTCTTATTTGCTGTGGAAATCAAGGTGGTGAGAATAAACAACAAAAATATAAAAACTTTGAAAATAAGAAAAAAAAAAAAAATAAATAAAATCACGTACCCTATCGCCCTATATATGTATTTGTTTTTCTGATTGGAGTCACTTTAGTAAACTAAATTTGTTCCAGATATAGAAAAATTGGGTCAGGCGTATTTTTTTTTGGTATATAATTTTTTTTGAAAATGTCATAAAAAGTTTATTTTTAACTCAAAAGTTTGGCGGCAATCAGGGCGCTTGCTGGTGCATACAGTACATCTAAGCTAGTCCTGAGTTGTTGCTCATTACTAAACACTCTATCGGAGCGATCATAGGTTGACCTGTTTTGGGTCCCTGGTCACAGAGATATCCAGGGTAACTGTAAGGCCGATGATCTTGCCAAACGGGGCACATTGCTTCCAAACGTCTCCTCGGTACCAGGCGTTGGAATTCCTTTGGCTACGGTGAAAATAGCCATAAAGAACCACTACCTCAATTTGGCTCGCAAATTATGGGTAGAGGAAAGATCCTGTTGTGTCTCCAGACAACTGTGGACTACACTGGACCACAAGCGGACCAGGGAGCTGCTCGGACTGGACAGAAAATCCATAAGTGTTACGGGCTCGGTACTTACTGGTCACTGTCTAATCGGCAGGCATGCTGAAAGACTCGGTCTGCCCTTTAATGATTTCTGTCACAGCTGTGGCTCGGAGGATTAGGAAGAGACCGTACTGCACCTCCTGTGCCACTTCCCATCCCTGGCTCGAAGAAGACTAGGAATTCTGGGCTCTCCTTTCTTTGGAACTCTTACGGAGCTATCATCTATCTCTATAAGGGACACAGCTAAGTTTATCCGGGAATCTTCATGATTCTCGGCTGGGTAAGGGGAGTCGCGCCGCCTTCCTTGTGGTATCACAAAGGGCCATTCGATTGTGCTCAAGTGAGCCTCGTCGCGAGAGGCTGCCACTCCTAACTAACTAACTAACTAACTCAAATTTTCAGAATTTCTAATTTATTAGGCTTGAAAAATATCTATAAAAAATGTGCATAAATGTGTAGATTATCTCTTTCAGTGTGGGATAATTTTTTTTAAGACCCACCTTAACTTAGTATTTCAGGAAACTTCTGACAAACATTTTAAATACACTAAAAATTTTTGTCCAAACAATAAAGCAAGGACAAAAATCAAAGTTTAAGCAAAAACAACAATAATCAGCAGTAATTATATTTTTAGTTTATTTAAAATGTTTGTCAGAAGTTTCCTAAAGAGTTAAGTAAGCGGTAACGAAAAGGCCGTCGAGACATGCTTTGACCCTCAATAATCAATATCGGTAATTTAAATAATTAATCGGGATAATAGAAAATAGCATGAAAAAATATTTCTTTTTGAAAATTAATAAATCTTTTAATTTTGAACATAATTTTTTAAAAGTATTAACGTAATGCTAAAAATGCACAAACTTTTTTTGTATTAAAGAATTTAAAATTTTGAAACTATTTGCATTTAAATCTTTATTTTGCGCTTTCTGAAAAACTTATAACTTAAGTTGTTAAAATTTTTTTAATAGCCCATGAGGCTGTAGTTGCTGCGGTTTAAAATGCCATTAAAAATGTAATTATGTTTACAAACAGTTTTTTATACTAAGTACATTTTATCTTACATTATTTACAGTCAGTTTTCTACGTACAGCCCAGCACAGAGTTCATACCAACAGTAATCATTTTTTATATAATTTTTTCTAAAGTGACATTTTTGCTTATTACCATCGACTGAATAGTTTTGTAAAATGTGTGAATGCTAAAGACTGAAATTTAAGATCTCACAATTTTTCTTTTTATTTTTATAACGGGTTTTTCAAAAGGATTTTTTTTCAACAATTCGCTAAAGAAATTGCAACAATTGCTTCATCATATCTGTTGCCCTTTTAAAAATATTGTTGATGTAGCATTAACCTCAATTTGCTATTTCTTCGAAAAACAAGTTTACGAGAATTGTTTCATGAGTAGGTAAAACTGTCGTATTCGTATTAAAAAAAAAACAAAATCATTAAAAATTGGTTTGGACCTTACTTTGTTAAAAGTGAGGCTGTAACTGCTGCACCTGTGAACGGCAACCATTGCAGAAGCATTAAAATTGAATTTTTCTGTGTGACCATAACTGCACGGTAGGCTTGTGCCGCATAGTACTTATTAATCACGTAATATCTCTGCATCTTTCATAATAAGAAGATTGTACACAATTGGTTGTTCTCTACCTGTCGGATATATTGATAAAGGATGTTGATAAAGGATGGGCTTAAATATATAGAATGACATCTTACATTATATCAGTTATGGAATGTGACTTTCAGATTTGTGTTAATATAAGAATATTACTTGTTTTATGCAAAATAATTAAAACTGATTGCCCACCATATTTAGGAAGAAGAAGATTTAAATTTAGTAACGCTTTAAGAATGTATGCCTTGTTTCCATCACGGCAATATTACTGATGAAAAGATTTTTATTTGTAAAATCAATAGGTATTAAAGTACCGTATTCGCACCAGATGATGGTACTTCAGAATAACAGACTCTCTCTTTTTTAAGATGTGTCTTTCACACTACTAAAAGACTCATAAGCTATTCCCGGTGCGATTCGCCACCCTAGTAGAATTAAAAGCACCCCAGAATTTTAACAGTTTTCCTATTATAGTTCTTTAGGTATACATTATACATTTTTCATTTTTCCAATCTATCCAGTTTTTCGATACTAACTAAGAGAGTTCTTTAAAAAAATTTTCAAGGTGCTACCTGTTAAAGTTACCAAGTAATACGATGATAAATATTTACCAAGTAACAAGATGATAAATATATACCTTATATGATAGGTACTACGCCTACGTAAAATATAAAAATTAAATAAAGTAAAATAAAATAAATAAATAAGTAATTACCGTATTTTACCAACCGCATATCTGGTAACAAACTGTGCAAATTCCAGAAGTATTGGTGTTCAAAAGTTCCTATAAGTTCAAAGCTCTTTTAGTTCAAGTGTTCTTTCAACGTTTTGTTCAAATCTAAAAAAAAATAAAATTCTATTACTCCAGGTCTGGCAACACTCTAGCTGACTGTCAATAGCTGTCAGCGAATTCTGTTCTTTTGTTATATATTTAACTTAAACTAATTTATCTCCTAACATATTGTTTTGTTTGGTTAGTTCATCTTGTCTAGTAATCTAAGTTTGACCTAGTTCATTGGGATCAATCAAAACATTCATTCAGTTGAACAATTTTCTTCACGAACTAGATGAATCTAATGAGCAACATCGCTTTTGACGAAACATGGTTATATGAGTTCAGCGCCGAAGGGCACGCCGCTTATAAAACAATCTTATATTGCTGCAACAAATTCCATACAATAGGTTAACAACAACTCGGTTAAAAAAGGTGTGGACTAATATTAAATGTATTTATGTGCTGTTATTAAGAAACCCTTTACTTTATAGACCATTAAAAAAATGATTTCATATTTTATGGAAAATAAAATTTATAAATTCATAAAACTGCTTCAAATTGCGAAAACTTACATTTTAGTACTTTAAAATAATATTTTCACTCAGAAAACATTTTTGTTTATTTAAATTTCAAAAATGGAAAATTATTAAAGAACAGAACTGAAGATACGCAACAGCTAAAGTTCTTTATTTATTTGTTGGTTTATTTGTTGTTGGTATGACTCACAAACAAAAAAATATATAAGTGCAAAAATTACACTTAATTATATGAAAAGTTGTTACTTTTTTATTACCGTGGCTTTAGAAATGAAACCAATTAGTAAACAAGTAAGAGGGCTATATTCGGCTATACCCTTCAACATCTATGTAAACCTAGATTAGTGAAGTAACTCCAATTAAAAAAGCAAATATTGGGGTGACAGAGAATTAAAAAATAAAAAAAAATTTGGTACTGTGTATATATTATTTTAGACAAAAATGCCATCGGCTCTTAATGGGTTAGGCATTTTTAGAAAATTTTAGTATTTCCTAAAAGATCTCTTCAACATCTTTAAAATTATACTCATATTGAAATTTTAAAAAATTTTAAAATCTCAGAGCCCCATACCTCGGAAAATATAGGTTAGCACCAATTTTTTCACTGGATGTTTTCTTATTATTTTTTTATTCTCTATCGCCACATACATTTATATTTTTGATTTGGGTAACTTTATTGTTTCAAATGAGGCTGCTGTTGTCAAGGTGGTAAGCACGCTGACTACAAACCTGATGGCCCGGGTTTAACCCTTGCGGCAATTAAAAAATAAAAAATGTTTTTTTCTGTTTAATGGTATAAATACTTATCCAGAATTAACATTACATATGCAGCCTCCTTCGTCGTTACTTCTTTATAGCATATTCGCCGGCGAAGTAAAATAACTAATGTCTATCTTTTTCCTTTCACCACCTGTCTTATCTCACATCTATTCCTTTCCTAAAGAATGTATCACGATTACGAAAATAACTAAAAAGACTACGTCTGAAGTGCTACTTCTCATTTCTTAAAACAAAATGACATGAACGAGTTAGAGGTAGGCGTGGTGTTTTGCATCATATAATTAATATTTGTTACTTTTTGTTCCAAATAACATAAAAAATTAGAGGTAGGCGTGGTGTTTTGTCTGCTGCGTCGAAGGACATAGACCGAATATGCTGATTTCCAATAGCACCTCTTTCGACACTATATCTGATCGATTGGCACATTTATTTTTTCTGTTTGCCGCGGCAAACTTGACTTCAGCACTAACAGGGACGGACAGACGGACAACGCTCAATCGACTTTCCTATTCATAAGAAGTACGAATATATATATATATATACTTTATGGTATCGGAAATGGATATTACAGAAATTACACACGGAATGACAAACTTATGTACATATACCCTTTTTCTACTTTTTGTTATGAAGGGTATAGAAAAGAAAGAAGTTGATTTTGCTTGTCCTCAAATGCAAGGTTTGAGCTGTAAAAGGTAAGATAGTTATTTTATTTATTTAAATTTAAATGACATTTACACTTTTGTATAGAAAAGAATTAAGAAAATTTCATTTTAACTATTTGTAAATAAAAATGCACAAACATTACAAAGAAAAACAAAAAAGTATAAATTTTCATTTCCTTTATTTATTTTGTAACGGAAATTAAAAGACTTGTTGCAACAATATTTAATAGGTACAAAACAAAAAACACAAGAAAAAATTAATTATCGTAAAGGGGAAAAAATAAAAATTTTTTGTTATTATCACTTACAATCGCCAGTGGCCATTTAAAAATCTAATTAACACATAATTCCGTTTTATAACGAATATTCCTGCAGTAAGTAATAACTAAATTTAATTAACATTCTTGATAACGAAGTATGGCCGTAGGTGACGAAGTGATATAAAAGCTTTTCAAAATTTAAAGTTACAATTGCAAGTAAAACTAATGCAATGCTATTAAAATGTTTTCGTTGACTAGAAAATGGCATATAAAAAGTAATCTATTACTACAATAGCTAATATGTACATAATATTATTATTACAACGATAATATGCATTCTAAAAAACAATATTTAACAAACTAGGAAACAAAAGTAATGAAAAACATATTCTAAGATACAAGATAATAATTTATTAAATAAAATATTAGAAAACTGTAAAAAACAACTTATTCTTTTTTTTGTTTGGAAATTACAATATTTCGCTTCATTAACAAATTTATAATTTCAATTTAGAAATTAAAGGATGTTCCCTTAGTCTCGAACTGGGCTGGAAATAATAAACTTCATTTTAATCCTTTGAAAACAAAAGCTATATCCTTTGGATCTGGATACTTCAATCACACTTCAGTTCGAATTACATTTGAGGGAGTTCATGTGCCATTCGTAGATACCATAAATTGTTTGGGTTTAATTCTTGACAGTAAATTAACGTTCGAAGACCACATCACCAATGTTGCTATGAAAATAAACAGCAAGCTAAGATCTTATATTCTTTTAATTACTTCTTACCGAGAAAAATTAAATCTCAACTAGCATATTCACTCCTTATGACTCACATTATTTACAGCTTAGAAATCTACAGTGGTTGCTTATCAACCAACCTTCGCCGAGTAAGGCTAACTGTTAATCGCGTTATAAGGTACATCTATAACTTATGAATTTTCGATCACGTCTCTGAATTTGTCAAGACATTTTTGGGAAACTCATTCAATGATTTTGTAAAAATAAGAATCTTATGTACTCTTTCCAACACTCTTAAACACAATACAAATCCATGCCTAAAATCGCTATTCCGTTCTACCAGAACTAGTCGTAATCCACAGCTTATTATACCACAAATTAATAATTCCATTTTTGAAAAGTCTTTCGTTGTAAGATCATGTAGACTTTACAACGACCTCCAAATTAGATTAAAAAGCTTTTAATTCTCTATTTATAGATTTAAACATTTGTTACAAAATGGATATGCATAATACATGTAATTAATTTAGTTGTTAAGTTATTAACTAAGTGCTTTTTTTTCACCTGGCGCATTTTTGTCAAACAAAGGATTATTTAAAAATCTTCACAATTGTTTTTTTGTACTTTTTTTTTTTACTATTTATTACTATTGTAAGTCTTTGTAATCATATATGGCCTATGGCTCGATTATAACAAATAAATGAAATGAAAATAAAATGAAATGAAAAAATTGACTTACTCGTATATGGGCCTATTTTTGAACCGTTACAGACCAATGCTTACAAATTGGGTACAATGTCGGTTGCTTCGGCCGTTATAGTAATAAATATTAATATTTAATTTTATAAATTATAGGGCGCCCCAATAGTTCATTTAATTTGATATATGTATGAACAGTTGCAGACAGACGCTTGAAATTTCAATGAACCTGTATTGCTAACTCGGCTATAATAACAAGAAAAAAATTGGATTCGATATAAGAGGGTGTCCCAGCTGAAACTTGCAAGGTACCTGTATTGCTAAGTCCGCTATAATAATAAGTTTATAATTTTAATTTAAAAACTAGAGAATTTATCTTTTGAATCGTTATATACAAACAACTTAACAGAATGTCCACAACTTTGTTTGGTAGAACAAAACGTAAAAATATTTTGAGTTAAAAATTAAACTGTTTTACAATAGTTAATGTTGTAATCTAATGTATATGGCCAAACTGTTCAACTGTTGTAGGCAGACGGTTGAAATTTACAAGAACCTGATTGCTAAGTCTGCTACAGCAGGTAGCTTATAATTTGAATTTGAAATTTAAGGGTGACCCTATAGATGCTCTAATTTGATGTATAATGCCAAACTGGTGAACAGTTTAACAAGTATAAAGTTTGGAGATGGAATATAGAGATGTGCCAATAGTTAATGTAATTTGATGTATGTGGCCATACTCGTGAACAATTATAGATCAACAGGTGAAATTTGCTTTGCAGTGGGTTTGATTTGCAAGAATTATTTAATAAGAACTTGTTTGAAACTGTTATAAACAATAAAATTTTTATATTTTACGTTACGAAAAGTAAATTATCAGAACTACAATTTGCAATAAATGCGATTCTATAACTAATATTATATACTGGAGATATTTTTCAATATTTGACAAGCTATTGTGTGAGAAGGTTAAACAAAATTGTTTTTGAAATGGCGATTATTTTGTAACCGGCGAATTTCATTTTTATCTCTTGGAATTTAATTAACTTGGCGAAGGTTTTGTTAAATTTTAATTTAGTTAGCTTTCCATTTTAATCATATTCAAGCTTTAGATTTAGTTATCCCAGTTCGAGTTTTATTGCGATATGTTCCTCTTAAAAACAGGCTCGATGTGTCAAATCACAAAATATTGTCCTGTGCTAAGCCTTAGATTCTAAAACAGTTTTAGAAATTTAAAAATTTTAATGTAAACATTTGCAACGAATTTCTAAAGTTCTTTGGAAAATTTTTTGTTTAAATTTAATTATTTTATTTTTAAGTTTTTATAATTATATTTTTACAACAAAAACTATAACTGCATGTTTAATTAAAAATTTTAACTTTTTATACTTCTTATTATACCAGACAAATTATTATACACTCTGTCTTATTCTCAAGTATTTCTTCTGTCTAATTCTCAAAGTCAAGTTACATCAATTATGGAAACATCCTTCTATTTCTAAAGTAAAACAGTAATTTTTTTTTTCTGTATACAGCGGTTCTAAAGTTTGGTACTGTCCATTAAATAACATCTACTATTGGGACACCCTTTAATTTCCATTTTTTTTAATTGCTGTTATAGCGAACTTAGCAATACAGTTTTTTTTTGTAAATTTTAACCGTCTGTCTGAAATGAACTATTGGAGCACCCTTTAATTTATAATTTTAAATGTAATATTTATACTTGTTATTATAACGGTCATAGTAATCAATACTTTGTACAATTTTCAAGCGTTTGTCCATAACGGTTCAACAGATAGGCCTCTATAGGTCAATTTACTTCCCCTATGGGGAGCTCCTTAAATCTTTAGATTTATTTTGTATTACTTTTTGCTTTTTTTCTAATTTTAAACTGATGTACGGCTCATAATACAGGTAAAAACTATGTATGTTGTATGGGGACATCTTTTATTTTTTGAAATTATAAATTGATTCTATAACAGGACCAAACTGAATCAATACCTTTTAAGTAAAAAAAAAAAATTTCAAAATCGTTTCAGAAATATCTGAGTTTTGCGGCATAAAAGCAACATTCTTCTTTTTTTTAAAGTTGCTTAAAAAAGTTTGTTAATTTTTAAATGGTTTTTGTTTACAAATAAGGATTCACTAAAGAATTAATGAAAAAATAAATAAATTAATGAACATTGTTAAATAGCAACTTTTAAAGTGTAAAATGCTTTAGTCTGATAATTTATTTAGTTAAACTTGAATAATGAAATTATAATTTTAAAAACACATACATATATACGAGGGCTGCTCTATATATTTCTGGCCTAATAGTGAAAATGCGAATATTTATAATCAAAAATGGTTTTATTGTTTTTCAAAGTATTCTCCAGCATGATTTATACACTTTTGCATGCGCTCAAACCAGTTGTCGAAGCACTTTTTCCACTCCGATTGAGACACCTCTAAAACATGGTTTTTGAACACTTCAACAGCTTCTTCTGGCGACGAAAATCGTTGACCACGCATTTTTTTCTTGATGTGCGGAAACAAGTAGAAGTCATTAGGTGTCAAGTCAGGGCTGTACGGCGGATGACCCATTAATTCGACGTGTTGGCCAGTCAAAAACGCTCTGGTTTGAGCCGATGTGTGAGAGCTCGCATTGTCATGGTGAAACACGATTCGTCTTCTCTTGTTGGTTTTTCGAATTTCTCCGATGACTTCAGGCAAACAAATTGTAGTTTACCACTCAGAAGTGACCGTCCTACGTTGCTCAAGCGGAACAGTCGCCACATGACCAGTTTTGCCGAAGAAACAGGCCACCATTTGCTTGGAAGTGCTTCTTCCACGAACAACTTTCGTTGGATTTGGCTCGTCTTTAAAGACCCACACGGTCGATTGTTGTTTCGTTTCGGGCTCATACGCATAGATCCATGATTCGTCACCTGTGTCGATCTTATAAACCGTCTTTTGAAGCACCGCAATCGTATTTTTGCAACATTTCTTTGCACCAATCCACACGAGCCTTTTTTTGAGCGACTTTAAAATTGTGCGGGATCCAATGAGAACAAACCTTTTTTACGGCCAGGTGTTCATGCAGTATCGAATGTATGCTGGTGGAAGAAATGTCGAAGGATGTCTCTATCTCTCGGTATGTCGCATGTCGATCTTGCATTATGAGTTCACGCACGGCATCAATGTTCTCTGGCACAACAGCCGTTTTTGGACGACCTTCACGGAATTCGTCTTTGAGCGAGCTTCGGCCACTATTAAATTCATTATACCAATTTTTCACAGTGCTATAGGATGGTGCTTCATCGCCATACAAAGATTTAAGTTCATCAATGCACTGTTGTCGTGATAATCCACGTCGAAAGTTGTGAAAAATTATGGCACAAAAATGTTCACGAGTTAATTCCATTTTTTTCTATATTAATTTTTTCAAGTCACTGTAAACAACACAAATAATGGTCGTACGTCAAAAAGTTTTGAGTACGATTATGCTTAAAAATGACAAACTTTCCAATGGAAATGTCAGATTGCACTTGGCAGCACTCAGTATTGCCAGGCCAGAAATATATATAGCACTCGTATAATAATATTAACTTTATTTTGTTAGCATAAAGGGACTAAAGGTATTTAATTTGTTTTCCCTTATGTGTAATGAACTTAAAAATTACTTTAGATAATGAATATCTAATAAAGATAAATATTTAACTTGAATATTGGCTCTTTCATGAAAAATGATATTTAAAACTAAAAAAATAATGATGGTTTGAAGTAGCAACAGAAAAATAATCAGGGGGATAAATTATAAGAAAATATTGACAATTATAGCGTTCAAAATACAATTTCACTTTTAAGAACGTCCTTTAAAATATCAAGTGAAGCTAATTGAATTTCATTTTCCGTATCATATTGACGAAACACAGAACACAAAATTTGCATTTTGCTTTCAGTGCGATAGCAACAACAGATTACAGGAGTAAAAAATGTAACAAAAATAAATACAAAGAAAACAATAATGAAAAACAACAAAAACACATCTTAAATTGTTTAGAAAATGATTTCGTTGTTGTCAAAGCATTTGTTGCGTGTCATTAAATTTTCATCAACGCCACAAATGAAAACAAAACAAAATGCCAAAGGGAGAAATTTCTGATTTAAAGCTCAAATGAATTACCTCAAACCAAATTAAATATTTTTTTTTATTAACGAAGGGATGTTTATTCTAAAATTGTCAAAGACGAGGTGAGTCTTGTGGTTGGTTCTTATACAGTGGGGTAGTGGTAATAACAAGCCAAAAGTCCTTAAACTTCCTTCCACTTTCCTTCGGTGTCATATTTAATATGTATTTATTTTTGTTGGTTAGATTAGATGTTAGATGTGCGTATCAAATATATTTAAAGGTTTGCAGTAATTTTTTCT
Organism: Gymnosoma rotundatum; assembly: GCA_916610165.2. Taxonomy (NCBI): domain Eukaryota; kingdom Metazoa; phylum Arthropoda; class Insecta; order Diptera; family Tachinidae; genus Gymnosoma; species Gymnosoma rotundatum. Next base: position 67,949,414 of record OU744338.1, on the reverse strand, counting down.
TGATGTTTTTATTTATTTATTTTTACTCTTTTTGTGAAAAACCTACTATTTGCGGTGTAACCAAGGCAAATGTACTTCTTGACAGATAAACCCCAATCCCTTGACATGATACTTCTTACTCAACTTCCAATGCTCATATTCAACAAATTTTGCTACATTTACAAAAAAAAATCTCTTATTGTTTCTAAGCACCATAAAAAAGGGGTTAAACACAAGAAACTTTGTTTCTTATATCACAATCACATGTGTGTTACCATGCCGTTTGTGTGTGTATGTGTATACGTTTATTTGTATGGAGATAATTGTAAAAGTGTATGTAATGTCCAAAAAGTTAAAAAAAAAACAACAATAATAAATACATACATTTTCAAGAAACAAAAGGGAACTGCATAAACAAAATGGCATAATAAAAGTTTTAACAATCTACAGTAGATAAGAACCGATTAATAGATGGGCTACATTTTGGTTTAGCTTAAGGACGTAAAACTTTACGAGAAATTGCTAGGGAGCTTAGATTAAAAGCAAAACCGGCAGTAAAATATTAAAGATCTTAGAAACAGCGTTACCAATGAAGCTCAGTCTGTCAAGCCCACGACCACAGGCTTACGATTTTTTTTAAATTGATTGAGAACTTGTTGAGTTTTTATATATAATTTTTCATTTTTTCTTTTTTTATAAATTATTCTAACCTGTGCCATCAAGTTATCCTGGCTTACACCATCTAAATATGGAGCTGTTTTTGTTTCAAATTTTATTAAAACCGTTTGATCTATATAAAAAATTGTCCATCTTTCCCCTTATCCCCCTTTGGCTTAGAATTTGCAATGAAGAGAACACCTATCGCAAGTTTGATTAAAGTATATTAGTCTGCATCATCCATTTGGTTCTGTGTTATGGATTCCATAGATATGGATTTGCCTCTGTTTCAATTCTGCCGTAATAGGCCGATAAACAAAAAAAATTAAAAAATAAGATTTATTGCAAAGTACAACCCAATAAAATTTTTTGATTAATTTGGTGCATTTGAAAATTATATGTGAATTATTATCGGTCTCCTAACATACTTTTTTAAGTTGTTGTACAATACATGTAGTTAATTCGAAGAATAAGGACTGAATGAGAATTTAAACAGTAGATTATTAAGCTGTTTCATGTGTATTGATTTCATACTTCTGAGGTGGGAATTTAATTGTGCTGTACAAAAAAATGGTTCTAATTGAGATTTTTGTAGTTTATTTGATCTAATTAATTTTCATTGTATTTTCTCAAGGTCGAGAAGTCGCTTTTTCTGTCCATTAGAACTACCATTTTTGACTTTTCAGTATTACGAGATGGCTATTTTTTAAGATATTCTGAACATTTTCATGGTACTGTTTACCATCCATCAGCTGCTCTTTATTTCTTTTTATAAAAATTAGCATCCCAGACATGGGCAGGAATAACTGAAATAGTTTTATAAGTTCCGTAGCCATCATTACGGTTTCCAAATTCTTTTCCATTCGAATTCTGATACTCAAAGTTGTTTATCCTAAAAGTCCCTAAAAACATTTACTTTATGGCCAAAATTCTATTCATCGGGATATAATATTAAATTAAAAACACAGGAAACAATTATTTTCAACCAATTGAGCGTGAAAGTACGTTTCGATGTAGTAGTATTTTGACCTAAATATATTTAACTTTAATATATTTTGTTACAAATTTATTTGTTTTATATTTAATTTCGTTGTAAAATATGCGACTGATATTATTAAATAAAAAAGCTCGGATGACAAATTTTTCTTCTCTAATTTTGTTTGTAATTTTCGTTTTAATTGCGTTCATTGCTATAACTATCTTTCTACATATGCATTGCTCGTAGAGTCAACAAGAATTTTGTGAGATCTTCAAATTAATGTCACTATATTATTCTTAATAAGTCTAAACATTTGTCCAAAATTTATTCAAATTAATTATTGATTGGATATTTAAGAAAATGAGATTCCATGTGAATCATTTTAACTTCTTCTATCTAATCATAAACGAAATGAGTTGAGCCTAAAGGCATATGCGATGATAGAATAGTTATTGCAAAGTTAATAATAAAAACTGTAATCAATTTGCAATAATATTAAAAATAATGCAAAATACAAATTCTCGAATAATTGACAAAGATGCCCATGCACTACTCAATGATGTTGAGTACTTTATTGCTATAATTATTGTCGTTTTAATCCACGCTACTCAATAAGTGTATCAATATTTTTAAGCGTAAGTAAAGTTAAAAGTAAACACAACTAATCATACAAATCTATATTGTTTCAAATTATAAAATTATTTTTAAATAAAAATATTTAACAATTCGGCTTTAAATAATTTAAAGAAGGTTAAGTGACATTGGTGACGAAAAAGAGGCTTGTCTAGCAACGACAATAAAAACAGTTATTGTAGAATATTGTCAACAAATTACAAAATATTGTTTTTATTTTTGCACAATTATATTGCAAGTGCATGGGTACTTTTAAAGAAACCTCTATCTACAAACATGATTTTTTTAATACCATTAAAAAATTCTCATTTTGGAAGTAAATCTGCTCATCTGGCAACACTGGCAACAAACACTTCAAGCCCATATTTGTTTTAGGGGATATTTGAAAAGTCTCATCAGATTTCCAGTTGCTACCCTCAGCTACGCAATTGAGCTTTCCACAATTTTTTTTAAAGACTGATGCATATTTGAAGTAGACGAAAGCCTTGTAGAAACGTATCTACTTTCTACAAAAAATAATTTTGTAACAAACAAGATTTTTTGAAACTATAACGGATTGAAGAAATGGAAAATTATTTAACTCTCCTAAACAAACAATTGCTTTAAATTTAAAATATACTGCCTCGAGAATGTTTTTTGATTTATCATAGTTCTAACTAATAAAAAAATATTTAAAAATTACTTTTCTAATTAATATGAACATTTTGCAAATATTTTGCCATCGTGGCCCAATTAAAGATAAATTGTCAAATGAAACTAATCGCAACACAATAAAAAAACTGCCAAGTCGGCACTTACAGGCATGGCGTTACCCAGTTAAAGTTCTTCCTCATTTACGTAACGAAATTGTAATAAGACCAAGAATACCCACAATGTTTTTAAAGTATTTTGTTTTTTATATGAATAATATTAAAAAAAAGAAGGCAGCAAGACAATGCGTATAAAACTATCAAAAATTTAACAGATGCTCTCAATATTGTCCTGCTCCTTCCTTAACTTTTATACTTTAATCCTTTTTTCTTTTTAAATAAAAAACAAGATTGCTATCAGCATATTGTCATTGCTACAAGGACATGAATAGAAACTTTTTGGTTTTAAAATCCAATATTGTTCTTAATTCCATTAGTTTGTGTGTATAAATGAATTGTTGTGAACTTTTACGAGTGGGTAAATGTACATCTTGTTGGTCATAAACAATGTTTTTATGTGTTTAAAATGTGGTTAAATGTTACGAAAGAATTTATAGAAAATTAAATATTAATGGTTGGTTATTAACAAGGTAATGAATATACTTTAGTCTTAGACATAAGCGCAAACACAAACTGACAAGAACAGGTTTATTGGCTAAAACTGCTTTATTCAAAAATGGTTAGTGATATAATATGTTATGTTAGAACAAAAAATCTAATTTTTTTTACTATACATTAGTATATTACTTTAGACGTATGGAAATTGAACAGCAGATTTTATTTTGAAATTAATTTGATATTTAAAATATAAATAGCAAGTTGTTACAAAATTTAAAATATAGATATTGCGAATATGTTTAAATGCATTAATTGACAAAAATACGTTTCAATTAAATTCAATTATTTTCCAAGTTTTACGTTGCTTTATTTTTGCACTATTGCATATATGCAAATCACATTTCCCGTATTTATAAGAGATTTACAGCCTTATTTTTGTTTTAAAATAAATTTACTGCAAAAATGTTTTCAAGTATTCGCTGCTATTGTTTCACTATCAGAATTGCATATTAATTTAACTTATCAAAAACAATTATTGAATATTTCAATTCATTTGGTTATTACTAGATTTATTTATGTATTTTTATTATCAATTTAATACACTTGACAAATATTTACACTGGCTTTAAGGGATTTGTAATGTTATTTTTTGTACCCTACAATATTTTGCAGATAATGTATTATACGAGTTTATTTCGCATAATTTTGAGAAAATATATTATTTTTATTAGTGCAATTGCTAGGCGAGAGCCAGAATCAATTTTGAATAACTTTTAGAAATTGTATCCCAAATAAAGGAAATAATTACCGCCCAATCGCAATTTGGATGGATATCTAGAGTCCAATAGCTTATTTAGTGACCGGCAGTACGGCTTCCGTAGGGGACGCTCTACGGGTGACTTAGTGGCCTTCCTTTCAAAAGTGGTTTCAATCCATTCACCATTTCGGCGAAAGTAAGGTGGTGGCTCAAGGTATTTCCAAGACGTTTGATAGAGTGTGACATGGTGCATTCATATCAAAACTTATTGCTTTTGGTGTCGGTAATAGTTTCTCTCGACTTATATCAAACTTTCTCAGGGATCGCACTATACGAGTTGTTATAGATGGGATCTCATCAAACGAGTTCAAGATAAATTCAGGGGTACCACAAGGTTCCGTTCTTTTCCTACCCTATTTCTTATTTTTCTCAATGACCTTCTACGTCAGACTTCCAACACTATATATTCTTTCGCAGATGACAGTAGCATATGCCATTCATTTTCTTTTCGCAATAGACCAAGAGTACGGGAAATTGGGGCTATACGAAAACATTGACGATACCCTTAATCGCGACCTTTTGGTAATCTCCGAATGGGGCCTTGCGAATAGGGTGCAACTTAACGCTTATAAAACCCAGTGCTGTGTGCACAGGCGTACGGCTGAATATGCTACCTCATATGTAATTATGGGTGATACATATATTAAGGAATTAGAAGCTCTCGATGTTCTTGGCATGAAAATTCAATATGATGTTCGTTGGAACCAGCATATTTTTCATGTCGCAAAAGAAGCATTCAAGTGCCTATGTTTTTGAAACGGTATAAGAAATAACTCACTCTATCTGATCTCCTTACTATATATGTCACCTTTATCAGACTAAAAATGGAATAAAACTCTCAAGTATGGGCCGGTGCTTCAAATTCTATTTTGAAGTTACTCGACCACGTGCAGGAGAGAGCGAAGAAGCTCATCGGTGCCAGTAGGGTATCCAGCTCTATTGACTCATTGGAGAATCGACGTAATGTGGGGTGTGTTTCACTGTTTTATCGTTACTACAACGGAATGTGCTCTTATGAAATCAGGGAACTTATTCCTGAAAAGGGTAATTTCGTACGCGCAACGCTCTCTGCATCAAGAGCGCACTACGCATTACAGAGAGAATTCTTTTTTTAGCCGAACAGTTCGTATGTGGAATAAACTCTCCGCAGAGGTCTTTCCTGCCACTTTCAATGTGCAAAGATTCAAATTAAATGTCCACATGCACTACTCCCTCTATTCCCCTTCCCACAACCTTATTTCCTAGTTCTGGCACAATGCATTGCATAAGTAGGGGTCATCCCCTGAGTGCTGGTCCAAATAAAAAAAAAAAATAAAAGAAAGGAAATATTTTTCTTTTACTATGGAAAAAATTAAGCCATTTTTCCAGACTTGTTTTTTTTAATTAACATGAATAGGACTTGAAAAATAAAAAATCACGTTTTTAAGCTGAAGAACCTGTAGGCCTTACAGAACGGCTCAAGAATTTTTAAAAGCCCATAATGCTTGGTCATCGACAAAATACATTACATTTTTCTAGCGTGTGGCTTTGCTGTTTTCTTTACATGTAATAAGGAACTTAACATCAAAGTAATAAACTAAAACACATGTTAGATATTAGAAACAGGTTTATTTATATTTATTTAGATAAAATTCCTATTCTTTAAATAAGAAAATAATGTCAAATTATGACATTATTTTTATGAAAAATCAAAACAAATTCTTGAGGCATGTAATTTTTTTTTAAGTTTTCCACACAGATAAAAATAAAATTCGTATACATTACTGACACTTACATTTTTTTTAATTGAAATTAGACGTACCAAACAATTAGTAAAATTAAATACACAAAACTAATAGTTAAAACAACTATTTATTAAAATAAAAATTACACCAAAAAATTTTTTTTCTGCTTATTATAGGTGGCATGTCATTAGGTACAAGGACGTTAGGTCCTGTAAAAAACGTCATAATGTCCAGTACTTCAAATCCACTAGTTTTTAGGAAAATACTTCGAAATGTTTTCACAGCGTTAAAGTATTTTGTAAAATTTTCTCCTCAAAAGAACAACAACCCTTTAATAAATTTAATTTTTTTTACTTTTAAACATTTTTATTACTATATTTGTTAAACATAATTTTATTTTAATAATCATTGAATTAAATGTCATTTTTTCAATAAAAAATTCCAATAAGAATAGATAGCACGGAGTTTAATGTGAATATTCAAGACAATACACAGTGTTACAAAAACAAAACTAGTTTGACATCCTTTCTACATGTTTTTGTTTTTTTTTAATTTTTTAAACTTTCCTGCGAATTGTGGGAATTTTATTACTCAATCGTTATATGGTTTAAATTTGCTAAATTTATTAATTTTTTTTGTTTATATATCTATGAAATCATCAAATGTAATGAATAAATAAGATTGAGAAAGTTTATTGCATTAATGGAAAATATGACCTTATCATCCAATACTGTCTTATCACTATCCAAATTGCAGTAGGCATAGGAAATCTTTATAGATATATATTTATGTCTACTTTCAAATTTTCAATTTATGTAGAAAATCCACCATCTCCACATAAGACAGAATCAGATGATTAGATCAACTAAAACTGTCTAAAAATTATCTTCAAAGGAAGGAAAAAATAAAAGTTTTAATATTAAAGGCAGAGTATCTCGTATCTGTAAAGGAATATGTCGATTTTCTCAATGTTTATTATTGACTGTCTCTGTAATTGCAAATATGTTGTTTATTTTAGCCTATTAATAAACAGATTTTGAAATGATAAAAATAAAAACATTATTTCATCTTTTCTTCAACTTTTTCTAGGCTTTTTCACGACTTTTTCAGGAGAACTTTTATTATTTTATTTTTCATTAAAATATATTATTTAAAGAATTATATTTTCCTATTAAAAATAATAAATAATGATAATTCTTGCAAAAAGCGATTTCAAAAGAGATTTGGCAACATACATCAAATTACATGGACTATTCGGACACCCTTTAATTTCCAAATCCAAATATTAAACTTGTTGTTATAGCGGACTTAGAATAAAGTTCCTTTGTAAATTTCGCCCATCTGTCTACAATATTTCAATTTTTACAGTTTGGCCATGTACATCAAATTACGTCAACTAATGTAACACCCTTTAATTAATAATTTTAAATATTTGTGCTTCTTTTTATACCAGACGAAGTAGAGGACAGTTTTCCTAATTTTAAGTATACAACAGTTCAGAAGATAGGCCCATATAGGTCAAATTACATCAATTATGGGAATACCCTTTAATTTCTAAATTCAAATTGTATACTTGTTGTTATAGCGGTCAGGTTCCTTGTTAATTTCAACTGTCTGTCTATAAAAGTTCAAAAGTTCTGTCACATACACGAAATTATATCAGCTATTGGCTTACCCTTTAATTTACAAATCTAAACTTTGTACTTGTTGTCATATCGGACTTACCAACACAGGTTCTTTTTTAATTTCAACCGTCAAAAGTATTGCCATAAACATGAAATTAAGTGCACTATTGGGCCACCCTTTAATTTATAATTTTGAAAATTTGTACTGATTATTATAACGGTCATAGTTATCGGCGTTTAGTCCGATTTTGAAGCGTTTGCCTATCACGGTTCTAAAGATAGGCCCATAAAGGTCTATTTACGTCACCTATGGGGACACCCTGTAATTTTTTATTTATTTTTCTATTCTCTTTTGCTATTGGGAGCAATAGTGATACTCATTTTTTAAATTTTAGAGTGTTGCCCTTCACTTTTCATAATACACTTAAAAATCATGTATGTTGTATGGGGACACCCTTTAATAATTAAGATTTTGAACTGTTATAACGGGACCAATCTGTAAGCAGAACCTATTAAATTACAAAAAATTTTAAAACCGGTTCAGAGATAACTGAGTTTTGCAAGCACAAACATTAAAAAAGCAGTTTTCAGACGAATTGATAACTTCCTTCTTATTTTGAAGTCGATTAAAAATAATACACATCACCATACACTATAATGTAAATTACTACAGGAAATTGTTAAATTAATATCAGACGGGTGGCATGTTATAGTCCATGAACATTATATCGTTTTGAAAGACGTTACAATGTGTTATACTGTCCATAGTAAAAACAAAATCGGCTTCGCTTACCGAAGATATTCTGCATAGCAGTCCTTCGGGAGGGCGGAATGCTTTTTCCTCTATGATATAACCACCATTTAATAAAAACGTTGAATCTTTCTTATATAGAATATTATAAAATATACTTACAGCATGACCGTTATGACTCTACGTTCAAGCCCATGCTATCTATCACGCAACTTTGTCAGACAATTTTTATTATTGATTATTTTTCTATGAAAGCCATAAACTAAAAGTATTATTGCCTTACGCTTCCTTAAAACAGTAAACGATAAATAAAACTATTCTTCCAATCGACACGGTTTTAAAATCGAGTAATTTTTCAAAAGTTAAACTTGTAAAACAGCTTGAGCATCAAAAGCTTGAATGTGAAATCTTGTTTTCTTGTAAATTTTAATTTTATTTATTTATTTTATAATAAAATCAAGTCTCTTAGACTTGATAAGTCTTTCAGACTTAATTTTATTATTTTTTAACTGTAGGATGCCGCTTTAGTCGGTAGATAGTGAAACAGTGTCTCTGTATATGTTTGCTCGTTTGATTGTTAGCTTTTTTGTTGGTTTTTATGCTATTGTCTGCCAATTTTTCATTTCTGTTTTTTAATATTTTTTGTTGTTTTTGTTAATTTTTTGTCGCTAAATCTGTTGTTTCTATGGTTTGAATTGCAGTTTTTTTCGGCAAATCATTTGCATAACTCCTGCCTAGTAAATGTACTGCTATAAATGAATGTTCTCTATTGCAGTTGTTGCATTGACTCCGTCTAGTATAAAGATTTGTTATTAGGAAAACCACAGAGTTTTATTGAGTGGGGCTAGTAACGAAGCCATTACACACATTTTTTTGCTTACATAAAAGAAAAATACATACATACATCTTTAAGCACTCAAATTTTGCAGTTACTATTCAGATATTGATGTATTAATTGAAAATATTGAAGATTTATAACTGCTGATTTCAAGAGGCATACGATAAATTTACACTAAAACACTCTTTCTATAATGTTTCCAATAGGCCACCAAACCCCTAGGAAAAGAAAAACCCTGTCATCATACGAATGTGCATATATTTTGTTTCTTTATTATGTTAGTTACATTGACAAAAAAAGCTAAAGTAACAAAACAAGTGTAAGAATTCGCAAAAAAAGAACAAGTAAAAAATTGTATTCAACAACAAAATGTAAAATTTTATTTGGTTTTAAAAAAAAATTCTAGTGTTTTTCTTTCCTGTAGTCACTTCTATTGTTTCTGTGTCTATGGCCAGTGCCATGAATGTGTTTTTGGATATGTTAGTTACCACTGCATGTTATCTTCTACATCTATTATATCCTTTACGTATTAATTTTATGATTTGTATGTTTTGTTTTTTAAGAGTTCTTTATTACTCCAAACACTATTCACCAGCATAAATTTAGACATTTTTCATTATACTCGTGTTTCTTTTATTATTATTTTTTGTTTCTTTTTTAATGTTGTCATTTGTTATTTATTTGTTTTCATCGTTTTTCATTTACAGTGTTACAGTGCTCTTTTCCTTCATTTATTTTTCCGTTTTTAGTCTATAAAATATTTTATTTTCGATAATTAAATTAAAAGTACTTAATCGCAAACTTTAAGCGACTTTAAAAAAAGGAGGTTATCAACTCCCTTTAATTTTTTTGTTTTTGAAAATTTGAAAAAAAATTGTAAAAAATATAACAAAAAAGTTAAGTTATACGTATAATTTTGTATAAAAATGTCATCGGCTCCTCATGGGTTAAAATTTTTAAAAAATTTCTAGTATTTTCTAAAAGATCTCTTCAAAAGCTTTTAAATGATAGCCATATCGATATCTTAAAAAGGCCCATGACTCGGAAAATATAAGCTAACTCCAATTTTTTCATTTGATGTTTTTTCTTATTTTTTTGAATGGAGTTACTTCATTTAACGAGATTTGTTCCAAATGATATGGAAAAATTAAAAGCAGGAGCGGTGTTTTGCCCGCTGTGTCGAAGGATATGAACCGACCTTGATGATTTTCTGATTGATTGGCGTATTTAGATTTTCTGTTACTTATGTAGGCCTTGGCAAAGTTAATTTAACCCGAACACTGACGGACAGGAGGACATCGCTCAATCGACTTCGCTATTCATAAGAACTCAGAATATATACACTTTACAAGGTCAGCAATGGATATTGTAGAAATTACAATGGGAGTGAAAAACTTAGATGTTCCACATTTTAAAAAATTATTCGCGCATTTGTGTATCTGGTTATGGGAACGACTGGATTGAAATTTTATGAGGTTTACTCTATAGATGTTTCCTTTTGGTTTCCTGTAGTAATTAATAAATTTTCTAAATATCCCTGTATTTATGCTAACGTTTAACATTTTAATTAAAAAAAGGAACAGGATGAGAGAATTGGAAGTAGTGGTGAGGAAAAATGCGATCAGCCGAGCTTGAGAAAATGCAATTTTAAAGATATTTTAAATGTATGTAGATAGATACTGGTCTATAATGTCTAATAGGCAGAATGAAATCTACTATAATGTTTAAAAATTTTGTACGTTTTGTAAAATCTTGTAAGTGTTACTGGAAACAGTGCAAATGATCGCTACTTAATTTGTTTTCATCTATTTATGTATTAACAAAGTTGCAGTACACGTGTTAAGTTGTGAAGCTGGTTTAGTTAAAACTAGAAGCAGAGAGTCATCGAATGTTAAATAAAACTGTATTAAACACTTTATTTAAATACCTATTGAATGTCTACAACAGTTAAAAAGATAAGTCAACATACATCAGATTATATCAGCCGTGGGGACACCCTTTAATTCCTAATTTAAAATTTTACACTTTTTGTCTAGTGGATAGAGCAATACATACTCGCATAACGATATTGAAAATCGCATAAGAGTGACAAAACATTTTTGTTAAGTATTACAAAGAATATGAGTATGAAGTTAAATGCAAATCATACAAAAATTAAGCTCTGATACTTCTCGTCCAATATTCGCTCGTACATTGCTAATTCTACTGTAAGCGACATAAAATCTCTGCAAATATTTATTTATCAATGTTTGGGAATATTATGGCCAAGATAGACCTCTTGTAAAAAACAGGACGAAATAAAGCTGGATTGGCCATACATTTAGAAGACCCTATGACGATATATTGAAGATGGAATTTGACTGGAATCCCTAAGGCAGTAGAAGAAAAAATAGATCCGTTAACACCTGGAGAAGACTATTAGAATCCGAGATAACCGCAATAGGAATAACTTGGTCTGACATAAAAGTAATGGCACAAGTAAGACCCCAATAGAAGAACTTCGTTACGGCAATTTGTTCCAATTTGGAACCACCATTTTTTTTTTATCAATTTCTGTTATTGAGCGCTGTAGTGATGCCAATTTTGTTAAAGTTTTATGTGGGTGTCCATTACAACTCAGTAGACATGTATAAGTTTTGTGTATTACATGGGGATTTCCTGTAACTTTTTAAAGTTATGAACTTTTTTTAAATATGAAATGCAAGCATTTCAAAACACAAATAAAAAAATTCAGAAAAATGTAAAGTCGAATAAAAACGACCAACCAAAATAAAACCTAAATTAAAATAATCTCTATGTTTTCCTGCATAAGATTTTAAAAAATCCATTAAAGCCTCGATAAAGGTAAATATTATGTTTTTAATTTAAACGATGCTTCATTTGCATTTTTATTTTGTAATTAGGAAAATTAAAACTTCTTTTGTTTCCCAACATTTTACCACCAAAAAAAAAAACCAAATGCCTAAAATATTCTTTTAAATTGGTTTTCAAAATGTACATAAAAGCTATTCAATCACTTCTTTTCATTCATCTTTCTAACATATTTCTTTTGTTACCAAAGAAACGTAATAAGCTTTTGATTAAATGTGTATAAATTCTTTTTTACCCTATACTACAACCTCGACATTCCACACTAACGAAGCACATGTGACAAGAAATTTAGATATATTTTGTTTTCCGATGATGAAACGAAAACGAAATTTTTTATGCTTAGGATCATATTTAACAAAAAGATTCAAAGTTATTTTACGGTTTCTATGTTTTTATCTTACTACGTCTATGCTAGTCAAACCATAAAAGAAAGAGTTAAGGCCCAACTATAATGTGCATAAGATAACTTAAGCAAACTTAAACAACTGTGCAAATACATTTATTTATACGTGGTAAACTATAATGTACATGAGATAACTTTTCGCCAAGTTTCGTTAAATTTTATTTCTTTATGCAAGGTACGAAAATGATCGCATTTTCCGTACGGAAACAGCTGATTGTGCTTTGTGTTATACATTGATAAAAAAATTTTAATTAAGACCTAAGTTGTTAAATTTTTAGTTTTTAATTCAATAGAAAATGTAAAAAACAACATTTTTCTTTATGGCCAATTTTTAACAAATATAATATATTTAAATTAAATTTGTATTTATACACACGTATGTATACGATATAAGCGATGAACATCGTTGCATTTTTTAGTACAGTTGGCCATAAATACAAAACTGAAAATAACTTGTAATAATTTTTTTTTTTACTTCTTCTTATAACATGAATCAAAATATGTAAATGTGTATGTGAATGTTATTAAATATACCCATTAAAAACATAGGATCATCCAAGGAGTAATCTTGGACCGCTCCTTTGCGAGTAATGGATTACTCCATAAAACTCCGAACCTCATTGGATTTTTAACATAGCATGTCCTCCTTCTAAGCTCCTTATGGAGTACTTTACTTGATATTGAAAATGACGACAGAGGGAGTAATCGTTTTTGTCTCCTAATAGAACATAAATGGAGTAAACATCCATATAAAATACAAATTTTGTTATTTTTTATAAAAACAAGAAAATATTCATTTTTTTTAAATGTTGCTATTTTTTGTTGCATTCGACTAGGTGGTAGTTTTTGTTAAGTAGGTCTGTTGGTAAACAGTTGCTTTTCATTTACGAAATGCCACCTTGAAAGATTTTTCATATTCCGGGTATGTTGGAGACCCGGAATATGATTTAAGTGCTTCTGCAAGAAAATTGAAGAAAAAATAACACGTAATATATTATTAAAGACATGATATTAAAAATTCAGCTATTACCGAAATAAAAAAGTAAAACATTTTTTATTTGTTTAAGGCTATCATATGTTTTGATCCATCCCAATTTAATTTGACCAGCATATTTCGCCGATCATTTTGCGTAGTGCTTTTTGATTTAGTCAAACCTCAGTTTAATATACGAAATCTGAAATAAAATAAAAACAAAGAATTTTGAATACTTCTTTAACTGGTTGCATTAAAAAAAAACTTAGTCTTACCACTTCTGAATCAGGTTCGGTTTTAATCAGCTGTTCTGCCGAATTTAATTCCTTCAAAGAATTAATTGGAAAAATTTTTATTCTTTAATTTAATGTATTCTTCCACAAACCGTAATGAATTTGATGAGCTTTCAAAAAGCGGCATTCTATCCACAAATATATCGATCAGTAGTTCGGCATTTGCATTAGGTTATATGTATTGGCCGTGCATCATCGGTGCTTTTTCTAAACCACAATGAAAGTATTCACTGCATGCACTGCTTTCAACAATGTTTTTCTGCATAGTGGAACGTCCATACCTTCACTTTTTTAAATGTAGAGTAGTGAATTACAGCATTCGTTCGAAACGCGATTTTCATTACCCAGCACGCACACATTTTTAACAAATTTGTTACTATACCCGTAACTTTTGGCTTTTTTTTTTAAAAAACTCGTCTTTCACTTTTTAAAACTAAACTGACTAAATAGAAAAACAAAACGAAAACATCAACAATTTACAGTTATGTCAAAGAAAAAAAAAAAGAACTGATACATTCCCCATTAATCTATTTAGAGTATAAGGCGAGGCATACACAATAAAACAAAAAAATAGTTTCGATAGCTCGCTTATTACTCCAAACGGATGAACAAGTCATTACTCCTTTATTGCTCCATTATGGATTAATCCATATATTTTTTACTGGGTATAAAGGCTTTAAGTCGTTTTAAAATTGTGTTTATTTATATAGATATTATTTTTGGCAAAAGTACGAATTAAACATAAATGTGCAACTGTGGCTAATAAGTTACTAAGTTTATGTAAGTACGTTGTAGCCACCTTAATTTTTTTAATACTGTACTTAAGCATTTGACAGGCTTTTCGTTGGATTTTTCACACACATTATGCACATTATAGTTGGCCCAGTTACCCAAACAGGAATTGCCTCAAATGTCTCTAACGCAATACTAGTTGCCATTCCCTTTGATAATTTTAAAAGTACAAAAAGGCTGAAACAGATGGCGTGATCTGGACATATACATGATTGCCAGATTGATGTTGGCTCGGTTTTATTTATTATCTTATTTATTATTTTTATTTATTATTTATTTTAATTTTTAATGTCCATTTGTTACAGCTCTAAGACAGTCTAATTTTGTAACCACAGTATCTGTCCTTGGTAAGATTTCCATACACAGGCTTAGATATTTTCTAATACCCCCTGTTGTTGACAAGTTATGTGGCTTGGTTAAAAAGAACTCCCTACTTATGCATGCTGACCATTGCATTGTTAGAGGTGCATGCTTGCTGTAAAACAGAAGATCACCAAGTTTATGAGTTCGAGCCCGACGTCGGACATGTGTATAAAGGAATTAGCAGTACAAACTTCTCAAAAAGAAAAAGACAATTATTGTGTGTAGCCGTGGTAGATAATTTTCTGAAAACGTCTACTTAATATTATAAAGGAAAGTAACTGCATAACAACATCATTACAACAGCTATTGAATAAGAGGAGATGATGCGTGGGTTAGATAAACAGTGTAAGTGGTGTGGGTATGTTAAATTTACCAAACAAAGTATCGAGAAGTTCGTGTCTCGCCAGAGTAACACAATAATCTAGCGTGAGTGGCTGCATTTAGAATATTCTATGATTAGTAAGCAAGAGAGATAAAAGGATAAAAGCATAAAGTATTGCAAGAGCCACAGAGTAAGAAGTAGAAAATTAATAATGTGCCACAGTGGTACTTACAACCAAAAGAACCCGTACGTTTGACAAAAAGGAAAAATGTAGCAATATTTTTGCATATTAAAACCTGTAAAATATAGTCTTGAAATATAACACAAATATTAAAATATGAAATACGAACACTGATATCTGTGTATTTACTACCCCAGCAGATTTCCAGGAGTCCAACTGTTATTTCAGGCACCGAATTTTTAAGTTTACTTTTTATTTTAATTTATATTGTCAACAGAAGGCTAAAAAAATACCATCATTGCCGAAATGTTATTTACTTTTTATTGTTTCTTTTTATCTACGCTTTGTCTGAGTTTAAGTTTGATAAAGTAAAAATCTACTCTACAAATAAATCGCAACAAAGTGCAAAATCATGTTAACTGTATTAAAATAAAACATGTCATTTTCTGCTTGCAAGGATTGTAAAAATAAATAAACAAAAAGTAATAATAATTTTAAAGCTGATTTGAACTAAAAATGGCTAAATTCTTAACAAGTAAATAAATATTTTGTTTTTTAGAGCAACAAAATAAATCCTCCATTTACAATTTTTGCACCTGTATTATTATTTTTTTTCTAATGCTAATTTGTTTTAATTACTTTTTAATTATTTACATTAGTTGTTAAATTGAAAATTATCTTATTTATTAAATGTTTTATGTTGGTTTAAGTAATTTTAATACTCATTTTCAACAAAATTTGCATATTTATTTGAATTTTTTCGTGTGATGTAAAAATGGGTGTCTGTTTACAGCCAAAAGCTCAGGAGTATACATTTACACTAGTCGGCATAAGTATATTGACAAAACAAAAATCGTGTATTTTTAGGTTTGATTTTTAAACGGCTTTACTAAAGATTCGTGGTTATTTTATTTTTTTATTTAAACTTATACAAACTTAAAAATAAGCAAACAAATATTATTTCATAGAAACTTAAAAAGATGTAAATTAATTTGTAATTTAGTGTGTTGGCATAAGTATTTTGACAAGAATGTTATACTATGAAAACAGTGTATAAACGTAAGAAAAGTGAATAAATAAAAAAGAAGTTATTGACTTTATACGATTTTTAGAGTTTTGCAATATTTTTTTGGTGGCCTGTTAAAGGCTATTTAATGCACATAATTTTTAGAATTTTTTTTTTTAATTTTTAATATAAAACATTTCCTTTGCAGTTAAAAAAGTTAAAAGAGTTAAAAAAGGATCTTTTTTGTTAAACTTTTTTTTGCTCGCCTTTGAAGACCCACACGGTCGATTGTTGTTTCGTTTCGGGCTCATACGCAGAGATCCATGATTCGTCACCTGTGACGATCTTATAAACGTCTTTTAAAGCACCGCAGACGTATTTTTGCAAAATTTCTTTACACCAATCGACACGAGCCTTTTTTTGAGCGACTTTCAAATTGTGCGGGATCCAACGAGAACAAACCTTTTTTACGGCCAGGTGTTCATGCAGTATCGAATGTATGCTGGTGGAAGATATTTCCAAGGATGTCTCTATCTCTCAGTATGTCGCATGTCGATCTTGCATTATGAGTTCACGCACGGCATCAATGTTCTCTGGCACAACAACCGTTTTTGGACGACCTTCACGGAATTCGTCTTTGAGCGAGCTTCGGCCACGATTAAATTCATTATACCAATTTTTCACAGTGTTATAGGATGGTGCTTCTTCGCCATACAAAGATTTAAGTTCAATGCACTCTTGTCGTGATAATCCACGTCGAAAGTTGTGAAAAATGATGGCACGAAAATGTTCACGAGTTAATTCCATTTTTTTCTATATTAATTTTTTCAAGTCACTGTTAACAACACAAATAATAGTCGTACGTCAAAACGTTTTGAGTACGATTATGCTTAAAAATGACAAACTTTCCAATGGAAATGTCAGATTGCACTTGGCAGCACTCAGTGTTGCCAGGCCAGAAATATATATAACAGCTCTCGTACTAGTACACTACCCACTTAAAAAAAAAAGTTATTAACATTGTTTCATGCTTCCACCTGCATTTAACGCTGAAGAGGATTCAGATTCGGAAGAGGTTTTTGTAGAATTACACGGAGAAGGACCATGGCACTTAAATAGATAATTGTACCAATTTTAAACAAAATTTACTATTTCAATCATAAATAAGTTATATTATTAATAAATTAATTATTTTCAGATAAACTAAAAAGTAACAAATTAAAAAAATTTCGTTTTAATAATATTCTTGGGTGACGGGGATTGGTTAGGCATTGGAAAGATTATTAATAAATATTTTTAGGAAATTTTCCAAAAAATTGAAAAATGGCATTTTAGAATTTTAGAATCTTTAAGTTTTTAAATATTTCTTGACATTTAAAGCTATGATTGCTAAACAATATGACTTGAAAATGAAAAAAAAACTTGCATTTTCAGAGGAAGGATAAGGGGAACTTTTTCATCTTGGTAAGTTTTTTCTTGTTTTCTAGCTTTGGTAGTCTAAGTTTTATTAATCTAGGTGCACTCAGTAAATTTTTTATAAACGTTTAAAATTAATTAACATAAACACAAAAGTTTTTCCGCTTCATAACCGTCAAAATACTTATCCTTCCCAAAAATTTGTTGTCTCCAAAGTTCAGCATTAAAAGAGCTAAAAATATATTCTTTGTTTTGCGCATCATTTTCACACCGTTATTTGAATACACTAAGCTTAGATAGGTTCAACGATAAGAAAAATGTTTCGTTTAATAACTTATGCCGACTAGTGTACATGTTAGTGCGTTAAATTAATATTCACAAACATTTCCTCTTAATTTTCTGTGTACCGTACTGCTGCTAACAACCAACCACTAATACCACTTACAATATTATAAACATTATTATTATAAGTATTACCATCATTGTCGTCGTCATCATTATCATCATTAGTACCAGCACAGAAATTATGGGTTTTTATTTATTTCGCTGTTTTTATAAACCCAACAGGATTAATTGCTGGCAAGAACCGTTGACAGTTACTGTAAATACGTAGTTAAATGCAATATAATGTCATTCCTTTTTAATTAAAATGCGTTGCTGAAAAATTTTTTGCAGTCAAATTATTTTGAACGAAACATTTTACAGCAAATGAAAATAACATTTTAAGTCAGCTTATAGATATTAAAAATTCAGTAAGTAAACGTGGCTCATGTTAGAGGAATGACTTGGGGACTCTTCGATTTTGCTTTTAATCGTCGCACAGAGGAGTATTTGACCCAAAAAGCTGACCAAAAAGGCAAAAATTAATTTGATGAAATCCTAAGAACAAATTACGCAGATCGATAGAGAACAAAATTTTACATCATATCGTGCATTTTAAAGGGTGTAAGTTAAGATTTGTAGTTGTGGGACACTGTTAAAGTCAGGAAAGTGATGAAAATCGCATGCGTTTTAATTGAATTTTTTCGATTTCAAGATATTTATATGATATTTTTTTGTGGCTCACCGAATAGAGGTATTACATTGATTTTTTTTTTTTGCCTGAAAGATTTCATCAGCAGCTATTTTTAATATTTGAAACGAAAAAATTATCTTAAATATTTATTTTTAAACTTTTAATTATAAAAAAAAACAATGTATTTAAATATATAAGTTCTTACCAAAAACAAAAAAGGAAAAGCTTTTTGAAAGTGAAGGTGACTGTTGTAGAAATAATGTTATATACCACAATAAAATATGAAATTTCTAATTTAAGAAAAAAGAAAAAAAGTTTGCGCAAGTTTGCGCCATTATTTTTGGTGATTTTTTAAAAATTTTACCTTTTTTATATTTTTGCTCGTAAGGCACTTTTTCTTATACTTTATGTCGTCATAAAGTTGTGTGTTAAGCCATTTCAATTTTAGTTTAATTATAAAAAAAAAAAATAAAATGTAGAAATATTATATATCTATCGAATTCCTATATTTGTATTTAAAATTTAAACCTTAAGCATAAACTGAATTACAATCTTTTATTAATATAAATTTCTCTGAGTGTAATATAATAAGCGATATAATCAACTGTGAAAAAAATTAAATAATTGTTAGCTAGGGAAATTTATAAAACTGTATTTTTAAGAACCATTTTTAATGTATAATAAAACTTTACTCTTGTTTTGAACTCCATACTTACCGGTTTCATATATTTTTCGCTACAAAGATTTATTAAAAATTTATAAATTAAATCGCCCATTTTCTTTCTATTGTCAAAAGAAGATTTATTCTTTGAAGAAACATTGTGTTTTTCGAATTATTGATGTGAAATATTATTTAATCACTTTTAACAACTACCAACATGATGGATTACCTGCCTTTAAAGAGGAATTTCTTAGAATTCAGTTCTTACTTTATAAATTCAAATTTACTAACTGTAAGTCAACCCACTCATACACACCTATTAAACTGTTTTTGTTTACCAGCGGTCTATGTAACACTTCATCGTCTTCAGGACACTTTATTTCTTCTGAAAATATTGTTAGCTATAAACACACCTAATTTAAAAGGGTTACAAATCAAAATTACATTTAAAAACGGTGCAGGTATGTAAAAAATGCACCCAAGTATCAGGTTATTAACTAAGTAACGGAAAAATGCACTTTGAAAAATGTACGTATATGGCTTATTGCGCAAAATTCTTATTATAAGAGTTTTGCAACTTTGAGAGATAACATGGAAAAAATTTACACAAGGTTTGAGTTATTCCAAAAAGTACAGGAATCTAATCTAGAATCATTGACGAGAAGTTGCAGTTTTTAGCTAGTAAATTGTGAGTGATTTCAGAATGCCAAGGAGATGGGGATATACCAGCAGTAATGCAGTGTGTTATAAATTTCAAAAATTGTTTCAAAAGATATTGGGGCTTAGCACAACGAAAACCGATTTTTAAGCACGTATACTAAATGGCTGGAAGCAAAATAACAGTAACCCAATAATAATCTGCCACTACCTTTTTTTTATCAAACTAAAGCTAAAACTATCAAAAAAGTTAAACTTTTAAAACAAAAACCACGCTTAATAATTTTGGCCAGCTTTTTGGGTCAAATACTCCTCTGTGCGTCGGTGATTTTACAGCCCGATCGTGGAAATTCGGTTCTATAAAGCCCGAGAGCGAAAAAACTATTCTTTTAGTTTTAAACTTTTTAATTTTTGTGAACTAATTTTAATTTAGAGTAACAAACAAAGCACTTGATATACTCGAGTGCTAACCACGAAAGCGGTGTCATTTACATACTTATCGAAATTATTTGTTTTAAAAAAAGCTGTTTTGCGGCCCTAATTTCTTATATCTCCACACAATCGTACCTAATAATAAATAACGAAATAGAAGCCTTTAAATTTTTAAGTAATTAATTCCCACTTATTTTTGTTACCGCAAAAAACAAGTGACATTAAACATTGGGAAGGCCCAAAGAATAAGCGAAATAAAGAAGTGAATTAAGTTAAAGGTGCAATTAGTATTAACGTATGTTCCAATTGTCTATCAGTTAGTTTGATCTTAAGGTGAAACCATAAATAACTTTTTGCTCATGATCATGCACATTCTCGTTGCTTCTACATCGTAAGTCCAAAACGTACAACTTTTATTTTTATTTAATAATTTTCTAATTGCATTGCAGTAGTTTTATTTATAAAATCTGAATTATCCAATCCTGAAAGATAAATCATGATCGCTCGTAATCAATTATGATTTACGTAAATTACTTAAGTGTTGATCGCTATTTTGATCTTTTTTATGTTCTAAATTTATTATGTTGAAATTACTTTATTTTGATGTAAATTTGTTTCTTTAAAATTAATTTTTGAGAATTTTAATATCTTACTAATGCACATCCAATAGCTCTTCAAGTAACAGTTAATCCAAGACCTGGTTGATATCCAGACCAATCAAAAGGCCAGCTGGCATCATTAAGAATCAAAATATTGGTTTTGTTTGGGTTCTTTTTTGTTTGTTTTATTAGCGCAAATCATGTAACGTGGTCTGTGACTAGTGTGCTGTTTGAAGTTAATACTTTCCCACAGACTTACTAGTGGATGAAAACTTTTTATGTTATAAACGACTATTGAAATTTATTAAGAGTACATATTTTTGACAGCGAGATGCAGAGTACTTTTAGACATACTTGGACTTTTCAAGGTTAGAAAGTATAAAACAAATTCTAAATAGCGTCATTGTTAAAAAATGTAACATGTGTGCTCAAAAAGTATGATAGTATGGATAAAGAGTGTATGTCTGTGAGAGTTTTACGCTCTTTTTAAATAAATCAAAAAATGTTTTTCTCTTACAATCAGTTTTGATTTTCTTAACATGAGGAGAAAAAACACCAAATTACTAAAACACTTATTTTTCAAATCTGTTTTGTATAATAATTTGGCACCTACGACGCCATTTTGAAACGATTTTTTAAGTAGGACACAATTCGGTCGGATTTTTGTGTCATTAAATTGTACGATTGCGTATGATAGTGAATCCTGGTCTCAACTAATAGCTATTTCTGGTTTAAAATGCTTTAAGCGTAAAAAAACAGTAACAGTCAGATAAATAAAAACGAAGTATGTCGATTAATAAACAAGGAATACCTCTGTTAATAGGGCTGATTTTTCACTTTTTTTGTTGCTGTTGAATTTTTAACTAAAAATCTACATTAAACTAATGTTTATGCTGAATACTGACAGTGTATATTCTGCGGTACTTTTCACCAAATTAAAACTACAACTTACTTTTAAACTTTAATAATTTTAAACCATACAATTATTCAATTAAATTAATTAATAGAAATTATTTTCTTGAATTTATTTGTACATTTATTTTGTACTTAGGCTTTAAGTAATCCATATACAAATAAACGCAATAAAATAATTTCTATTAATATAAAGAAAAAAGCCGAAAAATTAATAATAATAATTATAAATTGTGTTGTTATCCCGATAAAAATAAAAAAAAAACTAACGGATATTGATTATTGAGAGTGAAAACACGTCTCGATGGCCAATTAGCACCGCTTACTTAGCTCTTCAGAAAATTTCTCACAAAAATTACAAAACAGGCAGATAGTACCACATGCCAAAGCACATAAACAATACCCTTATATGTCGATCTTTTGGCAATTTCCGAATGAGGCCGTGCAAACATGGTCCAATATAAAGTTCGAAGAACCAAGTGTTCCGTGCCTTGGCTCAGATATATATATTAAGGAATCAGAAGCTCTCGATCTTCTTGGCACGAAAATTTAATGTGATGTTAGGTGGAACAAGCATAATTTCAGGTCACAAAAGAAGCATTCAAGTGCCTAAGTTTTCTGAAACGGTGTAAGAAATAGTTCAGTTCATCTGATCTTCTCTCTGTCTATGTCACCTATATCAGACCGTTAATGGAATACCACTCTCATGTGTGGGCCCACCTATTTTGGATTTACTCGACCGCGTGCAGGAGAGAGCGAGGAAGCCCATCAGTGACAGTAGTGCTCTTATGCAAGTAGGAAATTGTTCCTGAGAACCGTAATTTCGTATGCGCAATGTGCTCTTCATAAAGAGCGCATCCCTTTGTAGCGATTGGCCAGTGAATTGCACCACGAATTATAGAGAAAGTTCGTATTTGGAATAAAATCCTAGCAAACGTTTTTCCTGTCACTTTCATTATGAAGATTTAAATAAAATGTCCAAAAGCACTACTCCTATTCCCCTTCCCAGAATCTAATTTCCTAGTTCTACCACAATGCGTTGCATATGTAGAGGTTATGAAATATTTTTTATTTAAAACTACAAATTGAATGTATAACAGCGGGGAAAGCATATCCATATGGCCATTTCACTGCTGCTCAAATAGCTCATCAGTAGATTTTACCCAAATTTTGTACAGGCCATAAGTCACTATAAAAATAGGTGTATAAATTTATATTAAAAGGAATGGTTTTCATAAGGACTTATTTTAAATTTACCCAAAGTATGAATTGCTATGTCTGCAACAAAAAGCTGAAGATTAGAATAAGATTAAAAACTAAACGGTGATTCGCGGAACTCTTCGTGTGTACGTCAAACTCACACTTTATAGGTGTATAAATACCATTAGGGAAATGGCAATGAGAGAAAAAAAATTGATAATGAATAACTCGCATGTATGAAAGTTCCAAATAAACAAAGCCATGCAAGAATACAAAATTTTGCATATTCTATGCTATAAAGATGATCCCAAAATGTTCTTAAATAGAAATAAGATTCCACTACTTAACAAAAAATTTTAATATTCATTCATATTATTTGTTTGTTTTTATTAAAATTTCTAAAAAATTTTAATTCATTTAATATAATTTTTAAACTACAGCTGTTTATTTGTTTAGACAAATAATATATTTAAATAAAAAGTCGTTTAAACTAAAAAGCCAATTTCACAAAGAATCAAACTGTAAATATGCAAAATTTAAATTGCGACACAAAGTCCTACAATTTCTAAGAAATTTAAACGTTTTGGATTTCGGAAAATAGACGAAAAACACTTGTATATAGTTTTTAAAAACTGTTACATTATACTACTTCATTTGCAAATTAGTAAGTTTATCGTAATAAAGAATCTTATGTTTGTTAGACAATCCGGCTTTCGATCGATCCGCAGTTGTATTACAGCCCTGGTTGATGTTGCTGAAAATATTCGTCGTCAACTTGACATTGGTCAAATCACGTTTTTTTGCTTCTCGATCACTGGAGGGCATTTGATACAGTAGATCCTGCTATACTAATATGGAAACAGAAACTTCTTTAAATTTACTTCAACCTCTTCCAACTTATATCATCAAACTAATGATTTGCCAAAAGAAATATCACTCTGCAATATAAGCAAATATGCAGATGATGTGCAGTTATATTTGAGTAGATCGAGGCAAATGCTTAAAGAAAGTATCGAGAAATTAAATTTTGATCTTCAAAAATTTCATCTTTGGGCAACAGCACATGGGCTTTGTCTTAACCCACATTAATCTACACATACAAAATAAAACAACTATTCCAGTAATCCCTAATGACATCATTATAAAGAATGAAAAAATCAACTTCGTACAATCAGCCAGGAATATCGGAATAATTTTCAACAATTACCTAACATGGAAAAACCACGTTAACTTCCTCTAGGCTCAAATATATGGAAAACTCAGGTCTCTTTGGTTAACACAATTTTCTAAACCATCAAAAATTAGAATTAGCCTCGCGAAATCTTATCTAATTCCTTCCTTAATGGATAGTAAGCGGAAGCTTCATGTGTTGTTCAACAATATCTTAAGATATGATATAGACTAAGAAGATTTGATTGGATATCTTACTTTTCCAACGAAGTCCTTGGTGTTTCGTTCGAAAACTTTCTCAAAGTGCACGTGCCTCTGTTTCTTCATAAAATAATCCATTCCAAAACTCCACCTTATCTGTTTGCCTCACTACGGTTTGGCAGATCACAAAGGGGTAGACAAATCATTACACCCAAACACAGATATCTTGTCTCTGAATGACAGTTTTATGTTAATGGCATATGTATTTGGAATTCCTTGCCACACAATCAGCAAATAAAAAGCAACGCAAACAGTACTTGAATGTTTTTGATTTTTATAACTATTTAGACACTATGGCCTCGTATTTAATTTTTAATTTATTAGTATTAATTATTATATTGTTATTTAATTAATTTAATTATTAATTCTGTCTCAATATGTTGTAGTTTCAGATGAAGAAATGAAGTGAAATAACTTACCGTCAAACGAATATATAATGAAAAATGAAAAAGTCCGTTTACCTTAACTGACTTTTAGCTTTAATCCCACGATACAAGTGGAGTGGAAGAATAATTTTGTTTTTGTTCTGCATACAGCCGACTTTTTTCGTCTTTTTAAGCAGTTAAAATACGCGGGCACTTTGCGAATCTTAATTAAAGTTTAATTTATGCTAGTTAAATTTAAGCATACTAAATTCTTGTTTAATTTAAATTAATCGTGAAAGTGAAAGCATGTTTCTTGTTGTCATATGTGACTTCATTTAAAAGTTGTTCATAAGCATTTTAAAACAAAATTCATCTTAAACTGATCATAGGTTTGGTATGCAGTTATATAATAGTATATAGTTTACAATTTAAAGCCTCTATAATTTTCGAACTAACAGCTTCCAGCAGAATTACTTGCCCTCGGTAGAAGTAATAATATTTTTGCTGTGGTGCGAGTATAGTTTAGCTTAGAATTCCAAAATGGAAACAAAGCTTACTTACGTTGTAGGAATGACTTTTTCAAGAAAAAGTGTTGAGTAAATAATTTAGCTGCAAGGCATAGTTTTCGAAGCCAATACTTAACTAAAGGTTTATAAAAAAAACTTAATAAACGCCACAACAATAACCAGTTCTGAAATGAAAATGTCGAAATAAAGAAAATTAAATATAAAAAAATCTGATAATATATCACTCGAAAAATATTAATTAATTTACCCTTTTCTTTCAAAAGTTTCGTTTTATTAATTTTATTAAATATTAACTGTAATTAATAAAATTTTATTGCGTACTGTATTTTGTTTTTATTTAATATAAAAATATAATAAATTAAAATGTTCAGCGAGTTTTTCCGAAACTTAGTAATTTAGTTTAAATACTGGGCTACATTGCTGATACAGCTGTTATTTGCCTCTGTTCTTAAAAAAACTTTGCAAGAACAAATATTTATTTGCCTAAAAATTGGTCAAATATTTGACATCGAGTGGTCACACTATGTTCACATTAGAAGCGTTTTTGTTTGCTGGAAAAAAATTTTAATTGCCCAAATTTAGCTGTGTTGTTGTTTGCTCCTAATAAATATTTGGTGGTCAGACTACGGCAAACAAATATTTTCCGATTTTAGGCAAATATTTGTCAAATCTGACCGTACCTTTAGCCATACAGTTTCCTAGTAAATTTCAACCTTCTGCCTACAATTTTTCAACAGTTTGGTCATATACATCAACTAATGTAATACCTTTTAATTTATAATTTCAACTATTTATACTTCTTATTATATCAGACGAAGTAGTGGATATTTTTTTAATTTTTAAGTAATAGTGTAATATGATTCAGAATATGGTCCCATATAGATCAAATTACATAAATTATATCATCCTTTAATTTCTAAATTTAAATTGTATGCTTCTGCTTATAGCGGACTTAGCAGTCAAGGTTTTTTGTAAATTTCAAACGCCTGTCAAATATGGCATTATGCATAAAATAAAATGAACTATTGGGACATCCTTTAATTTATAATTTAGAAAATATAACGGTCATAGTAAAAGGTATTTTGTCGAAGTTTAAAGCGTTTGTCCATATGGTTTAAAAGCTAGTCCCATAGAGGTCAATTTGTGTCACCTATAGGGACACCGTTTAATTTTTATATTTTTTTCTATAACTTTTTGCTTTTAAATTTTAGAGTGGCGCCCTTTACGGTTAAAAACATGTTTGTTGTACGGGGATACCCTTTAATTTTTAAAATTATGAACTGTCTTTAAAACGGGTACACTCAGAAAGCAAAACCTTTCAAATAAAGAAAACATTTTTAAAAACTCGGTTGAGAAGTAACAGATGTGTGCACAAACATAAAAAGGCAACGTTCATTCGAATCGATAACCTCCTTATTTTTTTTAAATCGTTTAAAAATGAATGGAATTGTCCAAGTAATAAATTATTACATTTACTTGTTTTCGTCCTTAAATTATTAAGTTGTTCTCAACTCTTTATTACCAACTATTTAAGTCCGATGAAAAATGCACTCCGGCTATAAAATTGTTTGCTGTTAATGTTTGTTATTTTGTACCAAAATAACAAAAAAAAACATCGGATAATAAAAGCTGGCTTAACAACTTTTAACTTTATGCTGCGGTAAATGCAGTTACTGCAACTTAATACTTTAATAGTTGCAAAGAAAAACTTTTCTTTAGTTGTTTCTTTAGTTTTAGTTTAAGTAGCTTCGCCGTCCATAATACACTGAAAAGCTGTTGCTAAAGTACTTTTTTTTATTTATTCCATTTGTTTTCATTATAGCGTAATAAATATAAAACAACAAAATTTTTTTGTTTTAATGTGTGTCTGAACTGTCTATTTTTAACTGCGACATATATTTCGAGTTTAAAGTTAAAAATCGATAAAATTGAAAACAAGTATTACTAAGTTTATCAGTGATAAAATAACTAAAAACTAGAATAGCTGGATATAAGTCTGATCAAAGATACAGGGACTTTAATAATCCACAGAAACTGCATTATCTTCCCATCGTGCCAGATTAAATCCTTATCTCAATTTTAAAGATACATCAGTTTTAAATATAGAAAAGAATTATAAACGTCGGTATATGTTAGAGATTTTACAAATAATTAAAGTTCTATCAACAAAAATAATAAACTTTAAGGCTGTTACTGAAAATGTTGCGCAATATTATAGACATTTAGTGCATAAAAAATACAAAAAATTAAGACGTATCTCATTGTTTGTAACATTTTTATCGTGAAAATTTATGTGAATGTATTTGTATCATGTTTTTTAAATTTTTTAGAAATATATTTTTTATAACTTGAATGTTTTTCGAGTTTTTAAAATTTATGAGAATGTACCCAGTTAGCATTTGGAAGATTGCTTTTACAAAAATCATCAAGGTGAGTCTTTTAAGATTACTTAAGATGACTTAAAACTGATTAATCAGTTGTGCGTTTAAAAAGAGACTCGAATATAATTCCTATAAACGCAAAGAAAGTGACTTGTTTAAAAAACAAAAAGTACAAAAAGCAAATGACGAAATTCGACTTTTTATAAAAATATGTCAATTCGTAAAAAAAAAAAATAGAGAAAAATGTAAAAACTTTTTTAAATGTTTTTTTTATCCATATTTAGAAAAATGAATTTTAAGAAAATTAGAAATAACACGCTATCGTAATAGTTGTTATATCAACTATTGGGGCACCCGTTTATTTCCAAATCCAAATTTTATAAAGGTTCCTTTTAGGTTTTAGTGTTCTGTCTATAACGGTTCAGAAGTACGGCCACACACTTGAAATTACATCAACTATTGGAACACCCTTTAACTCCCAAATCCATATTTTATACTTGTTGTTATAGCGGCCTTACCAATACAGGTTCTTTGTAAATTTCAATCGTCTGTCTACAACTGTTTAAGAGTATGGCCAAGTACCAAATTAAATGATTTATTGGTGCACCCTTTAATTTATAATTTTAAATATTATCAGCTGTTACTATAACGGCCATAGCAATCGACATTGCATCAAATTTACAAGCGTTTGTCTATAACGGTTCAAAAGATAGCCTCATATAAGTAAATTTTCATCAATTATGGGACACCCTTTAATTTCTTAATTCAAATTATTAAGTCGTTGATATAGCGAATTTAGCAATACAGGTCGCTTTTAAGTTTCAGCATTCTGTCTATAACGGTTCGAAAATACGTCCACACACTTGAAATTACATCTACTATTGTAACACCCTTTAGGTTTTAAATCCATATTTAATACTTTTTGTTATAGCGGACTTACCAATATAGGTTCGTTGTAAATTCCAAGCGTCTGTCTTTAACTGTTAAAGAGTATGGCAATATACATCAAATTAAATGAACTATTGGCGCACCCTTTAATTTACAATTCTTAATATTAATACTTGTTACTGTAACGGCCATAGCAATCGATATTCTGTCCAATTTGCAATCGTTTGTCTATAACGGTTCAAGAGATAGGCTCATATAAGTAAATCTTCATCAATTATGGGACACCCTTTAATTTTTAGATTAATTTTTGTATAACTTTTTGTTATTGGGAGCTATAGTAATACGCAGTCATAATACAAGTATAAACTATGTATGTTGTATGGGGACACCCTTTAATTTTTTAGATTATAAACTGTTTTTAAAACGGGACTAATCTGTAAGAATAATCTATCATATTACCAAAAATTTTAATTAAAATTCTATTGAACAAAAAAGGTTCTCTTTTTCGCTAATCATTTGGAAAGAGGAAATAAAATCCTTTCAAATAGCATTATTTAACTCTTATTTATTTTATCTTTAATAATTTTAGGGTTTGAAAGCTAAAGAACAAAAATTAATATATAGCGCTAGTGTTTTAATATAATATCCGTTTATCACAGGTAGAACTATAAAGCAATCATTAATTTTTCATTTGAATTTTCTACGAAATGACTAAATTTCGAATCAATTCTTTTCGCAACAAAAAAGAGTTGAATGAAATTTGTATCAGTTCACACGAATAATGCAGAAATGTATTTCTATTCATTTCTAAAGTGTAATTCATTTCCAGTTAGTTTGAATTGATTTTGAATTTATTTAAAATAGTTACAACAATGAATTGCGATTTAAATTAATGAAACCAAAAATGAGTTAAAACCAATAAAATTCATCAGCAGACCTGGGGGAAATGAAAAATATTCAATGATCAAAGTAAATATGGAGATGCTTACTGAATCTTTACTTACAAAATTAATTAAAATTTTATTCAATAATGAATTGTTCATTATTTTTTTTATAAATTTTTTAATTAATTCAAAATAAATTAAATGCAATGAGTTGATAATTAATTGCAATTCACTTTGACAAAATTAATTGAAATAGAAATGAATTTAAATTTATTCTACAAATTTATTTAAATTGGAAACGAATTGACGATGTTTTAAAAATAATTTACTGGTAACTTGTAGTTTACTTGTAGTTGTATATAAGACTTTTTAAATTTATTATATTAGTTTACATCCTGATGTCTTGTTTAAAAATTTGCCAAGTTTTTATTAACCTTCACATTTTTTACTTTTCAGGATTTCTTCAGAGCTTTTTAATGTAATAATAAAAATAATAATTACCAAAATAAATCAATTTACACCCAATTGGTATGTTGTGTGACTTTACTTATTTGGGGCTCCATTCAATGCTGTTTGTTTAAACACTTCATCTTCTGGGACATGTCTTTATTTCAAACAGATTTTTTCAAAAACAAATGATTTATTTACATACAAACTGCCTCCCTCATCTACTTGTTTTGTCACTTAAGATAAAAATAAAAAACAAAACATGAGACGTTTTAAATATTTATGAAAATATTTATTTTTAAATTAAATTCACTTCTTGACAGTTTTGAAACTTCCTTTACTTGTTTTTGTTATTTGCTAATACAATATTTACTTTGAAACTTCAGTTGTCCTTAAATAGGATTTTTACACACATCTACATAATCACTGTGTATTGAGCTTATTGCACCGTTAGCCTCGTGTTCTTAATCTATATCGCGTTGTTTTTTGTTTTCTTTACTCATTGTAGGAGGAAGTATGTTTTTTTGTCTTTATATTCTTAAAAACACTCACCTTTAAATCAATGTTGACAAAACTTTTATTGGATAAGTTTGTTTGCAGAATAAAAAAGTATGTAAGTAAAAAAAGATAGAAAAAAAAAAAAAACAAGAAACTGAAGACTTTATATACGGTGAGGAAAATTGTAACTAAAGAAGATTTCCACGATATATTCTCATCTCCCACTTTTAGACGAGGAAAAGTGCAGTGAACCACTTTGATGCGAAATAAAATACATTTAAGTTCCTAATTTTCGTATTAATGTTTATTCTTACGTTAATTTCAAACACGCTAAAAAGCATTAAAAGCAGAGAAATTTCTACTTACTCACTTATAATTCTAAAGACTAGAAAAGATATCAAGAACAGATCTTTACTTCCCTTTTTTTTGTTCAATTGTAGAGAGGCAGAGTTACAAAAGATGACGTAGCAATGGACGACGAAGCAAAAAAAAGTTCAGTCATAGCGATTTTGATCATAATGAGTGCCAAGAAAAATAATGTTTTAAGTTGTATTTATTTTTGTAAGATATTAGCGTGGAATTACTTAAGTAAAGGTTGAACTTTGCTGATTTAGCAACTGAAAGTCGACTGCTAGAAGCTATTAATAAGAAAGAGGGTATGATCTCAATACTCCGATAAAAGTAGATTGACAGGTCCATTGTAGTACCACGAATTTAGCGACGTCAGCTATTACTTCTTCTATAGCATATTAAAACTAGGGTGCACTTCATTCAAATGAATAAGTGTTCTCTATCATTATAGAGGGTCTATAATGAGAGTTTCCTTGTGGTTTCCGAAAACAAAGATTCGGTATGTTCTGGTGACAATCTATTATTTTATCCGTTTTCAGTCTTCCGTCCTATGCGAGCTAAGCTCCGGGCCTTCATTATTGGCGTCGTTTTTATTTAAAAAGATAAACACGGCCCTCGGTTGCTGCGAGTGCTTAAATAAGGACGACTGATTGTTTTACGGCAAAATATTTATTATTTTTGGTGCCCTGCCGTAAAAATTATTTTTTCTTATTCTTTGTATTTACTTCAGCATGGAGAATGCAACTGATTGTTACCTTTTTTATATTTGTTCACCCATAACTGAGTCATTTCTGTACAACTTTAAAAATTTCTTTTTTTTTATTTAAAAGGTGATGCTTACAGATTGTTGCTGTTTTAAAAACAATTCATAATCATTAAAATTAAAGGGTTTCTCCATACAACATATATATTTTTACGCATTTTGTGACCCGTAAAGGGCACCAGTTGAAAATTAAACAAACTGCTTCTTACTATAGCTCTTAGTGGCACATAGTAATACAAAAATAATTCAACAATTTTTAGGGTGTCCCTACAAGTGACGTTAATTGAACTATATAGTCCTACCTTTTGAACCGTGATAGAAAAACGCTTATACACTGACAATTTACAACGATCCTATATTGCTAACTCCGCTATAAGAACAAGTATAAAATTTGTATTTGGAATTTAAGGGGTGTCCCCACAATTAATGTCATTTGATGTATGTGGCTTAACTTTTGAATCATTATAGAAAGACAGCTGAAACTTATAAGGACTGGTCCCTTTGCTAAGTCCGCTTAAGCAACGAGTTTATAGTTTAATTTAGAAATTATAGGGAATTCCAAAAATTAATGTAATTTGACTTAAATGGCCGTAGATTTTGCACCGTTATATACAAACACTTGAAAATTCGATAGAAGGTTCACTACTTTTTTTTGATAAAAGAAGAAAAAGTATAAATATTTTAAAATATATATTAAAGGGTGACACAATACTTGATGTAATTAAATGTATATGGCCAAGCTGTTGAGCCGTTGTAGAGAGACGGTTAAAATTTACAATGAATTTATTGCTAAGTCTACTACAGCAGAAAAAAAATTTAATTTGGAACTTAAAAGGTGCCCCTGTAGTTAATGTAACTTTATGTATATTGCCAGAGAGTTGAACAGCTGTGGACAGATGGTTGAAATTAACAAGAAGCTGTAGTCAAAAGTCTGCTATAACAGGTATACAATCTGGAGATGGCCACGATTCACTATCACACTAAGTCGTACGATCTGCCAAAAATTGCATTTGTGCTAAAAAGGTATGATAGTGTGGATTAAAAGTGTATGTGTGTGACAGACTTTTTGACAAATCTGTACGATTTTAATCTTTTGAAATAATTCCTAAAATATTTTTCTCTACGCGATCAGGGTTGAGTTTTTTAAGATGATGAGGAGAAAAAACAACAAAATATTGAAACTATATGATTTGCATCTTTTTTGTATAATAGCGTGGCAACTACGACGCCGTTTTTAAACGATTTTTAAAGTAGGGCAGAATTCCGTCAGATTTTTGTGTGATTAAATCGTACAATTTTGTATGATAGTGAATTCTGGCTTAAGGGGGGCCCAAAAGTTAATATAATTTGTTGTACTTATGTGGCCATACTTTTGAACCGTTATAGGCAGACATATAAAATCTGTTTTGAAGTCGGATTTTTTCACAAGAATTTTTATTCTTGTTTCTAGTATTTAGCGAAGATAATACATTTAGAAACTATAATTTATATATATTTTTGTAGGAAGTTAAACTATTAAGTAAATTGAAGTTCCTAAAATAAAAACAAAAAAGAGCAATAAATGGTTTCAAAGCAAAAATTAACTGAGTTTTAATTTTAAAAATACGTCGTTGTTTCATTTTGGAAAAAAATTATTTGGAGTTTAAGTCTCTTTATTAAATAAAAGAAAAAATTAAGTAAATTTAGGTAAGGTTAGGTTAACAAACAGACCTGGAACTAATATGGCAACATCACTCCGGTGAGATGACATATCAGTGTTCACAAATTGAGCTTCTAAATGCGTAAAAATAATTCTCAGTGTTCTTTTATTCAAAGCATAGCAAAAAAAAAAAGGATATATATATTTTTTTAAAGTTGTTGAAAAGTATTTTGTTGCATACGAAAATAAAAATGATAAAGTTTTTAAGAAAACGATAAGTTTTCTCCTTTTTAATACGTTGATTCAGCTGATTTATCTGTATTTGTATTTTGATTCCTTCAAGAGAAAAGTTTCTATGGCTAATTTGATTTGTGATAAATGCTTTTATTTATAATTTATCTTCTTTTGAAAATGAAAAGGAATCAAACTGTTAAAGAGATTGTATAGAAAGTAAATCATACATTTACAAATGCAAACTGAAGGTGAGTTAGAAAATCAGTAAGCCAATTTGAAGCGATTTTTTTAAAAGCAGCTTTTGTAAAAATCCTTGTAAAAGATTTAAGATTGAGTTATTGATATGCAAGTGCGCTATTTCTGTCCTTTATAATTGAAAATTTGCTTTTGTTAATTTTTGTCTTAAATTAAAGATCGACAATGTTTTTTTTTATTATTTAGCTGGTATATTCTGATTTGTTTTTTTTATTTAAAAACAAAAAAATTTCATGTTTCTTTTTGGTCCCATTTGTAAGTTTGTTTGTTTATAATTTTTGACTTAATGAAAGAGAATGAATCTAATCTCTGTAAATGTGTTTTTTTAATTGTCGGCAATTACGTAGGGAATACAACATCAAACAAACTTCCGCCTTTGTTAGCCTCACAAATGCGAACCCTTTTGAGCACATTTTTCATTATGTTCCCACACATTTCACGCAGTATTTTATTTATTTCATCAGGAATATTTTGTTTTAGTTATCTAAGAGTTCTGGTCTAGAGCAGTCAAATCAGGTGACCGTGGAGGCCAATCAACATCGCCATTTCTTAAAATAACGTGTTGTGGAAAGAGGTCCGCAGCGATTTTCTTGTAATCCTTCTCATACACAGTTACCGTTACGCCGTTTTCATTTTCAACGAATTAAGGTCCAATAATTCCTCTTGACGAAATTGCACACCAGACTGTCACTTTTAATAGATGCCAAAGGTGACTGATGTATAATTTGAGGGTTTTTTATTGCCCAGAACCGACTATTCTGTTTATTCAAATATTCATCAAAATAAAAATGTGCCTCGTTACTCATCATGATTTCATGAAAATCGGGGTTGTCAAGCACGAGCTGTAATATCCTATTGGCATAAGTATGTCGGCATAAATGGTCTTGCGGAAGAAGCTCTTGTGAAACTGAATCTTAAATGGAAACAAGTGCAAGTCTTTGGCCGAAGTTGTTCTTTGAAGCTCAAGCTGCTGAGCACGGCGTAATTAAGGTTGAGGGATTATATTGAATACTTTTTTAAGCAGCAGTAAAATATTCAGCCAATCTTGCAATATGTTATGGTCCATGCTTGGGCGTATTACCTATGGATCCTCTTTCTATGAAATCACTCACTACACAATAAATAGTGCATTTTGCTGGCACGACGTTTCTCCCAATCGATGATTGATTTTGATAAAATATTTTAAGGATTAAAAAACGTTGGTTTATCAAATATTTTCTTTATACTAAATTTGCCACGTGTCTACTTTACGACTGCAAAAGATAAACTGTCAAGACTAATGTTTACCAAAATGGCTGTAAAACAAAGTAGTATCCCTTCCCGGCAGACCACTTGTACATCTCGAAACCAGACGAAAATCGTTGACCACGCATTTTTTTCTTGATGTGCGGAAACAAGAAGAAGTCATTAGATGCCAAGTTAGGGCTGTACGGCTGTACGACGTTTTGGCCGGTCAAAAACGCTCTGGTTTGAGCCGATGTGTGAGAGCTCGCATTGTCATGGTGAACAATAATTCGTCTTCTCTTGTTGGTTTTTCGAATTTCTCCGATGACTTCAGGCAAACAAATTGTAGTGTACCACTCAGAAGTGACCGCCCTACGTTACTCAAGCGGAACAGTCGCCACATGACCAGTTTTGCCGAAGAAACAGGCGACCATTTGCTTCGAAGTGCTTCTTCCACGAACAACTTTCGTTTGATTTTGCTCGTCTTTGAAGACCCACACGGTCGATAGTTGTTTTGTTTCGGGCTCATACGCATAGATCCATGATTCGTCACCTGTGACGATCTTATAAACGTCTTTTGAAGCACCGCAATCGTATTTTTTGCAACATTTCTTTGCACCAATCGGACGAGCCTTTTTTTGAGCGACTTTCAAATTGTGCGGGATCCAACGAGAACAAACCTTTTTTACGGCCAGGTGTTTATGCAGTATCGAATGTATGCTGGTGGAAGAAATGTCCAAAGATGTCTCTATCTCTCGGTATGTCGCATGTCGATCTTGCATTATGAGTTCACGCACGGCATCAATGTTCTCTGGCACAACAGCCGTTTTTGGACGACCTGCACGGAATTCGTCTTTGAGCGAGCTTCGGCCACGATTAAATTCATTATACCAATTTTTCACAGTGCTATAGGATGGTGCTTCATCGCCATACAAAGATTTAAGTTCATCAATGCACTGTTGTTGTGATAATCCACGTCGAAAGTTGTGAAAAATTATGGCACGAAAATGTTCACGAGTTAATTCCATTTTTTTCTATATTAATTTTTTCAAGTCACTGTAAAGAACACAAATAATGGTCGTACGTCAAAACGTTTTGAGTACGATTATGCTTAAAAATGACAAACTTTCCAATGGAAATGTCAGATTGGACTTAGCAGCATTCAGTGTTGCAAGGCCAGGATTATAAATAGCTGCCCTCGTAACTTTATTAATGTTTTTTTTTTATTTTATGAAATATTTTTACGTTCTTTGAGGTCGGACGAAATATAGTTGCTTTGCATCAAAGTTAAGCATTTTTTCTTGATATTTGCTTCCAAATTTATTTTTAATATTGTTGCAAAGTTTTCTGTTTTAAGTTTTAGGGTCGTATTCATAAAAACTAAAAACAGGTTAATAAACATAAAATAGGCAAATATTGATAAAACTAAATTCATAAACGATTAATAGTATAAAAAACCCTTTAAAACCAATTTTAAAATCAAAAATTTTATTGCTGGATTTGCTCTTCTTATTTTGCTTTAAATAAAAATAAATTTAATTATTTAGATATTTTGTTTATAAAAAAAGAGGTTGTCCTGCGGTAGAAAAAGTAATTTTAAGAGAAATAAATTAAATGAAAAAACTGTCAGTAACCCATATTTTATTTTTACAGCTTTTATAAATATATTGTAGTATCTCAGGCACTATGTGTCCGAATGGGTCAATTTCGGTATCATGAGAGAACTTACCAAAATTCTTGTCAGGTGCGTTATATAACAGAGACAAATAGTTAACCCGTTATTAAGTAGTAAGCTTCTAAAGAATTTAATATAAAAAAGCCGCCATCAAATCTGGTTTTAGAAAGTTTTTCGGAGCACATACATACCTATGTACATACAATAAACTAGAAAAAGGAACAAATTTTGTTAAACAAGGTGTAAATATTCGCAAAATCATAATAAATTTTAATATCATTTAACTGGTTTCAAATGGGCTAACATTTTTCCAACTTATTTTTGTAATAATCCTGATAGTTTTTTCCCCATTCCGCCAAAACATATTTTAAATGTTAAATAATTTTTAAGAAAATTTTAGGGGTCCGTAACTCTGAATATGCGACATTTATCACATAACACTTTCTCCATCAAGTTACTTTTAAGGAACCCCAAACAACTTTTTATTTCAAATGCAGCTTCTAGGATAAACAAGATTTATTCCATTAAATAAAAATAAATTTAAACGAAATTATTTGAATGGTGAGATATATAAAACGTTAACAGCTCAATATAGAACTCGTTATTCGAATACTTTTTGAATTTTATATATGACAACAATATTTATATATATTTTTAATTTTTTTTGACATTCCTGTTTTTGCCGAACAGATTCCTTTTCTTCCCTAGAATAAATGTCAAAAGAAAACTCTATTTGTTTTTTGAGTCAATTTTCAATTGGTTTCAAAAGTGTTTAATTATAATAGAAATTCGCAGGTAAAAACGTTGGGATTATCTATGAAAATTTAATTGTGTGTTTTTTAATAAAAATGTTTGAAAATGTTTGTAAACTTTTAACTTAAAATAGGAATAGTTTAGTTATAAAAACAACTGTGATCTAATAAAAAAATTTACTGCGGCATATTATTTTTAAGTTTATTTTTTATTTCAGTATTTTAATTAATTTAATTTTGGTTTTGTGTTGTCCAACTTTCACAAAACAAAACAGTGATTAAAATTTAAAATACAAAACTTTTAACGAATCGGCGGAAAAAAGTATGTTAATAAATAGTCTTTTTATTTAAAATTGAACTTGAAAGCCTAACTATAGGAAACTATAGAGAAAAAACATAAAATAAACTAATAAAAGGTCGATAGAGAATAAAAATCCTAAAATAAGAACTCTTTATGAATTATACCGTCACTCTTTAACTAGTTCGTTTTATATATATTTCTGTGTTTGTAATACAGGTGCACTTGCGTATGATTATTATTTATTTAATTTTTGCATTAGTTATACGCCACAGTTGCACTATAGTTAAGAAAAATGCTGCAAAACTATCGATTGTCTGTTCATTCTATAGTTCGCCTAAAAACTATCGATGGTATTCTATCGCTTGTTTTCTTAAAAACTATCGATACTATCGAACTTTTTTAGAGTTAGTTCTGGCAACTATCGCTGTCCGATACTATAACTTTCGGAAAAAATAATCGATAGTCAGCAAAAAATAAAATTATCGATTTTATCGATAGTACTATCGATTGTTTTGCAGTTCTTACTTACAACGCTGTGATACTCTTTTCATAATCCTTCAACTCATTAAGAGGAAAATTTAAAAGAATTTAATTTTTTATTTAATCAGGATTTTAACTGTGGATATTACAAATGAATTAAACTTGATTTTGGCTTAAGTCGATTTCTTTAATTCCTAAAAAGATTAAAAAAAATTACAGTTATATAGAAAAATAAGTAAAACTATATAGTCCGGCTTTTTAATATATTAGTGGCAAAGAATATTTAAAATTTATTAAAAAATGATGTGGATCCACAGCCTCAGAGGAAGAATGAGCTAAGAGAACCAGAGGGCTGGCCAAACAAGAAACTAATTCATGAAGTAAAATGTGTGTGTTGCACTATGCGTTGGTACGATATCTCGATTTTTAAAGCTTAAAAGGTTGCTGATAGCAATTTGGTTGTAAATTTTTAAAAGTTGCCAAGAAGCAGTCGGGTGGATCTTTCTTATCCATTTTGTATTGAATTTAGCCAAAATATCCACATTTTTTATTATCATTTCAGGTAAATAATACTTATTTTAACGTGTGCCATTAAAAAGGGTGGGACATTAACTAGACGCATTTGTGTACTTAAATAGCTACAATTAAAAAATGTAGAACACTTATATTTTTTTATTCAGTACCTTTTTATATAATTGTATAAAGACTTAGTTAAAACGCGTGTTGTAGTAAGGGACAGGTGGGACACCGCCTAAGGACTGGTGGTACAAGATATATGAATGCTTGAAGTAAATGAGTGTTTGACAGAAATGATTACTTCCGTAGAACCATATGATTAAAGTTTATATATTTTTAAGTAAAAAGATAATTATTATTGTTTATACGAAGGCAAAGTGGCCGTCAAAACTCAACAAATTAATGTTTTTTTTTCTTAGCTTTATTGCACTAAATTTATTAACACTTAAAATCTTATGAATCTAATACGCTTTATTATTTCTTTTGCGAGATTCAACATTTGTGTCCTTTAAAAAAGGTGGTACGTTTACAGGGTATAAAATGTGGTTTCATAGTCATGAAATAAAACTTAAATTTATTTAATAAAGGTACGGTCAGATTAGTCAAACTTTTGAGGAAAAAGACGTAACCACAAAATTATTGAAAATTTTTTTATTCTTCTTAAGTACTTATTAAGAATTATAATATCCTACTCAATAGAAAAGGTTAGATATTGCATTTATTATATTACGTGGCAGAAAAGATTGAATATACATTCGTAAAAATAGTGGTTATGCTTTTTTGGTCAAACATTTGACTAATCTGACAGCACCTTAAGTTATTCGCGATGCTGTGGTAGAATTTTCCAAACATCCTGCAAGCATTTAATTGAAATAAAATTATTAAAGCTGCAAAAATATAAGCACTTTAAAATATCCCTGAATAATAATTTTTTGACATTTTAAAAATGCACGTTTTTAAAAACTACTTTTTCACGTAGACTTTTAGTTATTTATCCACCACCAGCTTCCTTTACGTCCAATTTAGATTATTTACCCCTCTTTAAATTAAGAAATTTTGTGGCCACGGTTTTGAATATTTTCACATATGGATGAGACTTATATAGTCACACGACGAAAGGTTACAATAACTCACATTTTGTTTTGCACTATTTCGCTTTACAGCTTTTCTTTAATGTCGATCTTTTATTAGAAATAAGATCAATCGATAAGTATATTTTACAGCGATGAGCTATAATAATCCAATCTATAAGTTCTAGATTTGCCGAAAAGAAATACGCTGCTCCATCGGCGCACGAAATTCTATCAAGTATGAGATAGCTTCAAAAAGTAAATTATAGTTGAAGGCAGCTAAAATGAAAAATTATAACGGAAATCAGTTAGATTGCAATATATACACAAAGAAAAAACATCTAAGAGCAACATATTATGGTTGCTAACAAAACATAGTATTGTTATATTTGCAACCAGTTGTCTAGCAAAGCAATAACATTCTAAAGTATAAACATAATTATGTTCAAATATAAACATTAAATGGTTAAACTGAAATATTATAATATGGATGAAAATGTCGTTATATAATTCAATTATAATATAGTCTCGTAAGTTATAACCCCCATCATTTTAATAAGTATATTTTGGGATATTCTATGTAATAAAGATACAATTAAAAAACAAACTGGCTTTTAAAAAATCTATAGTAAGAAAAGCCGGTGTTCGATATACCATATCGAAGAAGAAAATCCTTGCACCTGTTTGAAGGCCATCTATGCGGGAAATCTGTGGTAAGCGAATCCGTTGTTGCTTTAAGTACAGGCATTATGACACTTTCATAATTGGCACTGTGTCTATGCTAAAAATGACACAATATCCATGGGTACTATGACGTTTTTCAAAGCGGACAAAGTGGAAATTTTGTCACTTTGAGTGCAATATAAAGTCTATGGACATTATGACATGCCAACTGAATGGTTACAAATCCTTAAAG
Organism: Gymnosoma rotundatum; assembly: GCA_916610165.2. NCBI lineage: Eukaryota > Metazoa > Arthropoda > Insecta > Diptera > Tachinidae > Gymnosoma > Gymnosoma rotundatum. Next base: position 67,908,471 of record OU744338.1, on the reverse strand, counting down.
CTGTTAATAAACGTTCTGATTATGCGAATATCAGTGATAAGTCATTACTCGAAAAACAACTACCGGAGAATACTAGACATGCTCAAAATAATATAATTTAGGCTCTGGAGAAGAAAATAAAATGTTGTGCATCGTGCAGATGTAATTGGAACTAAGCTTGTTCTATTTTGGTTTTTTTTTTTGTTGCAATTTCAATAAAATGAATAGACTTCAATAAAGTTTATACATAATTTTAACTATTTTCCTAAATATTGGACTCGACAAAGTCGAAAAGTTTTTCAATAAATGATAACTGAAATTAAATGAGTTTGTAAAAATTTTAAATAAAAAACCTATGAGGACAGAGTCATATTGTATTACAAATTATTTCGAATACTTATTTAAAAAAACTAAAATGTACAATCTATTTTAACTAGGAAATGCACAAAAAAGAAAAGGAATTTAAGAATAATTATAGTTCATGTTTGTTTTTTTGTTGTTGTTATGTAATGCCCATTTTAATTTAAAAGAACATTATTTATTTTAAATCAACAGCAATGTTTTGTTCCGACATGTTTGTTTTTATAAAGTTAACTGTCAAAGTAACAATAACAACAAAAATAAATTATTAAATGTAAAAAATAGTATACGTTTTGGTCCACTAATAAAAAATGGATTTTATACTTACAGAATGAGCTTATAGAAAATTGAAGAAATAATATTAAATTGTGTGTAAATGAATGTTAGTCAGCATTAAAACAAGAAGAACAAATAAACTCAAAAATATACACAACTAAATAAGCGACACAATGGAAAAAGTTTTGAAATCGTCGAGTCATAAACTGTTCATCAGTCTTGTGCTGCTTTTGTTGCGTTGCACAAGAAACGTTATAAATTATAACAAATGAATGATCGTGGGACAGACTACCAAGATGCATAGATGGTTGTTAGAATTGTGTGGCAGAGGGACGGGTTGTAAAGAAACTGACAGTAAAAATTGCCTTGGCTTGACAAGTTTCACTTACTCAAAGTAATATTATGAAAAAAAAGCAACAATATTTATGAACATACCTACACTTAAAAAAATATCTACGTACTGTTTAAAGTGTAAAACACCCCCGGGTTGAATTTTTTTTTTAATATTTAATGTTGTATGATGCAAGTGTAATTATATAAGTTGTTCTTGGTGTTATAAAGTTCAGTATCAACTTTTGTTTTTATTATTGTAGTTGTCTAGTTTACAGGATATGAAACAACAACAAAAACAACAGAAAAAAAGCAACAATTGCACCAACCACTTTTTAAATAACAAAAACAACATTTTACATTTCAACTATGAGGTTTTTAAAGCGTTTTGTTGCTGCTGTTGTTCAATTCTTGCATTTATTTAGCCAATCATGCTGATTGGGTAGGAAAGAAAATGATTTCCTTTTATTAAAGTAATTGTTTTAAAAAATATTAATTCATCATTAATAATGAGTCTCAATTTTATTTGTCGGATTATACCTCAATATCTCAATTTTATTTATCGGTCTATATACTAAAAATAACATAAATTGCCTTAGGTATACCAATAATTTGTATAATATATTTAAAATATATTAAAAAATTACAAATATTCGTATACACACAGCCAGGAATTTTTGAAAATGTGATCTAAGATTTCACTAGCTGCTATAAATCAGCGTGTTCCTTCAAAGTTAGCAGAAATAAAATACCTACCATTATGAAGAAGGATTTGTATTTAGAAGAAAGTGGTTTGATTCCGAAGAAATTTTTCGTTTTTGATTTTCTTAAGAATTAATTTACGGAATTGAAACCACTTTCGATCAGAATTGAGTTCTGTGACATGCCTAATTAATCTGTTTTACAATAACTATATTTGAAGGATTAAAATAAGACGTAAAGGACCATTACATGAGTTTTAAAATGTAATTACATCTCCAAGCGCTCGGCGACGCATGAAACGCTGGCTGCTTTTTTTGTACTTACGATTATTTTTGTTGATTGCAAAAATTTTTATTGTCAAACAACAAATAATTTTGTAATATTCACAAATTACACTTTTCTGCAAATAAAAAAATTTAAAATAGCAAAAATAACTAGTTTTTGTTGTACATATCCATTTGCCCTTGCAATAGCGGTGCTTCCAACTTGAACCTTTATTTCTATCAATGCGGCTTCTTACTGCTGCTCATGTTTTACAAAAAGACAGATTAGTTAACAGTATATAGATCTCTCATCTGATAGAAATATGGGCTACAAGTATCTGAAAACTCTTGCTTACCCTTGTTCTTAAATGTAAGCATTCAAGGGAGCATTTGGATGCTGATGTATCCCAAGTCTTTTATCATCTGAAATGGTTCTCTGGCACTCAAAATATTTGAAAGTTCAAATTTCTCATATAACTTAGGACATTCATTTAACGACTTTCCGAAGTGGAGTAATATTTTTTTTTACAAATAAAGAGAAAGCCGCTGCTGGCATTTGGAAGTCACATGCTGTTAAAGACAAGGCAAGCTATGAAATCCAGATTATTATATCTGATATCATTGCGCCACAAATGTTAAAACACGAAAAGATAAATACGTTATTAAATTGAACCACGTGAATTTTCTATCATATTAATAAATTTTCAAACAAAACTTTTTTTCGTGCTATTTTCTACTATCCCGATTAATTATTTAAATCGCCTATATTGATTGTTGAGGTGAAAGCACGTCGGGATGGCCATTTCGCTACCGCTTACTTAGCTCCTCAGGAAACTTCTTACAAACATTTTAAATAAACTAAAGATTTTTGTCCAAACAATAAAGCAAAGACAAAAATCAAAGTATATTGTAATTTATTTATCAAAACAAGGTATTTATCTTTTATTCGCTACTCCTTTGTGTAGCATCATCAGTAGTAGCGAAATATTGAAAAAATAAAAATAAAAGATAAAGACCTTGTTCTTGATAAATAAATTAAAATATAATTAATTAAAAGGTCAAATAAAAATTATATTGACAAAAATCAAAGTTTAAGCAAAAACAACAATAATCAATTATGATTTTATTTTTATTGTATCCACTGTACATGGTTGACTTATTTTCGGCTCTTTTGTACAGTTAAACGGTGATGAAAAATAAAATATCACAAAACACTACGATAATTTATTTCTATACACGGGCATTTTGCAAATATAAAATAAAACTGGACAAAAATATTTAGTTTATTTATAGTTTGGATCAGTGTTGTCTCTAAAATAATTTTTTTTGAAGGATCCACGTAACATGTTTAATTTAGTTATATTAGGACAAATTTTTGTAACTTCTCGTACTGACTCGAAATAAAGTAGTATCACTAAAAGATTACTTGTTTCATTATTTGAGATAAATCCCTCTCAACCTATCAATTCGATTTTAATAGCAAAGGTCACCTGCAAACACAACCAAATTCCTATATAAAAAATTTGTTAAAAATAAACAAGATATAAAATTGCTGAAGTCTTACTCTGTTCAGTATCTGAGAAATCATGAAAGGTTTCACGTTTAGAAACAGGAAAATGTTTCTGGCAACAATTCTTTCCAACTGCAAAATAATGTGAGCTGCATTACGCGCGGAAAACTAAGCTTTCTGTTCAAACTTGCGAAAACTGTTATTAACTTTAACTATATCGTTTGCAAAATTTGACGACCGTACAAATACCTCGACTTAGAAGAAAGTTGTCTTTTAATTTCCTTAAGGAAATGACAGATTGTAATACCGAAAAATTGTCAATAATTTAATGTTGAAGTTTCAAGCAAATAAGGCAAATAAGTTTGTCTTTAATAGCGGTAATTTTTAAAATAATTAGTGTAAATTTTATACGATAAAAAATGTTTAGGGTCTAGTCCTGTAAAACTCAGCACAACGCTAAAATTATGTGGAGTACAAAAATAATTTTCAAAATATTTTAAAAATTTCTTTTAAAATTTATGAACAACAAAAGTTCTTAATATATTTAATTTTTTTTTTTGTTTTGCATTTTTAAAATATTATTTTATTTCATAGCACTTCGAATACGTATATTGGTAGCTCGTTCTTCAATACAAGTCTTCTAATTTTTCCATAATTTTTTTTCAATTTTTGTTTGTATTCCTCTAAGTGGTTGTTGTTTATGATAAAAAAAGCTGAGCTTTCATCTGACGCGGGAATCTTTTATTTTTGGGACAACAAATGAAAGTACGAGTTTTTCTAAAAGAAGGTTTTTTCGAACAGAAAAACTTTATGGTGGAAAGGAATTTCTACATGTATATGTGGTTATACAAATACGGTGAAGGGTATATAAGATTCGGCATAGCCAGTTCTTTTTTTTAATTTAACTTATTTGCGATTTCTTCTAATAATACTATAAAGTCTGAAGGAACCTTTTCACTAATCCACCCACTAAACGTCATAAAACATCACTACAGTTAAAGCTAAAGAGTTTTAAGATTTAAGCAAAGTTTTAGAAATATATATTTATATATATTATGAAATATTTTGATCTTAAAAAATGGTATTTTAATGCCTGATACCTTTTTCTTTATCTAATAAAATTTTCTATGGCTATTCTAACGTTGCTCATTTTCTTCCTTTTTTTTAACTTGGAATTTGTATGTAAACATTTCTTTGATGATGATAACGTAATTTCCTGTTTATTTTTTCTATATTTTTTTAAAATTCAACGTTACTTTCTTAGCGTTTATAGAGCATTTTATAATGTTTCTAGTTAAAGTTTTTTTTTTACTGTTATTATTACACATTTAAAGCTTTAGTTGAAAAACGTTGTATAATTGTACTTCTTGTTTAATGTTTTATTTTTTAGTTCCTGGCTGCAACTGTGAAAATTAAAAGACAACGTGCTACAAATTTTCCCTTAGGGATTGTCAGTGTAACAATACAGAACTTTTTTCCCTCTTGTTGTTCAGTTTTTATTTTGCCGAGTTCTTTTCTGTTGTGCCAGTCGACAGTCGGCTAATGTTTAGTTAAATATATTTGTTGCAATCATAGACCCTTGTTGCAAGTAATGTGGCATGTTGAGAGTGCTTACTTATATATATATATATATATATATATATATATATATATATATATTTATATGTATGTATGTTTGTGTATTGGCTTTTGTTAGTATATGCGATTAAATGTCTGTTTGGTTCATTATAGTCGTACGTTTGTTAGATTTTCTGGCAATTTACTCATGAACAAAAGCAATCAGCAAAGTTTTATTTTTAAACTACTTCATCATCAACATCACTATTCCTTAATAATTGTTGGATTGTTTCTTTTGTGTTTGTCGATTTGCAAATTATATGGTAATTTTTGTTTTATTTATAATTATAATTATTTTTTCTGAAAATGTGGTGTATTGTTGACCTTTTAATTTTTGATAAATGATTTAAATTTTTTTGTTCGGCTTAAGGTCGTTTTTGGGTAATTAAAACACTTTGTTAATTACCCAAAAACGACCTTAAGCCGAGCAAAAAAATTTAAATCATTTATCAATTATTTTTTATGTGAAAGACTTTTTTCAGTTATATTTAATATTACCTTTTAAAAATGATAATTCCATAAAAAAATTAATTTTTTTGTCAAGCTGAAACTTGTTTTTAAATATAACAAGATGTTGGCAAAAGTTCTTATAAAATTTATTTAACTTTTGAAGTTATAACTATTATTTATATTGTAATATTATAATAATATTATTACAATCAAATGAATAACTTTAATTCGGCTTAAGTTCACAATCATTTTAATTTCCAAAATTTATTAAAAAAATTTAGAAAATTTTTCTTATAATTTTTAAGGAAATCATGCCTTGAGAGCATTCTTCTCATCAGCTTCAGCTCAATTAAAAACCGACTTCAAAACAGATTTCATCTGTCTGTCTATAACAGTTCAGAACTTTATACTTGTTATAGCGAACATAGTTCTAGAGGCAGCTTTTAATTATTAATTTCAAATATTAATACTTAATACTATGACGGTCATAGCAATCGCCATTCTTTTTAATTTGCAAGCGTTTCTCTATAATGGCTCAAAATATAGACCCCTACAGGTCAATTTACATCAATTATGGGAATACCCTGAAATTTCTAAATTAAAATTATAAACTTGTTGCTATTGCAGGCTTGGCAATACTGGCCCTTTATATACTTCAGCTGTCGATCTATAACGGTTCAATAGTTTAGCCAGATACGTATTATAACATCAACTATTATGATACCCATTAGTTTCCAAATCTTGTACTTGTTATTTTAGCGAAGTTAGCAAGACAGGTTCTTTGTAGATTGCAAAAAGGTTTCTAAGACTGACCATACACATCAAATTAAATGAATTGTTGAGGCACCCCTTGATTAATAATTTTGATTACTAGAACGGTCATAGCAATCAACATTATGTCAAATATTCAGGCGCGAGTCTATAACGGTTCAAAAGATAGGTCCGTATAGGTCAATTTACGTTATCTATGGAAACACTCTTTAATGTTTCAGATTTAATTTTGTAATACTTTTAGCCATTGCGAGCTGTAATGATACGCAGTTTTTCTTTTAATTTTAAAGAGGTGCCCTTTGCGGTTCATAATACCAGCCTCTTTCTTTTAGCCCCCAGCCATGAAACCTCTTTTTCCCTCATACTAGCACCTATGAAATTAAAAAAGTGCTTAAACACTTTTAAAATATTATTATAAAAAATTAAGTTATAGTGCATTTACATTACACCGAAATCTACTAGATTTGATTTGAAATCCATTTCAAAATATAGTTCGTTTTTAATGTATTTTGTTTGACACTCGCAAGATTTCGCATTAATAAAAAATCGAAAATAATGGGTATTTAAAAGTTTACACATCGTGTTTTTTTTCTTTTGTTTATATCTTCATTCTATAACCAATTTTATAATTTTCCTCTTATTGTTTGAAAAAACTGTCATTTTTTCTGGTACAGTGTGGTATTTTTTAGTACAATATGAAAAAAACCATAGTTGCATTACAAAGTACTACTAGATTTTAAGTAGGTTTTGTCAAAATCTAGTGACGAAGTAGATTTTGTTTGTAAGGGAAATCTATTTAAAATAAACTAGATTTTGCTCGAAATCTCGAAATAGTCCTAGATTTCGGTATAATGTAAATGGACTATTAAATAATAATTTCATATCCTAATAATTTATTTTGTTTATTGATGTATGCATTTTCTAGAAAACGATAGTCTGTATGACCGTTATTAGGTGGTTATGGGTTAAAATTTTACTTTTGTTTTTATTAAAACGTGCCCTCATCTTTTTAAAATGAAAAGGTAAACGTATATCGTATATCGTAACGTACGGAGAAATGAATTGGGTTCTTCTACACAAATTACTTATTTATTATCCTATACCTTCAAGGCTTCAAAACTTATTTTTAATTTTAAAAAATAATTAATATATTTAGTCAATGCATATAAATCTTTAGAAATAATAATATTAAATAAATAATTTATTATTATTGAGTTTTAATTTCGTAGTAAAAATCCGATCTATTTTTTTGCCTTCTTCAGAATCCGATCGATTCTGCTTATTTTAAAAGCAGAATCCAATCAAGGTAAACAACAAGGTTTATCTAAATAAGGACACATAATAAAAGTAAATTTAAAAACCGCAAATAAAAAAATTCCAAAGAAACTAAATTCCAATTTAAAATTTAAAAGTGGTTTCATTTCGAAGAAATTTTTTATTTTTCGTTTTCTGAAGAATCAATTTGCAGAATTGAAACCACTCTCGATCGGAATTGAGTTTTGTGACATGCCTGATTATAAACTTTCACTGTATTGATATTTACAAAAATTAATTAAACTAATCATTAAATTCAGATACAACATTGTCAGTAGCGACTAGATCGTCGAAGATCATTAAAATAAATAATGTTTAGAAGAAAGTCTGATATATTATTATCAGCGTTTAATAATTTAGATAAAACGCCACTCGACGCGATGTCCCACCACTTTTTTAAGTAGTAACTAGGTAATAGACATACTAACTATTTACGATGGAGGATTTAAAGCACGAACACTTCAAGAAGTTCTCAAACAAAAAAAAGCGCTTTTTTTATTAAATTCTCTAAAATCAATGTGAGCAATAATGTTTTCATTCCAGCCAACAGATACATACTTTAAAAGAGATTTTACGAGATATTTCGACTAGAGAACTGTTAACTCTTTGAATTTAAATGAAAATTTCAAAACCGTTATGCAATAAACATAATCATGTCTACCGACCATCGACTACAAGATGTAAAAAATAGAATACATGCGTGCTTATGAGACTAATTCTTTTAGCCGCTACACGACTACCGCCTACACGGCTACTTTTGTAGCCCGTAGCCAACTTAGGCTAATTTCTATTTTTCTTGGCTACAAAAAACAAATTAGTGCTGCCAATACAATAAGTGCATGAAATGGTGTTTTTAAAACCGCAGTACATTTAATATCACTATTAAAAACGCGAAAAACTTTTATAGTGGCACCATTGAAAAATAATAATCATCTGTTCATTTGTTTACATTTTTCATTTACTTTTTGTTTGTAAAATTTTCCATTTAGTTCTGTTTTTCATCAATTTCTAATTTGTTTCATTTATATTTATTTTTTGGGTTTTTTATTGATATAATATATAATAGTCAGTTTTACTGTTTATATGTATTTATTATATTATTTAATGTAAATGTTTAGTTCAATTTACATGCAAACATGGACGTGGACACTATAAACACTGAAGTCTTTGTTTCCACTATTTTAGCAATAGTGGAAAGTTAATTAAATTTTTTTGAGACATTTAAAATTTTTTTTTACACAAATTCACTTAAAAAATCAAGTTTGTTTTGTCTTGGTTAACTTTAATACATATGTCAAAACAGATGTTTATTTTTTGTAGTTAGTGGTCGATAGTCGTTAAAAGAATTAAGTAGCTGGCGACTTGGCTATTTTTGTAGCCAGCTACTTTTGTAGTCGGCAGTCGATGGTCGGTAGCCTTTGATAGTGTTTATAGCATTACCGTTAAAACTGTTTCTATAACAAAACTCGCAAAAACTTGAATTAAAATTTTTTTGAACACGGAAACTATTTCAGCTTCAGTTTACCACGGAGCAAGAACCAACTTATCTTAGATCTTAGCTTAGATTAACTTTTTTTTAACAATGGCGGAATAATGGTGTACAAAAACTCCGTTAATATTCTGCAGTCAATTTAGTAGTTTATTTTTGCTTTAATAATTTTTTACATCTCATTACATTTCTGACTTTTTCTGATTTGTGTTGAAATTTACTAAACATTTATATCTCTTTGATTTTTGCAACTAGTTGACTATAAATGTCTATTTACTATCACATTTGTACGTTATTTTAATTTAAATGTATCACAGTGTGTGAATGTGTGTATTTGCTATTAGATTTTTTAAATTATTATCCCGTAATATAACTTCCACTATACTTTCAAACTGAACTTTTGAAATTGTTGTTTAATTAGTTTTTGTTATATTTTGTCTATATCAGTGTCAACGCTACTTGCTTGCTGTATTGTTTTTTTTTTTTTCTATGAAAACTCTATAAATACTAAAGTAAGACAACAACAAAAAACATATAAAAAGACAGGCAGACAGACTTGTGCAGTTATTGCATTTTAAATGTCTCTTTCATTTGTTGTGAATTCAAGTTCAAATCTGTTTCAGGTATCGTTTACGTATCAACATTAGGGTGATGCAAATGTAGCAATTGCAATTAAACTTACGAGTATAAGATGTATTTTAGAAAAGAAAGTTATCTTTCAATTTCCTTTAGGATTTATAAAAAAATTCTACTTTAACTAATTTTGTTGAATAGCGAGAACTTGTCCATACCGAAATATTAGTATTGAGCCCTAATTATCATCGGTATGAAAATATTTTCATACGTTTTTCTTTTTTTCTCTTTGTTTTATTTTTGTTCAGGAAATTAATTTGTCGCCATTTTATTTTCCCTAAAATATGGAATAAAACTTTTCACTATATTTTATATAAATTGTATTAAATTACTTTTTATTAAAAGATAATTTTAAAATGTAACTTTTAATGAAAACCTGTATCTTTTTTGAAGGAAAAGCGTAACTTTTTCCTGTCCTTCCCAGGCAACACTGGTTAGCTCATACTGCTAACTTGATATTTTTTTCCTGCACTAATGAGGTGATATCTAATATTTGAGATTGGAGGTTAGAAGCAGCCCGTTTAAAGCAATTATTTAATTTATCAGTTTAAGCATACTTTTAAGTTGAGAAAGTTACTTGAAAATTTTGCGAAAAACAACACGCCAACATAACGCACTATTTATTATGTAGTGAATGATTTTGAAAAGGAAGGTGAAGAAGGTGATAGGCCTCAGCATGAACCACAATGTACTGTAAGATCGGTTGAAAACATTACTGCTGCTCAATTCGACGTCGCGCTCAGAAACTTAGTCTTCAAAAACAACTTTGGCCACAATTTTGCACAAGGATTTGAATTTGTTTCCATTAACGATTGAGCTGACACAAGAGTTTCTTCCACAAGAGCATCTACGCTGCTGTACACATGCCAATAGGATGTTACAGCTCGCACATGATAACCCAGATTTTTATGAAAAAATCATAATGAGTAACGAGGCACATTTTCATTTGGATGGGTACGTGAATAAATAAATTATCGGTTCTGGGCAACGAAAACCCTAAAATTTTTCATGTCACCTTTGCATCCATTAAGAGTCTGGTGCGCACCTTCGTTAGGAGGAATTATTAGGCCTTACTTCCTTTCCACGACAAGTAATTTCAAGAAATAGAGATGTCGGTTGTTTTCTACGATCGCCTGATTTGACTGCTTCGGACTTTGCGGGGATATTTAAAACGTAAGGTTTATGCAAACAAAGTCCAGATTTACACTATGCGATTTTTTGAGGCATTTTTTTCAAATTTCTATTTAAGTTACAGCGTTATGCGTTATCTAAAAGTAAACATTAGCAACAGTAACATCCTCTCAAAACTCAAGCAATACCATATTGGTTACTCCTCCTGCTTCACAAACAAACAAAAATTTCATGCAAATTTCATGAAAAGTTGCATAGTGTAAATGCCGTAAAACCAGAAACGCTTGAGCATCTCAAACAAAATATTCGTGGTGAAACTAATGAAATACCGCGAGAAATGTGTGAGTCATTTATTTGATATTACACTCAACACATAATTGCAGACATAAGATAAAACATTTATCAATATGGGATCCATTCTCTTTCATTTAATCAATAATTATGAACAAACAAAGGAGTATACCTTCCCGGCGGTCACTTTTTTTTTCGTTTTTTGAAGCTTCCCTAAAAGGGCAAGTAAGGCAAAAAAAAAAAAAAAAAAAATCCAGATTCGACCTGTCGTTAAATAAGTTTCAAGATTTTTGAAATATTAATTTTAAATAAATGTCCCGGTGCAGCCGTAAATGTCCCTTTTCAGTCATAACTATACGACTATATGAACCGTTCGTTCATGAGTTATAAAGGCACAACACACATTTCCAACGAGAGCATTTTTAAAAGTCCTAACATTAAAACTAGATGCCAACGTTATAAAATTAATGAGTGCATAAGGCGCTTCACTTTAAGAACCTCTGGAACCGCTTTTTATAAGTCAGCAACGTAAAGTTGCAGTATAATACAGTTTCAGCGAAGTGTACTATCCATTAAAAATTTTAGCTTTTTTTTTTGCTTAGTTTCTAATTGCTTAGTAATCTAATGTTTTATAAATAATCCATTTTCTTTGAAAGTGACATAAATCAATTAAAAAAAAAAATAAAAAAACAATAAAGATAGTTCGTCAGGAAACTTCTCACAAATATTTTAAATGAACTTAAGATTTCTGTCCAAACCATAAAGAAAAGACAAAAATCAAAGTTCAAGCGAAAACAACAATAATCAACATTGATTTTATTTTTCTTTACACACTGCATACGGCAGACTTTTTTTCTACTCTTTTATACAGTTTAAAGATGTTGAAAAATAAAAACAACAAAAACACTACGTTATTTTATTTTTTTATTTTAATGCAATAGCGAAATGGCCATCGAGACGTGATTTCACCTTCAATAATCAACACCGGGAAAATAGCACAGTAAATTTAAATTTAAATTTTAATTTATATTATTTAATATTCCCGTGTTTTTAATTTTTAATTAATAAAGATAGAAATTTAAATATTAGGAGCTGCTAGGAATTAATATTAACCGTATTTTTATTAGGGAATTAGCATCCTGAGATAGAAGTGCAAGTAAGTCTTTTTAAGATTTAGTCTTAATACCTTTTAAACCTTTGAAACACAATCCTTTTTACATGTGTATCTGCTTAAAGCAAAGTGACTTATGTCACTTTTAAAATAAACGGCTCAAATTTTACAGGCCATTCAGGAAGATTGTACCTTTTATCCTTACAGCCGCAGTAAATACTGTCTGAAGAAACTACGAGTTCCCGAAAAATTGTTTTATCTGTTTTTAGAAACTCAATACACATAAAACTGAAATTGAAGAAAGTACGAGTCTAAACAAAACTATTTATTACTACTATCAAATGCAAAATTCGTTTTTTTTTTTATTTAAAGATTGCAGAGCTTATTTACAACCCTACTGCAGCATCATGTGTTACAAATAGATGTTTTTAGGTTTTGGACAAAAAGTGTCCGGATAATTCGTCTGCCAGTTTAATATTAATTGTTAACAGAAACCAAGATACCATAATGACTAAAATTCTTGCGATATTATAATTAAATTGTTTAAGCAATTGTTAACTATTAAATTTTGTCTTGACATATTTAAGTGAGTGCTATTTTGAACCATCTGGCAATATTACTTTTGTATTAGTTGATATTCGATTCACTTAAAACAACTGTGAAATGCAATTCGTTTTAGATTTTTCAAAAAATATGAATGAATCATTTCATTTTTACAACAAAAGATATATATTTTTTTAATAATTAAAATTTAACACAATACTTTTCAAGACTGTTTAAACAGGTAATATAAGAAAAAATATAAATTTATTTGGTATTTGCATATTACGCAGACACATTTCTAAAGTCGTATTAGATGTTTAATTGGGATTCAAGCTTATCGGCTATTAAAAATCACAAAATATAATGCAAAACAGACGTACAAACATATTGATAGAAAGACATTATTTCTACCCGACCCAAACAAATGGTTTTGAAACTTTCAAAATTCACCCTCGTATATTTTGAAGAAAGTTGATTGTGTTTTCATTAAAAATTAAATCGTTGTCGCCTTTAGAAGATTGCAATTAATTAATGGGAAAATTTGTAAGAAATTATTTTCTAGTTGTTGAGGTGAAATGAAAAGAAATTTAAAACAATTATAATCAGAATTGTAATTACAATTAATTTTTGAAGTTTCAAGTATTTTTAAAAATCTGGTTTGGCAAAAAATAAATTATATAATTTAAATGCCATATTTTAACTTATCTATTGAGAAATATGATAATAAATGTATGTAAAAATAATTTTCACAAATTTAATACAAAACAATTTCAATTTGCACAAAAGTTAATTCTTTAAATATATAAAAAAATAAATAAATCTCCATCACACCTTCTTTTTTACTTAATGCTGGTCACGTCTTCAATATGTCCTCCATATTTAAAAAATTATGTTTTTTCCCCAATACAAATGTATTTTTATTATTTTTTTATTTCTCTATTTCAGTGAAAGTGCCGATGTTAGTTGAGCGTGGCAATATTACCATTTTTAAAAAGGAAAAACTCAAAAGTAAATCCGATAGTTAAGAATTATGAATGCCACGTGACTTTTTCTGTTACATGATTTGTAAATAAAGCTTAAAATGAATTAATGTTCAAATGTCATTTACGAAAAAAATGTATTTGCAAAAGAAAATTGACAAAATCTGGCATTAAGCCAACTGGATAGCAAAAGAAAAATGTATCTATATATAACGCTTTTAATATAATTGTTTATTTGTTAGAAAGCTATAGCTGCCTATTCCAGTGGAATAAACTTCTGAAAATTGCCACGGTTTGTAATTAGATTTGGGCCTGGTGAAAGAAGTAACCTATTTTGATATGCATGTGGGCGAGGCACTTGCAATGCAAAGTAAATATGTACCATCGTGTTGCTACCTACCATCGTGTAACTGTAATAGAAAACATCTTAAAATTTGAAATTTTTAATATGCATAATGTGAAGAAAATATACATATTGAATTGGTAAGCGTGGTATCTCCCATGGAAAGTGAGAAATTATTGCCGTGTAGCCAGAGAACTATAATCGGCAAGGTCGTGAAATTTTGCACAAGTAACTCATATATTAGTTTTTATAGTCTGGCGAATTGCACTTTTAATTTGAAGAGTGGTCGTGGTATCTCCCATATAAAGTAAAAATTATTATTGTACACTCGTACCTGTGGAACCGTAGCACATACAGTATTGGAATTTTGCAAGACTAACCCCAATCAAATTGAAAACCTCTAAAAAAAGTAAAAGTTATTGTAAAGAGCAAAGATGAGGAGTATCTCCGTTAAGAGATGGCGATATATACTCTCTAAATTTAGTACCTCGCACCTGAAAATTTTTCTAAAGCTTGTCTGATTTTACAAAATTATGGATGGTTTTAAGGGCCTAGTCAATACCTACAAAATGGTGCTTTAATCTGTGTTTTAAGATAAACGAGTTATAAGTGTTCTAACGTGTATCCCACTTTCATAAATTTATGCTAAGGAAGATAAAAATTTGCTGAAAATTTCACCCAATATTTTCAAAAAACTGGACCAGGGTACCGAATAATCAGAAATTTTAATTTTAAACTATTTTAACTCGACTATTGTTGATCATAAATACGATGTATGTATTGAATAGGCTTCTAAGATCATTCATAATTTTTAAAAATTAACCAACTTTTTGCCTTGTAGCGACGACATCCCTGGAAAGTGGAAGGCACCCAGATTCAAAACTTTAGCTACATATACTCCTCTGCTATGCTCATGTCAAATTTTATATCAATCGGCCTAGACCTTTAGAAATGGCTTAATTATTTAAAAAATATGTTGATTCTGCCCGACTGTGCACAGCCTAATGAAAAGCTAATTAATTGCGTATTTCCCAACATTGTAATTACAAAAATATTTAATGATTGCGTTATCGTGCTTTTTGGCCGCCAGCAAAAATATTGACGTTAATTCAACTAATAATAAAATTTTGGTCAAAACTCACGCAAATGGAAAAAAACTTACTCTTCAATAGATACCGCTAAGACTGATATCTTGGGTAATTCTTTATATTCATAGATTTACCAGCAGTGTTTAAATTGCTTGCTTAAAAATAGCAACAGCACGAAAATCTTTGCTTTGCTTACATCCTTTTCAGCAAATGAAAAAACTAAATGTCTCAGCATTTACAAAACATTTCATTATAAACGAAGCAATAGTAAAAAGCAAATGCAAAAAAAGAGAAAAAAAGCATTTGCTTCAGCTGACTATGTGTTCCTTTCTGCAGCAAAGCATTTATTTTGAAACCATTTCCTGTTGCTTGCGCAATATGTTGATGTTTGTTTCTTCTTTTGCTGTTACAAACAACGTTTGTATTTGTATTGTGGTAGGTGTTTGTTAAAAGGGATGAAAATCAGCAAGTTACAGCAAGAAACAGCAAGCGTAGTCAGCCACAACTTCATAGTAAAGAAATAAGCGAAAGCAAAAATAAAAATAAAGAAAACCTGATTGCTTAGGCAACAGCAAATGTTTTCAAATTAATGCTATGCTGATTGCTTTGCTGCTGAAAGAACGACATAGTGAACTTAAGGGAATGCATTTCTTTCTTTTTTTTCACTTGCTTTTTGCTTTTGCTGCACATTTCTCTACAGCAGCAGTTAAGCAACTGCATATGCATTGAAAATGGTCAAGCATTTTTAATCACTGCTTACCAGGCTTTCCACGACATGTTTTGCACTTAAAGCAGATGTGCCTGTGATTTTACTGAAAAACATTCAATCACTTCAACTTTGTAATGGTACTCGATTTTAAAGGAAACCAGTAAGAGTGTTACATTCGGCTATGCCAAATCTTCCCTTCACTATCTATGTAAATCTAGTTTAGTGAAGTAAATCTAATCACAAAACCAAATATTGGGGTGACAGAGAATTAAAATATAATAAAATTTTTATTTTTTTCCCAATCAGGATTTGAACCATCGATCTTATAAATTAATGAATATAAACTTATTTTCGGCTTCGGTCCAAAAAATGCTGTATTTCATTCTGCTAGCGTCTAATTTTTCTTGTTTTCTTTGGAAAACGTCCGCATACATTGGTAAATAATTGTTTTTTCTAAAAATGGTTAGAAATTGAATTAAAAATGAACCAATAAGCCGAAAATAAGTCAATTTTTATTAATAAAAAAAATGTTGGTACTGCATATATATAATATTACATAAAAATGACATCAGCCCTTAACGGGTTAAGCTTTTTTAAAAACTTTAGTAGTTTTTTAAAGATCTCTTTAAAACCTTTAAAATGATTCCCATATTGATATTTAAAAAAATTTTAAACCTTCAAAGCCCCGTAATTCGAAAAATATGGGCGAGGGTCAATTTTTTTACTTGATGTTTTTTTCTTATTTTTTAAATCTCTATCGCCCCATATATTTATTTTTTGATTGGAGTTATTTTATTGTTCCAAATGACATGAAAAAATTAGAAGTATAATAATGCGGTCTCAATTCAACCAGTTCACACCGACATCTTTGTGCTGAATGTTCACTAGTAGGAAAAGTTTCAGATTAATACGTTTAAGCCACTAGAATAATAATAGATAATAACATGTAGTAATAAAAATATTTAAAATAATTATAATAATATAATCAGGAATACAAAAATAAAAAATACCAACAATAATAGTTGCATTAAACATGCTATTGGGGTGGTGAAGCGCACCGGGTATAGCTATTGTAATGAAAAGTTAAATTGAGAGAGTACTATTTAAAAGCTTTTAATAATAAAGTTATTTTACTCTAAAAAATAACTTAATAAAAAGTATAAAATTAGGTTTATTGTAAAAATAAAAATACATTTCCAATTATTTTATAATAAATATTTCAAATTTTTATGTTTAGTGCCATGACTTGTGTTCGTGAAATAATGTAATTGTAACTTGAATAGCACTATTGCGATCTGTATATTTCAAGCACGTTAAGGTTATGTGTGACGCCTTTTCAATTTATTGATGTAGCATCAATAAGCTGCTTCATATTAAAGAGATGTGTTTTTTTATTCTTTGTTATTTCTAGAATATAAAACAATGTAATCTTTCGTGCTTTAGGTAGTCAATACCTACAAAATGGTGCTTTAATCTGTGTTTTAAGATAAACGAGTTATAAGTGTTCTAACGTGTATCCCACTTTCATAAATTTATGCTAAGGAAGATAAAAATATGCTGAAAATTTCACCCAATATTTTCAAAAAACTGGACCAGGGACCGAATAATCAGAAATTTTAATTTTAAACTATTTTAACTCGACTACTGTTGACCATAAATACGATGTATGTATTGAATAGGCTTCTAAGATCATTCATAATTTTTAAAAATCAACCAACATTTTGCTTTGTAGCGACGACATCCCTGGAAAGTGGAAGGCACCCAGATTCAAATTTTAGCTACAGATACTCCTCTGCTATGCTCATGTCAAATTTTAAATCAATCGGGCTAGACCTTTACAAATGGCTTAGTTATTTCAAAAATATGTTGATTCTGCCCGACTGTGCACAGCCTAATGAAAAGCTAATTAATTGCGTATTTCCCAACATTGTAATTACAAAAATATTTAATGATTGCGTTATGTGCTTTTTGGCCGCCAGCAAAAATATTGACGTTAATTCAACTAATAATAAAATTTTGGTCAAAACTCACGCAAATGGAAAAAAACTTACTCTTCAATAGATACCGCTAAGACTGATATCTTGGGTAATTCTTTATATTCATAGATTTACCAGCAGTGTTTAAATTGCTTGCTTAAAAATAGCAACAGCACGAAAATCTTTGCTTTGCTTACATCCTTTTCAGCAAATGAAAAAACTAAATGTCTCAGCATTTACAAAACATTTCATTATAAACGAAGCAATAGTAAAAAGGAAATGCAAAAAAAGAGAAAAAAAGCATTTGCTTCAGCTGACTATGTGTTCCTTTCTGCAGCAAAGCATTTATTTTGAAACCATTTCCTGTTGCTTGCGCAATATGTTGATGTTTGTTTCTTCTTTTGCTGTTACAAACAACGTTTGTATTTGTATTGTGGTAGGTGTTTGTTAAAAGGGATGAAAATCAGCAAGTTACAGCAAGAAACAGCAAGCGTAGTCAGCCACAACTTCATAGTAAAGAAATAAGCGAAAGCAAAAATAAAAATAAAGAAAACCTGATTGCTTAGGCAACAGCAAATGTTTTCAAATTAAATGCTATGCTGATTGCTTTGCTGCTGAAAGAACGACATAGTCAACTTAAGGAAATGCATTTCTTTCTTTTTTTTCACTTGCTTTTTGCTTTTGCTGCACATTTCTCTACAGCAGCAGTTAAGCAACTGCATATGCATTGAAAATGGTCAAGCATTTTTAATCACTGTTTACCAGGCTTTCCACGACATGTTTTGCACTTAAAGCAGATGTGCCTGTGATTTTACTGAAAAACATTCAATCACTTCAACTTTGTAATGGTACTCGATTTTAAAGGAAACCAGTAAGAGTGTTACATTCGGCTATGCCAAATCTTATATTCCCTTCACTATCTATGTAAATCTAGTTTAGTGAAGTAAATCTAATCACAAAACCAAATATTGGGGTGACAGAGAATTAAAATATAATAAAATTTTTATTTTTTTCCCAATCAGGATTTGAACCATCGATCTTATAAATTAATGAATATAAACTTATTTTCGGCTTCGGTCCAGAAAATGCTGTATTTCATTCTGCTAGCGTCTAATTTTTCTTGTTTTCTTTGGAAAACGTCCGCATACATTGGTAAATAATTGTTTTTTCTAAAAATGGTTAGAAATTGAATTAAAAATGAACCAATAAGCCGAAAATAAGTCAATTTTTATTAATAAAAAAAATTTTGGTACTGCATATATATAATTTTACATAAAAATGACATCAGCCCTTAACGGGTTAAGCTTTTTTAAAAACTTTAGTAGTTTTTTAAAGATCTCTTTAAAACCTTTAAAATAATTCCCATATTGATATTTACAAAAAATTTTAAAACTTCAGAGCCCCGTAATTCGAAAAATATGGTCGAGGGCCAATTTTTTCAGTTGAATTTTTTTCGTATTTTTTAAGTCTGTATCGCCCCATATCTTTATTTTTTTGATAGGAGTTATTTTATTGTTCCAAATAACATGAACAAATTAGAGGTAGGCGTGGAGTTTGCCTGCTACCTCGAATGACATGGACCGATCATACTGATTTCTTTCGACATTATATCTGATCGATTGTCTATCCAAACTTGATTTCAACACTAACATGGATGGATAGACGGACAAAGCTCAATCGAATACATAAGAAGTCAGAATAAATATACTTTTTGGAGTCGGAAATGGATATTGTAAAAATTACACATGGAATGATAAACTTAGATATACCCTTTTTCCACTTTTTGTGGTAAAGGGTATAAAAAAACTAACGAGCGGTGCAATCAAAGACATTATTACTGGAAAATACAAAGGAACAAACGTTTTGGCTTCACAAATGCCTTAATAAAAATTTAAATGTCTTTTAATTTTAAGTGAATGCAATTTCCTGTTTGTGTATCATTTTCTATGACACTGAAGAATGCGGCCTGAATTCAATTAGTTCATGTTTCTCACACGGACATCTTTGTGCTGAATGTTCACTAGTAGGAAAAGCTTCAGATTTATACGTTTAAGGCATTAGAATAATTATAGATAATAACATGTAGTAATAAAAATATTTAAAATAATTATAATAATATAATCAGGAATACAAAAATAAAAAATACCAACAATAATAGTTGCATTAAACATGCTATTGGAGTGGTGAAGCGCACCGGGTATAGCTATTGTAATGAAAAGTTAAATTGAGGGAAGTCTATTTAAAAGCTTTTAATAATAAAGTTATTTTACTTTAAAAAATAACTTAATAAAAAGTATAAAATTAGGTTTATTGTAAAAATAAAAATACATTTCCAATTATTTTATAATAAATATTTCAAATTTTAATGTTTAGTGCCATGACTTGTTTTCGTGAAATAATGTAATTGTAACTTGAATAGCACTATTGCGATCTGTATATTTCAAGCACGTTAAGGTTATGTGTGACGCCTCTTTCAATTTATTGATGTAGCATCAATAAGCTGCTTCATATTTAAGAGATGTGTTTTTTATTCTTTGTTATTTCTAGAATATAAAACAATGTAATCTTTCGTGCTGTAGGTAAAATCGACGCATGTCGATACTGGATTTAATGCTAACTATAACCTGCCGCGGAGGCTTTACAGTAAACTACCTTATACAAAGTCCATTTCAGACTGTGTAACTTATACGGCAGGTGAAGGCACAAGATAAAATTTTAAGCTATGCAAAAATATCAATTCTATATTAGGAGTCGTAAGTAAATAATTGTTATTTACTAGCAAGATTAGAAAAAAGTCAAAAGCAGCGAAGAAGCTTTCAAATATACAATAACGAAGTTAGAATTAATTTTGATAACTATTGGTTTATTTTAATAGTTATACGTAGTGCAATATTGAGTAATGGTTTGTGGATTTAAATATCGTTTAAATGTTAAAAAAGAAATTGAAATGTTTATATCGCTGCAATTCCTGGAACAGGCGTGGGCAACATGCGGCCAACGTGCACAGAAACTGCGGACACTGCGCGAACATATTTAAAATTTATATGGTGGCCGGCCCTTAAGCAGTGACAGGCAACAAAACAAAACTTAGAAAAAAATATATTCGAACGAAGATATAAAAACACAGCATAAAACAGTCTCTAAAAATCATAACGATAAAAATGCGTTAAAAATAGTTAAAAAACAAAAACAAAAATATATTAATATTTTATTTGCTTTGCATCAAGAAGTTGAAGAAAGATAAATGGATTTCAGTAGTAAAGAATCATATTTTGATCTATTTTCAATTCCATTTTTTTTTAACAGATGTGACCAAAATTCCCGAAAATGTTAATTGAACTGTAAGAAAAAAGAATCATTAACTTTTATTCTAAACACAGTAAACGAATTATAATAAATGCAGCTAATAATTTGATAGAAAGGATACTTACGATAAGTGATATTGAATGTCATAAAAAGAATAACGAGTTAATTAGAAATGTATTAAATGATAATAATTTTCCTATTCATCTTACTAATAGATTAATAAGACAGTATAGAAATAGGAATAATATAAATACAAGACATATAATCGAGCCAATGATTTATAAGTCTTTAATTTATGTACCAGGAATATCAGAACGATTGGTGAAATCAAAAATTTTTGATTGTAATAAATATAAAATGGCATACAAAACCCACTATACATTAAAAAGGTTATTTAGCAAAACTAAAGATAAAATACCAATTCAAGAATTATCAAATTTAGTCTATAAAATTCCATGTAGCGGAAACGGTAATGAGATTTGTAATAAAGTGTATATAGGAACAACGAAAAATAAACTAAAAACTAGAATTGCTGGTCATAAATCTGATCAAAGATATAGAAATATTAATTCACAAAAAACTGCATTATCGTCTCATTGTGCCAGATTAAATCACTATCCCAATTTTGAAAATGTTTCAGTAATAAACATAGAAAACAATTATAAAAGACGTTATATTTTAGAGATGTTACAAATTATTAATACACCAACAGCACAAAGAATTAATTTTAAGGCAGACACAGATAATGTAGCACAGATTTATAGACATTTAGTAAATAAGAAATAATTTTGTACTTTGTATTTGTTATAAAAAATTTTTTATTTGACAAAATAATTTTTTGTTTGTTGAAATATGTTAGTTTGAAAAATTTTTTTATTACATTTTATTGTTTGTTTTTTGTTTGATTCAATAAATAATTATTTTCCTGATGATGCTACACAACGGAGTAGCGAAATATTGAGAAAATATATAAAAATAAAAAAGACCTAGTGCTTAAAAATTAAATAAATATATGAAAAAAGGATCTTAAATTGAAATTTATAGAATTCTTAAAAAATGAATTATAACCAAATTTAGATGCGCACATATTAACGCAATGAATTATTCAGCCCAATCATGAATATTCTCACGGAATTACTTTCCCACGGAAAAAATTTTTCTAGAGAAATTATGAATTCAGTGGGAACAAAATAATAAAAAAGTGGCATCATCGTAATTTAAAGGGAGTTATTTTGTTTATTTACATATAATTTTTCTTTTATAATTCATAACATTTACTTTTTTCCCCCGAATTCTTTTCACTTTCTGCAGTCAATCAGAAGGGGAAAAATTTTATAATGCGAGAAAAGGGAAAAGTGAAAAAACTCACACGGATTTTTTTTATAATTGCGTTGAATAACACAAAAAAAATTATTTTATTGTATGGGAGCTCATATATATGCGAAAATTTTTTTTCGCAAATGACTTTTTAAAAAACAATATATAGATCGCGAATTACAGACGAAAATTTAGTAGTTTAATAGTTGCTACTACTAAAATTGAACAGACATAAGTACCTAATCCTCATATAAGCAGTGGCAGGTATCTTATTAATATAATTATACAACTTATTATTAATTTTTTGTAATGTTATAGCCCAGTATTAAAAAATATTATAAATATATTTTCAGAAATATTTTGTTTTTGTTCAATTTCTAAAAATTTACTTAACCGTTTTCTGGAAACATTATTTACATTTACCTACAAAATAATATTAATGGCCCGCTTAAGTTTGGTTGTTTTCAAATGCATTACAAAAACGTTGCCCATCCCTGTCCTGAAATATCCAAATACAATTTTTAATGATAAACCTCGAAAATTTAATCAAGTGCAATTTTTATAGAGGATTTTGTTTAGCATAAATTCTATTTTCACGCAGAAAAAAAACGTGGTTGTAATATGGTCACGATAATCATATTATGTTCTTTGTAACAATGTATAGTTGCAGAGAACCAATTATAGTTCTTTTCACTAAAACTTTAGTCACGATAAACATTTTTTGTTAACCTTTAACGATTATATGGTTACTGTGCATAAAAAAATGCAACATGGTTGGTTTTAACTTAAAAAAGTTTCAATCAACTTCATAATATATATTATTAGTATTAATTAAAGTATGGTTAACAACAACAGAATAATATTTGCGCTAAAAAATATTTTGTTCTAGTTCTTGAGAGTTTAGTAATTGTTTTGTTAGCTAAAATTTCAAATTGTTTTTTATTGTTAGAGAAAGTGAAAAAAATAAAAATTTATGTATAAATATGAATATATTATTATTTAATTATATAAAGTGACATTTTTATCCATATTACGATATTTTAATTCAACCACTTAATATTTGTATTTTAACATAATTAAGTTTATTTTTTAGAATGTTATTGTTTTGTTAGACAATAATATGGTTAAAAATGTAACAATACTGTGTTTTGTTAGCAACCATGTAATGCAACCATAATATGTTGCTCTTAGATTATGGTTATCTCAATCATGGTTTTTCTTTGCGTGTGTGCCAAATGTCAATTAGTTTCGACAGGTTTGAAGATTAAACGTATGCTGGCTAATCCAAAAACATTATCAATTTCTTTGTAAGACTTTTTTTTAGTTTTACTTTGCTTTAACTAATTTCAAAGTAATTTTTTTTTTATTATTCCATGATGTCATTAACGTTCCTGAATGAAATTCGTGTAGTAGTAATTTATTGGTGCGTGTTACATGAGGATAAAAGTTCAAGCATAAAACACTCAGGATGACATTAGCCAGAAACCAAAATTGTTAACCTTTCGTTTATCATCCCTTCCAAAAACGATATTCTTATAATCTACATACACTCGTAAACATATAAAAACGTTCAATGTATGTGTTTTTTATATTAAAGGAACAAACACACATTTTAACTATTTGTGGGATAGATAAAAAATAAAACATAAACACACTTACTTGTGCTTCTCATATGTATAAAATGATACACTTTCAGTTTTAACCACTCATTCCTTTTTTTTCTAACTGAAATTTTCATTGTCTTTCTTTTTGTCTACACTTGTGGGTGCAAAATTGGGTTGGCGTGCAGATATACTTTTTTTTTGAGTTTGTCATTTTGTTAATTGAACTCAATTTTTGTTTTTTTATTTTCGTTCACCAATTTGTAATAAAAATTGTATAGAAAAACCTCTACAACCACTGAATAAAGCTCTAAGAAAATTCCTGACACATCACGAGAGGACATGCACTATGGTTTACCTTTTTATATGTGATTAATTTTTTTGGCATTGTTATAAGTTGAGTCACAACAAATAGCATTAACACTCTAGACATCAAGTGAATCTTATGTTTGCACATGTTACAACGAAAATTTAACAAGTTTAGTTATACGATTTTTAATAAAATATTTTTTAGATTAAAAAATTCAAATCTGCGAAGCACGGACGATATTTACAAAATATGTATATATATGCATGTATATTCAATAAAAGTAAGTGATAAGTTAACCAATGATTCAAGAAAAGCAAATACGTTGCTGAGACAATGCAATTGTATTTAGGATTTCAAAAGGCATTAAAAGAACTGCAGGAGAGGTCTCATTGTTCGGATAGAAAAGAACTAATAGATGTTGAGACTAAAAACAACAAGTAGAATATGGTAAAGGTACTTTTTCTTGACATATTCGCCGGCGAAGTAAAACAAAATAAAATCTTTCTCCTATCACACCTGTCTTATCACTTATCTATCCATTTGCTAAAGAATATAGCACGTTTATGAAAAATAACTAAAAAGGTTATACCTGTAGTGCTACTTCTCTTAAAAAATCTTTTCAAAATTTGATTTGTATCGGAGTAACATTTTGAGTAGTGATGGGGAGTAGATATGTTCAAAGAATGTGTTAGGAAATATGCCTTTCAATCCTTTAAGTGCGACTTCAGCGAAGTTGTATGGATTTTAACTACTTCAAACGGATCTCAAACCCAGACGAGAAACTATTTGACCCCACCGTACCTAACCCTATTTTTGCATACCTTACCCAAGTTTGTAAGTGTTCCATGCGTATCATCGACTACCCCACTTCTTCTTTGCACTCTTATAAACAACAATTATAGAAAATTAAAAATAAACTTCAATGGGCGGCCCAATCCCCTTTGGTGCACGCAAAGAAAAAACATGGTTAAGGAATCCATAATCTAAGAGCAACATATTATGGTTGTATTATATTGTTGTTAAAAAAATA
This sequence comes from Gymnosoma rotundatum, assembly GCA_916610165.2. Classification (NCBI taxonomy): domain Eukaryota; kingdom Metazoa; phylum Arthropoda; class Insecta; order Diptera; family Tachinidae; genus Gymnosoma; species Gymnosoma rotundatum. The sequence continues at coordinate 67,883,041 of OU744338.1, read as the reverse complement.
TTGTATTGTTGCATTTAATAATAATAATAACTGGTCTTGCAACCATATTGTTGTCGAGCATAATAATAACATAGTAAAATCTTAAAATAATCAAATATAAACATTAAATGGTTAAATGGTTAAATAAACATAACATTATATGTTTAGTTTTTTTCCTGACCTTTTTTGTTTTATTAAATCAGTATACTGTGATATTAACTTTAAGAACAGTGGTGTGCTATTATGTTAATGGTATTTTATTTGATGTTTAAATTTTGTTTATATTTTAAAAAAATTAATTGTCGTTTTAAATGTTTAATAATTTTGTTGTGTTAAAATTAAAATATTATACAAAATAAAAAAATTTCCCTGATGAAGTTGGGATTATCCAACGAAACGTCGGAATAAATTAATAAAGATTTTTCATTTTCTAAAATTGACCGTGAAAGCCCGAAAGTTCAAAAAGAACTTAAAAGAACAGAAATTTAACATTATATGGTTGAAAATGTCCTGTTATATAATTGAACTATACTATAGTCTCGTAAGTGCAAATAATTCATGATATAAAAGACTTAGACATTTATCGTGTAATTTATTATTGAATTGTTACTCGTATTATACATATCTGAGTAATATTTAAAAGGCTACAAAGATCTTTTATACAAAAAATATAATTTATAAGCCAAAATAAAGATATTTTATCTTCATACATTCCTTTTTCTTTTCTAATTTATTAAGCACTAGGTCAGTTTTATAAATAATAAAAATTTTTTTATTTTTTATTTATATTTTCAATATTTCGCCACACCTTTGGGTGGCATCATCAGGAAACAGGAAACAAAAAATTAAATTTTCTTTTTTCAAAAATAACAAAAATTAAAATGAAATTATTTTTTCCTGTTTCCTGATGATGCCACCCAAAGGTGTGGCGAAATATTGAAAATATAAATAAAAAATAAAAAAATTTTTATTATTTATAAAACTGACCTAGTGCTTAATAAATTAGAAAAGAAAAATTATTTAAAAAGGTCAAAGAAACATTTACATATATTTCATACATTCCTACGTGCACATCCATTTATGGAGTAACGTAATATTCTCTTATTGAAGATATCATTCAGTACATAATGGTAAATCGGAACTGACTCCATATATATCAAAAACTTCAAGCACATTAATCTGGCATATGCGGTGATTTTTGTTAGTTCAAACCTTGAAGAGCAGCAGATGAGCTTCTAATCTAAGTGCCAAAAGTGAAACACGGTGTCTTCAATTCAAAAAATAATTTTATTTACATCATATGCATATGTGTAAGAAAAAAATACTTCTTGCATAAAGCACGTTGAATAGCGGACGCAATTTTATGTATCTAAAATCAAATAATATTTTGGCGCAAGTAAAGTTTGACAACCAAAAACATAGAACGAATTACAGTGTCGTACATATACATTTGGATTGAAATAGGATTTCACTTCAACAATATTTTTTGTTACATAATTATATCAAGTGACAGCTTTAAATTAAAAATTTGTAAATGGTTTCATTACTGTGCTTAAGACTCATAAGCACATAAGTATATTATGTATATACATACATATATTTAAATTATTTTTTAAACCTTTTGCTTATCAAAATTTTTGTTTTCATATTTTATATATTTTTTTATTTATATATTTTGTACATACATTTTCATTTTTCATTTTCTCTAATAATAAAACGAATTGTAACTTTAAGCTTACAAAAAATTACTAAACTGAGAAGTATTCTGTTAAAGACTTAGAACAAAATAGTTTTAAGAGCAAACATTATTTTGTTTGGTTTTAATCATACTCTGATTTATAAAAAATATATTATGGTTAAATATATTATATTCTTTTTAATAAATTATTTAACTTTTTTCGTGGTTCAAATTTTTTAAATTTAAACCAACCATGTTGTATTTTTGTGCACAGTAACCATATAATGGTTAAATGTTAGCAAAATTTTTTTTTATTGTGACTGAAGTATTGTTGAAAGCAACTATTATTTGTTCTCCTGAACTATACAATATTACAAAGAACATAATATGGTTATTGTGGCCATATCACAATCATGTTTTTTCTCTGCGTGTAGTTGTCTATATAATATAAAGTAATAAAATTTATTAATGGCTTTAACAAGCCATAGTTCTAGCTCATGCTAAATAATCTATAGATATAAATGAAATATTTTTTGAAAATTTTGATATTAGTTTAGATAGTACTCGATATGGAATACAAAATACATATTTTTGTAACTTTTGTCCGTCTGCCTGTCTCTTTACCCGTTTATCTGTATTCACATCACATAAAAACCGCTGCAGCGGACGGATTTTAATAAAATTTTATAAGGAGGTCCCTTAGAACCTTGGTCCAAATATAGAATGCCTAAGTTATGTTAAAGCACCCAATTTCACTTGTAAATGGAAAATTTTTAGCAATGCAGAATTACTACAGAACAACAGAACTCTGGAATAAATATTTAAGCACACATTTTTCTAAATTCGAATTTTAAGAAAATTAGAAACGACACACATACGAAGTCGTAAGTATAGCTAGTAAAATAATATTTCTGTGATAATTTCTGTGGGGCTAAAAAGACAAATCAAAAATTGGATTGCCAATAAAGACGTTCTCGCGTTATTGCTTAAGTTCTTGTTGACAACGAGAAGGAATTGAATATCTTAACTCAAGGCCAGCAGTGTCAACTCACTAAACTACATAATTTTTATTATGAACTAAAAAAATTAAATAAAATTGATTGAATGAGTGCGATTGGAGATTATATATTCACTCTGGCATATGGGCACTTATATCAATATATTAACAACTCCTGAACAAAAAAATTAATTAAAAGTCTTTTCAAAATATGAATGACAAATAACGTGGCAAGTTTGTAAAATTTTTTACAATATTAAAGAGTAACAAAACCAGTTTAAATTAATTATCTAGCGATTAAATTCGTTTATTTTATTAATTTCAAGTGCACGTTACAACAACATCAACTACATTCATAGAGAAACAGAAAATATAAAGCTTGATTAGTGGCATTTTCTTATTTGCCGCAGATCTTATTTAATAAAATGTCACATACGTTGCGACAAACAATATTTGTCTACGTCTTTTGTATTGCAACGATCGCTAGAATTTTTATATTAAAGTTTAAAGCACTACAAGAGAAAATTTTGTAGCATAAGGTATATCTCTACCGATATTAAATTTTATTTATTATAAATTCCAGAGTCCAAGTACACCTTTGCGAATTTCAGGAATTTTCTTCAAAATCTGAAATAATATACCGCATTTACATTTCAAGTATAACATTGTGATACAGCTTCTATCATGTTTTTACTTCCTCTTACAAGATCACAATCTTGCGAGTTAGGGCCCTTTTACATAAGACCAGCATTATTCTATTTTGGTCGATATTTGGAAAACAATTTATAGAATGCACCTAATTGTTTTCCTTCTGAATGAAACAATTAACACACACGTACGGTGCCATAGAAATGCCCATATGTTTCATGAAGGTAAAGAAACTTGTTTTGAATTAATTTAAGTGTTAGTGATTAAATATACTTTATAGCCAGCTTTTAAATGTATTCTAATAGACTAAAGGGTAGAATATAAATTACATAAGAAAATATTAGAGAAATCTGTAATCTGCTCAATAGTGTTCAGTAATTTGCTTTACAACCACTCTCTCCAGATTAAAGAAAATAATAACAAGACTATTATGTATCTTATACTTAGCCTGAAGATCACATTCATAAAATAATAATATGTAAATATCTTAAACGTATATTTGATTCCTGACCTTTTACAGACATGGTAATAGAGTATTTAAAATTATTAGCTTTTATATTTATACTTTTACTTGTTGAAAGTTAATTTTGAGTTTTATGGTTCTGCATAACAACCCATAACCACACTTACTTGCATATTATTACGAGTATTACTCCTTTTACAAGTTTAATGAATTACTGTTTTCCAAAAAGCATTTCCCTTTTTAACACATTTGTGGAAGTTGTTCTGCTACTCACTCATACATTTATTTTATACCGGAAACATTATCTTAACATGGCACACATGTGTCAAAGTGTTCAATAGATGAATAAATAAAAGTGTAGAAATTACACCAGAGACAGACATTAAAAAGCGTTTTCAATAAATATGTAAAAATTGCGACAAACACTTTAAGATCCTAATAAAGTAGAGTGCTTTGAATAAAAATAACCCAACATAAATAGACGAGAATGAAAAGTATAAGATACTTGTTACTTTCTCAATATATTTATACAAAATTTAAATAAAATATAAAGAAAAAGTGAATGGTTTTACATTTTTAAACAACATCATTACCACGCAATTTTAATGCAACTACAGTGTTGAAAAAATGTTTAGAAGTGGAAATCTTAAAAATTAAAACTTTTTTAAGAGTAACTTGCGATAAGATCGGGAGGGTAATGAAGGCATAACATCTGCTGGAGTTATAACTGCTTGTGTGTTCGTGTTTGTGGTATGTTTGTGTTGTCTTGAAATCAAATTTTTTTATGTGCGGCGTACCCAGTGAGAAGGGTTGGAACCCTCTGGGAATTGTTCACCGGGTAAGCTAGTCGGAAACCTCACTGTCCCTGCGGCCGTAACGTAAAATTTTATGCTCATTTATATTAAAGCTAATGGAAATAGCGAACCTTAAAATCATAAAGAAAGGAAAGTACAAAAAATAATGCTGGTAGCAGAAAATAAAAAATCGGGAGTTAAACATTAAAAATAAAGGATCAAATTTAGGAAGAAAAGTGGAGATTTCTACACAAAAATTGATAAAAAAAAACTATGTGTTAAAATTTATATATAAACAAAAATGTTTTTTTTTAAGTAGTTGTGATTTGTGTGGAAATTTGTAAGAATTTCGTTATTGTTTAGTGTATATATGTTTATTTTATTTTTTTTTCTAGAATAAGAACGAATCAAAACCATAATTCTGATTTTTTTTAAGTATAGCTTAAGTGAATCTTATTATGTAGTGGAAGAAAAAAGTATAACCTCAGGGAGCTCTTTAAGGCAGCATTAGTATCAGTTAGACCCGCGAACATATAAGCTTAAGCCCTTTATAAATAAATTATTTGCTTCAGATCTTATAAAAAATTCAGAGACATAGGTTCTATTAAAAATTTGAAAAGTTGTTGAAATTTATTAAGAAAGTTAAATTTATTGTTCATTTTTTTGTTTTCAATCTGTAAATTAATTAATTTTGTTATGTATATAAATATTATTTATAATGTTTTTGCTGATTTATTTGTTTGTTTCTATTATATAAAATAAATTTTGAATGAAAAAATGATAATTAGTTAAATTAAAGAAGGTACAGACAGTGAGAAAGTGGTAAGTGAAGAATCGATCCAGTACTCAGTGGGTCGTAGAAAAATTTTAGCATCTACGACGTGGTTGATAGGGCAAATGAGACGCCCATCTGTCTCAAAATTCTTTCTGTGGTATACTGTGTGTAGATCTGTTAGTTTTGTCTTTGTTCTCTTTTTATGTGTTCGGATACGCAGCTGGTGAGAAGGGTTAGAACCACCTGGGAGGAAAAGAAGAGCTAATCGGAAACCTCGCCAGGCCAACCTGTCCGAGCTATTTTAATGTTATAACAAAATTATAAATTTTCATGCAACAGTTTTTATAACATTTTTGCTTGTTTACAACAAGTGTAGATACCAAATCGGGGTAAGCGAAATGATATGGCATTTGAGGGAATGTTTTTACACTTGATTTGTGTACTTTCGCTGCATACGTTTTGTTTTTGTGTATTATTTGAAATAACACAAACAACTACAAAAATGAATATCAAGTTTACAAAGCAACATATACAAATTTAAAAGAGAATTGAAAATTATGGCATCTTGTAAATATGGACTTATTTGTAAAAATTTACTTTTTAACTAACTAACTTGATAAATAGGAATACGAGGACTATTCATTACGAATCAATGTTAATTTGGACAAACGAAGTCCGTAAATAATCGGGAGTATTATTCGCTGTTGTCTTTATTAAACGTTATACATATTTGTTTTTGTTTTCCGCTAACCGTCAGTTTATAAACGAATGCAATTTTAGTATTCCATTATTTTTTCTCTACTTCGCAGTAAATGCTGTTTCAGTATCATATTGGTTGTTGTATACAGTGTTGCCAGCTTTTTTAAAGGTTTTTGCCGAATGGCTTATCAGATATCGCCAATATATAAAAGTTTGTAATACTAGTTAAAATAAATACCCTTCACCATATATTTACATCTAGTTTAGTGAAATTACTCCAATCAACAAAAAAAAAAAGAACTAAGAAGAAAAAAGAGAACTAAAACATAGGAAAACTTGAATTTAGTACTACATCGACTCTTAATTGGTTAAGAATTTTAACAAATTTTAATATTTCCTTAAAGATCTCTTCAAAAACTTTTAAATGATGTTCATATTGATATTTTAAAAATATAAAAAGTTCAAAGGCCCATAACTTGGAAAATATAAGCGAGCGCCAATTTTTTCACTTGATGTTTTTTCTTAATTTTTAATTCTCTATCGCTCCATATATTTGTTTTTTTTTTTATTGGAGTTACTTCATTGCTTCAAATAAAATGGAAAAATTAGAGGCAGCCGTGGTGTTTTGTCCGCTGTCTTAAAGGACAGGATAGCAACTCTTTCAAAGCTATGTCTAGTTGATTAGTTAAATTTTCTCTAGCTCTAGCCTTGGCAAACTTGATTTCAACGCTAGTGGACAGACAGACATCGCTCAATCGACTTTGCTATACGTAAGAACTCAGAACATAAATACTTAATAGGGTCGAAATTGATATTGTAAAACGGAATGACAAAAAATTTTTGCGCAGAAAGCTATAAAAACAAGCTATTTGTTCAGTAAGTTTTTAAAAACAGAAAATAACTTTCTTGTAAAATCAAAGTATCAGTTACATTTAAAACAGCTTTGTTCAATTCAGCTTGAAATTGGTGCCAAAATCAGTGTTATCCTTATTAAAAATCATTATAATTGCATTTCCCCTTGATTTTTTTTTATTAATTCATCGTTGATTTCTGCATTAGCTAAAATATTAGGGTTACAAATTTTTCTTGCAAGTTTGTGTTGCAATCCATATTTCATTTCATTCATTTATAATTCTATTTATGAAATCTTTACTTTTCAATAGACAAATCTTTGTAAATATCTTTAGCTGGTTTATCGTTTTTAGCCGTTTGTATAAAAAAATGGTACTTTAACTTCAACCAATGTAACTCACTGCCCTCTTACTTTAGCCCCTTTATCACCTGACATTCAATTCAACCATCAGTGTTTATGTATATACAAGGCAGATTAAAATTATAGAAGTCAAAGCGAACTTGGTTGATTCGCCGTTATACCAACATCTAAAATAAAACTGCAATGTTATTTATTATTTTTCTAAATTTGTAATGTTATCGTAAGGAGATCATAATTAAAAGGCAAAAATATCGCCAGAAATCTCTTCTCTATCCATTCTAAAATTTTTATCACTGGTTGCAAAAGAAGCAGGACTATGCGGTGCCTTGCTTGTGATTAAATTTTTTTTTTAATAATAAGCCATCCTTGCATCTAGACATTTTTATGGATTCTAAATTTCTCTAGCATTTAATATTTTCTTCTTCTGCAACTGACACTGGCAGGGCCATGAAGATTGAAATTTTGCTATAGAGGTGCTGATCAGAGAACTGCAAGAGTGTCTGTTTTTAATACTCTAAGTATACTCATCTTAAATGCGGTTGCGGTGTGATCGCCACCGCATTTCTTAAGTGCGAGTATTTACTATACCCATTCCATTTGAGTATAAGTATCTACCAAAGACAATAAATTTATAAAGATGTTGCACTTTGAACATTTAAAAAATCCAAAATTATGAGCAGTTTATCGGTAGCGGGGGTAAGAGATAAGAGGGAAAAAATTTCTGTGAGCGCAACCAAAACTCAAGAGAGCACAATATTAGTTTGTAAACAAGACAGATTCATACACACACATGAATCAAGAAAACAAGATTGCGCATTGCGCAGGTCCGTTAGTTTGTTGTCTCTTTTGTGTGACGTAGAAATAGACTATTTGTATGGAAAGTGTAACAAAACTAAAGTAAGAGAGCCAAAAAACTCTTATTTTTTTACAACAAAGACACGTAATAATTCTATTGTGACGTAGATGCGCAGTAGAAATATTTTTTGAACGGCTGAATGCGCAATCTTGTTTTCTTGATTCATGATACACACATGTGTTTAACATTTTCATAAGAAATGTTTTGTTAAAGGAAAGTATTGAGAGACAAAAACACACATTTAACATATAGAGACGTACATACATACTTTTATATCTACAATGATTCTACATATAAAGAAGAATGTGCTTCATAAAATTTTATTTCTGAATTCTATTTTTCCTACTTATTTAAAAATTGTTTGTAAAATAAGCTTAAAAAGGAAACTATATGACTGCTCTTGTTAATGTAGGGTAACTATATATTTTTATTTGTGTATTTTTAAAAATATGCATAATCGCACCGAACTAATCATACCCTAAATTACGTAGTAATTTTTTTAGCATTTATTCTTGTGGATACTTAATATGTTTTTTAAGAAATTTCAAAGAATGGTAATAAAATAAGGCACTTATTTATGTATATTTATTATTAAATATTTTGTTAAGTTTACTTAACCTGCATATAGGTTCAATATATATAAACCTCAATATGAATTTGATAGCTAAATTTATTAATTAAAATTGCCAAACAAAATAAATTACTGGCGCTATAAAATTAAGACTTTCCAAGTACTTGTTACTTTGCACTCATGTGTTTTGCATGAGCAATGCTTTCTTAGCAACATAAGTATAAGTAAAATTAAGACAACAAATAAAATATCACAACACACCAGGATAATTTATTTATGCCTTTTATGTGGGCACTTGCAAGTTAATAATTAAAATCAAATTACGGGAATTTTAAATTAAATTTATTATCTTTAAAAAATATTGTGCTAATTATCCCGAGCAAATTATTAAAATCACAAATTTTTTGATTTTTTAAATTTTCCGACTTTTCTGGAGGGATTTTCAAAAATTTTCTTCCGTAAAAACCTTCTACTTGAAAATACGAACAACTGAAAAAAAAAATGTTACAGAAATCGGCACAGCTGTTCTCATTTTATGAATTACTATACATTTTTTACACCATTTTTATATATAATATTCAAGCACTATGTTCACTATAACTAAGACGCTAAACTAGTATTCTTCTTAGAATAGTGATAAAAGTTAATAAATGTTATTGAAACAAATTAATTAATGTTAATAATTTTGGTATTTAATTTATATGTATGTAGTAATTAAATTTAGATAATAAATGAATTTAATTTACTTTATTTGTGCTTGATTGCTTCAAATATAAATATTTCATGATATTCTCATGAAACATTTTTTATTTAAAAGTAGAAATTGAAAATATTACTGCGTAGAAAGTATATTCATATGGCCATTTCACTACTGCTATTTTAGCTCATTAGTGGATTTTACCCAAATTTTGTATATAAAACTTGAAAGTCTTATATCAAAAGCCAAATTGATTAAATAAGAACTCTATTGAATTAATAAGAGAAAAAGACAGGAACAAAAAGACAGTATACAGTAAAAGTAAAGTAAACTAAAATCGAAAAGGTTCCGAATAATAAATTTCCAAATTGATAATAAATGAATTTAATATTCGGTGTAAATCGATGTTTTTTCTATTATACAACAACAAAACACATATTGTTACCATACAAATACACAATCGGTAACATTGGTTTACGTTGAATATTTTATAATGTAAATATATACACATTCGAATGCACGTATATACAAATTAATTAATGTGAGATGAGAGTAACAAGTTTGCTGAGAATAATAATCTCTCTTTGTGATTTTACTCTTAAAGTGGCAGTAGCAGTACGTCCATCGACAAAATATGCACTGGATGTAGAATGTACGGCAGTGAAACATCTTAGTATATTTATAGTCTTTGGTATCTACCATACTCAAGTAAAATGTTTGCGATGCTGGCTTTACTTTATTCGCAACAAACACCAAGAGAGAGATTTTAACGTGTGTAGTGAGAGGAAAACAGAGTTATCAGATCAGAATTATTAAATCAAACACAATATCAAAAGTCGCCAATGTCTAAATTAGCTAACAAAAATACTTCTTTGAAATTATGAAAGTTTATTTAATATATAGCAGAAAATTAATTTAATAGAACCCGTAAAATTCGCCATATTTTCATTTATTAAAAACACAACAAAAGTTTACTAATAACTCAAGAATAGTTCATTGTTTATTATATTACGTTTTTGTTAGGGTTTTTTTTTTTAAGTCACACAGGATAGAAATTTAAAAATTCTATTCGTTAAGCAAATAGATTTTTAAAATTAATAAATAGTTATAAAAGCAATAATTATATTTAACAAAATAAAATATATAAACTAAAAACTTTATTTTATTTATTATTATTTATGAGGAATTAATATATTACATCAGCGAATATACAGTTTTGTTAAAACTAAAAAATTAAGTAATTTTCCTTTCACGGATTCATTTTATCATTTTGTTTTCCCAAATACCTTTAGTACGAGTAGCACGTTTATGACAACAAGGCGCATAAACTGAAAATAATTATTCATAAAAAACAGCAACAAAATAAGTATACCTGCTTTAAATAGTGTACAAAAGCTGTGTCTTTAAGCGGTTTTTATTGCATTTTATTCATTAAATATGTGTTGTATTTCATAGCTATGAAAACGGTTGTTGTCTGTTTTTCTGTTTATAATGTTTAAGCAATAGATTTGATCAAATTTTGTTTTTTTTTTATTGTTTATAAATAGATCTGCATACAATGCAGTATTTCACAAAACGGCAGTAAAAAACTTTAATAGGGTAAAAATGTGGCAACGTTGCTTACAAATAAAGAGAATTAAAAAATTCTCGCGTACGAGTATAAAAAATACTTAAAATTCTGATTGCGATATTTTTGATACTCGTTTTTACAAGAATGGGTAAAATAAACACCGCAACTTTTTATTGCGGTGTTTAAAATACTCGAGTATGAAAAGTATAGAGTAAGTATAGAGTAAGTATGCGGTGTACTCATGAGTTGCGGTATACTCGTGCAGTTCTCTGGTGCTGATTATCTGTGTTGTACTGCAAGATAAAAAACTTTCAAAACTTAATAAAAACTGCATATGCTAAAGGATACATATAAAGGATAAACATTTGGGATTGACACAAGAGAACCAAGTGAGGTGAAAAAAGCCTCAAAAGGAACTAAAAGTTTTATCTGAACAAAAATTCGTAAAGCGTCAGCGGCTACGTTCTTTGAATAAGAGAGTCAGTTAGTGGTTAAAAAATAACAGCAACAGAAAATAGTTTATTTTAATTGACAAAAATGAATGAAACTGTCAGGCGCTCTCTGGATATAAATTGAAGATCATAAATAGACACATAATTATTGTTAATTATAATTACATAATTTCAACAAAATGGTGTTCAGTTTTGCTTATATAAATTTTACAATTAAAGTATTCTTAAAATCATCTAATTTTGATGAAAGTTATATTATTTAATTGTAAATATCAATAAATTTGCATTTGTCTAACTATTTTTAAAATTTTTGTTAGTGAAAGATTTCTGTAGATTATTTGCGTAAAAAAAATTTCACGTAAATTTTTACTTCTCTTATTTTTGATGCAATTATTTTGAGTCAAATTTTTTAAAAATTTTTTATACATAATGGCTAACTTTATCTCTTCAACTTTGCCGATAATTTTTAGAAATATTTTCTAATGTCGATTTCTGTATAATAACATACAAAGACCCTTTTTGATTTTTTCAGCACTTTACAAGTAGCGTATTACGAACTTGTGGCAAGTGCTTATATAAGAGTATCTTTAAAGTCACATCCTTAAATGTGTTGATATTAATACTGGTAAGAACAACTAATTTCTTTATATATTGATGACAACTTTCGTTTTGCGAAAAGTATTAGCAGTAAGAATATAAAATTGAGTAAAATATTTTTATAAGAACACATTTCAATAAAAGTCTTTATATTGCACACACGTATATTATTATAAACAATAAATTATTAAAAATTATGCTGAAAACGTATTGTACGTATAATATTTAAATATAAAAAAATATTTACGTTTATGTTGTGCTCGCAAATAATTTCATTAAACTCTTAAAGTTTTATTTTTACTTCGAAGTTACTTATAAAACAAGAAAAGAAATCAATTATAATAAAACATTAGAAATTTTCTAACTAAATAATGCCTAAATAGAAATGTCATTTGAATGCTTAAAAACTTTTATTCTACTTTCCAACTAGTAAAGTGTCAGAAATGCCGCAAAACATCTGTGCACAGAAGTTTTATTCTGTCCCACCAATAATAAAATCAAGTAAAATGATAAAAATCAAAACTTTGTCGTAGAAATATTAAATACATTAAGAGGCGTGGTGTGCTAAAGGAAAAATAACGATATGATTTTTTTTGTATGGGACTTGTTTCATTAAATGTTTAATCAATTTTTTATATTCTACAGTATACATGCTTTATAAATTTTGTTTTGTTTTGTTTTGTTTTTTTTTTCGTTTTATTTTTTTTTATTTTCCTTGCTGAAAATATTATAAATTAACTAAATGGCTAAAACAACTTTCCGATATTAGTTTAGTTTATGACTTCAGATGGAAATTTATGTTTCATCTATTTGTATATAAATTTTTGTAATATAATTTTATGTGGCAGGTTAATTTTTTTTGGAAAATTTAGAGAGCTGTTGCATATTGTTGGTCACCTGGCAAATAATTTCAGTAAAAAAATTTTCCTCTATTGAAAGCCTTTTAGGTAAAATCATTAAAGTTAAAAAAAGTGCAAAAATATCTTGCTAGGCCCAAGCATCACGGTTTAACCTGAATAAAAGAAGAGAAGAAACAATTTTTAAAATATTTCAACAGCCAAACTTAAATTAGCGCTCAAGACGCAAAGCAATCTGATGCATAGCTTTTGCACTAAAATGTCATACATATAAGAGCGTCAATTTTGTGTCTTTAACAGTAATGTAAGCTCGTTTTATTTTATAAAACCCGCTGTATAAAAATAAAGAAGAAGTAAAACTTCCAGATTGCTTCCTAACGCACTGCAAAAATCAGATTTTCCAATTGACGCCGTGCTATTATGGTTTGTTTCATACATTTGTATGTACATGAGAATCTTTGACAGATAGATTGCGCTTTACGCGCTAATTTAACAATAGCATGATTGTGCTAACACTTTCAGCCGGTGCGTTTCAGATTTTTTTTACTATCTAATGAATATGAAAGCAATATGGAGAATTATGCCAAATATATACCTATCGATGGCTTAATATAGAAAAAACTGAATAAAAGCACAAAATATATAAAACGGAAAATTTATAAAACGGAAAATTTGTATTTTCCGTTTTATATATTTTGTGCTTTATTTCTGTTATATTTTACATTCAATATTTTCTATTTATAAAATTGTTTGAAAGTGCAAGAAAAACGTCAACAAAAATTCATATGGGATTAATACTATAGAGAGTTTCCTATTTTATAAAAAGAAAATTATTCTTATTGTTTGTTAAAAGATTTAGGCAATTCTGTTATTATTCATTAAGTTAGAATCAACCATCTGAGAATTATACGTTAACCTGTCTTTAAGTACAATTGTTAGATTATATATGTATATATTTTTTTATGTCTGTACATAGATTGGGTTGATTTACTTTATTTTGCTTATAAAAGTCCTTTCTGTTGTTCCTTTAAATAAAATTATAAAATTAAGATTAAAATTTGTTTGATTTTTTAAAGCAATTTGTTATAATGTCTATATATGGCATCTTTAAAAAGGTATGTACATATGAATATTTTGATATAAAAATTTATTTATAAATGAATGAAAATAAATTATTGAATTTAAAATTTAACACATTGAATTTTATATTAGTTCATTTTTCAACGTGCTATTAGCCCATATGTTGCTTTAAAAAGCACAAAATTACTTAAATTAATTATTGGATATTCCACTGATTTTTTAAATAAACTCGTTAAAGGGTCTTTAAACAGGGCATGTTATTTTGCCGACTTACCAGCATTTTGCCACAAAATTATTAAAGTGCTGATTCGGCGATTTTTGTTCCAACTTTGTTTCTTTTAGTATAAAGCATTACTTCTGGGCACCACCAGAGTACTTGTTACATTAAGAAATATCGTTAATAACGTCGTTGTTCCCTGGGAAATTGTATCCTTAAGAATGAAAGTCAAGTCAAAATAAAATAATGAGCTGATTAATTCCTTCACACTATATTGTTTGAAAATAAATTAGTTTAATGTTATTTTCATGACATTATCAAAACTGAGCCATTCATAAAAATGCTTTAATTTAAGCTTATAATCGTCAAAAGATACTGAAAACATAGATCAAAAATTTTTGGTACCTAATAATACTTCACTCTCTACTTAATGACCTTTATTTTGAGTTGATATAAATAAATATGTAAAGAGGAGAATTCCTTGTTTTATCCTGACCATTATTATGAATTGATTGATCAGCACTGTGAAAAATTTTTTTTTTGTCCAACGATTGCCGCAGCAGAGTTTTACTCCAACAATAGATTCAATAACAAAATGAATGAATTCGTCTCATAATACAATAGAAGGAGATGTTTTATAGAACTTTACCAATGACCAAAAAATCGTCATATTGAATTATTTCCATTAAGGGAAGCAATTTATTTGTAAAACGGACGGTTATTTTTATTTATTTTGTGTTACTTTATATTTTGTAAACACTTTTTGCTAATAAAAGTATTTTTTAATTGCATTTAACATGGATATTTTTAATTTGCTAATTTTTTTTTAAATTAAACGGCCGTTAAAGCCGATTTTTGTTGTTGCAAATATGCCGATTTCTTATCGAAATCTACCAGCCCATTTTAGATATGCTTTCTATGTTCAATAATTTAATTGACCAACTGAGAAGTATTCAAAAAATCAACACAAGCATCACGCTTTCTATAAAATAACATTGAATTTATTTATTATATTCTGCTAATATCCCCTATCCTTTTTCAATAAAAACGCAATTTTTTTGTTGGTTAGAAAAACATTGAATATAATTTAAATCCAACCATGTTGAAGGTTTTGAGAATTAAATTCGCAAAGTTTACGTCATAAAAGACAACTAGGACAGCATCAAACTTGGTATTAGACTTCGTTCAGGACGTCCATTTGAGGCAATAACAAAATTTTTATGAAAAAATAACGATAGAATACCGCATTTGCTTTTAATTAAGAATAAACGAAATCTTGTGAGTGATTCCCTTATTTGTTAAGAGCCTCTCCATTGCGTTTCTAACATAGTCATAGAATCAAATACGTAATTGTAAATAAAATATGAAACAATCAAGAGAATGAAAGAAGAGTCATGTTCATGTTTTGATTTAGTTAGTTGAAACTTTGTGAATTTTCGAAGCCAAAGATACACTAGATAATTTGAAAGTTGTTACATTTTATAAGAGTATTTTACATTTTTGAATATGGATTAGCGAAAAATTTATTTTTACATAAGTTCTATAATCATTTATGCTTAATTTGTAAACAGCTTTATAACTAACAAAATATTATTTAAACATGTAACAAAGATCATATTACATGTAACTCGGTAGTTAATCTTTGTAGTGTCTGTATTAAATATTCAATTAATTACCTAATAAATACTACGTTTCTGAGTATTTTAGGTTAAAGTTTTATGAAAAAAAAAACTCTTCAACATGACAATAACAATTGCATTCGTCTTCAACTTGCAAGACAACAAGCATATTACATGCTCAACTAATACCCCCATTTTCTTTCACTCACTATTTCACCCTCAAGCACTTACAAACGTCAAAGCATTACATTTCATTACATAATGAATGAATAAAGTACGGTTTCTCTTTAATCAGCCGAAGGAAATAATTCACAAGCAAATACATTTTTAAAACTAAATTGGCAACCCGTGGTGACAATGGTAATGGTGTTTTGGTGGTCTTCCTTAAATGTCATAAAATTTGAATACTTGTAAAAATTGTAAAATAAAAAATTAAAAACGCCACAGGACATTTTGGGGTGAAGACTTTAATTATTATTTCATTGTGAAGCAAAGCAAAAACAAGAAATTAATTTTAAAGCGAAATTAGAAAAAAAAATATATAAAAACTGTTTCCCCACAAGTCCTTATCATTACAATTAGTGTCAACTTACTTCAGAAACTCCTTGCGAAAGTCCTTAGCACTGCTCGTATATAAATTTTTTTCAACATAACAGAAGAGGTGTTTATGTGATATCACATGGCGCCCCAAAGGCTTCTTGTTTTTGTTGTGGATTTTAATACAGTCGTTCCTCAAATAACGCAAACAGTATTTAAGCAGTTTTATTTTTGTTAATTTTATGCCAGGAAAAAAAGTTAATTTTGTAATACCTTTTCGGTACTTTGGAAGTTATAATTCTCATAAATAGCCAAAAATATAATTTTATTTTCTCTTTGTAGGAAACATTTTTTAATTTTTTAAAGGTAAAAAAAAGAATATTACGTTTTTGAAGAAAATTTTACTTAAGTTCGTGTTCAAAACATTGTTGTTATATACAAAAATTTTTCTTAAAAAGTTCCTTACATTTTGGTATGATTGTCATAAAAATAAAATAGATTTCTGTGATTAGGGCCATTTCGCATTGTGAATAGAAATTCCACATTCTTATGCCTTAAACTTAATTGATTTAATGAGGTTTATATTCCGTCCAGAAAGTAGTATAAACTGTATCTGGCCCCCGTAGCTAGGACTCGATAGCGAAGATGGATGAACATAGGAATCAGCAGACGAATGGGGTTGACTCCTTAGCTTCAAAGTTGAGCAAGCAACCGATTAATTTCAATAGAAATAACTCTGGGATTTCAAATCTACTGCTTTAATAGAGGGCATAGAGTGGCCCTATAACTGCACTGCAGTCTACCAAATAGCTACAATATAAAGTCAAGCAGATAGCAACAGCTACTATTCCACAAACTGACACATACTTTAATCCAGAAAGCGAGTAAATGGCATATTTAAAATTGTTTTATTTGGAGAATTACGTGGGAAGCAAAGTAGAAGAAGTTTTTGCAAAAACACGATCACCTACTATATTTTGTAGTCCAGAAGACGTAACAGCTTTGAGCGATGGTATGGTGCAACACAATTGTTACATATCATAAGCCTGAAAATATTGCTGTGCTCAAAGACGATGAATAGCAGCGAACGTCGTGCACGTATTTCCGATAGTGTTTGTTAATGGAATGGTAAGCGGGCGTACATATATTTTTCGTTCTATAAAAAAGAATAGTGTAATGAACGCTTAAAAGGAGCGAAACGTAAAGAGATTAACAAAGGGAGCTTAAATATCACGACTGTGATGATACGACACGATCAAGTAACATTCTTTTTAACTGTGTAAATACAATGTTTTGGGAAAGAGGTAAAAGAGATAAGGGTCATTAAAATTAAGCTAACCCGCTTTAAAAGTATGAAGAATAAAGAACGTGTGCTACTCGATGTAAGTAATTTATATAATTGAGATCAACGGTATGGCAACATCTCCATAAATTAAAAAAATTCGAGTGCCTTTTCTTAAAATGCGTTCTTTTTTGTTTTGATTTGTATCGTAAAGTAAAGGACACCACTTTAAAATTAAAAAATGTGCATATGCAAAAGCATAAATCTAAAATAAAAGGTGCCTCATAGGTGACGTAAGTTGACATATGTATATTTTAAACTGTTATAGACAAATGCTTGAAAGTTGGCTAGAATGTCGATTACTATGACTGTTATAGTAACGAGAATATATATTAAAATAATAATTTAAAGGGTGTCCGAACTGATCGTTTAATATAATGTATATGGTCATATTTTTTAACAGTCGTAGGAAAATGGCTGAATTTTACAAGGAACCTGTATTGCTTACTCCGCTTTGAGAACAGGAATAAAATTTGGACTTGGAAATTAAAGGGTGTCTCAATAGTTGACGTTAGTTGGTGCAAATTGTTGAACAGTCGTAGCAAAATGGTTAAAGTTTCAAATAAACTCCGTTATAACAACGAATAAAAAATCTGTGCATGAAAATTAAAAGGTGTCCCAATAGTTAATGTAGTTTAATGGTTGTTGCAATATTTTTAAAGCATTATAGAAAGACAGCTGAAATCTACAGGAAACCTGTATTGCCAAGTCCAAGTATACAATTCGAATTTAGAAATTAAAGGGTATTTCCAAAAGAGATGTAATTTGACCAATATGACCTTATCTGTTGAACCGTTATATACATACGCTTGAAAATTAGACAGAATGTCAACTAATTTATTTTGTAAAATAAGAAGTGTAAATATTTGAAACTATAAATTAAAGGGTGTTACAATAGTTTATGTAATATAATGTATTCGGCTAAACTATTGAACTTTTATATAGAGACGCTTAACATGTACAAAGAACCTGAAATTTGAAGTTAAGAAACTTAAGGGTGCCCCTCTATTTGACGTGTTTTATTGTATTTGCCAAACTGTTGTAGACAGACGGTTGAAATTAGCAAGGCGCTGTGTGCAAAGTTCACTATAGCAAGTAGAAATTTTGTATATATTGTTACGAAAGTAAGATCTGGCAACCTCTGTTCTTGTTAACAGTATGAGAGTGGTGAATAAAGTTTATTCCACGAATGGTGTGTATAGAATAATACTACAATTATTTAACAAAAGCTGAGCAACCTCGATGGTTGCGTTGGTAGAGGTACGTGCTGTAAAACAGGAGATCGTAAGTTCGATCCCGCCTTCGGATATGCGTACAACAAAAAATAATAATTGTTTTAATGCAATTAAAAATAAGAAGCAGCTGTGCAAACCTCCCGGAAGAGAAGACAATTATTGTGTGAAGCCATGCCAGACAATTTAGTGGAGACGTCTAATTTAATAAAAAGAATAACAGATAATTGTCAAGAAGCCCTTTGTAATAGGAAGTAAGAACGGTAGCGGTTAGTGCAGGGAAGTGTAACAGCCTAACAACAGTGTATGGCAGACGTGTGTTGTGGCTATTGGATTAAAGGGGATGACTGGAGGAGTAGTGAAAATGTCTCTGGATGGTTAATGTTACTAAACAAGGCATCGAGTAGTTCATGTCTCGCCGGAGTAACACAGTAGTATAGCGTGGATGGCTGCGTTTGTAATAACAACGGATGTTTAGTAAATACGAGACCATGGGATTCACAAGACCGGTAGGATCAAGCAGTGCTCGTATAGCCAGAGAAGGCCACAAAGTAAAGAATCCGACAGTTTGTAATGAGCCACAGTGGTATTTGCAATCAAAATAATCCGTACGTTTATTCTAAAAGGAAAAAAAGTGTAACAATATGTTTTATGTAGGCATACTCTTCAACCATTATAGATAGATATATAAAGATTCAAGATAAAGTCGTTTATTTTTACAAGAATTGTGGTACTAATTATTTTAATGGAAATAATAGAAGCAGAGAAATTTTTCGATTTGAAATCGTACTGCTGCAAAACGATTTTTTGTGCATCCTAATTGACCACAAGTATAAGAGTTTTTGATATGGAATTAATGTTAAAAGTAGGGGAAACAAATTCTTAACATAATTTGTATGCTTTTGTCGTTCGAGTATAAAGGCACAGAGAGATTTGATAGTCAGCTGGTACATTTTATTTCGAAGACTAACCTTAATCAATTAGTCTTGCGTCTAACATTATCGTTGAAAGTTTTTGAAAAATATTCAAAGCTTTACGAGCTGTTATTGGTAAAATATTTAATTCTTCCTCCATGTATTAATAATGTCCTTGTTATAATAGGTATATATGTCCTATTGTCCTTACATATGCATTACATAATGATACACATATGTGTTTGTATTTTATTTAATAGGAGGTTTGACGGTTTTGGTTGTTTAGTGCTTATTAGCGACCTCTACAATTTTCCAACGTTTTTCCAGCAATTTACTTGTCTCTTGGGGTGTGCTACTAATGAGCACTTTTGCTTCAAAGTTGGCTTTTGTTTCCACTCGTGGTTATTTTTACGTTTTTTAAGGTTTATTATTTTTTGTTTTATTTTTTACTATTTGTTTGTATGGGCACTTTTATAGACAGGTTGCTTGTGGTTTAATAGTACTTTAACACGTTTTTTCATTTCAGTTTCATTCTTCATTTAAATTGTTGTTTTGTTAAACATCATTGCGGAATTGTTTGAATTTAAGCACTTGATTGTTTAAAAATAGAACTTTTAAAATTAAAAGTTTTCAAAAAGCAGAAATCACTTGATATAATAATGCGAGTGCATACAAAAATCATTAATGTAGGAAATCAGAGGGTTTAATAATGAGTTGACTTTTTTTTTACATCACATTTTAAATATTTTATGCATTTTGTGATAGAATATAAATGGTTTAATATATATATATATATACATATATATATTAAACAAAAGCTTAATACACTTCTTTCAACTGGCTTGAAGCATAATGGAATTCCCTTCAAAATTGCTGTTTGTTTATATAACTTAAGCAGATTATTTCGGGAATCCTTCAATATGGACTTGCTTTTATTCATATTTAATTTTTTAATTAATTTATTTTTCTATTCATTTTAATACAAATTATATTGTGACACCCTGTAATTGATTAAAATGTTATCATAATAAAAATATTGACATCAGGAATTAGATTAGAAAGATAAAAAATATAAAGGAGGTGGAAGTTAAAATAATAATATGGTATACAATGGCATAAACTCTTAAATACACATATAATTATGTTACACAAACATTTATATAAATTTAAATGTGTCCCTACTTATATTTATCAATAAGTATAATTATTACATTGTTTATGTAAATAATTTAATTAATTGTGACTGAATGTGTATTAATTGTTGACTGTAAACAAAATTTTATCCTGATATTAATCGGCTATGCATTTGTTGTAATTATTATTAAATTATATACTTACATACGTATATAAACAAAAGAATATTTTGCTAAGGATAATCACATTCAGCCTTAATTAAAAGCTGAACATAATTAAAACTTTACAAACCTGAAATTGTTCGCGACCACTGAGCTTAAGTAGTAATGATTTTTCGAAACTGAGTTCAAAATTAATAAACTGTATGAATAATGCAAACCTACGTCAATTTCGCAGTTTCTGTTCTCACATACGAGGCGTTCCCAACCATGTTTGGGTCGCCCTTTAGTTTAAGATTTTATTTTTTAAACTTCTTACAGCGTACATAGGTATACATACCTTAAGTAATCACGTAATTATTTAAACACCTTTTAATTATAATTTTTATTTCCTTTTTCTTACAGTGCAAAATTTATTGTCTCAGCCTATTGAGGTTTAACAAATAAGGCCAATAATTCGTAAATTTTACCGGCTTTTGGAATCACCTTTTATTTCTAAATTTATTGTTTACAATTTCCTTTTTAGCGGATATGTTTATTCAACCTTGTGGGAATTCTAAATGTTTGCCTACTACGGTTGAAGTACTACGAGGGCTGCTCTAAATATCTCTGGCCTAATAGTGAAAATGCGAATATTTATAATCAAAAATGGTTTTATTGTTTTTCAAAGTATTCTCCAGCATGATTTATACACTTTTGCATGCGCTCAAACCAGACACCTCTAAAACATGGTTTTTGAACACTTCAACAGCTTCTTCTGGCGACGAAAATCGTTGACCACGCATTTTTTTCTTGATGTGCGGAAACAAGAAGAAGTCATTAGGTGCCAAGTCTGGGCTGTACGGCGGATGACCCATTAATTCGACGTTTTGGCCGGTCAAAAACGCTCTGGTTTGAGCCGATGTGTGAGAGCTCGCATTGTCATGGTGAACAATGATTCGTATTCTTTTGTTGGTTTTTCGAATTTCTCCGATGACTTCAGGCAAATAAATTGTAATGTACCACTCAGAAATATCCATCCTACGTTGCTCAAGCGGAACAGTCGCCACATGACCAGTTTTGCCGAAGAAACAGGCGACCATTTGCTTCGAAGTGCTTCTTCCACGAACAACTTTCGTTTGAATTTGCTCGTCTTTGAAGACCCACACGGTCGATTGTTGTTTCGTTTCGGGCTCATACGCATAGATCCATGATTCGTCACCTGTGACGATCTTATAAACGTCTTTTGAATCACCGCAATCGTATTTTTGCAACATTTCTTTGCACCAATCGACACGAGCCTTTTTTTGAGCGACTTTCAAATTGTGCGGGATCCAACGAGAGCAAACCTTTTTTACGGCCAGGTGTTCATGCAGTATCGAATGTATGCTGGTGGAAGAAATGTCCAAGGATGTCTCTATCTCTCGGTATGTCGCATGTCGTTCTTGCATTATGAGTTCACGCACGGCATCAATGTTCTCTGGCACAACAGCCGTTTTTGGACGATCTTCACGGAATTCGTCTTTGAGCGAGCTTCGGCCACGATTAAATTCATTATACCAATTTTTCACAGTGCTATAGGATGGTGCTTATCGCCATACAAAGATTTAAGTTCAGCAATGCACTCTTGTCATGATAGTCTACGTCGAAAGTTGTGAAAAATGATGGCATGAAAATGTTCACGAGTTAATTCCATTTTTTTCTATATTAATTTTTTCAAGTCACTGTAAACAACACAAATAATGGTCGTACGTCAAAACGTTTCGAGTACGATTATGCTTAAACATGAGAAACTTTCCAATGGAAATGTCAGATTGCACTTGGCAGCACTCAGTGGTGCCAGGCCAAAAATATATATAGCAGCCCTCGTAAAGCTGTATAATTAAAAATAACGTCAATATTGGGATATCCTTCAATTTACATAATTTAACTGACACCAAGCTGACTTAATGTGCCTGCTCATCACATTTCATTTAATAACAATATTTTTTTATTAATACCACCTTACTCTCAGAACACCCTTTAACTTAATTATTTGTTGATGAATACATCTTCTGTAAAAAAATCAAGAGTCTACCTAATACGGATCCAGAGATAGGGGCTACGACAGACAGACATACATACACACATACATAAATTTTAACACTTTGTGTGCGGAACACGAAACTGAATTTATTCAAGATAAGTTGTTTGCAAAACAGTATGGAAAGGTCATCGCCAAAGAAGGCCATCTGGTATTAATGTATTCAAAGTGCGAATGTAATTTAAACAGTTCAATATTGTAGCAGTATCAACTTAAAACCAAATTAGTATTCTTCAAAGAAGTTTTTGCTTAAATAATCCAATTAGTTAAGACAAACTGTGAAAACTCCTATTACAAACAACATTAAGTACGACCTGTCTGTATATGTATGTATGTACGTTGTTTTAAAAGCATAAATTACATCGATAACGATACATGCATAAGGTGACCACACAACCAGACATTTAAAAATGTTGTTTTTTTTATTCTGGTTATCTTGTTACTAATAGTGCTTTTAATGTAGCAATTGCTGCGCATTCTTTTGGGTCTGGTAGCTCTGTAAGTTATAAAATTGCCGTTTTTTAAATAAACAAATTTACATCTTTTGTAAAGACTGTTGTTTATTTCTTTTTTACGAAAATAGACTTTGACAGACCTGTAGTTGTGTCTTAGCTATGAATAAAACCAGTGCTGAGTAATGTTCTTAGTTCCACCATCAACAGAATTAACAGCCAAATTTTAATCAACACGTAAAGCAATTAGCAATTGGAAACCCAGACTAACACAGCACAGTCGGGCAGAATCAAACTCGACCATTAGTAAAGGGCTAGGCCGATGAGAAGTATTAGAACTTAAGTTTTAATGTGATTACCATTGACTTCCCTGGCATGGCGCTAAATAATCTTAAAGTTGGTTAAAGGCCCAGTCAATATCTACAAAATAATCTGCATATTTATATTTAAAAATAATTGAGTTGTAAGCATTTTAGAATTAAAATTTTTTGTTTTTCATTACATTTAAAATATTTTGATAAAATGTAAAGATTATATCCCTTCTGCCTTAGAAATAATACAACTTTCAAGTTAAAACTCGAAATCATTGTATTTTTGTCTAAAAATGGCCATCAATTTTCATTTTTGATAGAAACATTTTTTAAGGAATATATAAGAGTTTTCTTTTTTGCTAAGGCTTACTATGTATATGTGTACCTTAAAACTGATCATTCTTATAGAAGATGGAGGTGCTTCAATTTGACTTATTTTACATTGAAATTTTGAATTTAGCCTTTATGTTCTAAAATACTAAAGTTGTGATCGGAAAAAGAAGACTGCTGTGAAAATAGCTAAATATACTTCGAATTGTTGCTGAAAGTATTTCGTGAGTCCTAGTCCATAGGCGAAGATATAAAAAATCCAATTTTGGGATTTTTGGTCTTTATTTTGCGAATTATGGGATTTCCTTCATTTTAATGTTGGTAATTTTTTGCCATCTGATTAGGCTGGCCAACTACACTTGCTCAGATTTGCTTAATTTATAAAAATTTCATTGCATATTAAATATTTTTACTTTCCTCAAATTGGACCGTTTTTACAATAATTTTGAAGTTTTTAGAGATCAGCAAACAAATTTAAAATTTTGTTATAATATTTAACCCGTTATAATATTTA
Organism: Gymnosoma rotundatum; assembly: GCA_916610165.2. Lineage (NCBI taxonomy): Eukaryota > Metazoa > Arthropoda > Insecta > Diptera > Tachinidae > Gymnosoma > Gymnosoma rotundatum. The sequence goes on along the minus strand of OU744338.1, from coordinate 67,858,293 downwards.
AAAAAAAAGATTCACCTCAAAACTATATGCCTCTAAATATTAGCGTCCCGATATTTAGCTAACTGTTATAAATTTATGTTAAGGAATTAAAACTTTATATGAGAGTATAAAATATTCCGCGCAAAAACAATTATACCTGAAATAAGCGAAAAAGTAAAGGAAATCCTGGCTGTAACAAGCGCTTTTTGTAATCTTTCTTCTTCAAATCGATACCTTTCATTAGATAATGTAACGTTTTTGACTCAAACTTTCTGGTCATGTTAAGCATAAAATGCACATAAAAAGATATATTTGCATGTAAATATCAAATACTTACAGGTATTTGTTCAATAAATGAAATGCCCGACAGGGGCTTTTGTTTATTTGACTTTAATAACAAATATTTAAACTTTTTATGGTATTTTTTTTTAGTTTTAATTTAAATTTTGCTTCGTATGGCAAAATTTATTAAATGTGACAATTCGTTTATTTACATGACAAGTGCTAATGATATCAAAAGTACACAAAGAGTGGTTGAATGTAGCAAAACTAAACAAACATTTATATGGTTTGAGATATGTGCATAATGTTATACTCTTTCCGATTCCAATTTAATTTGCACTTTTTGGATTTGTGTTAAATTCTAATCAATTTCATATTTAATCTATCTCATGTGTATGCAGCAACTCATTTCTACAATTTACATTATTGTTTCCTTATTTCAGGATTCACGTGTTGGAAGCAATTAATTTGTAAGCGCTGTTTAAAAAAATTTATTTAATAGCTTTCATAAATAATAAATTACTATGCAACAAATCTAATTTTAATTTGTACTTTATTGACCTTGGCTACCAAAATTTTCATTCGCTGGAAGGAAATTTGACAGTATCCTACCTTTAGCACTACATGGGTCCTCTGCAACTTTTCGGCCTTCAGAGTTTTCTCTCTCTTTTAAAAATTACTTAAAAAAGTAATTTTTATCATGACCGCTGAAAATTACGCAAACATAGTTTTCTGGCAGCTGTATCAATGAATTTCCCACCTTTTGATTTCGTTAATTTCCAAGTCATATTCTGATAGAAAAGTTTGCAAACCACATTTTTATTACTAGCAGTTAGTGTGGCTTTAAAATAAGTAATTGGTTCGCAGAGATGAAAATTTCGTGCGATCTATTTATAATAAGAATTACTGTAATATCAATAAAATAGCAAAGACCTATTTGAACCACAGCAACTTGCCCCGTTGTGGAGGGAATATGTAAAGATTTTGCTACGAATCATAAGAAATACAATCATATTAAAATAAACGAATAGTGTATTAACTTCAATATTTGTATAAATTACTAATTCAGTAAATATTAATAGAGATACCACATCAATTAAAATTTAAATATTTAGCTTTTTATATTAAATTTTTTCCAGAATAAAAAAACAACATATTTTTCTTATTTAATTTTTGTACTAAACAAAAGACAAAGATCAAACTTAGCGAATTACTTTATCCTGCAAATAATATATTAAATTATTTTTGCTAAGTCGCATACGGATTGACACCATTTTGTAAATTTTTCTGTACTTTAGCATAAGAAATCAACACAAAGAAAAATTCCATTTAAATCAACCGCCACGAATAGAAGCAATTTCAGGTAAAAATGCAAGATAAATGAGCAAACTGAATGATATTGAAAAGGAAATTATTTTTATTTCTGCTCCAAGGATTACACAAAGCGAATTAATGCATGACAATGCGCGCACATAATAAAAAGTAAGATAAATAAGAAAGAAATTATAGAAGGTAATAGTATGAAAAATATAAAGTATAAAACAATAGAAATAAATTTGAATGTAAATGAATGTAGTTTAAATGAAAAATAATAAAATTACGTGATGACTTTGTGATTATTTAATGATGAATATAAAACGTTTTGCAAGAAAGAAAGTTAATTTAACAATAAAATATTTTCATAAAAAAACAAAATGAAATAATACTTTAAGCCATTTAATTAAAAAAATAGTATAATTGTTTGGTAAAAAAGAATATAATCATATGCGGAATTATTTCTTAATATTCTCTAAAAAGTTTAGTCAGGTAAAGTGTATTGTATATTGTGTTTACTTTATTATGAGTACAAGGATTTTGTGATATGCAGTGAATTTACGAGAAGTTATTATACATTAATATACAAGAATATTATCTCACCGCTACTACTTTATTACTGTATAAATTGTGTTCAATTTTTATTTTTTCATTAGGTCTTTTAAATACATATAAATTTTTTGCAATGGTGGAGAAATGCCTGAGTAAGAGTGCTTTGGCTATGTTGAATCTTATATACTTTTCACCATTAATTTAAATTAAGTTATGTGACAGAGAATTAAAAACTAAGAAAAAATTAAGTACTTTATATAATTTCGTATCAAAATTCCATGGGCTCTTAATGGGTTATGCACTTTTAAAAAATTTAGTTATTCCTAAAAGATCTCGTTAAAATTTTTTAAAGGATATTCATAATGACAATTTAAATAACATGGTGAATAATTTACGAAAAGTTCAGAGGCCCATAATATGCGGGAGCTTCGTTATTTAACTTAATTTTTTTTCTTATTTTTAAATTCTCTATCATCTCATATATTTGTTTTTTTATTGGAGTTACGTCATTGTTTAAAAGATATGGAAAAATTAAAGACAGGCGTGGTGTTTTGCCGCTGCTTCGAAGGACATGTACTGATGTTTTTAACGCAGTAACACGCATCATTTTTATTTAAAAATAATAAATATTTTATAAGTATTTCAGAGAATGAGCTAGTTTTTTTTTTGAAAACGGTGTATGTCCACTTTTTCAAAAAACTGAGTTAAAAGTAATTTAATGAGCTATTGACTCCTTCTTCCCGTAGTTACAATAATAATTTCAATAGAGTTCTATCTTGACATAAAATAAACAAAAACAGTTTTGCTGTACAATTATACCGCACTAATATTTCTTTTGAAAGTGTAATAAGTCCATTCCTAATAGGTTTAATTCAAACAACTTTCATTAATTTCTTCCAAACGAAAGATATTTTGTAGCTGTAGAAACAGAGATCAACAATACACTGCCAAAGATGATTATAATGCAATTAAGAAATGAACAGCGAAAAATATGTTTGCACTTTATAAAGCTTCACGGAGCATAACAAAACAGAAATTTAACGATATGGTAAGTTTGGTGCCTTATATGCCGCCTATTCACCCTAAATACACGCAAAGAAAAAACATGGTCGAGGTAACAATAATTTAAGAGCAACATATTATGGTTGTATTATATGTTTAACAAAACATAGTATTGTTACATTTAATAATAATATAGCTGGCCTTGCAACCATATTGTTATCGAGCATAACAATAACATGGTAGAAATCTGGAAATAATTGTGCTCAAATATAAACATTATATGGTTAAATTAAAATGTCATTATATGGTTGAAAATGTCGTGTTTTATAATTAAATTATACTATGGTCTCGTAAGCGCAAATATTTCCTGATATAAAAGACTTAGTTATTTATTGCTTAATTTATTATTGATTTGTCAGAAAAGTTATTTACAAACATAAATTCACAAGAAAAAATGATTAATATTTAAAAGGCTGTGAAACATAGGCTACAAGAATTATTTATACAAAAACATAAAATATAAGCTAAAATAATACGGTATGTAATGGTACTTCGAAACTGACTCCACATTTATTCAAAACTTCTAACACGTTGATCTTGCATCTGCCATATATTTCAACTGTTTTTGAAATGCATTGCTTACCTCTTTACTTGTTTCCATAATTTATATATTTTTAATTATTCACTCTGTGCATGCATTTATATATTTTCACATCTTCTTTAACAATAAAAACATTTTCAACTTTAAGCTACCAAGAAATTACTTAAATGATTGAAAAGCATTCTATCAAGACTTAGAAAAAATGTTTTTAAGCGCTGACATTATTTTGTTTGCTCTTAATCATACTCTGATTTATAAAAATATATTATGGTTAAATAAATTAATTTATTTTTAATAAGTGTTACAACTTTAATCGTGGTTCAAATTTTTTTAACTTTAACCAACAATGTTGTATTTTTGTGTCATATAACCACATAATGGTTTAATGTTAACAAAAAATTTTTTATTGTGACTGAAGTATTTTTGAAAACAACTATAATATGTTCTTCGCAACTATATAATGTTACAAAGAACATAATATAGTTATGGTGACCAAATCACAACCACGTTTTTTCTCTGCGTGTACTTGGATATGCTAATGTTAAAAAACTAAGTATAAAATATGTTTTTCTTATTATAAGACGAAGAAATTTGTGTGTTTTTATTTTTAACATAATCAAAATGAACTCTTAATAAATTTGATACTTTATTTAAAAGTTTATTTTTACATAAAAATTTATTTTAGTTAAGTTGGACTTAAATTTTCTCCTGTTTTTATTTCTTCTAAAATATTATTTTTTAAAGTGGTATAAGTCCATGTTGAGTCAAAAAATCGTTTATTTTATCAAGCAATTTTACTAATTATTATTTCATAATAAAATTTCAAAGGTGTGTAGTGTAAAAAACATCACTAGAATTCATTAAACTTAGCCAATATTTTTTAATTTACTTAAACCCAAACCCTTAAGAAAAAGAAAAAAAATAAATAAATAGTAAATAAATAAACCAGCTCAAATATTTATATTTAAATAAATCGAGCACAATTAACATAGAATAAAGTATTCTTATTCCTGTAATATATATTTTTTTAATAAATATGAAAATATCAAGTTGTTTTATTCAACTCAAATAATTTTTTGTGATGACTCTCGAAACATGTTTAAATAAGTAGCGATTAAAGTATTAATTCAGTTATTAACATCGAATTCCAAATTACACTCACAACCGAAAACATTAGATTAGTAACAAATTGGGTTCTTATAGCGAATTTATTTTCTTTGTGTTTGCTTCGCATCGAACATTTTTAAAATACGTTGTTTTTAACACCGTTGTCGCATGCAATACTAATATGCAATAATACTGATGCGTTTAAGAACCAGTTGCAATGTAATACTGCGAAAAACCTTGCGTTTACCAAAATAAGCATAATTTGATTTGAAACAATGACTCAATTTTGAAATAATTTTTATTCAAATATCATATTCTCAAGTATCGTATATTTTAACAAACAATAACAAATTATGAAAGAATAAAAATAAAAATTGCATTCGTAGCAAAACCGATAGTTAGCAGAAAGCAAGAACAAATATATGTAAAAAATAAAGGAGAAAATAACGAAAAACAGCTTTGGGTTGTGTGTAGTAGAGCTGTGTCGTTCGCGAACGAACGTGTTAAATTGACCGAATCAATCAAGTGAACGGAATGATCCGGTCATTTAAATCCGGTCTTTTCGTTCAATAGTGTACGGGTTAAATTGAACGGATGACAATATTGAACAAAATGAGCCAGATATTTAATCGGCTCCTTTCGTTCAAATTGAACGAACGAATCAGTCTTTGAAAATTAACCGAAAAAGACCGGTCACTGAAACGAACGACCGGGCACATGTCTAGTGTGTAGACTTTATCTGACCAAAATAATATGGATTTAATTATCAATATTCCTCATATTCTTTATTATAAAATTGGTTGGTTAAGTAGATAATGTTTACGTAGATAGATGAGGAAAATGTTGCATTACATTTTGCTGCTATAATTTTTTTCTAAATCGAGATATTGCTACGATTGTCGAATTTTTCAAGCGGAATAACCAATTTTCGCAGGTTTGAACAGAACGCAGGAAATGCAGCTCATATTATTTTCCAGTTGGGAAAAAATTGTTGTTTCTTAACTTGAAACAAGAAACATTTCGTGATTTCTCACTAACAGAAGAGAGTAAAACTTAAGCAGTGTTATTTTTTGTTTTTTTCAAACAAATTTTTTATATGGGATTTTGATTGCATTTGCAGGTAACCTTTGTAATTAAAACCGATTTGATATGTTAAGAAAGGTAGATATGTTAAGTGAGATTTTTACATTAAATAATAAAACAAGTAATCTTTCAGTAACATTACTTTATTTCGTGTTTGTATCAAAAGTTAGAAAATTTTACCTAATATAACAAAGTTTTACAATACATAAATAAACAGTTTCAACAGTTACAAAAATGTTAAAATTGTAACCAAACGGCAATACTGCTTTTAATCTATGTACAAAAAAAAAATAAAAATATATGCAGAGAGAGTAAAGAGCACAGCAAGACAACAAAGAGGAAGAAGAAGAAGCAACTGATAGCTGTCAAAGTATTCAATATGCGTAATATGTTAAAAGTTGCTCAACTTTCATACTTTGCGTTGACGGAGAAGTACTGATTGTGACAACACTCATAAGAAAACATGTATTTTAACTGAGTTGTCAGTTGAATAAGTTGAAGTTTAACGTATGACGGATTCTATGTGCCCCGACCTTAAACAAGTAAGAATGACTTAAAAAAAATTTGGATTCCTTGATTGAAACAAAGCAAAAACAAATGTACAAGACGAAATACAGAGAGAACAGTAAAGAAATACATTGGTTTGTGTGTAAATTTCGTTTAACCAAATGATATGATATGAGTTATGAGTATTCTCGTATTCTTATTTACAAAGTTAGTTGGTTAAATAGATGATGTTTATAAAAATACACAACTAAGGTAGATAGATGCGAAGAATGCTGATGAAGGTCGTAGCGGTCCAGAAAGTGCAGCATTTCATTCTGCTAGCGTCTGATTTTTCTTGTTTTCTTTGGAAAACGTCCGCATACATTTGTAAAAATAAATTTTATTTCTAAAAAAGATTTTTAGAAATTAAAAAATAAATGAACTTAAGCCAAAATAATTTCTATTCATTTAAAATTATTTTTATATATAAATGTCTTTCTGAGATAATTTTGAACTTACCATTTAGCAATATTGGAGAACTTTTCACCACTTTTAATAAATCTTTATATTTTTGAACTAAAATATCTTTTGATTTTTGTTATGTGTAAAAATTGTATTTATATTGGGTCCAACATTTTTCGATTTCAGAGTATACAATCGAGTTTTATGATTCTTACTTCCAAAATTTGGTTTTCAGTAGTAATGTGGTACATTAAATGTACTGAATAAGTTTAATTGCATCTTCCATTTAATAGAATAGATTTTAGTAAAGACACAAATCGGTCATGTTAACTTTTCTAAGAGGTGTTACAACTAACATTTAGAAGCACATACTCGTATCATTTGTTAGCTTTCAATATAAAAAATAAATCAAGACTATGAATTATTAATAATAAAAATCAAATTATTAAATTAGTAATTGAATTTTTAACGTATCAAGCGAATTGTTACTAATCTTTTTTCTGTGTGTATTTATATTTGAAACAAGACATTTTTAATTGATGCTTTTTTTTATCAAAGACACATTAGTTATTTACACTTTTATATAAAATTATTTTGAGATCAGTGTGGTAGTGGTAGAAATATTAACTAGGTGTCATTATGTTTCCAGAACTGATTGTTTCATGGTTTTGGATTAAGTTTAGGTTCCTTAAAAACTGACTGATTGATCATAAATTCTTAGAACACTATGGCAGTAAAGAAGATTCTTCCAGTAAGGATTTGCAATTAATATTCGTTTTTTTTTTGTTTCTCTTCAATTCAATTTTAGAAGTAATTGTATTTCTCATATTATGGGCAGCGTATCAGAATAGTTTATTAAAACTCGACTGATGCAATTAATCTTATAACGTGGTCAAGCATATAGTCCGCACCAATCGTTATGTGTTTTTGAATGCCCAAAATTTTTATTTAAAAAATTAAACCCACAACTAGTTATAAGAAGTTGTGTTTTTCTGTCTATAGAATTTTCAATAGGAAAATCTTTTTCTCATGGCCTTGAGTTATCATTTTTAATTTTTCTTTTCGCAATTATTTATAGATAAAAAACCAAATGTTAAGAAATTAATTGCACCTTTTTCAAAACCCATAAACAAATTTCCTTTTCTTGATCAATGTGAAATACATGATTAAAATGAGTAAATAATGCATTTAAATATATTTCGTATTTTTGTTGTTTTTCTATTATAAAACTTAAATCATAAATATACAGATACACTCATATATATAAAATAGCTAATCATAGATACATTCAAAGGCACAAAATATATCTCATGGCATAATAATTGTGTAATAATCTGTCAACGACATCTGTTGATGTCATAAAAATAAAAGAGAAAAACAAAAATGAAAGACCTTTTCCGTAAAGATGCTTTTAGCTTCATACTATCATCACAAAATGCTGATAATGTCAATGATAATGATAATAGTAATAATGATGGTAATTTGTGATATTTCTTTCCTTATTTATGATTCGAAGTACGTGTGTGTATGTTAGACCAACAACACAAAGACACATTAATACATTTGCACTTACAAACTCCTACATAAATATAATATTTATATTGACGCCCATTTTGCCACCCATTTGACAACAATTTAAGACAGACATAATAATTTTTCTTTTTTAAGGAAATGCTTTAACAAGCATTTGTGTGTGACTCAATGAGGGCAGCAGTCTGAAGATTTCTGTGGTTCTTGTAATTATTAAGGCTCTTAAATGTTTAAATGCTTAAAAAATTCGTAAATTGTTAAGTTAATTGCAGTAATAAAATTATCGATAAAGTTGCTTCTCTTGAAAAGCTAAAAAGTCAATTGCTGATGGAATTGATAAAATTAAAATAAAGTAAAAATTTTTTTTCTTCTTAGAAAATTCTTAAATAGTTTTAATGTATTGGAGAAATTTAAGGAAGTAAAACCCCAAAAGAAATTGTAGTAAGAATAATCTAGCATAAAAGACGAATGAACTGTTACACAGCGATAAGCAAAATATTACAATACGTTTTAAATGAGAAGTAAGCTGCTACAATTCTCAATCAATTCAACTGTAAAGGCCAATTGACAGCTGAACGGAAGAATAATGACTATCTAAGAGAGTTCCTTGAACAGTTATTTAAACGTCAATACGTTAATTGTAAAAATTACCCATGATGTATTAATAATAATGCAAATTCAACGTATAACGTGTGAATTCCCACACCCGATTTGACCACTTTGTGTTGGTAGCTAAAGTCTATGAAACAAAGCTGATAAGTAACTGTACAAAATGTTAGAATAAGACTGTTAACTGTTAGAAATAATTTGGAGGAAAAGCGCCAGACGTTATGGTGGGAGACTAGCGACTATTAGTACACAAAATATTAATTATATTCCGATACCTACCCCAAATTTGCCACACTAGGTTCTTTCCTTGAAGTGACGAGCATTCTAGTATAAAATATAGACATTAACTACTTAAGTATAGATTATAACACCAGCGTAACTTATTCGTTGGGAGGTGATGATATATTATTCAGTTAAGTTAATACTTTGAAAGTCCATCGTAAAATTTGGTTTTCTCAATTATCGTGACAGTTGATCTGACTTCTCTGTAATAAATAAAGAATTCTTTAGTTTTTTTTTTGCCCATGCAAACTGGGTGCACCAAAACATCGCGTATACGGTAAAGAAATCCGGAAAAAAGGGAAAAATTCGTAGTTTTCGAGGGGCAAGCCCGATTGTAATGAAACAATACAAAATAAGCCTATGTTTCAATCTTATAGTGCTAAGAAAATTAGAGCAGATTGTTCTAAAGAAGGTCACATCACATTTATTTAAAAATTTGAATTGAGGGACTTTTCTATTTTTAAATCCGATCTTAAAAGTTTTAACTTGTTTGTGATAGTTTTGATTTTACCTAAACTTCAAGCTGGAAAAAGGGACCCATGTTTCATAGCAACTAGAGACATATTGCAGAAAAATTTAAGTCACCATAGAAAGAAGCAGATAAGCAACTTGTACTGTTAAGAGCAGAAAATCTTGCAAATTAACGCAGACGCATCATACACTAAGAACGCTTTTGGTTTTACAGTATTTACATTTGCACCTGACAACTCGAACCTCTAGGTGATAATGACAAATATTACACTAGGTCTGTTTCTTTACTCTACTTTGGGATCCCGTGGGATCCCAATTTGCACGAAAACTGTTTTCTTACTTCAAAATTGGGTAATTGAGAGCAGTTTTGAGAGAATAAAATTCTTCTTCTTCTTGCACGAAACAGCGAAACAGTTTGTCTTCTTGCAAGTTATATACACTTGTGCAACAGCCTTAAAACACAAACAAACTACAAAGTAAATTATTATTTCTTTTTGCTGATGTATTGAAATTAAATTTTTTTATTACTCGTAAAACAGTCAAAATACTTTGAGTTTTTATTTTGTGTTTAAATTTAGATTTTGTGTTGCTTGCGCTCATTTTCAAGAACTTTACCCAAAAAGTAAAGAAACAAACCAATCTGATATAACAGCTCACAAGCTTAAAAAAACTTAGGAAGTACAACACATTCAAGATTCCAAGTCCTCTTTTTTTAAAAAATAATAAAGTTAAATATATTGTTTATAATCCTAGTCGGTTTCTTTAAGAAACTACTGTAATTTTAAAACCTGTTAATAACGTTTTTGATACTGTATTCAAAAATAAAGTACAATTTAAGTTGAGCTGGCTTTAACTATGCGACACATCAAATAAAGAAAATGTTTGCCCGTAATTTATATCATAATTCTTGCAAAAAAACCGAATCAAAACAGATTTCATCAACTTGAGGGGCACCATTTAATATTCAAATTTTATGCTTGCTGCTGTATTTGTAAAATTCAATCGCCTGTCTAAACCGTTCAACAGCTTCGCCATATACATCAAATAACAATAACTTTTGTAACACTCTTTAATTTGTAATTAAAAATATATACACTTTTTATTATACCAAACAAAGTAGTGAACATTCTGTATAATTTAAAAGTGTTTGTGTATAACGGTTCAAAATATACTGCTATATAGGTCAAATCACATTCATTTTTGTCGCACCCTTTAATTTCTAAATTCCAATTGTAAATTTGTTTTTATAGCGGACTTAGCAATTCAGGACGTTTGTAAGTTGAAGTTGTCTATCTATAACGGTTCAAAGCTACACATATTATATAACAGCCGCTATTGGGACACCCTTTTATTTCCAAATGCCAATTTTATTCTTGTTGTTATAGCGAAGTAAACAATGCGGATTCGTTGTAAATTTCTAGCGTCTGTCCTCAAGTGTCCATAAGTATGGCCATATACAAAATATTAAATAAACTATTGGGGCACCCTTTAATTTATATTTTTGAAAATAAATTCTATAACGGTCATAGCAGCCAACATACTGTCCAATTTGCAAGAGTTTGTCTAAATTGGTTTAAAAAATTTGGCATATATTTGTCAACTTACGTCTTCTATGGGGACACCCTTTGATTTTTTGATTTATTTCTGTATTATTTTTGCCATTGGGAGCTATAGTGATAGGCAGATTTTTTAGGTTACATACATGTTAGTATGTTGTATTGGGACACCCTTTTATTTTTAAAATTATGAACTGTGTTTGAAACGGTAACAATCTGTAAGCACTACCATATAAATAAACACAAAATTCAAAATCGATCCAAAAATGCCTGGGTTATGAAGGCACAAATATAAAAAAAGTGCACTTTAAAAAAAACTTTACTTTTCAACTCGAAAAACAAACATTATTTAAGACAATGATTATGGGCCATTGTCTCCAAAGAAATACCATCTAAAGCCTGAGAGCCAGGAAGAAAAGTATTTCATCTTAACTCCCCGTGTCGTTTGAAGACCAGAGTCTAATTTATCATTATCTTCAAAGTAATAATTATAATTTCCGCGACTTGAAAGCAAATGATAGCTTCTATCTTAATGGGTTAATCCAACCGTAAAGCCACCATTTTTCGATCTTTTGAACCAATATTTTTAATACAGTCACAGTAATGGTCACCATTACTGTCGCGAATTTCTCAGAAAAATTTATAAATTTCATTTTTTTAGCTTTACTCTCGGTAAATATTTGAAAAAATTTCATTGATTTTATAGTTTGTTTTTTATCACACTGTTTAGCAGCGAAAAATTGTTTAGAAATATTTCTGTTTATATAAGATGTGGTTAAAAAGAGTAAAAGGTTTGTTAGTTGCCATAAGCAATTTCATTGGAAAATCAGTAAAATTATTTTAAAAATGTTTGAAGTGTGTTGACTTTTAACGTCGTTGCATACACTGATAATACTTTTGACGACGCAATTATAATATATTGAATGTAAATTTCCTTTAATAATTTTTGCTAACTATCCCAACCAAATATTTTTAATAAAATAGGTTGAACAATTGTTATAAGAATAAAGGGCTTAAAAACATGTAATTCCTTAAGACATAATAAGTCTTATTTTTCCATTCCGTGATGAATTAGTTGATCATTTTCTGTTAAATGGAAAAAATGTATTTTTGGTTAGTTTTTACTTTGACGTTCTTTTGTATTCAACATTAAGTTACTTAAAGTTATTTGGTAGTGTGAGTACAAAATTTTAAATCAACACATTTTTTGAAGTTTAAAACTTAAAGATTTAAATAACAAAAGTTAAAAAATGGTTTCCAACAATAAATGCATCATCAATATATGAATCAAACTCAAAATCTGAGGCGCTCTCAACATTGTTGTTCATTTTTTAAATTTTTCATTTATTTCTTTTATGTTTTTGTGAAAAATTGTATTTTTTTGTGTTTTCTTTGTGAATATCGTCACTGAAGAATTAATCAAAATAATTAAAAAGCAAAACGGCACGGAACAAAACAGCAGCAGTAATTAAAGATTAATGAGACCTTTGAATAGTCCTTTAAAAATTATTAGTTAATGTTTTAACAACAGAATTAATTAATTCTGCTTAAGTTCATTTTAATTTCTGCAGTTTTATTACAAAGTTAAAACTATTTACATATTTTTTCGGAAGTCTTCTAAAGAAAACAGGATGCTAGTAAAATGTAATATACATTGTAAGCATCATCTGCTTAACCAAGCAATTTTATATTTAAAATTTTATGTTAAATTAGACTTATGGTAAACGCAGCTGCTCATAACGAACCGCACTCTGGACGTCCAATTCTGGGTCACTTTTTCAAGTACGGCCAGCAGTTTGTCACGAATAACACGAACAATGTTGGCCTCCAAAGCGTCAATTGTTGCTGGTTTATTAGCATAAACCAGTGACTTTACGTGGCCCCACAGGAAATAATGAAGAGGTATCAAATCGCAGGACCTTGGAGACCAAATCACAGGTCCTTTTCTTGAAATCACGTTATCGCAAATTTTTGATTTCAATAACTTGATGGTTGCGGTTGCCGTATGCCACGTAGCACTATCTTGTTGAAATTACATTTCGTCCGGATCAATGTCATCCATATTTTCAAACGAAAAATCATTGATCATGGTACAGTAACGATCTTAATTGACCGTAACGTGAGATCCTGCCTCTTTTTTGATGGAATACGTTCCGATGATGCCACCAACGTGTAAACCACACCAAACGGTGCATTTTTCTGGAGTCTGTAGTGTTTGTTTTGGATTGGTCTCACTCTATATGCAGCAATTTTGCTTATTATTGGCTAGAGCCCAATCAGCGAAAGAATGTCGCATATAATGGTCTCGTGATTTTAATTCCTGCACTAGGTGGATCTAATACGGGTGTAGGCCAGGATCTTTGAGCAATATTATCTACGTAGTGAACGGACGGAGTCCCAAATTCCTGTGACCGACGACGAATCGATTAATTTGGATTTTCTTCCACACTTTAGATAACATCAGCGATATTCTCTTTAGTACGCACATTCCTTCGACGCGTTGGTGTTATTGCATCCTCCAGAGAGTACGTGGTACGAAATCTATCCACAATTCGACAGATGGCTTGCTCAGATGGACGATTATGTACACCATAAAAATCATGAAGTCGTCTATAAGTCGCTCGAATTGCTCGAATTGATGACTGATTTTCAAAGTATACTTGGATAATTTGATAGCGTTATTAAGGCTTGAGTCTATTCAGAATTATTTTACTGAAAATAATAAGAAAAAATTTTACATCAAAATTTAATTTTTAGTGGGTCGTCAGCAGTGTTTATTTAACTGTTTTACTATGTAATACCGCTTAAATTTATTTATTATTAATATAGCCGTCGAATAAATTTTATTAATATTCCATGTCATAGAAACTATTTTATCTTGTATTTTTTTTTTTTTTTTTTTTTGAGAGGAAACTTTTTTTTTATTATCAGTATAACAGCGAAAAGTTATACTCTTTTTAAATATATATAAATTAGCGTACGGTAAATTGTTGATTGAAAGCAGCTCAGCATCATAAACCCTCTATAAAATGAATTACAGCTAAAGTAATTTGCAGCGTATAAATGTTCTCAGGTGTGCTTATGGCTCGCAGTTAAAACAGCTCAAAAGCCGACCATAAGTAAATATGAATAATGAGAACAAAAAAGATTCCTTGCGGATTAGACGCTAAAAAACAATTTTTGTTGTACTGTTCGTTGATGAAAGGCAGACGACTATGAATGGAATGTAGTGTTATGCTGCTACGGCCAACATGATGATATCAATGAAGCAGCAGATACAACAAAAGGAAAGAAAATAAAAACAATCTTAACGTTTCAACATTTATTCAGCTTAAACATACAGAGAGACAAAAGTTATTGGGACTCCATACAACGATGAATAACGGAACGCATCTATTCATACATTTCATTTTTATTCCTTCTTTAGTTTTCAAGAAGGTAAGTTACCATCAGCAATTGTAGTAAACTGAATCCGTGTGTGTGTGTGTGTGTGTGTGAAGGAAAGTGTATGCAGCTGAACTTAACAATTTCGTATGAATAGAGATTAAAATTTAATTTTTAATTTAAGAGATTTTGTTTGCGTTGTTTATTTTCATTTCAACAAAACAACAAAACAACAAATAAAAACAAATATAATAGACGTTTTGCGTCACATCATCATTTTTCTTTTGTTGTAAAAGTTGATGTTTAAAAGCATTTCTGTGCTCTTTTCGTATTCTTAATGTTTTTACACATGATTTTGAGACTTGTAAATTTTGGAATATGAAAAATTCGTAGTTGCACAGAACTTTATATGAGATTATTTCAAAGCAAACTAAATGCCAAAATTAATTAAACGTCGAATTTCTATTTTTTGGAAATTAATTTTTTGTTTTGTTTGCGTTCATCGTTCTGAATACCAGTGCTCCAGAAAATAGCAGATATATGAAAAATGATACAAACACTAACTTTGAAACTTAGGTTGAAAAGCTCTGATGAAAAATACTCTTCATCAATCTCTGTAACACTATCATTAATTAAAAAGACTTACCGTGTCATCAGTAAATTTTTATATTTGGGCCACCACCCCTACCAAAATAGGAGTAGCGTTTCTCGACACGCGATCTGAATATTCTTACACACTCCTTTAAATTAATAGAACTATAATCGATGAGCTTCTTCGCCCTCTTTTTCACACTAACGAAAAGCTCCGCTTTGAATTACCGTCTCATACATGAGAGTTTTATTTCATTCTCCGAATGATAATGTTGTACAACTAATAAGGTGAGATAATGCAGGGAAGAATATCTTACACCGTTCCAGAAAATCAGGGTACTTTGGTTTCTCCATTGATTCTATTGAGATTCCTCAAACCGACGATGACTACTGCCGAAATATCAAGATCGTTGTTACGGCTATACGAGAGGCAAACCTTTTCACATTAACCCATTGATAGATTGTTGGAAGATCTTTATTAAGCGTTTATGTTTCACCGAATGGCCCTAATCACAAAAACGCATGGAATATTATGAAGTTTATACGAGTAGAAAATGATTCTATGAACTGCGAAGGTTTCATAGTTCCATAGGGATGGTCAGGATAGGAGAGAGAACGGAAGCTTGCGCTAGCGCTGAGCTAAGGTTTTACTAACGCCGCCAAAATCCAACTTATAACAACTTGCGCAATAAAATCCTATTTTCAAACGCGCAACTACTAGTTATGATTACGATATTGTAATTTTTAACACTAAGCAAATGATCGTAATTTTGTGTAAGAGAAACGGGTTTGAAAAAATTAAATGTTTTACACACTCCAAAGCATGATAGTCGCTTGCGGCGGCAGGAAATTCTTCACTGTACATAAGATGAAAAATTATAAAGACATGATTGATGAACTTAATTATATAACTCAATATACCACAACTAATTAAAAAATTTGTAAGAAGATACAATACTTACTGGAACTTAATCACAGCTATTACTGACCAAGATTAAATTATAATTTAATCGTATTTATGTTACAATATTTACTATTTTTTTATTTTATAAATACACGATATAAATATTATTATTACAAGTATTATAAAAATTTATTAATAATATTTTTACTAAATCAATGTATTTTCAAAACATAACTTCAGTAAAAAAATCGGACAAAATATAATAATTTTTCTTAACCATTTAAATTTAAAATTGAATAAGTCACTTTACCGTAATGAAAAGTATAGATTTTTCAATAACTGTACGAAATTATTTATACTGAGTAAAATATAAGAATCCTAAGGTAACAAATACAAGTAAATTTCGAAATTTAGCATCAAAATAATTAATAAATCGATTTAAAAACAAAATGACTTCCGCTACTTTCAAAATAAATGACACAAACGGGGTCTGATCAAAAATTAACCATTATTTTTAAATTTCGTGAGTTACGTATGATCGATATGTTGATACACATGTCTCTTATATATGTTGGCAATATAAACCATTTTGGATTGTCAATTTGTTTTTGACAGATAAAAAGGTTAGTCGTGTTTTGGCGTGCTCTCCGATTTTTTACTATTCGAAAAAATGGATCAAAAAAACTGTATTAACTTTTGTGTAAAAATTTAAATTAAATGCTCAAGGACATTTGAAATGTTGACTGTGGCATTTGTCGTTAGCAGTACTTCTGTTTAATTGTGGTTTAAGGAAGTTCTAGAAGATGTCAATGATGAACACATTCAGGCAGTAAAGAAAATGATTTTGGATAATCATCGAATCAGTATCAAAAAGGTTGCTGATGATGTTGGCATATCTTTCTCCTCATGCCAAGCAATTTTTACAGATGTTTTAGGCATAAAACGTGCGGCATCAAAGACTGTTTCAAAATTGCTCAATTTTGAGCAAAAACAACGTCGCATGGACTTCGCTCAGGAGCTGTTGAACATCGTCAATGACGATCCAGACTTCCTCAAAAAGGTCATAACTGGTGACGAATCATGTGTGTAAGGCTATGACATTGAAACCAAAGCTCACTCATCCCAGTGGAAGCGTCCAGAAGAGCCAAGACAAGCACGTCAAGTTCGGTTAAATGTGAAGGTTTTGCTCACTATTGACTACGACTGCAATGGCGTAGTGCACCATGAGTTCTTGCCAAAAGGTCGTATGGTACATAAGGAATGCTACCTTGAAGTTATGCGCCGTTTGCGGTAAGCAAACATAGATTTTGCACCATGATAATGGTACAGCTAACAAATCGATGCTTTGTGCATGACTTTTTAGACCAAAACGAAACCGTTATCACGCCTTAACCATCGTATCTACCGGACTGATTTTTTCCTCTTCCCAAAACTGAAGACACCGATGAATGAAAAGTGTTTTGCTACGATTGAGGAGATAAAAAATCGAAACAGGAGCTGTTGGTGATAACAAAAAGCGCGTTTCAGAAGTGTTTCGAGGATTGAAAAATACGCTGGCATAAGTGTATTATAAGATAGTTATTGATGAATAATAATTTTTTTTTTTTTAAATAAAAAATAACGATTAGTTTTTGAACAGACCTCGTATATACTTGTATGAACAGTATCTAATAAATATCAGAAAGGGAGATGTAGTTAATTGCCAACCGTTAAATTTTCAACACAGGCCTAGTAGTCAACCTTTACTATCGAGTTATATGAATATCAAAGATTTTTAGAATTAAATTTTTTATTATTGAAAATTCTCCTTTTTACGGCACTAATATTTAAAATGAATAATGCAAAACAATATTTTAAAATCTAATTGAACTGTTTAATCTTCAAAAGTTTCCAGCACCATAAGTATAATAATATCAACTGCTTCGGATAGTATTTTGTTTTTGAGCGAAACTATTATAAATTTACTGCAAATAGTAGAAACACTATTTTTAATGGAATTATACAGAAAATATATTGTTTTTGCCTTATGTAGCCAAAGGCAGAAAAATAATCTCTTTGTCAATGGTTTCTTGTTTAATGGAATATGTGGTGTTAAGTTTGTTAATTTTTAAATACATTTTTAACAGTCAACAATTATTTTGATTTATGCAACTTTAAAACACTACAACATTGCAACGTTTTTCTTTTAATTTATTTGTTGACAACATCTTTGCTTAAAATATGAAATTCAATTTGTGTTCTTTTTACCAACATTAAAAACATTCAAATGACACAGTTTTATTCACATACAGAAATAAAATATTGAAAGTAAATCTTATATTTTTATAAGTCGATCCAGATCCTGTGGGCCCTACTCATAAATTCAAATTTTTTCAAATATTAAAAATACATTTCAAAACCGATTTAAATTTTTAAAAATTGCTCAATTTGTAGTTGGCTTCTTATCAGGTTAATATTGTCTATTAGATGTAAAAGAAGCGGGTCACACAAATGAGTTAAATAAATTGAATACAAATGTGTACCATGAGCAGAATAATTTGAATCACTTTGTTTCACTAGCTAAAGTAAGATAACAATCGTTGAGAAGTTTTGGTGGTCGCGTTGGTGAGTTGCCTGTCAGGTAGACAAGAAGAATATTCGTAGTTGTGTAGCCATAGTAACTTTATAAAAGTATAAAAGTATGTGATTGTGGTGAATGACTTGAATAAAAAATAGTGAGTTCGAATCTCGCCGAACCGTGTAGAGAAATGTGGTTATGGTGGCAACATTCATACTAAACAAGACAATGTGAACTTCAATCTTGCTGACGTCATAGAGTAAAAATGTTTTACAAAGAGGGAATGGGTTTAGGCTTAAGCTCTTTTGAGCAATAGAAGAAGCTAGCTGACCCATCAATTATTAATTTCGGCGATTTTATTTAAAAGTTAAATTTCAATTTTTAGAAAGTATAAAAATAAAATAATCAGACAAGTCACAGAACTCAATTCCCACCGAAAGTAGTTTCAATTCCGCAAATTGGTTCATTAAAAAACGAAAAACGAAAATTTCTTCGGAATGAAACCACTTTTAAATTTCAAAGTGGAATTTAGTTTTTTTTTTGTTTTCTGTGGTTTTTAAATTTACTTTAATTATGTGTCTTTATTTAGATTAGCCTTGTGGTTTCCTTTGGTGCGCTCAATATTGCCACGTTTAAACAAAAAGGTTGAGATTAAGCATTTTTAGAAATAAGCAAACTCGATGGAAATCTGAAGATAGTAATACTAAATCGATCGGAATTGTTAATACGGAATTAACCGAATTCTCCTAACTTCATCATATGACCACAAAACCATTGGCAGTTTCAACTTGCTGATGTACAGTTAATATTACATAGAAACAAATAGTTCAACAACAATTGTCTTGTGGGTTCATTGTTTTGCATTAAAAATTTAGTTCAGCGTTGTGATTAAAAGTGGTTAATTTTTTATTGTCAGAAAGTCTTTATTCTAGTTGTAAAACAAATTTGGTATTTTTGAGAATATATTTGGTTGTCGTCAAATGACGACACTATGATCAACGAGTTCTATCTGACCAAAAATTTTTTTGTTTTCAGGTAATTGTCATTAAATTTCTTAGCATCGCGAATAATTGCGATATTTTAGAGCAAGAAAATATTTTAAATGTGTTTTTAATCGAATCTCCAGATGTTGACATCTTGACTAATGAAAACTCAGATGGGGAAACCCAACTTCTAGACCTGCTGAATACGAAAAATCAGTGAAGAGCTTTTCACAAACACCCAACAATAAGACATTAAAAAGAAAAAAAGTATAAGAGATAAAGCAACATGAAATTATTTGGAAGAAAAATATCTCAAATCAGAAAAATTTTACTGTCGGAATGTTGATCGTGGGAAAAAAGCATTTATGAACTACTTTTAACCTACGGAATCAGTGTCACATGATGAAGCGATGCAGAGTGTTTTGGAAAACATAGTTGTAAGCAAGCTATCCGAAATAATCCTATACGTTTTGGATACAAAATTTTGTGCCAAAACATACCATCTAGCCACGTTATTTCGTTTGATCCATATCAAGGAAAACCCTATCATAGTAATGACGAAATGAACAAACAATTTGGAAAATGTGAATCCAATTTGTTGCAATTAATTAACCAATACCCCGATTTAAAACTTAAAAACCTTAAGTTGATATAAAAGTTCTAAAACTAAAATGTAGGTGTGAATTTTTGTAGCTTTATTTTATTAGCGTCATATGACGACACCCATTTTTTCGAAAACTGGACCCGATATGCCAGCTATCCTTTCAAATATATGCTAAAGGTATCCTAAGCATAGAGTAAATCAAATATTATAACAATTATTTCGTAAGCCGGCGGAATTCGGGTTAAAGCTATTCAAATCGGAATTTGTGTCATAACTGAATATTTATTATTTTTTTGTTAATACAGTTGATCGTAAAAAGTTAAGACGGTATAATTAAACCGACCATTGTGCCACAATCACAATTAAATTAAATTCAGAATTGCGAACTAACACTGTAATAAGTAGTCTAAATTAGTTAAAGTTAAAAATATTAGCTACTATGGGCATTGTGAAGGTAAAACTCAGTACGTAACTTTTTCTAAAAAGCTACAATCCGCCCGTAGTATTTAATAATTAATTGCATTGCCTTTATCGAAGAAGCATAAAACATAAAGTAGAAAAGATAGACATAAATTGCATAACAAAGGATATATATTTAAGAATAGTGTTGCCTTTTGCTCATGTACAAAATGCCTATTTCATGTTCTTATACCGTTGCTACAATATTGTGGGAACATGGTAGAAACATTTTATATTGTTTTAGTGAATTTTACTGTAGAAGCAAGAAAACGTTAGCTGGGATAAGAACTCAGGTTACCAAACCAAACGCATGTTCAGTAAACAACGTTGCTAACCAACAAAGCTACAAAACCCTCTCACAAAAGATACAATATTGATGTCCAGTGGTCTTACCACTGAGTGAAACACAAAGCATCGACTAGCGCCCTCAATCCGACGCAGCCAACAGAGTTGCACTTTCAAGAACATGACTTGCAGGACCATGAACTTTCCCTTGCTTGAGGGTTGGAGACTACCCAATCCCGTCTATTGAGCGCGCAACAGCACACTTCCATTTATTCCGCGCCAGACTCGCAGATATAGACTCTTAATCAACAGCCACGTGTACCCCGAAGGGACCTCACCAATAACA
The DNA here is from genome assembly GCA_916610165.2 of Gymnosoma rotundatum. Taxonomy (NCBI): domain Eukaryota; kingdom Metazoa; phylum Arthropoda; class Insecta; order Diptera; family Tachinidae; genus Gymnosoma; species Gymnosoma rotundatum. The sequence goes on along the minus strand of OU744338.1, from coordinate 67,836,864 downwards.
GGCTACAGAGATGGGCTGCTCTCTGTATGGGCTACCGGTTCCCATGGTGCCAGTTTATTTAGGACACTGGTGCATCTTTTGACAATTTAGAACTGTCTATCTAGATTTGGTGCCTACTCACCGGGGGACTGGTCCCTCTATACCCCGTCGACGCTCGTCTGCACCTAGGTTAGGTCAGCACAGACTCTTGGTGCCCCCGAGGGGACACGAAAGTTACAGTTAAATATTTACGGAAGAGCTAGTTGCTCAGATTAAATGAACACATAGTTATGAATACATTTATACATATTTACTATCTGTAGAGCTCATTAACCCCTTATTAAGTTTGTAAATATAGAACCCATTAAATCTTTTAGGCGAGACAGATACCATGTGAGATTAAATGAAACCAAGTAGGCTTTCGAGTCTTCTGCACTCTAAATTATCGAAATGCATTCGTGGTAAAAATATGTACTTAAATATGAAAAATACATCATGTTAAACCTGTCGATTCTTTTTCAATCATGTTTTTTTAACAAAGAAATATTTTTTTGGTTCTTACACTGGCAATTAAAAAAAATCTTTAGTTTCTCTTAACCATATTTATTTTTGGGTATTTTTTTTATTCCTTTAGAAAATGGACTAATTGCATCTTCTTCTCATATTTAATAAAGTTTTTTTTTTTTTTTTTCTAAAACTTATCGGATGTAGGGCATTATATAAATGATCTTGCTTTTATTTTACTCTCTTGCTTGACTTTAACTTTAATTACATACAACATCCATCAGATACAAATGTTAAAGACATATTAAACAACAAAACAATCTTTTGCTAATTTTATTTTTTGTTTCCAACAATATAAATCTCCAAACATAAAGCAATCAAAAACAAAAATATCTAAGGAATTGACTAAAACATGTTTTGCAAACATGCACATGGTTGTCTGAAAAATCTTGCATTTTTTGGAAGTATACACAAACATAGGTACATATATGATAATATCTGGTTGTGCCTATAGCAATTGTTAAATACAAATAATGCAATAGCTGGAAAATTACTAAATTTGTATAAATAAGATTGCACTGTTTGTATGGTATAATACGTCCTAAAAATCCATTATTTATATGTGGGTCCTATTAATATTTCTTAGAACGCGGCGATTCTATGTTTTAGATAATTTCTTCACCGATTTGAATTCCTTCAATTGCTTCTTTATAAATAAATCGAAACATTCACAGCATTAGGCAACTTTTCACTGTCGAAATTTTTTTGTATAGAGTTATAGATTGAGAAATTCTCGTATGGGTTAAATATTTGATTTTAGCTATTATGTTCTCATTATGATAAAACTTTATACATACATATATTTATTTTTTGATTGGAATTAATTTATTGAACTAGATTTCTTCCAAATGATACGGAAAAATTAGACTCAAGCGTGGTGTTTTGCCCGCTGCAAAAGAAATGGACCGATCTTGCTTATTTTCAATATCAAAATTTTATAAACTATGTCTGATCGATAGACGTATTTAAATTTTCTCTAGCTCTTCTAGTGGCTTGGTAAAGTTGATAGCTAGTTCAACGCTAATATGAAGAGACAGACGGACATCACTCAATCGACTTTGATGGGGTTGGAAATGTATATTGTATAAATTAAAAATAATGACAAACTTAGATATTCCCTTTTTACACCTGTGGTGAAGAGAATAAAAATAAAACTAGACATTTGGTTCACTGAAAACAAAATTCACATTTAATATCACATGCCCAGCAAAAAATTAGACATTACCTAAAAAGGTATTTGCTTACAAAACACATTACATTAGTTTAGTTTCCAAAAAAGGAAGTTGTAATGGATCTAGTTCTTTTTGTTAAAAGAGACTACCGTACTAATGGTACTCATTATTTCCTACAATAATTAATGTAATCGGTTTTCAGTAATTGATTATAAAAGTCTCATGCTTTTTTAAAATCATTAAGTTGGCAATCTAGTTGGGAAGTACTTCTGCCAAAAATGCTTAATTCCACACTCGATTACCTTTTCAAAAATTACAAAACTATACAGATCGTTGAATAGTTAGTTTTGCGTTATTAAACGTTTTTGGACGAGATTTTTTTTTTATTGGTTTATAAAACTAAGCTTAAAATAAGAAAATTTTTTGAAAAGGACTGTAAAAAAAGAAAAGGTACTAAAAAGTGTTTCAAGATTTTACTGAAGAACAAAGGAATAAGCAAATCTTTAAGAAAGTTAGCAAAATCTGCAACAGTTAAAGCATCTGATGAAGGTCTTCAATAATTTCCAGTTAAAAAAAAAACTTGCATATTTTGTTACATCAGGCAATAAAATTACAAATTTTCTAGACTTGTGTTTGCTACCTAGATTTTCTAGGATACTATAGATTTCAAGCATCAAGTTTTACACTTATCTCATCTAAAATTATCTGATCGTTAAAATGTTGAAAAATATGTTCATCTATATTTATTTATTTTACGAGTATGTATGGATTTTTTAAGCTTCTGCGATATAAAACCAAGAAAGTCAGTAGCATTAAAAAGTTTATAATTTTTATTTATTGTAGTTATTTCAAATAATGCCAATGAAATTTTAATGGTAGTGAAACAAAATGTAGAGCATCCAATATAAATAGTATTTTGTTTTAAAAATTAAAAATTTTACATAAATTGCAAAAATTCAATAAAAAAAACAGTCACGTGAGCGGTTTTTTACATTGATTTTAGAGACCTATAAATTTTCATGTTTATTAAAAATAAAAAACATATGTTTCGTTAAAGTTTTTATCCAAAACATCATTCGAAAATAAAAATTAATATAAATATTAATGAAAAAAATCATTTTTAATTGTTATTCGAAAAAAACAAAAAAGAAATAATGAATAAAAATATAAGAAAATAAAGATTTTAAACTTTTTGTTAACTTACCAATTAAACAAGTCCGCCAAGTGTGAGTTTTACTCACACACGAGAGGCTCCATACTATGTATGGTTCATTCTTTAATTTTAAACGTTAGGGAACTTTAAAAAGGCCCTGTAAAAATTACGCTGCAATTAGTACACATTTTAATCTTCATTTCTTTTTAAAGTGACTTTGCAATAGATATCGTGCTCAAGTTTATTGCCAAACATGCGAAAATCACGTTACTATCGGGATATAGCAGACAAAGGAGTTCACCTTCTATACAAATTTCAAGGGTCTGCCTATAACATTTTAAAAGATAAAACCCTTTAGTTTCTAAATTTACTCTCACAATTTATTTTTATAGTGGACATACTACTCGTATTTGTATATATTCTGTGTGAATTCTACATGTCTTTCTACTACTTTTTGAAAATCTTTATGAACATCACATCTACTCCGAAGCACTCTTTGGTTTTAAGTTTTATTTTTTTCTACTAGTTGCTCTAAATCACTTAATTTTACTGATATTTTGCAAATTTTACATTACTGCCTATCACAGTTCAAACAAGTAAGACTGCTATATATGGCCGAATCTTATATACCCTTCACCATCTAAGTACATCTAGTTAAGTGAAATTAAAAAATATAAAAATTTGGTACTGCATGTATATAATTTTAGAAGAAAATGCCATCGGCTCTTAATGGGTTACGCATTTTTGGTATTTCCTTAAAAATCTCTTCAAAAGCTTTAAAATTATACTTATATTGATTTTTAAGAAAATTTGAAAATTTCCGAGCCATGTAACTCGGAAAATATGGGTGAGCGCCAATTTTTGTCACTTTATGTTTTTTCTTATTTTTTAATTCTCTATCGCCCAATATATTTTTTTTATTGGAGTTACTTTATTGTTCCAAATGACATGAAAATATTAGAGGAAGGCGTAGTGTTTTGCCTGCTGCCTCGAAGGACATGGACCGATCATGCTGATTTCCAATAGCACCTATTTCGACACGATATCTGACCGATGTATTTTTTTTTTATTTTGTGAACACTAACACAGGCGGACAGACGGACAGACGGACATCGCTCAATCGACTTTGCCATGCATAAGAATATGTATGTACTTTATGAGGTCATAAATGGATATTCTATAAATTACTTACGGAATGACAAACTTATATACACTTCTTTCCACTTTTTGTAGTGTCACATTGTGACGAGAATATCGGGTTATTACGTTTTTACACTTTTTGCACTGAACCCGTAAAAAGTGAAAGTATCTGCCGCTACCCTACTTGATTCAATTTTTTCTTTTCTCTCAAAAGCGGGTTTCGCTGTCTCAACCATAAAATTGTATAACTGTCAACAGACAAACTTAGAATATATATTTATGCATGTTACATCACGATCATTTAACAAACAACTGAAACTATTAAAAAAAAAATTAAACCGTTCTAATGAGAACAATCGTCAGAATTGTAGAGTGAATTCTAAGTCATATGCAATAGAGGTAATATAATGTAATATTTGTAATAATGATTTAGTATTTCTACTCACTGCAGTTCTTTCATCACTGACCACAACAAAAATAAATGTTTTTGTTGTTATTGCAATCATTTAATTTTCAACGATTGAGTTTATACATTTTAGCTCAAAACAATGAAAATAAATCTTTGTCCGCATGATAGGATGCATTTCATTTTGTAGTTGTGTACGCTTGTTTTCAATTTCTATTACTAGGAACTCGATGTCAGATACTAGTAATGGAATAACAAATATTGCAACAATTTCTAAGTCGTATGTACTTCTATTAGTCCTTACTAGTTTTTACTTCAATAATGGGAGGCGGCATTAATGCGTACATGTTCGCATATGTACAAAAATTTGTCATTTTCAACCATTGTCGGTTTGCCACTGACAGCAGCAGATATAAAAAAAATTTATACACTGAACAAAATTGTTAATAAAACAAACTAAAAGTTCATTTATTTTTTATTAAATAATTTGCGTATTATTATCATTAAAAAGTATAATTTGCACACTTTTGTGTTTTTAAATCACTTAAACCCTGTTAGATATTTAAAAATTATTATTAAATATGAAAATGTTAAAATATTGTTTTACCCATTTTTTTAAGTTGTAGTAGTAAACACAAACAATCACAGCTTAAATTAAAACAATGTCATGATTTTCAAAAACTTTAAGTAAATGAAAAGCAGAATGCAACATCTTTCTTTTAATTTCCCTAAAGATTTTAACTTATAAATACAAATAAAGACCAATAAACTCAAACTAGTCAAGTGAAAAATAAATCAAATTAGCTGACACTAACAATAGGATAGATTCTTGCTGGATATAAACTGCATTGTAGACAAAATATGCTACCCAACATCATGCAAATAAATGTGTAGGCATAAATGACTTACAAATACATTCGAAGCAATGTTTGCAGTTAACCATCACTACAAATGCATATGTGACAATTAGTCAATAATTCATAAGAATTTTCATTTTCAAAAACAGTTAGAAATGCATAAACAGAAAACAAATTCAAAATGCATTTATTTATTTGGATACACACACACACACACACACAAATCATGTATATGAATATCATTGCAGTTCATACTCTCATATATCAGGATGTGTATACCAACACCCCTGACGGACATGTCATGCATATTTATTAATTCTTATATCAAATAAAAGTTAGTAAGAGGATGTTGACCTTATAGTTTTAATCGTAAGAGGTAAATAAAATAAACAGTTATATTTGAAAAATAATGGTATAACTGAAACATTTTGCTGGAACAGTGTTGATATTTCCAATAGTTTACAAAAAAGTAAAATATTTGCGGGTATGAAGTTAATTATTATAATTATTGTGACCGTATTGTTTTAAAATCACCACAACTTGCCTTGACTGCGAATGTTTAACCATCTGGATAACTTTAACAAGAATTATAAAAAAACAGAAAACTGTTATTTTAAGGAAATAAAACAACCAAAATTTATAAAAAATATATCCTGGATTGAAAACTTTACCAAACATCGAATTATATATGAGAAAAAAAAAATACTTTTACCAAAAAACCTTTATTTTATAAAAAAAGCAAACCATGAGCTTAAAAAATGAGTCTGCTCTGAATATCAAATGTTTTGAAAGTACAAACCGTTTCGAAACACGTAAACGATTTTGTGCAATTCGATAAATCAAGCGATTATAAGTTTTTCGGCATGGTTTTACATTTTTTGAAAACAAAAGAAGAAATATGTTTTTAAAATGTGTTTTTTTTTTTGTTTATTTCTTTACATTCATAATTTAATTGAAGTAGTTCAAAATGACTGCAGCTATTTTTATACCCTTTACCAAAGGTATATACCAGCAGTATATAAAACAAATAAGAGTGCTATATTCGGCTATGCCGAATCTTATATACCCTTCACCATCTATGTGAATCTAGTTCAGTAAAGTAACTCATATCAAAGAAGCAAATATTTAGGTAACAGAGAATTAAAAAAAAAATTAGTACTGTCCTTCGAGGTAGCGGGCAAAACACCAATATAGATACCTGCCTCTAATATTTCCCTGCCATTTGGAACAAATCTAGTTCTGTGAATTAAGTCTGACCAAAAAAATAATTATATAGGGCGAGAGATAATTAAAAAATAGGAAAAATATCCATTAAAAATATCGGCGCTCGTCCGTATTTTCCGAGTTATGAGCCTGTGAAATTTTCACAGAAAATTAAGATTATTCACCATATTTTTTAAGATATCAATAAATGAACCATTTAGAAGTTTTTGATCCAATGAAATTTTTATGTCAAATTATATATACATAGTACTTAATTTTTTCTTATATTACAATATTATTTTTTTTTTTTTTTTGATTGGAGTTACTTCACTAAAATAGACTTAAATATGTTAAATTATATATATGCAGTACCAAATTTTTTTATTCTTTAATTCTCTGTCACTAAACTAAATTTACATAGATGGTTAGTTGTTTAATCTACGATCTCGTAAAATATGTATATGTTATTTAACATTAAAAATTTAAATGTAGAACTTAAACGTGTGACCATTTCACTACTGCTCAAATAGCTCATCAGTGGATTTTACCAAAATTTTGTATAGAAAATTTAAAAGTCTTTTACCTCAAACCAAATCGATTAAATGAGAACTGTGAGGGCTTTTAAACCCCAAAATATCTTTTAACAACTTTTTGTGACAATTTATGACAACGAATAATTTCACAAATAATAAATACTCTCCTACATTCAATAACTAATTACTTTATAATGTTTGAAAAAGGATGTGTTTTTTAAGCCTGTAATTAAATTATGAAAGGACATAAGACACAAAATAAGTCATAAATCAAATTTACATTTCTCCTCAGAGATTATTTGTGCCGGACATATAGATTTTACAAGACATGTTGCTGCAGGTTACTCGTAATGTGTGTGTGTATTTTGTATTTAAATGCCAGACAGTATCAACAGAATGTTAAGAAAACCTACGTACGTATGTACTTATGGATGTAAGTGCGACATGGTTGTAGAAACAAAATTACAGTTTTGTACTTATTAGTGGTAAATACGTTCAAGCAAATTAGATCAATAAGAAGAATTTAAGATTTTGGAAACACAATATTTAAACAATTACGGAAAGATGTTGATTTCAATACGAATAACATTTAATAATATTAAACACGTGTGATTCCATATTTTGATCTGAGTCGTAAGCAGGGTTACCGTTCGCCCAACTAAAGTCGCAATTTGACCCTTTTTTAGCGGTCTGCGACTTTTTCTGAGACTTTTTGCTTTCATCGATTTTTACAACTTTTTTAATGTTGTTACGACTTTTTACCCTTTTTTTTAGTTTCTCAAAAAAACATTTTATTTCTACTAAATTACACAATTACTTGTTATTTTTATAGAAACAAATCGCCAAAATAACGTCCTCAATATTTTAAAACAATTCACAGATTATTTTTCTTTTGGCAAATCTTTTCCTTTTTTTTTGAAACCTTTTTTGAAAATTTTCAAGCAAAAAAGTTTTTTTTAAAAATAGTTTAAGCAGAAAAGCTTTTTTAAATAAACAAATTTGGGTTTTATATTGCTGTTTTTAGAAAATAATTTTAAGCCGCCGAGTTTTCATTGACTCGAAGAAGTTGTCGTAAAACATGGAGAGGTATATACAAACATGTGAATATTTTGCTTTAACTAAAAGCAAAAAATATGAAGCTCGAAATACGCAATACGAGAGACTGGGAACTGAAGTATAAACGGCTTAAAAAAGACATGGATTTAAAGCGGCCTTTTTGTAACCAGCTTTAAGTGAACCAAAACAATCATATTCAGTGACATGCAAAAACAAAAAAAAAAACACATTAATAATGTAAAAATTGCTTCTGAATATAAAAAAAATGTAACTACTGAATTTTTGCCAAGAGAAACCAGTGACTTTTGTCAAAAGTTGCATTTTCTTAAAGACAATTAGCACTTCAGACGTTAATAACTATTTAGTTATTTGTAACCGTTCTTCATTCTTTGGGAAAAGGGTAGACGAGAGATAAGAAAGATGGTAAAAAGTTAGTTGTTAGTTGTTAGTTTATTTTTTACTTCGCCGGCGAATATGATTGAAAGAAGTACTGAATATTTATTTATACCATTAAACAGAATAAAACATTTTTGTTTTTTGATTGCCGCAGGGATTGAACCCTGACCAATCGAATTTGTAGTCAACGTATATACTACCATGACTTCATAAGCCTCAGAAGCAGAAATGAAGTTATCTTTACGTGCTATTGTCAAAAATCACTCATTTAACTCTGCGGATGGTTTAAGTAACATCAACACATAAATTTTTCTAGGCTCTAATATAGTAAAAGCAGTAAGAAAAATATATAATTAATGAAAGTATGTGTGACTGTTTCAATAACCTATCAAACATGTTATTATATCAGGTAACGTGCGGTTGAACTACGTGTAAACAAATTGCAAAGTTTTTGAAAAGGAAGGGCATGTGTCTTCACAAAATGAAGAGTCAAGAGTTTAATCTCATTATTGAAAAAACAACAGACATTTTAGCTGATAAATGCCTTGTCATTGTAGTGAGACAGTTCAAAATTAATCAAGGCTGGACCGAAGACATTTTTTTCAATAAGTTCAGCCTGAAAGTGGAACTATATGCAATTCCGCACATGAAGCACTTAAAATCGATAACATTCCATTGCATAATTTCATTGGGCTTGCAACTGGTAATACTTTAATTATAGCGTGTGACCTTGACAAAAACGCTAAAAAACGTGCGACGTTTTTTTCTCAAACAACTTTTTTGTGCGACTTTATTTTTATAAAATGACCTTTTGTGTGACTTTTCGAAAATTCCTATCGGTAACCCTGGTCTAGATACTAGTAAAGAAGCTATTCGATTGTTAATATTTAGCAATAATTTTAATTTATCTAAAAGTTTTTATATTTGTTAAAGAAATTTGTGACATGCATATTTTCCACTAAATTTATTTCAATTCAAGTGGAAAATATACTTTTTTATAAGAGTACAAATTACGATATGAAAACAATATAAAAAACAAAAACATAAATATTTATTAAAAGTATCATCACACCCTTCCTTAAAGGTAACACGATAATCGCGAATACGAGACCTAAAGAAACAATCTATTGTTCTTTTGGGGTGTGGAAGAAGAAAAACTTTTCTATTATGATTCCTAAAAGTTTGGAAAATATTTATTCATTTATACATATTTGAACTTTTATTTTTATATAGTGGTGCTGTTACTTTACATTTTGGCAAATGCTAAATTTTTGTTTTGTCTTTTTTTTCTTATGGGTGATGATGAATATTTATTAGAATTCTCAAAAAACATAAATAAAAAAATTAATGTTGCTTTCTTACTTCTTGGAAAAACTTTAGATACCTCCAATATACATTTGTAAATTTGTTTAGTGTTAATAAAAAAAATGTTTTTTTTTTGTTGCTAAACTTTGAAAGACATGATATCAGAAGTTACTCCACCAAGAGTTTATTTAAAGTATGGCAAATTGATATTAATTTGACTCTAGAGTTCTATTAAAATAACGAACAAACAATATGTGTAGTACAATTTGAATATGACGAGTATAAAAAATAAAATATAGAATAATAAAGGTTGAAATATCATAAAATATGCCAGCAGCTCAATACTTGTTTGCACAAATTTTTTGTCAAATCATTTCACAAAAACAAGGCGTAACAAAAATTAAAAAAGAAAGACCTATTCCTTTCTGTTTTTTTTTTTAAATTGAACGTGAACTTAATATTTGCAATTAAATTTTTCTAAGGATTTCTACTAAAAATCCTATAACAAATCAAGTAATTGAAATATTTTAATTTAACGGCTTTATATTTTACCACGCCCTCATAGATAAAACGGTTTTTAAGCAACTCAATCCCTTCATAATAATTCTATTTGTCTTTAAAGGTGCGAAATTTTTTATTTTAGATGACTGCTATTTGGATTCTTAACAAACTTAAAGAATTATTGTTTGCTGCTTAATATATGATAAATAATATTAATGCAACTACAAGTACAAAAGCATTTGCTATTTTGCAAATGGTATACAGCAAGTCATTATATCTTTATAGGTTAAGGCGCATTTATAAGCATAATCGCCTTAGCTCGTGCTGATGACAAATTGTATAAAGAAAATAAGAGCTAGAATTAACTTAATTCTGATGAAAAAATATTCAACAAATTGTTAACCAAGAATCAACATAGACAGTGAAAAAAATATAATTTGTTAATTTGGTAACAAATGCTTCAGCGATATTAAAATATCATATCTGACCTGTGTGTAATTATGCCTGGACGAATTTCTATATTTTAGCTGTTTTTCAATAGGGAAAAAAGAGCATAACGATGTATTTTTATTTACCAAAGACCACTTAGCTCAAGACATTTTTTGTAGTTATATGGTCGCAGAATAGCAATAAAATAAAATTATTGAAAATATTACGCAAACAACCCATATCACTTTATTATACGGCATTTACACTATGCAATTTTTCATGAAACTAGCACGAAATTTTTGTTTGGTGGTGAGGCATGAGTGGGAAGCAATATAGCAAAGCTGTAGTTTTAAGGAGATTTTAATGTTGGTTATGTTTTGTTTAACATAGAGAATATCACTGCAAATTATAAAAAGAATACAAGAAAAAAAGTTGCATCAAAAAATGGCATAGTGTAAACGTGGACTAAAATGCTATTTATTTGTTGGCAGAAAAGTTGATATTTACATGCATTGAAAATTATAAGGAAAATTTTGTTAAAATTTTTTGAAATGCCAAAAACGTTTTTCGTTAAGTAAATAATTCCCTTTGGAGGCTAACACAAAAATTTTAAAACTCTCCGAATTAAAACAATTAATTTTGTTATTTGTAAATTTTAATATTTCCATAAATCTCTCCGTAAATGTTTGTCACTTTATTTAAAAAAAAAAAACAATCAAGACTGTTATTTTCGGCTATACCGAATCTTATACATCCTTCACCATTTATCTAATTTAGTGAAATAACTCCAATAAAAAAATATTATGATGACAGAGAATTAAAAAATAAGGTACTATAAATATGAAATTTTATTATTCGGAATATTTTTTATGTTAATGTACTAAAGATTTGCTGGACAAATCCACAGTAGCGTAGTGGCCATATAAATATGCCTTCTCCGCAGTAATACATTTCATTTTGTAGTTGCAAATAGCAAATATTTAATGAAAATATCATGAAGTATTTATTGTTGAAGGAATCAAGCACGTTTAAAGTAAATTCAAAATTAAGTACTATATTTAATTTACATAAAAATGTCATCGGCTCTTAATGGGTTAAGAATTTTAAAAACTTTTAGTATTTCCTGAAAGATGTCTTTAAAAGCTTTTAAATGATAGCCATTTAAAAACTCAGTGCCTAATAACTCGGAAAATGTGGATAAGCGTAATTTTTTTTACTTATAAATTTATTTTTATTGGAATTACTTCACTAAACTAGATTTTTTCTAAATGATATGAAAAAATTAGGCGTGGTGTTTTGCCCACTGCCTCGAAGGACATGGACCGGTCTTGTGGATTTTCAACAAAAAAAAACTGAAACTTTATCATACAATTAGCGTATTTATATTTTCTCTAACTCATCTAGTGCTTTAGTAAATTTGATTTCAAACTAATACTGAGAGTCAGACGGACATTGCTCAATAGACTTCGCTATGCATAAGAGCTCAGAATATATATACCTTACGGGGTCGGAAATGGATATTGTAGAAGTTACAAACTAAATGACAAACTTAGATATACCTTTTTCCACCTGTGGTGAAGGGTATAAAAAATTTGTATCAGAAGAGATAGCTTATAACATTATAAATATTTTTGTCTGTCTCTAATATTTCCATATATTATTTTCAACTTTCGTTTGTATTTGTGCAGGTTGTTGTTCTTTATGATAAAAATTGCTGAAAAAGGTAAGAAAACTTAGTCAGTTTTCACCTGATACAGAAACCTTTTCATGTACTTAGTTGGGGCAATAACCCTAATAGATCCATTCAATTACTCTCCCAAATGCAAACAAGTAAATAAACGCTTTATTAGCAATAATATCCTAGAAAATTGTTGTAGCGTTGGGAATGATATGTAAGATGTAATGCTGAGTACAGACAACGCAATTTGTTTCTGCAACACGTTTCACATTCAGGTTTCATGTTTTGACACAAACACTGAAACCAACAGTGAAACATAAACGCAATCTCAGTTCTGTTATTTTATATCATAACATTACCATTGAGCGGAAAAGAGGATTCAAAAATTAATCCTGTTTTTAACTTTTTCAATGCTTGCGTTTATAGCAATATTTTTATATTCAATTACTAATTTTACAAATACTGCTGCTTTTATAATTTTATTTTTATATTTATCCCTTTTCACATCCCATTTTGTTCTTTCTTAATTACTGAGATGTTTACAGCTTGCTTGTTGTCAATGTACTAAACATATAAAATAATGAAACAGCAATACAAACAATGCAATCTGTTTCAACGCAACCAGAAAATATCAAAACATTTTGATGTTAATGAAACCTGGATTGCAACCTGAAGTGAAACCTGAAACACGAATTCAGACGGCGCAATCTGTAATGAAATGCAACAGATTTCAGAAACACGTTGCGTTGTGTGTAGCTAGCTTAAGAACTGTTCTATGACCATTAATTAGTATTATTAGTAATTTTTAAAGTAAATGGAATAAGTGAATAAACTGTATGAAGCAAAAGACTACTTTAAGCCAGCAAACTGATGTCAAGTAGAAGGAAAAATTGAAAATAAAACTCTAAGTAAATAAAGAGCAAAAATATGTACAAAATTTTTTAAAATTTTTTTTTTATCAGATAATTTTCCAAAGCGATATGATGTTTAAGCGCATCACAAATATAACTTTTTTGCAGTTAGTTCTAGTAAACTTTCTTATTTTGATTTAGGTGTAAAATATTTGCATTAAAATAATCTAAGCTTTATGCATGTGTATCTTATTTAGATAGAAATTGTACTATTCATATTAAATTTGTACCAACTAAACGTACATAGCAATAAATGTTTCATTACTGGCTTGTTTACTTTTATTTCTTAAAACAACTAAAACACTTGCAAAGATACAAAATCCTAAGCAAATTTTTGTTGTTTTAAGCTTTTTCACTGTATACTTCTCTAGCTAAATTAACTACCAAATACTTGCATTTTCTTCAATGTTGAAAATATTCTTTTGTCAGACATTTTTAAAGCAATTTATTTTGTTAATAAAAATAAAAACAGCCAAAACTTGCATCAATTTTTTCTCTCTTACTTTTTTACAATATTTTTTCCCTCTCTTCTTGCAAGTCTGTCGAGTAAGTGAACACGATCTAGTAACAATTTTTAGTTACCGAACAGACCTATTGTTGCAAAAAAGCTTTCTTTGAACAGAAAAAGTTTTAGAAAAGAATTTTTGATGTCGATTTTTTTTAAACTATTCAAGGAAATCTGCAGTAATGCACATGTGGTTACATTTAAATCCCTCATTTACTGGTTCTCACCATCGAAATGAATATCAGACTGCTTAAGGTTTCACTACAAGTAGGCAAATGATTCATAAATTAAAAATTAATTTAAGGAAACTTCTATCCATTATATATTAAAGAGGAGGTTTCGGACACACTTTGTGCGATGTTTGATTTATGACGTTATTGCTGTGAAAATATATACGCTACTATGTTATAAACTAAAATTTATCGGTACTTGTGAAAATAAAGACGGAATTTTACGTAAGAAAATTTTTTATCAGCAAGGCCATAACACAGAAAATACATTTAAAAATTTTAAAAATATCACGTTTTTATGTATACAGTCACTGTGGTTGCACTTATTTTAATTTAAAAGGTATGTTTAAGTTTATATTTTTAAAATGTTCTTTTCCAATACAAGAATTATAATAATCAAATTAATAAAAACATTTTTGTTTTTAATAAAACATATCTCCAAGAAAACTTAATAAATTAAAATTAAACAAGTATTTAAATTACAAAGTACACATATTATAAAGCATCTACATTACTCCCCCCTTCGAAAAACGTTAACATCCAATAAGTTAAAAGTAACACGTTTATTTTTATGTGGTGAGTTTGTATCATTATGAGTATTTTTATCGGTATTAAAGGTATTTTCAATAACTTCGGGTTTTAGACGATCAATAGGAACTGTCATAACATTTCCATCTTTCTCAATTTTAAAACATTTTTTATCTCTTTCTAATACTTCATATGGCCCTTCATATGGCTGTTGCAGCGACCTTTTGTTTATTATACGCAGAAACACAAATTTACAAGTTTGTAAATCCTTTGGCACGTAAAAACCAGATCCAGAATCTGTATGATGAACCATGTTTGATCTCACATTTCTGAAACAATCTTTTAACTTAAACAGAGTATCAGATGCGTCAAACTGGCCATGTTGAACAACAATTTGCCCTGGAAGACGAATATTTTGCCCGTACGTTAACTCAGCTGGAGTTGCTTTTAAATCTTCCTTATAAATGGATCGTAATCCAAGTAAGGCTATTGGAAGCTCATCATACCATCTTGAGGAATCACCTTTAGCCATTAATGTAGCTTTAATTTGCCTATGAAACCTTTCAATAATACCATTAGCCTGTGGATGGTACGGAGAAGTTGTAATTTGATGACATCCCAAAAATTTTGTTAACTCTGCAAACATATGTGATGTAAACTGACTCCCCTGATCTGTTGTTACTTTAAATGGGACGCCAAATCTAGAAATATAATTTCGCACTAGTGCATCCACTATAGTTCTTGTATTTATATCCCGAAGTGGGTAAACCTCTGGCCAACGTGTGAAACGGTCTATTACCGTAAGTATATACTTATAACCATGAGAAGAAGGAAGTGGACCAACAATATCTAGGTGTATGTGTTCAAAACGACCCTTCGGAATTGGTACTTTAACAAATGGAGATTTGGTATGTTTGTGAATTTTAGATTGCTGACACCTTAAACATTCTTTCGACCATTTATTTATCTCCTTGCTCATATTTGGCCAAAAATAATTTTCCGTAATTAGGCGCCTAGTGGACCGGGTACCTGGATGAGAAATACCATGCAATTTTGAAAACACTATTTTCGTAAGACTTGAAGGTATATATGGTCTGGTATTATCATGTGATACTTCACACCAGATTTGTGCATCAATCAGCGGTACCCTTATCAATTTTAAATTGCAATATATATTGTTATCCGTAGTTAAGTTCTTTATTTCTAAATCATTTGTTTGCTCTTGATGTAAAGTTCTCATATTTAAGTCGCTATCTGCTATTATATCAATATCAAAAGGTCTAGAAAGACTGTCGGCTACTGCGTTTGATTCACCTTTAATATATCGAATATCTGTGGTGAATTGGGAAATGTATTCCAAATGTCTCGTCTGTCTTGGGCTTCTTTCTGTTTTAGAATTCATTGCAAACGTCAACGGCATATGGTCTGTATAAACTACAAAAATGCGGCCCTCTAACAAATACCTAAAGTGCTTTATATTCAAATAAATAGCAAGTAATTCCCGATCAAACGAACTGTATTTGGTTTCAGCGAGTGTAAGTTTTTTTGAGAAAAACGCCAAAGGTTCAGTTTTACCATTATAAACCTGATGCAATACAACCCCTACAGCAATATTAGAAGCATCGACTGTTAAAGTTAAATCTGCATCTTTATTAAAATGATTTAATAATACACGTGATGCAAAACCTTGTTTAACTTCTTCAAAAATATTCACAGCATTATCGTCCCATTCGATGATTTTCTGTTTCCGCCTTAAGGCACTAGTA
Source organism: Gymnosoma rotundatum (assembly GCA_916610165.2). Lineage (NCBI taxonomy): Eukaryota > Metazoa > Arthropoda > Insecta > Diptera > Tachinidae > Gymnosoma > Gymnosoma rotundatum. The sequence continues at coordinate 67,820,552 of OU744338.1, read as the reverse complement.
ATCAATTCGTGTAGAATTGATGTTTTGTGTGCTAATCTTGGTATATAACGGTGGTAATAATTTACCATACCAACGAATTTTTGCATCTGCTTGACAGATGATGGCCGCACAAAATTTTTAATGGCTGAAACTTTTTCCTCAGAAGGTTTAATACCATTTTCAGAAATATTATGACTTAAAAAATCTATACTAGCTACTCCAAAAATACATTTCCCCGGTTTTACATTTATACCATATTCATCTAGACGCCTAAATACTTTTCCTAAATGTTCGATATGTTGTTCGTCACTTTCGCTAGCTATCAATACGTCATCGATGTAAGCAAAAATAAACTCCAGACCATTAAACACCTCGTTTATAAAACGTTGGAACGTTTGAGCCGAATTACGTAATCCAAAAGGCATACGTTGAAATTCAAACATTCCAAACGATGTAGTTATAGCAGTTTTGTATATATCCTCTTCAGCCATAGGTATCTGGTGATAAGCCCGAATTAAATCTAGCTTGGAAAATATCTTTTTATTTCGTAGATTTATGTTTAAGTCGTGAATGTGTGGTAAAGGATACCGGTCGGGAACTGTCACAGCATTAAGGCGCCTAAAATCGCCACAAGGACGCCAGTCATTAGGGTCTTTCTTTGCGACCAGGTGAAGGGCTGACGCTACAGAAGAGTTTGATGGTCTGCATATTCCTGATTTAACTAAAAAATCGAATTCGGATCTAGCAACTTTATATTTTAATGGGTCCAACCGCCGAGGCTTAGTAAATGGAAGCGGTCCTTCGGTAATAAGCTTGTGGACTGTTAAATGTTTAACAGGTTTGGTATAATCAGGTTCAGCAGTTAAAGAAGGAAAATCTTTCAATAATCGAGTGTACTTATTGCTTACGGAAAATAATTTTGGTAGCGAAACGTTACAAGCACAAGAAACTGCATTAACCGATAAACTAGTAAGAGGATCCAACAAACATCTATTTTTAATGTCTACTAATAGCTTATACTTGCCTAAAAAATCAGCGCCGATTATAGGTTTCGAAATGTCAGCAATTAGAAATATAAAGGGAAACTCGCGTCGTAAACCTAAATCAACAGTAACTAATTTTTTTCCATATGTTGGAATACTAGTACCATTAGCTGCAGTTAAAACAATATCGGATATTTTATTATTATTTTTAAATTGAAGGAAGGGTAAAACGGAAACTTCAGCTCCGCTGTCTATTAAGAAATTTAATTTATTACTTTTGTCGAAAACGAAAAGGCGACGAGCTCTTGTAAAACCATCACCACTGTTTGTCGCATCAACAATGGGAGATATTAGTTTAACGATTCCTTTGAAAAGGAACAAGGTTGCTCACAGCGTATCGCCTTATCCCCAAAACGATAGTAATATCTACATAGCCAATTATTGCTAGTTCCACGTTGTCGGGAGCTGGAATTTCTCCTATAATTATTCCTGGAAAATGTACGAGATTGTCTACCTTTTAATTCACTTTTAATATAATTCACTCCAATACACAATTTGTTGATATTTTCGCATAAAATCTTTGATAAATTTTCTACAACGTGTTCTATATTAGTTGCAGTGTGTTCTTTAACACTCGCAACTTAACAAGTAAACATTACTTCCCAAATCTTATCTGCTAATTGTATCATCTCAGTTATATCATTATGATTAGAACCCGTTAGAGCCGCATTAAGACTTTTAGGAAGTTTCCTCAACCATAATTTTTTCAAGATATCAGAACTAAAACTAGTTCCAGCTAGCAAAGCCAGTGATCGATAAAACTCGGACGGTTTCCTGTTACCCATTTCACTGTCTGACAAAATTTTCTCTAACTTGGTAGTTTCACTTAATGAGTGTCGATCAACCAAGACTTTTTTTAAGTTATCATAAAGATTGTTTTGAGGTGGATTCTGAATAATATCGAGCACTGTGATAATAACCTCTTGAGGAAGTGCAGTAATAATGTGCTCGTACTTTGTTTTATCTAAAGACATACCTTTAGTGACAAACTGCATTTCTGCATGTATAAACCAAGCGTCAGGGCAATTAATCCAAAACTGTGGCAGTTTAACAGATGCAGCACAAAGGTCAAAGTTTAATTGGGGAGAATTACCAACTAATGAAGAGTTATGACAACTCTGTTGTGCAATGTTAGAATTTACCTGAGTATCTGAGATATGTTGTATATCTGTATTGTTACGCGTAGGGGAACGGATTGGCAACATTTTTCGACGGTTCACAAATATATATTGAAATAAAAAAACCAAAATAGTCAATAAATAACTAAGTTTTTACCAAAATGGACATCCAGTGTAAAAAAATAATTTGCATTTGGTCCAGATGCTGATGTAGACTCGTTGTCAGTACTTCTAAATCGGAAAGCTTAATACAGGATAAATGTTATTGTTTGTGCTGCCCAATATTATTTTCTCCAATTCACACAAATCGAGGTTGCTGCAGATGCTGTGGAGGAAGACGTTCTTGTGGATAACGTTGGTTCAAAAAGTTGATTCAAAGCTGGCATTAAATTTGGTTATATTAATGCACTTAATGGAACAACCAGAAAAATCGATCCTCTAAAATGTTACTGCTAGCTTCTGAAGTATTAAAACGGTTAAAATCCAAATATTGCTTTAAATTCAAGATTTATATAATTTATAATTTATCTTGCTCCTGGCAGGATCGCCAATGTGGTTGCACTTATTTTAATTCAAAAGGTATGTTTAAGTTTATATTTTTAAAATGTTCTTTTCGAATACAAGAATTATAATAATCAAATTAATAAAAACATTTTTGTTTTTAATAAAACATATCTCCAAGAAAACTTAATAAATTAAAATTAAACAAGTATTTAAATTACAAAGTACACATATTATAAAGTATCTACAGTCACAAAAAGATGTGCGACAATATTGTAGAAAGCGATGTGATCTTTACGTTATGAAGTTTACTCTACTACTCAAATGTGGCGTTCATACTGAAAAAAAAAAATTTAGAAACATGAACTGAAATAACGACTTATTCTCTAAAATGCGGAAAGTACAAAAGACAAATGTGAAACGTTTACACAATGTAAAGCATAAAATGGCGAAAAATTCTGTATAATTAACACCAAACGTTAAATAAGTAAATGAGCGATATGGTGGAGGGTACGAAGGATTCGGCATGGCCAAATATACCACTCTTGCTTGTTTTCATGTGTTACTTCCAATTTATTAAAATACATGTCTCTAAGTAGATACTGATGAGTTCTTCATCTGAATTTATTTGTAGAGTCTATATATTTTTCGCCTTTTATGATAATTTTCTTAATAGAACTAAAAAACAAAGATCCTTGCAAGATAAAACGTATATTCTTGCATAGCGAGTGAAGTGTAACGACTTCAAAAAAGATACGTAATTAAAATCTAGCTCCCACAAAAATGGATTATATGATATGAATAAAATATTCGCGATACTTAGCGAATTCAAGCTATTCTTATAGGGAGAAGCATTAAAAAATCTATCAGGCATGTCACAAATTTCGATCGGAATGGAGTGCCGTATTAATAATTCCGATCTTCAGATTTCGATCGATTTTGCATATTTCTAAAATATATTTAATAAAAATTGTTTTTCAATGGTTCCCAATGGGATCCCTTATGTAGAAAAATGAAAGAAAAAATAAAAATACGAGGACTGCTATATATATTTCTGGCCTGGCAACACTGAGTGCTGCCAAGTGCAATCTGACATTTCCATTGGTAAGTTTGTCATTTTTAAGCATAGTCGTACTCAAAACGTTTTGACGTACGACCATTATTTGTGTTGTTAACAGTGACTTGAAAAAATAATATAGAAAAAAAATGGAATTAACTCGTGAACATTTTCGTGCCATCATTTTTCACAACTTTCGACGTGGATTATCACGACAAGAGTGCATTGATGAACTTAAATCTTTGTATGGCGATGAAGCACCATCCTATAGTACTGTGAAAAATTGGTATAATGAATTTAATAGTGGCCGAAGCTCGCTCAAAGACGAATTCCGTGAAGGTCGTCCAAAATCGGCTGTTGTGCCAAAATACCTTGATGCAGTGCGTGAACTCATAATGCAAGATCGACATGCGACATACCGAGAGATAGAGACATCCTTGGACATTTCTTCCACCAGCATACATTCGATACTGCATGAACACCTGGCCGTAAAAAAGGTTTGTTCTCGTTGGATCCCGCACAATTTGAAAGTCGCTCAAAAAAAGGCTCGTGTCGATTGGTGCAAAGAAATGTTGCAAAAATGCGATTGCGGTGCTTCAAAAGACGTTTATAAGATTGTCACAGGTGACGAATCATGGATCTATTCGTATGAGCCTGAAACGAAACAACAATCGACCGTGTGGGTCTTCAAAGGCGAGCAAAATCCAACGAAAGTTGTTCGTGGAAGAAGCACTTCGAAGCGAATGGTCGCCTGTTTCTTCGGCAAAACTGGTCACGCGGCGACTGTTCCGCTTGAGCAACGTAGGACGGTCACTTCTGAGTGGTATACTATAATTTGTTTGCCTGAAGTCATCGGAGAAATTCGAAAAACCAACAAGAGAAGACGAATCGTTGTTCACCATGACAATTCGAGCTCTCACACATCGGCTCAAACCAGTGTGTTTTTGACCGGCCAAAACGTCGAATTAATGGGTCATCCGCCGTACAGCCCTGACTTGGCACCTAATGACTTCTTCTTGTTTCCGCACATCAAGAACAAAATGCGTGGTCAAGGATTTTCGTCGCCAGAAGAAGCTGTTGAAGAGTTCAAAAACCATGTTTTAGAGGTGTCTCAATCGGAGTGGAAAAAGTTCTTCGACAACTGGTTTGAGCGCATGCAAAAGTGTATAAATCATGCTGGAGAATACTTTGAAAAACAATAAAACAATTTTTGATTATAAATATTCGCATTTTCGCTATTAGGCCAGAAATATATAGAGCAGCCCTCGTAGTTACTAAGAGTTTGCTGTGTTTTTGTGTAGAACTTTTTTGAGTTGTTATTGTCTTCTGTCTTATTGATTCAGTGGAGTTCTTATTTAATCAATTTTGCTTTTGATATAAGACTTTCTGTTTTTCTATACAAAATTTGGGTAAAATCCACTGATGAGCTATTTGAGCAGTAGTGAAATGGCCATATAGATATGCTTTCCCCCAGTAATACGTTTCATTTTGTAGTTTAGCTTAAAATAATAAATATTTGATTAGAATATCATGAAATATTTATATTTGAAGGAATCAAGCACGAGTAAAGTAAATTAATTATATTTAATCTCTACAGTTTTATTTTAATGCGGCATTATTGCGTAATTAGCAATGCTAGTATAAATAAGAACACATGATATAATTCTTGAAAAAAAAACCGACTTCAAAACAGAATTCATTAACAATTGGGACACTCTTATATCTCATACTTTATACACACTTGTTCAACTGTTCAATAGTTTGGCAACATACATCAAATTAACAATTGGGGCGTCTGGCCATAACTGTTAAAAAGTATGGCCATATACATCAAATTAAATGAACTATTGGCTCACCCTTTAATTTCTAATATTAATACTTGTTACTATAACGGCCAGAGCAATCGACATTCTGTCAAATTTGCAAGCGTTTGTCTATGAAGGTTCAAAAGATGGGTACACATATGTAAATTTTAATGACTTATGGGGCACTCTTTAATTTTTAGAGTTAATTTTTGTACAACTTTTTGTTATTGGGTGCTATAATAATACGCAGTTATTCTAAATTTTACAGAAGTTCCCTTTATAGTTCATAATACACGTAAAAAATTAGTATGTTGTATGGGGACACCCTTTAATTTTTAAGATTAAGAAGTGTTTTTTAAACGGGACCAATTTCCAAAAATTTTCAAAATCGGTTTAGAAATGACTGAGTTCTGCAGGCACAAACATAAAAAAAGCAACATCGAATTGATAACCGTCTTCTTCTTTTTGAGAATTCATTGCGTAAATTATATAATTACATTAATTAAATAATTAATTAATTAAAAAGTTGTATAAGCCAATATGAGCAATGATGTAAAAAAAGATATTAATAGATATCAAATATTTGGCAATTTAAAACTTGACTACATGTTTCTTTGTTGGTACATTTCTAGTAAATTGATCTAAACTCAAAGAGCCTAATTAAAAGGTCTGTACTTATGCCAATGCGGGATATTTATCATTTATATGGCAATTTAAAATGATCTACATTATTATTTTTGATTGAGCTGTTTTCTCCAAAAATTTACCAATTGACCCTAATGCACGCTTGATTACCTTAGCTGCACAGATAAGGATTTTATGTACTGATAGTGGGACATAGTACCAGGGATATTTATCAACTCGTTTTCTAGTTTTCTCTTCTACGTATTCTTCACACTTTTTGGTAAATCCAGAATTTATAGCTTAGATAATTAATATAATGAAGATATTTGGGATACTTTAAATGTACTTTTATCACCTTGGTGTCTCTCCTGCGCTCACTGTGTTTCAGTGCTTCTTTTAAAACGTTTTATATATATTTAAACTTTTTTCGAATGTGGGGTTTTTTAATAAACCAATTATTTTTAGCTATTTTTGTGTATTTTCGGTTTTTAAAGAAATTTAAATTTCTTTTTAATTCTTATTAAATTATTATTCGAACCGTGAATATTATAAATGAATTGAAATTATTTTATCTTAAGTTCGTTTTATTTTTAATTTCTAAAAATCTTTTTTAGAAAGAAAATTTATTTTACAAATATATGCGGACGTTTTCCAAAGAAAACATGATAAATTAGATGCTGGCAGAATGAAATGCTGCACTTTCTGGACCGCTACGACCTTCATCAACATTCTTCGCATCTATCTACCTTAGTTGTGTATTTTTATAAACATCATCTATTTAACCAACTAACTTTACAAATAAGAATACGAGAATACTCATAACTCATATCAACATTAATTTGGTTAAACGAAATTTACACACAAACCAACGTATTTCGTTACTGTTCTCTCTGTATTTCGTCTCGTACATTTGTTTTTGCTTTTTTTTCTAAAACCAAATTTTAGAAATTAAAAATAAAATGAACTTAAGCCAAAATAATTTCAATTCATTTATTTAACAGGTTTTAACCAAGTTTCATATTTTTGTTAAAATCTTGGTGAAAATATAATACTTGGGTAAAATTTAGTAGTTAAGTGATATCTCAGTTGCCTTGTAATTTAAAAAATTTTTTTCCATGAAATTTCGGTTTAAAATATCGCAAAGCAATCTAATATACCCTTCACCATTAATGTGAATGATGTGATATAACTATAATAAAAAATAAATAAAAACACAAATATAAGTACTATCTAAAATTTTTAATAAAATTTCTTTAAAATTTTAGTATTTACTGAAAGATCTCTTCAAAATCTTTTAAATGATTTTTATAACGAACGAAAATATGGTGCAAAATCGTACTTTTCTAACAAAAGTTTAGGGGCTCATAACTCCAATAATATTGGAGAGCTCCAATTTTTTTTTAACTTAGTATTTTTTCGTATTTATTAATTCTCCATTCTATTCCCCATGAAATTGTTTCTTTTTTTTTATTGGAGTTACTTAATGGTTCCAGATGATATAGAAAAGTTAGAGGCGGGCGTGGTGTTTTTTCGGCTGCCTCGAAGGACGTGGACTGATCTTGGTCTTGATAATTTTCAATACCGAAATTTTCGAAACTATTGCTACATTTAAAAATTATTTCTAATTATTTAAATCACTGTTTATACGGCAAAAAAGTTCGACATTTTATTGGTACTGGATATCTATCTTATATTTAACTGATAAAATTCGACGAAAAACATTAGACCATTTTATAATTATACCCACCAAAAATTTTCTCGCTAAATTTTTAATATTCAAAAATTAATTATGAACAATTTTTTGTTTTTAAACAATAATATTTATTTTCCTAAAAATGTATATTTTTTAACATTTTTATAAGGCCTAACAAATAGCTGCAAAATGTTCTATCCACAATATCATTTTTTGCAAATAAGACGTGCGTACAAACAGACAGACAAACATCGATTGAACGACTTCCGTCTGTCCAATACATTGTTTATCAAATATCAGGTTCGATTAATTAGTTATTAAATAATATTTTTTTCCTTTGTTAAATATAGATGTTTACAGTTTTGACTAATATTCATTCAACATTTGTTACACAATAAATCAAAACAATTTAATATTAACAGATGAAGTCTTAAATAAATCTTGACCCGACATTGACTTTATTATTTCTCTTACGTTATGTCTTCCGTTTTCGAATTAAAACAAGATAAATGGTTTCCTATCTTGTACTCGAAGTGTATACAAATGTCTGTAGATAGCAGTGTTATCGTATAACACTCATTCGTACATTAATTCTTATTGTGAATAAAAATTAACCTTATTTGCGTTGCTTGTTAATTTGATTTGAAGTTTATCGTTTACAAGAAATAATTTTTTATTTTCTCTTACGTTATTTTTTTTCGTTTTATAAATTTAACTTTTTTTATTGTAGCTATAGCGTCATCCATACGTATTACGTACATATAAGAACACTTGTTTGCTTGCTTTTGTACGTGTGTTTCCAACGAGGCACCCTTAACGTGTCGGCAGAAATATGTGAGCCGATAAATCAACTGTGTGTAACGTGAGCAATTGAATACTGTAAAATCGATGTGTGCTGTACACCATGAGAAACGTATGCTCTTGGGTATGTAAAATAATTCAAACGCAGAGTTTTAAAGAATTTATTTGAAAAAATGAATTCCATTCATTCTTTGTAAGAATGCGAAAATGGCTTAAAGCTTTGCTTATCTCAAAAGACAAGCATTCTTTCGAGATAGAAGTCTGAAGTAGCTTGAGGAGTTAAAAAGTGTTTTGTTTATCCCATTATTGCATAAGTTCTCCTTGATGCTTTTATTTCCACGAAAAATATTGAAAACTACTTTTAACGACTTTTTTGATTGAAAAAAAAAATTTTAAAACGTAAAACATTAAGAAGGTGTCCATCCCTTAGTAAATGAAAATTCTTAAAATATTCTTTTGAATGAAGACCCTAATGCATATAAAATACTACTACTGGTGTGTTTTGGAGCATTATATTTTATCGTTTTCGGGCACGATATATCTATATAGCAAAAGAAATGTTCCAACTGGAACAGATTGTATGATTTGATAAAAGTTTTTGTATAAGTAGCCATCCATTTACAATCGATACATTCGCAAAATATAAACAGGCAATTCGGTTGAAGTACAATTGTATGTTAACCGAATCATTTGCATGATCTTAAAAAAACACTCTTTCGATTGAAAGACTTAAGGTACGGTCAAATTAGTCAAACATTTGACAAAAAAGACATATAATATAAAAGGTAGGACATCGCATTGATTATATTATTCATCGTCAATCGTAATCATACGTTTCAGAAAGATTAAATAAAAATGTTGAAAATAGTGGTTACGCTTTTTAGACCAAATATTTGAATAATCTGGTCGCAGCTTGAACTTTTACAAACACAAAAAAAAAAAAAAAAAAAAAAAAAAAAAAAAAAAAACACAGAACATAGAGCTCATTTAGAACACAACATGATCATGGTATCACTTTATCAAATATTTTTAACATGACTGAGTTTAAAAGAAACCTTTAGGAACATTGCATTTTGCAGCGATTTAATTGAATTATGACTACTTTGGCTTCAAGAATGGTCAACTATGTTTACGCATATTATGACACATTAACAACAAAAATCTGCATTAACTTTTTTCTTCCTTTGAAATTCTTAAAGAACTGATCAGATTTAAAGGAAATGAATATCGCAAGCAAGAAACAATTTATAAAACAAAGTATAAGTTGGAATTGAAAAATGCAAATAAAAATACTAGAACAAATTAAAAGATTTTTTTATTCAAAGGTCTGCAAATATGAATTTATGAATTCATAGTAGTAGAAAAGAGTCAATATTGTAACTCGAATGTTTAATAGACAATGCTTGTGAAAATTTCCATTTGTAAGAGTTTTTATAATCGTACAGGAACAATTTAGTTTTTATCTTTCAGTTTACAGATTGATGAAGTGTAATGGTTATGAGAATAAGTGCCAGTATAACTGCAAGGATGGTTACGATATGAGTTTTTATTGATGACTTGAAATAAAATATAGGAAATAGAAAAATCTTAAAAATGTTAACAGTTTTATGCACTAATAAAAAAATAAAGAGAAGAAGAAGTGCATGCAACAAGCTGTTTTTTATTACTTTTTGATTTTATGCTTCACTTTAACAGTATTCGCATAAAAAATTTAGCATTCCATTAGAAAACTAATAGAAAAAAAACTAAAGCTAAAGTGAAGTGAAAAATATGTGAGGGCGTTGGTTGGTAAGTTTGTAATCCACGAAACTTTAATTTTCCGTAAAAGCTTGCCAACTATAATAAATTATTCATTATATATTTTTAAACTTTTTTCATCTTTTTTTGTTGCGGTTTTTGTCTACTCTTTCTTTGCCACGCAGCCGAGTTTTTCTCTACAGACTGACATGTTGATCCCTTTAAGCAGAATATTATCTACCCGAGTGGTTAGTCCTACAAACAAACTTGTATATTTTAGTTATAAAACTCCAGCAGTAGTTGTTGATATTGTTGTTGTTGTTGTTTGGTGGTTATTGCCTAGAGATTTTTACTCGTTTACACCTAATTTGATTTTATGCTCAAGGATGGTTTGCAATACCACTGGCACTGTGGCCGTGTATCATGACTGATTTTTGTTGTTTCTTCTTTTGGCGGAAATGTAATTCCTTTTCTTCGTCTTCTTCTTGCACTAAAAGAAGCATTTAATTTTATTACTTCTTTGGTTCGCAAATTCCTTATAAAAAAAAAAAAAAACGGTATAAATAATGAGAGATAAATTTTTCACGTTTAAAAATTAAACTTCAAATGAAAAAATATGAATTTTTTGATCTGTTAGATTTAGAAAATGTGATATTCATAAAAGTTAAATTTATACGAGCATATTCACGAAAAATATTTTTTAATTTTTATTATAAACCACTTTCATATTTTTTTTAACACGGAACATTGTAATGTATACTTATTCCAGGGGCCTGTCTCTCAAAACTAAAACTATGAAATCTTCAAGTAAAATACATTTAAAAAAGCCAAAAATTTTACAGATTTTGTTGATTTTTCAATAATGTTTTATTTGTAGATTTGTATGATAAAGTTGTGAAAAACTGGCCTTAGTTCTTAAGATTTAAGTTTTAATTAAAATTTTATACGAACTAAGATGAAGAAGCTCATTTCCAATACAATTATGTTAATAAATGTTTGATAGATTTTTCATTTTTATAATACGTTTCGAAGAGCTTTTAAGAAAAATACTTTTCTTCTTATGGAATTTATATAAATGACCTTTTTTGTTCCTCGTAAGGTTCAATAGTCTTATCCAGAAATATTCTATTGTTGCGTTAATTCAAACATTTGCTCGACGACATCAAAATGTAACATATAAGAGAATGGACCGGCTTTAGCTTATGAATGAATTACATCCAACAACGCTCTTTAACTCATTATTAGAACTTGCTACTTCTGAAAATTTTTTTAATTCTCCATCAAGCCTCGTGGGTTTTTATTCATACAAAGATAAATACAAGTACGGCAAATTAAATCTTACGCCAACACTCAAAGTTGGAACAAAATGAGGATTATAAGTCCAGATTTATACCATGCCATTTTTTCAAGTCATATCAATTATAAGAAGGCAGCTCAACGACAACAAACACAACAATACATCAAAAAATCAATGATTAGTGTCAAAAACATGTAACAACAGAAAGGAAATTAAAAGAGAAAAGGTTGACTGACGCAAGCCATCAATATTTTATTGTGTACATTTAATTTGTAGATTTCCATGCAAATTTTATTTATATTTGTTTTATATCACTTATTCACGATTAAAACAATTAAAACACACAGCATTTGAATAAAAATTTAAATAAATTTTTTCTCATTCGTAAACAAAAAATTCTTTTGTGTAAACAAAGGAAAAAATAATTTAAGCAAAAAAATCATCGCCTGCCCAAGCGCTGCTACCTAGTTAAAACAAGCAGTAAGCAACAATAACGTCCCCTCAAATGCAGCCATGGCATATTGCATATTGAACAAAAATTTCAAGCTAATTTTACGAAAACTTTCACAGTGTAAATTGTATCTAAAAAAGAAAGGCAGGTGCTGCTATTAATGCAATATATTTGCATGACTCATCTAACTCTAACTTGGTGAAAAACTATATTTCATTTATTTATTATTTTATGCTAATATCCCATAACATTTTTAAATAAAAATGCAACTTATTTGTTTCGCTAATTTAAATTTAATGAATAAGTCTTATATATTTTCTACAAAATTCTGTATCTATTTTTTTTTTTGGCTTCAATTAAACAAAATGTGGAAGAACCCATGGCAATCGTGATGGTTTTTAAGTTTAATAAATAGAAAAATTTTTTTAACGTTTAAAACTATTTTGTAAAGAAAATGTTGTATATTTGGTAAAACTTGGATGTGATGGTCACAGTAAACAATATTATGTTCTGTGTAACAATGTAAAGTTGAGCAAACAAACTATGGGTGTTTTCAACAATATTTTTTATTTATTTTATTATGTGAGCTTCTACAACAAAACAAAGGTTTTAATATATCAAAAGTATACAACTAGTTAAAAAAAATGATTACTATAAATAATAATTCTTGCGAAAGAAAACCTACTTCAAAGCAGATTTCATCTGTATGCCTATAACAGCTCAAGTGTATGGCCAGATAAATTAGGTGACATTAACTATTGGGACACACTTATATCTCCAAACATTATAATTTTTCAACTGTTCAATAGTTTGGCAACATACATAAAATTGCAGCAACTATAGGGTCACCCTTTATTTTCAAAATCCAAATTATATACTTGCTGTTGCAGAAGATTTAGCAATCAGGTTCTGTGTAAATTTCAACCGTCTGTCTGTAACGGTTCAACAGTTTGCCCATATACATCAGATTATATCAACTATTTAATTTATAATATAACATTTTTATACTTCTTATTATGCCAATTAAAGTAGTGGACATTCTGTCTAAAATTAAGGTGTTTGTATAGAAGGGTTAAAAAAATACGGCTTCTTGTTGAAGCGGACTTAGCAAAACATGTACTTTGTAAATTTCAGCTATCTGTCTTAAACGGTTCAGAAGTCCGGCCACATGCACCATATTATACCAACAATTGGGACACCCGTTTATTTCCAAAACCACATTTTATACTTTTTGTTACAGAGAAGTTAGTAATACAGGTTCTTTGTAAATTTCAATCGTCAGTCTACAACTGTTTAAAAGTATGGCCATATACCAAATTAAATGAAATATTGGTGCACCCTTTAATTTATAATTTTAAATATTATCAGCTGTTACTATAACGACCGTAGCAATCGAAGTTCTGTCAAATTCTCAAGCGTTTGTCTATAACGGTTCAAAAGATAGGCCCATATAAGTAAATTTACATCAATTATGGGGGCACCCTTTAATTTTTAGATTTATTTTTGTATAATTTTTTATTTTTGGGAGCAGTCATTTTAAATTTTACAGAATCGCCCTTTACAGTTCATAATACACGTAAAAAAATATATATGTTGTATGGGGACATCCTTTAATTTTTAAGATTATGAACTGTTTTTAAAACGGGACCAATCTGTAAGCATAATCTATCATATTACCAGAAATTTACAAAATCGGATCAGAAATGACTGAGTTCTGGAGGCACAAATATAAAAAAGCAACATTCAATATTTGAAAAATAAAAGTTACATTTCAAAATCAAACTAAAAAATTTTCCATTATTCGAGCTTGCGGTCAAAATGGTAGTGTGAAAATTATATCTTTATTGTCTATATTTCCCTACAACTGCAAGAAGCATCATCAGTGCTATGGATTCAATGTTAACAAACAAACTTACAATCACAAAAACAATAAATACAGTTTCATGGTTGTCGTCTGTTATTGCCAAATAAACATCGTATATACATCGAAAAATTTTCATCTTTAAATCAAATACGTTGCCTGCTGCCGTAACGTAAACGGTATAGTATTCTTGACGGAATAGTGGGATAAAACTGCCGAAGCGTTCGACATCTTACTGATACTATTTCTTATTCCCTTTAGATGAAGTTAAGACGATTGTACATCTCCTCGCTTTGGTGAGTAATTGTAACGTTTTTATTTATATTCAAAAAAGAAAAAAATGTACTTTTATTTTTAGTTTTTTTTTAATTTTCTGTTTTGCTAGTATTTTGCTTTTTTGGAATTTTTTTTATTCTTAAATTGTTTATGTTATTTTCATAACTTATACAATTTATGCGGATTGAGTAATAAACATTAGTTTTTAAATAAATAAACGAAAAAGCCCCACAAGAAAAGTCAAATCTATTTTATACTAAAAAGAAATTACAAAATCCTAAATGCCAAATATAAAATTTTATTTACAGTAAATAAAATTGATAAGATAGAAATCCTTATTTAACATAATTTTTACATTATTTTAAGTTTCAGCAACACTTTGTGTCAAATATCAATTCAATTATTTTCTGTAAAGATAATGCCACGCAGGATGACATTGGCTACATAAAAGCGAATATATACGTTTACAAGTAAAAGTTTACTTTTTTCCTTTAGTTTAAAAATCACGAACGGAAAATAGTGCTCAGAAACACACAAGCTGAAATTGATAAAAAAAAGCAAAAAAGAGAAAGAATGATGCTATAAGCTGGATGTCAAATATAAAATGATTAGCGAGGATTACACGCATACTTGCCTTGCGGTAACTAACCATGCAACAAATAAACAAACACATAAGACAAACGGACGGACAGACGAACGAAATAACTGACAAGTAAAATAACCAAAACGATAAAACAAGGAGTGGAGAAAACGTTGGTGTTAAGAGTTAATAGTTCTACCCAAAGGATACCCTCTAGACATTAAATTGCATCGAATTGGTTTTTCAATACTCTTAGTATGAGATAAAGGGTACCTCATTATTTACTCGAGTATTAAGTTGAAAAGAAAACACACTTTAATTTTGCTGCTATAAAGTGCTGTTATTGAATTATACAGTTCACATTATGTGGTTATAAATGGCATTGCACATCAGGCAAATAGCCTTTGCGGCTTTGCCTGCATATAAAGGAAGTTTGGTGAAATTTTAGCACAAATATTTGACTTCAAATAATGCAACTAAAAGAAGAAACTCCGTGGTCTTAAAATAAACTAGTAAGAGATAAGAAAAGGCTCTCTGCATTAAATGAATCGTTTCCCAGGCTGTACGGCAGATAGAGCCGTCTTATTGAAACCACATGTCATCCTTATTAAAATCATTAAATTTAGTAAAATGAGAAACAAGTGATAGTGACTGCTTGACCAGCTTTATTTTGTATAAACTTCAATACAATATGAATGAACTTTAATGGTAAATAAAGCCTCAACTGTCAGCTGTCAAATGCTTAGTTTTTAAGATTACCATTTCAAAAATATTCGCATTCTTAAATCTTGAGCAAATTTTGAGACACGTTTTGTTTTTAATTTTTGTACGAGTGCTAGCATAAAGGCACACAGTGTTGTCTGTCATTTGCAGTTGACGTTTGTGATTTTAATCAAATTTGCATTATTTACAATTTTAGCTGCCAAGCTGACTTTTAGTTTGTTCCCCTTTCTATCAGTTATAAATGAAGGTTTTTCTTTTTACTCCACAGACTGACGATTATTAACGCTATTTTGCTGCTGGTATGTGTGTCAGTTAGTCAATCCGTTGTGTGTTATTAGACGCACTGTATTAAAAAAATGTTGAATGCAGAAACCAAAGGAAAAAAAAGACATAAATTTATTCATTATTGTGGTTATTTAATTTTTCAAAATATAAACGATTTGCTATTTGAAATTTTTCGTGCTTAATTGTCTGGATAATTTATTACGAAGTGCATAAAAATTTTATTAGTAGGAAATTAAATATAAATTTAATTGAATTTAGAAATTTTATAAAAATATTTTACTTTGCGTTTTAATTTTTAAACAAATGATCCTCTACCACTTAGTTCCAAGTATATTGGAAAAAAAATCTGTTGTCGTCTTGAATGATGTCTTGAAATGTGCACAAGAGGAACATGTTTTGTCTGCAAGAGGTTTGACTAAGAGTCCGAGTATTTAAGAATCACAATAGATCGAGGAAGTGAAATAACAACGTAGTTCTTACATTTTTATAGCAACCTAAGCTAATGTGTATTATAAGTCTCTTGTAAGTTTGTTTGTTAGTGCATGCGTAAATTACGGCTTAACGACTGAACCGGTTTTAATGAAATATGAAACACAGGAGGGAAGAAAAAGGGGCAACGGTCATTTGGCTCTTTGGTTTTAATAAAATTTAAAATATAGATAGATCCTAATCTATATCTATCTATGCTGCTAGGAATTGAGAGAAAAAGGGGAAAAACGGGCATTTACCTTTATAGTGATTGCAACAAATTTTTAACATAGATAATTATGTAAAGGATAGAATATTCTATATTTATTAAAAAAAGGGATTAGGAGAGGGATGTGGGGAGTAGAAAAGAGAACAAACGCATAATTTTAGAAATCCTAACTTATCTTAATATAGTCAAATTCTAAAGACTTTTGAAACATAGTCATCTCCTTAATTATAAGATATCCTTATTTAAACGACTCAACCAATGTTAATGAAATTAAAAACACGGGTAGTGATATGTCGTAATTGTAAAATAGGGTATTTATATTTTCAAACGGCGGCCTGAGACCATTTACAATAATAATTTTATTTGATAAATGTTTATTGTATTTTATATGCAAACAGATGGCACCTCTCTATCTGCAATTATAATACCTAAAGATATAACAGAATAGTCCTTTGATAATTGTGCATCTATATGCAAATAGATCGCGCATCTGTATTCACTTTCATTTAAAATGCTAATATTTGTATGCTAATAAACCTTTAAATGGTAAAGCATAATATTAGTTTAGTTTTTATTTTATAAATACTCTTGATTATTTTAAGAAACTTCAAAAATTAAAAAAAAAATTTTTTTTTCTTTTAATGTTTTTTTTTACTTTTTTCCTCTAATAAAAGATAAAAATATGGATGCTTTTAGCAAAAAAATGGTATTGAAAAATTTACTAAAATAAAACTTAAGGGAAAATAATTATAATTATTTTGTAGTTGTTTAGGAAATATTAAATTAAATTTGTTATAATTTTAATAATTATTATTGTTATTTCTTTCACTAATCTTAATATAAAAAATTCTTTCTTAAATTTAAATACCATTTTCTTAACTATAAAGACTGTATTATATTAGAACTATAATAGTTTAAATAACTTGCTAGTTATTGTAACATTATTTAATGCCTTAATACTCATATCTTTGCTCTAATATTTTCTAATTCAAATAAATGTTATTTAAATATATGTCTATAACTTTATTAATACAAGTTACTTACAAATCTTATAACAAAAAAAAGTTTCTTTTTCTACAAATATTTTTTTCACTCAATTGATTGGTATCACAAAACAACCAAAAAAAAAAAAACAATAAAAAGGAAACTGAGTCATTCTCATTATGTACACAAGTTTGTTTGTCAATGCGATTAAAATCAATGACTGAACAAACAAAAAATAATTGTTAAAGTTATGTTAAGCAATATGTTATAATTTTGTTAAAAAATAGCGTTAAACTTACAACATGAATTTTATTTTGTTAAAATCATAAATAAAAAAGCTTTGTTATTGATTTTTTATGCCAAGATTGACTATTTTTTATGTGAGAAAACAATTTTGAAAAATTTTAGTTTGAAAAAAATGAAGCTAACTTAATAGAATCGGATAGTTAGATTTTTTAACTATAGTGTCAAAATTATAAATAAATTATGTTCCTTGATTTGTAAATCTGAAACTGAAACTCCAAAAAATTCTAAACCTTAAGCTATATTTAGTACTATTTTCCCTAAAATATCCAATTACCTAAGCAACTTTAATCCTTTATTAGAAGAATTAAGTAAAAATGCAGTTTAAGAACGTTTTATTTTTTTATTTTTTTTATTAATATCAAAACTATATATTTAACTTCAATAATGCTCTAAGATTTTAAGGTTTTAAAATTTTTAAATATGTCTACTGGTATAGAAGTTATAACTAAATATGTGAACTTACCCTATAATTAATATTAGTCATACGTCACCACTTAAAAAATTATTAAAATTAAAGTTTTAGGAAAACGTTGGGAAAAACTACGAGGGCTGCTATATATATTTCTGGCCTGGCAACACTGAGTGCTGCCAAGTGCAATCTGACATTTCCATTGGAAAGTTTGTCATTTTTAAGCATAATCGTACTCAAAACGTTTTGACGTGAGTCCATTATTTGTGTTGTTTACAGTGACTTGAAAAAATTAATATAGAAAAAAAAATGGAATTAACTCGTGAACATTTTCGTGCCGTCATTTTTCACAACTTTCGACCTGGATTATCAAGACAAGAGTGCATTGATGAACTTAAATCTTTGTATGGCGATGAAGCACCATCCTATATCACTGTGAAAAATTGGTATAATGAATTTAATCGTGGGCGAAGCTCGCTCAAAGACGAATTCCGTAAAGGTCGTCAAAAAACAGCTGTTGTGCCAGAGAACATTGATGCCGCGCGTGAACTCATAATGCAAGATCAACATGCGACATACCGAGAGATAGAGACATCCTTGGATATTTCTTCCTCCAGCATACATTCGATACTTCATGAACACCTGGCCGTAAAAAAGGTTTGTTCTCGTTGGATCCCGCACAATTTGAAAGTCGCTCAAAAAAAGGCTCGTGTCGATTGGTGCAAAGAAATGTTGCAAAAATACAATTGCGGTGCTTAAAAAAAAGTTTATAAGATCGTCACAGGTGACGAATCATGGATCTATGCGTATGAGCCCGAAACGAAACAACAATCGACCGTGTGGGTCTTTAAAGACGAACAAAATCCAACGAAAGTTGTTCGTGGAAGAAGCACTTCGAAGCAAATGGTCGCCTGTTTCTTCGGCAAAACTGGTCATGTGGCGACTGTTCCGCTTGAGCAACGTAGGACGGTCACTTCTGAGTGGTACACTACAATTTGTTTGCCTGAAGTCATCGGAGAAATTCGAAAAACCAACAAGAGAAGACGAATCATTGTTCACCATGACAATGCGAGCTCTCAAACATCGGCTCAAACCAGAGTGTTTTTGACCGGCCAAAACGTCGAATTAATGAGTCATCCGCCGTAGAGCCCTGACTTGGCACCTAATGACTTCTTCTTGTTTCCGCACATCAAGAACAAAATGCGTGGTCAAGGATTTTCGTCGCCAGAAGAAGCTGTTCAAAAACCATGTTTTAGAGGTGTCTCAATCGTAGTGGAAAAAGTGCTTCGACAACTGGTTTGAGCGCATGCGAAAGTGTATAAATCATGCTGGAGAATACTTTGAAAAACAATAAAACCATTTTTGATTATAAATATTCGCATTTTCTCTATTAGGCCAGAAATATATAGAGCAGCCCTGGTACAATTTATAACAAAAATTTTAAAATTACTAAATAATTGAAAATGCAAGCAATTGAAATATTTTGAAATAATAAATATAAATAAGTATTAACATTAAAATTTTAAAATATATATTTTTAGTTTTCTGTCCTAATTTTAATTCCTAAAAATATATTTTATGGAGTTTGCAAAACGTCAAAAAATAAATAAACTATTATTTATTTTATGCAAATGATAGAATTTAAAAAGGAACACAATGTTATTTATTATTTGAGTTTGTTTAAAAATCAACGAAAACAAACTTTTTTATTGATTGAAGATATCAAATAAATCACGAGAATCCTTATTCCAAGCTAATTTACTTTACAGTATTTTAAGATATTACAAATGTTTACTCTCGAGCCTTCATTTTGATATCATTCGATTTTCCCTTAAAGAGTTACAAGTATTTTACTCTCGTCTGCAATCCCTTAAATTTGATAGGTCAGAAATTTTCACTAATTTTTAGTAATTCTTAATATAGTATAACTACATAATATTTAAACAGATGCCAAATACTTAATTAGGAAAATATGCATCAAACATTAAATATAGAAAATGTTCTAAGTTCCTAAATTTCCCAACAAAAGGTCTAAGCATCATATTGGGAAGCGGACCAGTGAAATTTTGGATACTGTAAACTTAAGTTATTTATAAATGAGATCAGATTCATTTGTTGATCTTATTCAAGCTGATAAAAACATGCTTGTCGTATGGTCACAAGATTATCTTATGTTTTCTGTAACAATCTATTTTTGCGGTGAACAAATAATAGTGGTTTTAACTGATACTGTAATAACGATAAATACACATGTTTCCTATAACAACGTTATTATTATTAAATAAAATAATATTATGTTTCACTTACAAGTAATATTTGTTGTTTATGGTTAATGTTTCAGTTTTGCATGAAAAAAATTAGTCAATTTTTTAAAATTTTTTAGTTTATTTGTTTTTTTTCAGTAAAGTTCTGTTTAAAGATCTACTCAAGGCAGATTTATTTTACTAGGTAATAGCGGCTCTACAACAAATACAACATTGACAAAAACAACATGCCTTTTTATTGTTGTTTTGTGGGTTGGAAACGTCAAAAACACAAAGAAAAATAAAAGATAATTGCTCTCAATACACATGCTTGCTTTGTCTCGTAAACGCTTGTTGTTAGTGTTTTTTTTTGAAATTCGTAAACAAACAAAGGAAAATACAAAAACTTTTGACACTTCCAACTACAAACCAGCTGGGCGGACGACACTACCTAGTAAAATAAATCTGCCTTGGATCTACTTTTACAATCGATAAAGAAAATAAAAAAAAAAATAAAATAAATAATTTTATATATTTTTATTTCTTTATTTGTTTTGTTTTTGTTTAAAACAGGAGTTTTGTTTTCTGTATTTTCTTGCAAATATTCATTTTCCAGAATTCAATTGTTTTACTTGATTTTCTAAATTTTATTGTGTAAGCATATTTATTCATATTTGCATTTTTACAAATATTGAGCCATTTATCCTTTCGTTTTCTATTGCGCTATATCTCATGTTTTCAATTTTTTTTGGCATTTGAAGTGTTTATTGATACTGAAATTCATGCACAGTCTTACTAAATAAATAAAAAGAAGCATAACAAATTCTAACAATTGTTTTTTGGTTAGTTGAACACAATTGATGTACAAATTTTAAAATTTTTGGGTAAAAGATTTATACAAAATGATTTTGACAGTTAAATGCGGGTGAAATAGACAACCATTACTTTATTGTAGTGTTCATGAAATTTCAAAGGAAGCAAATTCAACTTGTGGGTATTTGGTTTTCCCTGCCAATTTTATGAGCATATATTTTGTAATTTACATTTATCTTGAAATACATATGAATATCAATTAAATTTTTTATCTAGTAAATACCGATTGTCTGCTTTTATATTTTATCAGATTAAAAAACAAAGAAAAAATACTTTAAAGTTTTTGGTCACCCAAGGTAGGAAGGAGTTTTGGAATTAAATTTATTTTGGTGGGAAAATATAAGAAAAAAATATCAATGAAATACTAATTAGAATTATAAGATTTCATATGTCTAATTTCTCCAACCAAATTGAATTGATTATACAAATTCCTTGTTGTTAAGAATGCTGATGACATCCCACTGGTTTTCAAATTTTATTGTTTTCCTCAAAAAAAAAAAAAACATCCGCAAAACTTTTTGTATTTTTTAATAAAATTTTTTAAGTCGAAATATAAAATGATTGAAAGCCGAATTAACTAATTCATTTGATAAATACAAATTATTTGTAATTCTTTCTGTGTTATGGTACATTTCAGTAAACGGGAAGAGAATGAATATTTTCATATTCTTCACCGAAAAGGGTAAAAAGGGGTATATCTAAGTTTGTCATTACGTGTTTAATTTCTACAACATCTATTTCCGACCCCATACAGGGTATATGTTATGTCTTCCTATGCATAGTGAAGTCGATTGAACGTCGTCCGTATGTCCGTCTATGTAAATGTTGAAATCAAGTATGCCTCGGCAAAATAACTTGATTTCATTAAAAAATAAATATGTCAATCGATCAGATATAGTATCGAACGAGATGCTATTAGCAATCAGCATGATCGGACCATGTCCTTCGAGGCAGCAGTAAAAACACCACGCCCACCTCTAATTTTTTCATGTCATTTGGAACAATAAAGTAAGAGAATTATATAATAATTATATAGAGAATTAAAAAATAAGAAAAAACATCCAGTGAAAAAATTGGCGCTACCCATATTATCCGAGTTACGGGGCTTTGAAATTTTCAAATTTTTTGAAATATTAATATGGGTATCATTTTAAAGCTTTTGAAGAGATCTTTAAGGTAATACAACAATTTTTAAAAAATTAAGAGCCGATGGTGTTTTTATGTAAAATAATGTATATGCAGTACAAGTTTTTTTATTTTTTAATTCTCTGTCACCAAAATATATTCTTTTTATATTGGAAATACTTTACTAAACTAGATTTACATAGATGGTGAAGGGTATGTCGTCAAACGGTTTCTGTTTCTTTTTAAGTATTGCAACATAACTTTAACTGTATAATTTGTTTGTTACGTAATTCATTCCTTGCCGAGTATTAGCAGAAATAAAAGTTATGCTGATTAAGGACTGGTGAGAATAGCATTAAAAGCCTTAAGTTGTTCTATTTTTGTAGAAGCAAAACCATTTTTATTTTCTTTATTAAAAGTGCCGACTAAAAAAAGTTTTTCAAAAAATATGTGAATTCATTGCCTGAATATTATAATCCATATGAATGCATATCTGTAAACGAGCAGATTCTAGTTTTTAGAGTTTGGTGCAAAATTCGACAACTTATGGCATTGAAATCAATAAAAATGGGATTAAGTTTTGCTTAGGGAAAACAAACGCTTGAAACTCAGACTTAGTTCATCGTTTAAAGGGTCAAAAGGAGGGTTGGAACAATGGGAAAAAACAAGGTATCGATTCCACCAAGACTTCTAAAAAGCCAAAACTTACCTTTGTACACCTTAATTTTGGCACTGGCAAACAATAAAATGCTTACTTCATGAATTTATAGAAAAAATAAGACTAAACTTTAAAAAAGCACACTGCAAAATTCTATACAAATCGAAACCGGGACTAAATATTTACCAATAATTATAAATTAATACAATGCAAGTAAAGATTTATTCATGGAATCGTTTTTTATATTCATTAAATCGTTTTTTCTTATTTTAAGTGTTTTGTTTAGATGGAACTTGAAATTATAAAAAAATAACACTTAAAATAATATTTTGAAGAAAAATTTTTTTTTACTCATGCTTAAAGAAAATATCGGTCATCAATGTTTTATCGCCAAATTGTGTTTAGCAATGAAGCTGATTATTGGCTAACGGATTTGTTGATAAGCAAAATTGCCGTATTTGGAGTGAAACCAATCTACAACATACCCTACAGGCTCCATTGCATCCAGAAAAATGCACCGTTTGGTTTGGTTTACCCGCTGATGGTATCATCGGACCTTATTTCTTAAAAAATGATACCGGATCTTACGTCGCGGTCAATGGTGATCGTTACCATGATAAATGATTTTTTTTTAGTTGAAAATATAGATGACATTGATCCTGATGAAATATAGTTATTGAATCCAAACCTTGGCGATAAATTGATTTCGAGAAATAGAAATGTCAATTGGCCTTCAAGGTCGTTCGATTTGATACCTTTCGATTATTTTCTGTGGGGGAACGTGATGTCACTGGTTCATGCTGATAAACCAGCAACAATTGACGCTTTGGAGGCCAACATTGTTCGCGACATATGGCCAGATGTATACTTGAAAAATTGACCCAAAATTGGACGTCCAGAATACGCTTCGTCATTAGCAGCCGCGGTGGCCACATGCGCGAAATCATTTTTAAATATTAATGACATGTTCTGATCTTTCGTATAGAAAAAAATCTTCGTTAGAATAAAATTTTTGTGTTATTTTTTACAATTTAAAGTTTTATCGGGCTTAAAAAACCAGTCGATAAAATGCTTTTGTGCCACAATTGCAAGAGAAAATCTAATGTCCAATGAATGTATGCTCAAACAGACCAACTTATCGGCTTTGAATGTCTTAATCATGGTCAAACGAATTATCCCAAGTGGTAAACTACGCAAAAAGACAAGAACAAGGAGGAATTTGCAGGAGCTGGGGGATCTCTGGCAAGCCAAGATCTATTTCACCCGCCAATATTCTCGATGTATTTTCGCAATTGCATGCATTGAAATGATCAAAAAGTTTACATCCATCAATAAGAGGAAGGCAAGGATGTTCGATGTGTTTCAAAATATAAAACGCATACCACTACCTGTTGCTTCTCTCTAAAACGCTCTTGCAAATGTATAGACAGAAAGCTTTTTGAAAATTAAAAAAAAAAATCATTGCTTCTTTGCTTCTTTTTTTATTCAGTTTTAAAGATTTGGATTAGCTTTTAAAAAGCATTTAAAAATGGAAAAAATTTTAGTCTTGATATTAAAGTATTATAAACAATATTAAGAATGCTGCCATATTTTTTCAGTGGCCTTCCCAACCCCTCAATGAAACAAATATTTTAGCCAAATCAATTTGTCTACCAGATAAAAATAATGTTCTCTTTTTAAAATTTGTAGAATTGACACATTTTAAATAAAACTTAAAGACAAAGACACGTTTATGGAGATAACTGTTGCATAATACTTTAAGACGATTTGCTCAAACCTGTTGGCCCTGGGCATTTTTCAGCTCGTCCCACTCTTTGCGGAAAGTCCATTTTATTTCATATATTGTAAAATTCCAAAGCTTGAGTCCAAAATATTATTTAGCCAACTCCACAATTCATTAAAAAACTATTTAAAGTCTCCTTGTAAGTTTAGACCAAAGTTAAAACTTTTGTTGTATTTTTTATTCATTTCTATTCTGAATTATCTTTTGAAATTGTTTTTGTCTTGGATATACTAAAACTTTTATTATGAAAATAAAATAAAACTATAAAAGTATTTTTATTTGTTTGATTTGTAGTTGTGAAAATAAGTGATTGTTCAATGAAAGAGAATGATTACTTGAAAATGTTCTCCTGATACTGGCTTAGATTTTTGCTAATGGAAGTTAGGGGAATTATTTTTGATTTAAACATAACTTTAAGTGGAATAAATTATTATGTTTTAATCCTTTAAATCAATTTGATCAGTTCCAATATTGTGAAACTAAACAAATTTACGTGAATAGTGTTATTTTATTTGCATAAAAAGAAAAGTTCACATTTTTATTGTAAAATCTCTATGACCATTGTTATTCACAACACAACAATGACTCTTTTTACAACAGATTTGAAAATGTGAAAAATACAAAAGCAAATCTATTTAATGAAAAAAAAAAATATATATATTGCATGTCAAATTCAATTTGTCACAAAATGTAAAAGATACAGCAAATCAGAAAGAAGCCGCAAAGAACAATTATTTTCATGTCACTTTCGATCACACTTGAAGTTGGTGAATTATCGTTTTTTATGTTTTTTTCATTTGTTTTATGTCATATTCAATGCACTTTAGCCGTCTTCATCAATAACTCACAGTTGAAAATAGCTTTAATAAGTAAGAGTACTATATTCGGCTATGCCGAATCTTTTATACCCTTCACCATTAATGTAAATCTAGTTTATTGAAGTAACTTCAATCAAAATAGTAAATATTGGAGTTTCAGAGAATTAAAAAAATGGTACTGCATATAATTTTACTTAAAAGTGACATCGGCTGTTAATGGGTTAAACATTTTTTAAAAATTTTAGTATTTCCTAAAAGATCTTTTCAAAATCTTTTAAATGATATTTTAAAAAAGTAGAACATTTCGGAGCCCTGTAACTCCGAAAATATGGGCGAACACGAATTTTTTCACTTTATGTGTTTTTCTTATTTTTTTATTCTCTATCGCCCCATATATTTATTTTTTTGATTAATGTTACTTTATTGTTGAAAATGATGAAAAATTAGAGGTACGCATGGTGTTTTTTCTGCTGCCTCCAAGGACATGGACCGATCATGCTGATTTCCAGTAGCACCTCTTTCGACACTATATCTGATCGATTAACATATTCATCTTTTTTGTGAAATCAAGTTTGCTTCAGCAAACGGACAGACGGACATCGCTCAATCGACTTGGCTATGCGTTAAAAGTCAGAATATATATACTTTATGGGGTCGGAAATGGACATTGTAGAAATTACACACCGAATGACAAACACTTTTTCCACTTTTTGTGGTGAAGGGTATAGAAACACAAATTTAATTGCTAGAATGTGAAACTGTCCTAATGTTTGACTATTTTTCCACATGCTAATAAACATTTTGCTTCTTTAAAGTATAATTATATATACAAATTTCAATAAATATAAGTTTCACTTAGAAATAAATTTAAATATTTTACTTAAATTTATGTTGAAAAAAAGCCAAAAACATTGATTTTTTGCTATTGTAAAAACTTTGCATTTCCTATTTCCGGTAAAGTGTTCTGGCAACAACAATACCAACAACAATGAGGAAAAACAAAACACGCCATTGTTGCACAAATCAACCAACCACATGCTAACACATATTCTGAATGTCATGAAGCCCATGCAAATCTTTATTTAAGTTTCTATTGTTGTAAGCAATATTTGTATTTTGAAAGTTTTGTTTCTTATTTGTTTGAAGTTATATGACAACGTACGGCATTGATTACAAGCTGACGCAACAGTCATGTCATCATTTCAAATATGTTAAAGCAAAGTATTTAAATAAACAACGCAGCGGCTACGAGGAGTGGCGGATAAATTGTGTAGCTTTATATTTGTTTATTATATTGTTATGAAAATAAAATCTTGCAACCCCTGTTATTGTAGTCCGTATGTGTGTAGTGAAACAGTGGTGAATAAGTTATTTCCACTAATGGTGTGATCGTGATTTCGAGCAAAGGGGTCTATTTAATATTCGACTAGTAGAGATAATTGTCAAGGTACCCCTTATAACAAAGAAGAGAAAAAGAGACAGCTCAAGCTGTTACCGCAAAGAAGTAATAGAATAACAACAGTGTACGGTAGAAGAGTGTTGTGACTATTTGATTAAAGGGAATGACTGGATTGGGTGGAAAGCGAAATGGAATGGTCTATGGACGGTTAAGGTTACTAAACAAAGCCGGAGTAACACAAGTGTGTAGCGTAGATGGATGCGTTTGTTTAGTAAATACGATACCCATACGATTCACAAGACCCTAGAATTAAAAAGGTATAGCTAGATAGAGAGACGAAGTAAAGAATATAGAAGTTATAATGTGCCAAAATAGTATTTAAAAGGAAAAAACGGTAGGAATATTCATACTATGTTTGGCTTTTTTTTAATGCATTTTGGTGCTTTTGCTGATTATGAAAAGATTAATTCGGTAGGTGGCAATTAAAGTAAGTTGACAGCGAAACCCAACGGGGGTTAAGCAAGGAGACAAAAACAGACACGATTTGTTGTTATATTATCAGGTATATCACAGAACTTAACTCCATTCGAAAGGGGTTTCAATTCCGTAAATTGGTTCTTTAGAAAAAGAAAAACGAAAATTTTCTTCGGAGTAAAACCACTTTTAAATTTAAAAGTGGAATTTAGCTTTCAAATTTACTTTAATTGTGTTTCCTTATTAAGATTAGCACATTTAAATAAAAAGAATGTTATTAAGCATTTTTTAAAAATAAGAAAAACTATCGGAATCTGAAGAACGTAAAATGACATCGATCGTAATTGTTAATACGGAATTAAAACCATTCTGATCGGAATTTGTGACATGCCTGATACAGGTATTTTATTTGTAATTTCAAATTATTTGTTAAAATTACGTATATTCTTGTTTGTGGTGCCAGCATTTAAATATAGAAACTTGAGACATGTAGTTTAAAAAATAAATATATTTTTAATGTTATGAAAGAAAAAGTAAAGAGAAGTTACCAATTACAAATTAAGGATAAATAGAAAGATCATAATGTAAATATACATAATTTTAACATAAATTTCATAGGGGATTTAAAAAGATATATGGCAAAAAAAAGTATCGTGTAAATTTTCCCAAAAGTAAACTTGATTTCAAAACGTATCTTTTTCCATGGCATAAAAAACTTGCATACATACATATATACACACACATGAAAACATATGCACATACATTTATAATACGCAAAATTATCTCTACCGATATATTTTAATAATTTTTGTCGATAGATGTAATCAGCAGAATGGCAAAATGTATTAACAGAAGAAACAGCCAATGGCCTATCTTATTTCAGCGGTTTCTGACAATAGTGTGTTGAATAAATTACTGACATACGTGTGCTTGGAAGGATTAATTGGTAAACCTTTATTAACAAATAAAGGCCTTATTCACAATCAAGTTTTAAATTTATTACAGGTTTATAAAACCAATTTTGTATGGAAATTTTGTTTTATAAACCTATTATAAAAATAAAAATTGATTGTGAATAAGGCCTTAAATATATAAATATGTACTTATGTACATATGTCTATCATATCGCTCATTTACTTCAAGAACGTCATAACTCAGAAAAATTCACTTCGAAATAATAGCAGTTTAAGTTTTTGACTCGTTCTCGCCATCGATAAAAATATCAGACTGCTTAATTTTCTACTACAATTAGTAAAATGATTCATAGTTAAAAAAAAACGTTTAAGAAAACTTTCATCAATTATATATTAAAGGGAAGGTATTGGACAAACCATGTATGATGTTTGAATAATGACATTATTGCTGTAATGTTTGAATAATGACATTATTGCTGTAAAAATATATCCAATACTGATTTGTAATCTAAAATATGTCGTAATTTGTAAAAAGAAAAACGGAGTTTCACTTAATATTTTTCATCAACACAGCCATAATTGAAAATAATACATTATATGGAAAGAGTCGATACATTTTTGAAATGCCATTTTTTTATATATACCGTCACAAAACAAAATGTGACAATGTTTTAGAAAGCGATATAATTTTTACATTATGAGGTTTACTCCACAACTCAAAATGTGTCGTTCTTATTGACAAACATGAAACGAAATAACGACTTGTTCTCTTAAAACGTGGGAAGTACAAAAGACATAAAGATAAAACATATACACAATAAAAAGCATGAAATGGCGAACAATTTTGTATGATTAACTCCAAAAGATGAAATTTTGAGTTATGACGTTCTTGAAGTAAATAAGCTATATGTTGTGACTAATATCGAATGTGTCTACTGATAATTTGTCAATCACATCTAATGAACTGAAATCCTTAAACTGAGTTTACCAAAAAAATTGTTTGTTTGTTTATATAATAATGTAAATGTGACTTTTTTTACAAGTAGAGTCAAATATCAATTAGGTTTTACATCTGAGTATGTTGTAAAGAGATAAAGACTTAGTTTGCAACATATAACTATGCGATATACACTTGAAGAACGTAAATTATGCTTTAAGTTTAATTGACAAATTTCCAGTTTAATATTTCAAAGTTGCGCCATTTTTCCACTTTTGAGGCTTTTTGAAATATCACGTTTACCACAAAAACGAAAAGGCTTGAAAGT
The DNA here is from genome assembly GCA_916610165.2 of Gymnosoma rotundatum. Lineage (NCBI taxonomy): Eukaryota > Metazoa > Arthropoda > Insecta > Diptera > Tachinidae > Gymnosoma > Gymnosoma rotundatum. The sequence continues at coordinate 67,790,773 of OU744338.1, read as the reverse complement.
CTTGAGCTAGTTGTTTTGTGACCAGACAGATACAAATTAATATCATCAATTCTTCATCTTCACATAAAATTCTTAATTAACCGGAGCAAATTTTTTACTTAAAATAAAACTCGTGCACAGTCAAGCTATGACATGATTTTACATGTGCACTCATCTTTTACAGGAGATGCAATAAAGCCAATAAGTCACACACCAGTGATATCAAAAAACTGCAATATTAAAAAATGAAAAGGTGATTCATTAAAACTAAAAAACAAGTTAGAGTGGTATATTCGGCTATGCCGAATCTTATAAACCCTTCAGCATCTATTTAAATCTAGTTTAGTGAAGTAACTCCAATCAAAAGCAAATATTGGGGTGACAGGGAATTAAAAAATGAAAAATTGTTGGTACTACATATATATATTAATTTACATAAAAATACCATCGACTTTTAATGGGTTATGCTAACGCCAATTTTTTCACTTGATGTTTTTTTTTATTTTTTAGTTTTTCGCCCTATATATTTATTTTTTTTTATTGGAGGTACTTTATTGTTCTAAATGACGTGAAAATATTAGAAGTAGGCGTGGCGTTTTGTCTGCTGCTTCGGAGGACATGAACCGATCATGCTGATTTATAATAGCACCTCTTTCGACACTATATCCGATCGATTGGCATATTTACTTTTTTTTTTTTTAATTACACTCGTAATGACAAACTTAGATAAACGCTTTTTCCACTTTTTGTGGTGCAGGGTATAAAAAATGATGATAAATTTATTAAAACTGAAGGTATAATGATAGAAAAAATAATTCTTTAAGGAGTTGCTATGACGAATTTCTGGAATCGCGGAAAATAAGTCAGATCAAGGTTATAGAGGAAGTTTTAGGAAAATATTATTATCTTTTTACAATATATTGGCAACTTTTTCTCATATAACCTTTATGTTAAACTAAGATTGCACTTAAAATAACAACACATAGATAATTACTTGCTCATACATGATATTTCTAAGTGTATAAAAGTTGAGATATAAATCTACTTCTGTGTTTGTTGTGGTTATTTAAACCGCGAAAGCAATACCAGTTAAATTTAAAATTTATAACAATTTTGCTGCCTTTATACAAATAAACTTGTTAAATATAATCTAGAGCAACGTCAGTTGCTGACATTTTAAGAATTTAAGGTTCGATAGTGAAAAATAGTCTCAAAAAATTTTTCGTAAAAAGTTGTTAAAATTTTAAAAGTATTTCGAAAACTAAAAGATAATAATATGAACTTTTTATCTTTTTAAAAAAGTTCTTAAAAACCTCCTCGTTACACATAAAACTTTTTTTTTTATTACTTTTATAGAGCTTTGAAAAAATATCAATAAATATAAGAAAAATAGATTTTTATCTGCTTTTTAAACGACGTCAAACAGTTAGTTAACCGAAACGGTGCGAGCACAGAGTCGTGTATATGACGAATATAATAGGCAGACACTTGGAAATTTTCACAAAACTTGTATAACTATATCAAATGCAAAAAGAATAAAAAAATTAAGGGTTACCGTTTTTTTATTTATGAGCTTTTCTCTTAATAAATGAGAGACAAAATTTCGAAATGTGCAAGAAGCGTTACTACTGTGCCCGCTAAGAAAAACATATTGTTACAGGTCTCATATATGATCTTAGTTAAGTTTTTATTTTAGATTTGATGACAGCTTGTTCGTCTGTGAGTTTTGAAGCCGTTTTTTTAACTTAGGACACAGAAATTGAAAAGCGAATTACCTTAGAAGAAATAATTAATTTTCGCCAATTATTAATTAATTAATAAAAAGCTTATAACTAAGTTTGTCATTATGTGTTTAATTTCTTCAATATCCATTTCCGACTCCATAAGGTATATTTATTTTGACTTCTTATGCATAGCGAAGTCGAGTGAGCGATGTCCGTCTGTAGGTCTGTCCGTCCGAGTTAGTGTTGAAATTTTACAAAACAAAAAAAAAATAAGTATGTTAATCGATCAGATAAAGTATCGAAAGAGGTGCTATTGGAAATCAGCATAATCGGTCCGTGTCCTTCGAGGCAGTAGGCAAAACACCACGCCTACTTCTAATTTTTTCATGTCATTTGGAACAATAAAGAAATTCCATTAAAAAAAATAAATATATGAGGCGTTAGAAACTTAAAAATTAAGAAAAAAACATCTAGTGAAAAATTTAGCGCTGGCTTATATTTTCCGAGTTACGGGGCTCTGAAATTTTCAAATTTTCTAAAATATCAATATGGGTATCACTTTTAAGCTTTTGAGGAGTTCTTTAAGGAAATACTAACTTTTTTTTAATGATTAATCCATTAAGAGCTGGTGTCATTTATATGTGAAATTATATATATGCAGCACCATTTTTTTTAATTTTTAATTCTCTGTCACATCAATATTTGATGTTTTGATTAGAGTTAGTTTACTAAGCTAGATTTACGTAGATGGTGAGGGGTATATAAGATTCGGCACATCCGAATAAAGTGACTTTATACTCTACGCTCCTTGAGTTTTTTACACGAACTTAATCGTGAAAAATCCAATAAACTTCAGTAAAAATAAAAAATTTGTTTGATTAGACGATTTAACACTGAAACTTAATATAACAGTGTTAACTTTATGATAGATTTATATGCTGGGTAATGATGATTTGCTTTGAATTACCAACTAAGTCAAAAATAGTATTGAAAACTTTTTTTACAACAACAAAAACACACCTTAAATAAATATCAAAAAGGTCCAAAATCATAAAATCAAAAGCAACACTAACAAAAATCCTTAACAAAATTCATGCAACATCCTTATAGTTTGATAAATATTTTAAGCAGCAACCTGTAAGTTTGCAAAGTTTAAAAGTCATTATAAACTTTGCAAACAAGTTAAAAAGTTGAACAAATTTTATTGAAATTGTTCAAAACGTTTGTTTTTTTTGTAGAAATTTAGATTTTCATGAAAAATTTCCCTTTTGGTTTAATTTAAAGATAAATTCAATTAAAATGTCCTTAATAAAATTTAGCTCTAATTTTAAACTGCCCAGATATCAACAAAATGTCAAATTATGCTGATTTAACAATTTGTTCACATCATTTATTAATTATAACTAAATTCACGGCCGCCGTTACAACTAATATCCGTATTGCATATTGTGGCTCAACGCTGTCAGCTGCATGCAAAAGAGTTCAGCATGTTATGCCACTTTACTGATATCAATATTGTCACCATCATCGTTATGATTATTGTTATAAAATCTAACAAAAAATTTTTAGGCTGCAACCCCTAAAATTACATTATTTAGCCTGATTATTTCGTTATAAATTAAGTAGTTATATAAAATGTGTTTAAATTATAAATATTTTTACCATTAAATTATTTTCATGGTTTTACACATGTGTATTACAAAAAATTAAACTAAATTAAAGATTTGGCAACGCAAGTCTTTTTATCAATATTTAGCATTTTTAATATCTTATGCAATGTACTCAAATGCAATATTATTAATGTAAATATCCTTTGGGTTCCAAGTCGATGAACAAGCGTGGAAGTAAATTAGCGTTTTTACTGAATGTAGGCATTTCATAAAGTAAAGCATTATTATGGCTTTCGTTCGAACAATTGAACAAAATTTATAAAAACTTTTTTTGTTGGAATACATATCATTTCTGGTCGTACTTTATACAAATTTGGCTATAATTGGAAAAATTTTAGCTCTCTCGGCACTAAAGAAATTGAAAATATATGACAATTTCTTAAAGTCTTCACCTATATATATCACTATAACTCCAGCACAGATACGAGCACTTAAGCTCGTATCAGCCAATTAAGGATGGAGAATACTCTGAACGTTTTTCTACTTTTGGTATACTTCGCATAGGCCAAAAAACAACCAAGTTCACACTTCCCAATTTGCTGACAATACAAAGTTTCTAAGTATTCACGATAATCCCTGCAATATCTGCAATATCATATTTTCAATTAAGAACAAATAATTGAGGAAATGAAAAATAAGATGAAGGAATAAAAATATGCCGCCATAATATTCACACTGAGAAAAGATTCATGCCCTCCTATTCGCGAAAATAAATCACCAAATGATACCACAAATATGGCTTCTTTCTTGATTAATGTTTACGCAAATGAAGTTGACTGAAAGTGTTCAGAATGTTAATTTCTCTTTCATAACTGAATCCAATGAAATAAAATCAAAATAAAATCCTATGAATTATCACTGCAGCCGCCCTTTAATACACAAAAAAAAAAAAACTAGAAAGTCATCAAAAAGGCATACATGCAATTGGTACGAGCCGAAAAAGTTAAGCAACAACGCATATAGGGGTATTGTGCCAATCTAGCCGGACTTTAGGCCATCAATCAATTTTGAGAAATGTAAAAATTTAAGTACGCAGCTGGACAGATAGCAAAATTCTGCATCGTATTGTGAATTTTCAAGGCTTTTTCTTGAGATTTGTCGTTTTGGGACAATGTTAAAATCAGGAAATTAGGATAAATGTTATTGACTTAATACGATTTTCAGACGTTTGCAATATATTTGTGGCTTAAAGTTTAAAATTTTTTTCTTCCTGCCAAAGGCTATATTAGCAGCTTCTTAAATTAATTTTTAGAAGAATTTTGTTTGAAAATTTTGTGATAAAAAATTTCATTCGAAATTAAAAAAACGATTTTTCTATTGTTAAATTTTTTGTCGAAAAAAAGTGAAAAGATTTTTGAGAGTGATCTCCATCGTGGTCCTAAAAATATTATATATCACTATAATATCTATGATGTCTACTTTTATACTGTGAAAAAATGTTGCGCGTTTTTATGCCTAACCAACTCCACCAGTATTTAACGCTTAAGAGTGCCTTTTAAGAGGCACTTTTTTCTCCTTGGTCCGATTTTTTATGTTTTCTAAATTTAACAGCCTAAGACCATAATAGATTTTTCTGCCTCAGTAAATTTCTAGACCCAATATCAGCTAAACAAAAGTAATGTCTGGCTAGATTGGTAAAATGCAACGTTTCTAAAAAAATTTTAAGAAAATCTCAATTCCCTAGCGCGCAACAAACTAAACTTTCTTGGTTACATTTGACTAAAAATGATAGTTTGATCAAATATCAGATAAATTAAAATTAATTGCAGCCACCACAGGAAATTTTTTTGTGGGCACTGACTACAGTTATTTTTAATTAAGGTTAATTATTTTGAAGATTCAACAAATGGTAAAAAATATACGAAGAAAACTGCTGAATCAGCTGCTGTACGGAGCAGAACTTTCACCTCTTTGTTAACATGCAGATTTTTTAGTATAAAATTTTTAAAGTATATTGAAAACAAGTTAGAGTGTTATAATCTTATATACCCTTCACTATATTTGCATAACCACATGTACATATAAATCGGCATGAGAAGTTCTTTCTTACCTTAAAGTTTGTCTGTTCAAAAAAAGCGTAGCAAATTTCAAGTTTTACTTAGGGTTGTTATCCCAGTTAGTATAATTGTGGAGCAAGAGTTGAATAAGTAGAAAACACAATCACCTGCAGGAATAAAAACGAAAGCTAAAACAAATTTATAGAGAAATTAGAAGCAGGCTCCTCGAAGGACATTGAACGATCTTGCTGATTTTCAATAGCAAAATTTTCGAAATTATGTCTCATCGATTGGTGTATTTTAGTTTTTTCCAGCTGATCTAGTGCTTTGACAAAGATGAGTTGAACACGAGTACAAACGGACAGACAGACATCGATCAATCGAATACGGTATGAATAGGAACTCAGAATATATATACTTTATGGGGTCGGAAATGGATATTGTAAAAATTACACGCATTTGTTACATCATACACCACTGTGCTACGTCTTTTAACCGAATTTTGATTTTATAAAATCCTTATGGAGACCAACCACATCAGATTTAACACCATTGAATTGTTGCGATAGTTTATCATCATTAAGTTTTCTAATGCCAAAATACACATAAAAAAATTTATATAAAACTACACTGACATATTCTGACATTTTTAATGTGTTTTAGCGCGTTTTACTCACACAAGGATAAGAATATTAAAAAATCTAATTTAGTTCGCGGTTTGCATACAAATTTTTTTATCGTTCATTTATTTTATGAAAGACATTCATTCGTTTATGCATTAAAACATTGAAATTTTTATCACACGAAATGTTAGTTAAGTTTGTGCGTGTTTGTTCGCTATGTGTGAGTGTTTTTTTTTACTTCTGGGATAGAGTACATGTATGTATGTATGTGCTCGTTTGTATGCAGAAATGCGAATCCTTGTTAATTTTGTGGCTAATAATGTCACGTTATCTATTGATTTAGCACTGAATCTATGAATAATTTATTAATTACAGCAATTGATGAGATTGTGTTACGTTTTTTTTTGTGCTTTTTAAACACAAGCATTTAATGACGTTAAAGACAATCGATAACGTTTTTTTTATCTAACTTTGGATTAAGCTATTTCATTGTAAATTTCACTTAACTTTTACGATGTTTTTTAATTCTACCAATTCTAATTTAGAACTCGTATTAACCTAATATAAAAAACTTTTTACAGCATATGATTTCTATGAAAATCGAATTTGTTGCCAATAGAATTTGGACAGTCGATAGTAAATATTATTGTGTGGTGTATATAACGACGTTGACAACTTTTATAAAAAAAACTATGTTACTGAAATAGGATAACATACAAATTAATTGATTTTATTATGCAAATCCATACAGCTTAAGAACACCGCCACTCTGTGTTTTACCGATTTTTTTTTCTCCCTACTTTTTTTCATTTTACGTTCTAGTTGCAAATACCGAACGTATTGTCAATATGAAGATGATAAAACTTTTTTGTTTTTTGCAAATTTGCTTTTTAGATAAATTTTAACTTAACTTTGGACTATTTTCTGGAAAGAGGTAATCAATTTGACTGAATGTTGCTTTTTTATGTTTGTGCCTCCAGAACTCAGTCATTTCTGATCCGATTTTGTAAATTTCTGGTAATATGATAGACTATGCTTACATATTGGTCCCGTTTTAAAAACAGATCATAATCTTAAAAATTAAAGGGTGTCCCCATACAACATACATATCTTTTACGTATATTATGAACTGTCAAGGGCACTTCTGTAAAATTCAAAATGACTACGTATTACAATAGATGCTAATAACACAAATGTATACAAAAATAAATGTTAACCTTAAAGGGTACCCCATAATTGATTTAAATTTACTTATATGGGCCTATTCTTTGAATCGTTATAGACAAATGCTTGCAAGTTGGACAGAATGTCGATTGCTATGGTCGTTGTAATAACAAGTATTAATATTAAAAATTACAAATTAAAGGGTGCGCCAGTAGATCATTTAATTTGATGTTTATTATTGCATATGTGTATGTTTTCAATAATTAATAACTTTACAATATTATATTTGTTTTTGATCAAAATAGGTTTTGCTTTAATACTTAGTCATAGTTTTCATATTTTTTACTGAAGTTGTCATTTTTTCAGTTCAATAAAGATATTTGAACACAATAGGTTATGAGCCCAGTTTCACTACTTAAAATAAAATAAAAAATGAATAAAAAATTGACAAACAAATTTTATTATAAATGGAATTTTCAAAAACTCTCAAGCCCTCATGGGCTCTCATGGTGCAGTGGATGTGGTTGAGAATAGAATTACAAAGCCAGAACCATTAGGTGAGGATGCTACAGCAGAAGAGAATGCAGAATTTAAGAAAAAGGCTGATTTATATCGCAAAGCTAATTGTTGTGCCAAGAGCTTAATTACCAGTGCAATTACTGATGAAATTTATCAAAAAATTATGGACAAGGATTCCGCATGCGACACTTGGACAGCACTCCATCAAATATTTGAAGCAACATCAAAAGATCAACTATATAAAATGTGCAACGATCTTTTTTCTTTTCAATGGAACAAAAATTACGATGTTTCAACTCAAGTTGCTCATTTGAAAACTATTTGGAATGAATTAAACATTGGATTAACCATGAGAGGTGAGAGCGCGTTGCCAGAATTGTTACTTATATGCAAAATATTACACGTTTTGCCTAGTTCTTTCGAAGTATTTAGATCCAGTTGGATGATGCTAACGAGTGAAAATTATAAATCAATAAATGAACTAGTTATGCAATTATGTTTATTTGAAAGAAATTATATTATGATTATAGGTTATCGTCAAGAGAATGGTTCCCTATATAAAGCAAGTATACAACCTATTAAAAAGCAAGAAGTAAATGCAGTGGAAGGTGATTTAACACTCCAATTATACCATGAGCGATGGGGACATCAAGACAAGCAACATGTCAAGCGAAAACTAGAAAAAGAGTTTGGTATTAAGGTAAAATCAACAGGTGATGCGTGTGAACCTTGTGCATATGGAAAATTATGCCGGTTTTCATTTGGAAGAAGAGAAACAGCAACTTCTCCTGGAGAATTAATTTCAGCAGATATTTGTGGTCCATTTCCCCCATCCTTTCAAGGCTATAAATACTTAATTGTATATAAAGATAATTATACTAAATTTCGATTTGGTTATATTTTAAAGAACAAATCAGATGTTCAAGATTCCTTATTAGAAGTAATAGCTAATGCGAAAAATCAAGGACACACAGTTAAAACCTTTCTAACTGACAATGCAGGAGAATTTGTCAATGCAAAGTTAAAGAAAATATTAGCAAGTAATGGTATAATTCACAAGATGACAGCTTCATATACACCTCAACAAAATGGTGGAGCAGAACGCGAAAACCGAACTATTGTTAAAATGGCAAGGACATTCAAGTATTCAAATCCAGATGCAGAGTTTCCAGAATCGCTTTGGGCTGAGTTTGTAAAGACTGCTATTTACATTCTCAACCGCACTGGAAAGTCTTCAATATCCGATATTAGTCCTTATCAATTATGGTATGGTAAGAAACCAAGAATACGCCAATTACGCATAATTGGATCCACATGGAAGTGGATGGAAGTATAGATAAATATAAAGCGAGGCTTGTTATAAAAGGTTTTAAGCAGAAGTATGGAGTGGACTATGATCAAACCTTTAGCCCAGTGGCAAAAATGTCAATAATTCGTTTACTTCTTAGCATTACAGCTACAGAAAATTTGCATCTCATGCAATTTGACGTGTCTACAGCTTTTTTATATGGTGAGTTAGAAGAAACCATTTATATGAATCAACCTGAAGGATTCAGTGACGGTACTAATAGAGTCGGTTGTCTAAAAAAGAGTTTATATGGTTTAAAACAAGCACCGGATGCTGGAATACTCGCATCGTCAGATTTCTAGAAAATATTGGATTTAGAGCAAGCACAGCTGATACCTGCCTATATATAAGAGAAAATAATGGTAAAAAGGTAATTTTAGCCCTGTATGTTGATGATGGACTGGTTGCATCTTCTGACAAAACAGAATTGAAAACATTACTGAAGGAACTACAAACAGAGTTTAAGATAACTATTAAAGATGCGAAATATTTCCTTGGATTAGAAATTGAAGAAATAGATAAGTACATCAAAATTCATCAAAATGCATATGCAAGGAAAATATTAGAGAGGTTCAACTTTACGGAATGCCGTTCAATTTCAACACCGATGGAAAAGTTACCAAAGAATGATGTCAAATCAGGGAAAGTCAACAAAGAGTTTCCATATCGACAAGCTGTTGGAGCACTTATGTACCTCATGCTAGGAACTAGACCAGATTTGTCATATACAGTTGGTTTTCTCTCAAGATTTTTGGAAAAACCTACACTTGAAGATATTCAAAGAGTTAAACGCGTGTTTCGATATATTTCCGGTACACTAAATGTTGGAATTATATACAACAGAAGAGGACCAAAAGTATTAGATTGTTTTTCTGACGCAGATTTCGGTGGATGTACTTCAACAGGCCGCTCTACCTCAGGAGTTGTTGTAACGTATGCAGGAGGACCAATTTCATGGTTAAGTCAAAGACAACCAATGGTCGCAACATCGACAACAGAAGCCGAAATTGTAGCAGCAAATGAAGGAGCAAAAGAAATTATTTGGCTTAAAAGACTTTTCAAAAATCTCATTAATTATTCAGAAATTCCTTTTATTAAAATTGACAATACAGCAGCAATTCGATTGGCGCAGAATCCAGAATTCCATGAAAGGACCAAACATATTTCACTTAAACACTTTTTCATTAGGGAAAAGGTATACGAAGGTATTTTAAAAGTATCTCAGGTGTCAACAGAACTGCAAGCTGTCGATATGATGACTAAACCACTGTGTAAACCAACACTACAATTTTTAAGAAATATTTTAAATATTAATTGATCTCAAACAAGGGAAAGTATTGAATATGTGTATGTTTTCAATAATTAATAACTTTACAATATTATATTTGTTTTTGATCAAAATAGGTTTTGCTTTAATACTTAGTCATAGTTTTCATATTTTTTACTGAAGTTGTCGTTTTTTCAGTTCAATAAAGATATTTGAACACAATATTTATAGCCATACTTTCAAACAGATGACTAAAATTTAGATGAAAGCTGTATTACTAACTCCACTATAACAACAAGCATAAAATTTTATTTGGAAACAAACGGGTATGTTTATGTTTATGTAATTTGGTGTATGTGGCCGAAATTTTGAACCGTTCTAGATAGACAGCTGAAACTTACAAGTGACCCGTATTGCTTAGAAGCTTATAATTTGAATTTAGAAATTGGCCGTATTTTTTGAACCATTTTATACAAACACCTGAAAATAAGATAGAATGTCTACTACTTTGCTAGGTATAATAAGAAGTATAAACATTTAAACAGACGGTTGAAATTTACACAGAACCCGATGTCTAAATCTATTGCAACAGCAAGTATATAATTTGAATTTGAAAATTAAAGGGTGCCCCATATAGTTGCTATAATTTGATGTATATTGTCAAACTATTAAACAGTTGAACAAGTATAAAGTTAGTGTAATCTGATTTATGTGGCCAATTTCTTTAACCATTATAAGCAGACAGAAGTCAGTTTTTTTTCAAGAACTATTTAACCGAAATATAGTTTACTTTTTAATTTTTTTAAGTTGTATTTTTAAAACATTTATATATTTCTGTAGAGAGTGGTAATTTATAAAGAAATATTTCCTACTATCTCAATTTTTATAATTTATTTTATTAGCTAACATAGTTAAAAGTATTGAAAATAATTCTTTTTCAACAAATTTGGGTCTCATAACGAATCCCTTTTTCGACCAGTATTATTTGAAATTTTATTGCGATGACTAAATGAATTTAGTGCTCGCAACATCTTATAAAAATTAAAAACGCGGGAATATAAAATCAAATAAATTAAGCTTTAAATTTATCGTGCTATTTTTCATGTATTTATTATTGAAGGTGAAAGCATGTCTCGATGGCCATTTCGCTACCGCTCACTCAGCTCGTCAGGAAACTTCTCACAAATATTTTAAATGAACTAAAGATTTTTGTATTTATTATTATATATTATATAAACTACAGGAACAACTTAATCATATACTATATAAAAATTCCATGATTCGTAGAATTCAGAATGTGCCTTCCACTAAAGTTCTTCCATTTTAAATTCCATAGAAAACTTTTTGCAACTTTTTTTAATTTTTGTGTTTTAAAACCAAAACATCGTTAAAATATTTTTTATGCTTAACCTATTTTTTTAATGTGCCGGTGCTCAAAACAAAGTCTGTTTTGAAGTAACTCGACCGCGTGAAGGAGAGGGCGAAATCGCTCATAGGTGACAGAGCGGTTTTTAACTCCATTGACTCTCCTGAATATCGGTGGGTGTTGGTTGCTTTTCGTTGTTTTATCGCTACTACAGTGGGATGTACTCTACATAGATTACGAAGCGCGTTCCCGATATTTCGGTTTTTTCGTACAATATGCTCTTTATTAAGCGCTCATCTGTTTTTGGTTGTTTGGCCAGTGAATCACAGAGAGAATTCATTATTCGTATATGTTATCATCTTCTGGGGTATTTTAAAAATCTTTACTGGAGTAGAAATCAACCCCTGGGTGCTGGATCAAAAAAAAAATTTGCTAATCTGCCTGTGATGCCCCTTTAAATTTGAGAAGTCTGCACTTACAAGGACCTGCTGATCAAAATTAAAACTTTAAAAATCTACAAAAAAAGGATATTTAGAAAAGGATAAGTTTTACAAAATTTGTTGGTTTTTTTTATTAATTTGGATATATATATATATATATATATATATCATATACATAACAGTTACAACAGATACAAAAGAACGCATGAGTTTAGTTGATATTCTATGCTTTCGCTTGTGCGTACTCACACTATAGATATAAACGCATACAGTTGTTTATGGTTTTGCATAGTGTGAGAAAATTATCAGTTTTTTAATCTCAATTATCTTTTGTACCATGAGTATTTGGATATATCTGTTTATGAAACAGATATTTTTGATACTTGTGTGCTGCTTATGGTAGAGGCGAGAACTAGTAAGCAGTATTTTAACTTCGCAGTTGAATTGTAATTATTGTAATTGTAATTATTATTGTTTAGCTTTAGTAATAAGATTATATAATTTTAAAGGTAGAATTAGCAATATTTATAATATTAATGATAATTTTGTTTTATAAAAACAAATGAAAAATTAATAAATTGTTGTCTAGTTGAGCGTTGAGTTATAAGGATAGAATTAATTCAATTAAGGAATTTTATTGTATGTTTATTTAAAAAAATTAATTCCTTTTTGATAGAAACTAGTAAAAAGTTAAAATTAATATATAATAAAGGTTTATTACATACATCAGTACATACATATGTACATAAAAATAGAAGTTCAGAAAAATTTCAATAAAAAAAAATTAGGGAAAACATTTTTACTTCTAGAATACACCCCGTAATAATTTTGTCCCTTTTATACATGTACATATTAAATAACGCAATTTTTATTTTCTATGCACTTAGTAGGATATATTATAGTTATCTTATTTGTGCATTCAAGATTTCTAAAATTTCTAACATTTACTAAAAAAAACCTCTTTTCTACATTAAAGAAAAGTCCTACAGCTTAAATAAATAGAGAGTAAAATTTAATCGAAATTAAAAAATTATTAAAGAGTTTTAAAGAAAAAAAAAAAAGAGTAAAATGGACAAGCTCGTTGTACCTGCTTACCAAAGGATAGTCAGCTTAACAACGGGAAATATAAATTATAACAGTATAGTAAGTGGCTGTCAACCACTAATAAGAATATATAATGAATTGATTAAAAATAAATTGTTTAAAGGTTCTTACCTAACTAACTCGTTGACAATTTCATAAATGCTTATGATGTTGTTAATATTTTCACTATTTTCACTAGCGGTAATTTTATGAAAAAGTTTGATCGATAATTAGTTAAATGGCTTTAAAGCATAGCATCCTCTAACTTTGCTCTTTTCTTTGTACACTAAGTAAACGCCATAAAGCATATTAAAACAATATTTTAAAGTGACATTTTTATCACAAATATATTTTGTTTTCGAGTAAGTAATAAGATTTGCTAGCTGGGGTTTGAGTTAAATTTAGATATTAGACATCATTACTAAAATTTTCGAATGTATATCCATCAACGAAAGGGTTAAGGTTTATTTTTTAGGCATAGTTCTGTTTAAGGTTTTGCTATTATAATTTTACTTTTCATAAAAACAATTATTTTTTTCCAGTTGCAATTCCATTTCATTACCATTATTAAAACAATTATAATTAAAATTAAATTATTATTAGTTATTTTTTTCCTATTTCATTATTTCAACTAATGTCAATGCAATTTTAATGGTAATGAAAAATTCATTTTTATTTTTGCTAAAAATGTTTAAATATTCATACTTCATTTTAAAAATAACTTGGATTCAAAAGGTTTTAACTTAACATAAAAATATTTTTTAATTGATTTTAAATTATCAGGACTTTCGTCTCTATAAATATAGAAACATGCATACATATATTTATTTAGTTATTGTATCCTTAGAACTGTTGTAATTTTTGGTAAAAGTTGTTAAAAAACATAATAGTAATTTTAATACAATTATACGCATTAGATTCATAAATTTTTGTTAAAGAATTCAGTTTTGTATATTCAACTCCAATAAAACACAATAAAACAATTAAAAATATTGATCATCTTTAGAACCAATAATTTTAATAAACTAATGCATATGTAAGTATGAATGGACATTGATTCGCAGCATACAATAAGTACTTATGGTACAACCATCAATATCTGCTTATACCCGTTTGGGTGAAACATAGGAGAACAGATATGTTACTCTCATTCTCTCTTTACTCATTCGCATCCATCCACAGAGAAAAAGTAACAATATCAGCTTATATCAGAAACACAAAAGTACTCATCTATACGCAGTCATAAAAGTAGACACACAAAAACTGATATAAACAGATATATCTGTGCACGTCTTTAGTGTGATATAATCTACAATTCACCAAAATATTAATCATACGAAAGAGTGAGTGTTAACATAATTTTTAACTTTGGGTCTTAAGTCTATAAAAACTTGGCAAAAACATGTCTTGTGATCATATGCTGGTAAAAAATAAAATTTTAAATAATTGGACCAGGGAGAAAAAGTTCCCCTTAGAAGAACTAATCCTACCATTGAAGTTTTTAACACTTTTGTTCAGCAAATGCCTGGTAATATCTGGAAAATATTTGATTTTAAGCTTATCTGTCGATGTTTAGCAATCTTCTTCTGACTAGTGGCACCAGACAAGGATGCTAATAAAAATAAATTTTTGTAATTCAATACTTTACAGAATTTATTTTATTTGATAATAATTAATTTATTCATAATAATAACGACTCATGATAGAAGCGATAAATTTTATTTAAAACGACTTCTTCTCTTTTTTCGCTGTTTCTTTAAAGACCTTTTCCAAACCTGAGGCTGCTTCTTCTGAAAACAGCCCAATAGGTAATAGTACCTCATTCATAACAGTTACACCATGTATTAAAAATTTGTATATTGTAGTTGTCATAAGATGCCACTCATATAGAGTAACGCAAAGTTTGGCATTGTCAAAGCAATAATCTTCAAACTACCAGAAATACGTTTTGTGACCACAATCAATTTTAGTTATTTCTGTCGCACAGTGGCGCCCGTAAAGCAAACGAGGTTGCAAAATTTTTATGAGCGCCCACGAAGTTTTGAATAAACCCATGTTATAGGAAACTTTTCAACGATTTCAAATATGCCACTCTTAATAATATCACATTTTTAGTTTAGAAGATATAACCGTTCAAAGGTGAACGACTTTCGTTTTTCAAAAAAACACACAATTTTTAGTCAATTTGTTGCGATTTCAAGTATAATATCACGAAAAATAGGTAACGAATCGCCATATTTTTGTTTGTATTGATTGATGTATTTATTAAATGTATAATGATAAAAAAAATTACCTGTTTGCTTTGTATTTCTCCTGGTAAATCACTATTTAAAAACTATCCGTTTTTTCACTATTTTTCAACTTTGACGGAAAATAAAAAAAATCTATATTTTTCTATATTTGCCATATTCGCAAAACCTGTTCTTTGAATATTTCTTTACATAATTCAAAAGGTTTTATCTGCCCGTACGTGCCCGTTTGGCTTCTAGAGGTAAAAAAGGTTAATAAGACATGGTTGCAGAAATTGTATGGCGTCCATCCCTTATATGTTTTGACTGACAGTAATTTTTTTTTAGTAGTAAATTATTGTTTAAATTTTTTTTTGTAGTAGTAAATTTTTAGGCATGATAGCATAAGCCTATATATTGCAAAATAAGCACAATGTCTGGATTAGTCTACGACTCAAAGTTGGCGCAACAATTACTAAAACCATTAAAGAATTTAAGTACTGAAAACATGGCGTTGAACAATTTAAAATTATTTGAACTGTTTGGAAAGTCAACCACACCAAAGTTTTTCACGGAAGCTGCTTTAGAAGAACTTGATAGCTTATACGGAAATATTGAGAGAAGCGAAATTATAAAAAATAATTTTTATATGATATATGCAAATATTAAGGCAAAATGGGTGAAATCTAATCAAACCATTCAGAACTTCAACTCCAAATACGAGGACTGGCTTATATTGGCAGTAGATAAACCCACCACATCAACCAGAGGAGCAAAAGGAAGGCAAAAAAAAGTATTGAGGAGTGTTCAATTTTCACAAGAAAGAAGAAACATGCCGATGCCAGCAATGACTTTACCACGAAGCATTTATCGGACGCGCTAGCTATTAAATATACAAAGGATAGTGAAAGAGTTAGGTATCAGATAACCAAAGCTGTTGCTGATGCAAGCCAACTGCGACTAAAAAGGATTAAGGAAAGCATTCCCACGCCCACAAACGCACACATTAAAAAGTATAGTTCCGAAGAAGCCTTGGCCTTGTTTATGAACTTTCCAAAGAGAAATATGAGAAACTACGGGCATCTTTAACGCAACACGGCGCTGACGTTTTACCTGGATACATGCATATTACGCAAGCCAAAATAAATTCTCGACCACTGCATACGGAGTTTACGGAAGTCTCTGCGAAAGCCAACATGCGGGACCTCATGGGCCATACAGTGAAACGGTTGTTGGAGAGTCTTCCTGAAAATAAGGTGAAAATTCTTCCTGAGAAGTTGACATTGATCAGCAAATTAGGCTGCGATGGATCATCTCGACAAAGCATTTATAAGCAAAGGATATCTTTTGATGACGCTACAATATCGGACGGAAATATGTTTATGGCATTTGTTGTTCCTTTGCGGCTAAAATCTGATGTTTCCCTACACTGGAAAAATTAACGTCCGTCATCAGTGCATTATTGCCGATCAATAATGTTTCAGTTTGCAAGGGAATCGGCAGAACTCATAAGGACCACGGTGAAGGACATTGAAGAACAAATAAGCAAGATTAAGCCTACAAAGCTGCAAATTGGAGAAGGAAAATATATTTAATGCAATTACGAGTTCCACCTGAACATGGTTAACGGAAAAGTCGTAAACGTACTGACAGGAACAAAATCAACAATGTCATGCCCGATTTGCAAAAAGAGTCAGAAGAACTTTGGTAATTTAAACGATTCTACAAATGAAGAGAATTACGAATGTGGAATGTCACCATTGCACGGAAGGATTAGGTGTATGGATTTCTTGCTAAAACTGGCGTATATCCTACCACAAGAGGAGGAAAACTTCGATGAAAATACATCAATAAAGGATAAGGAAAAGATCAGAAAGAAGAAAATACAGGATGCTTTTTTTAAACAAGTTGGAATAAAAGTAGACTGTCCCAAGCACGGATATGGTAACTCAAACGATGGAAACACTTCTAGGAGATTTTTTGAAAATGATGAGGCAGTAACTAAAATCACTGGAATTGATAATCAAATCGTGAAAAGATTGGGGACGATCTTGGATGTTTTAAACTGCAAAGAAAATTCAATTCTACAAAATATGTAGAATATGCGTCGAAAACTGCATCTCTTTTAGCAGAAATGTATCCACAGAAGAAGTTGACCCCGACCGTCTATAAAATATTGGCGCATGGCAAAGATATAATTGAGTTCCAGTCTTTGCCAATTGGAGAGTTTTCTGAAGAAGCACAGGAGTCTCTTAACAAATTTTATAAAAAATATAGATTGCAGAACACATTCAAAACATCAAGGGTAAGGCAAAATGAGGACCTCTTCAACATGTTGGCAGCATCTTCCGATCCACTTATTTCTTCCCTGAGGCATGTGAAGTTACGAAAAGAGTTAGAAAATAATTATAGTTTAGAAATGCTTAGTCTTTTAGATAAACCTTCTCTTACGATTTGTGATGAATATTTTACAGAAAATTGAAAAAATTAATTTTAAAAAAATTATTTTTTTTTTAATTTGTTGGGTAATAATTTAAAACATAAAACCCTAAAGAAAAAAAAATAAAAACTATTTAAAAATGTAAAAAAAATTTTTTTTAATTAACATAAAATTGATTTTTCTACTAATTTTAACTTTGATAAACCATAAGTAGGCCCCTACAAAGCGTAGCCCCCTTTCCAAACGCTCATTTCATAGGCTGAACAGTTTTCTATCATATGCTGTTTAAACTTTTAAATTATCTTATTCGGTTCAAAAGATATGATTTTTGCAACGAAAAAACTCAAATGGCGCCACTGTGCGTCGTTAGTGTTATCAAGAATGGCGCAAAAGTAGGTAATATTTTTTCTACAGTATTAAAGTCGAAATATTAGATTCAATATAAATTTAAAACATTTTTACGAAAGCGATTGCATTCCCTTTAAAGCACCTCATCATTTTTGTTTAATTCTAAAAAACATTTTTATCAATTAAAATTAAAATAAAATAATACAGAATCATTATTCTTGTAGCCACAAAAATTTATATCTAAAAAATCGTTTTATGATTTTAATAATGCCCCAAAGGACAAACCTAGAGAAAAGCCTTAACAATTCTCTATACGATCTAATATTTGGCAGTCTATCGAGCTGTGCTACTAAATGCTTACATTTTTTAAATTAAATTTTTGTCCTAATGTCCAGCTGGATTGACAAAATCCCCTTTTGTGCAATGGATAGCAGAAACCAGAGACCAAATTTATGTGATGATTAATAAATAGAAAAACAAAGGAAAGCTTTGAGTTGTGTATGGACTTTGTCTAAACAAATTAATATTGATTGACTGTAAATATTTTTAAAAATATTATTATTTACAAAATTAGTTGGGTAAATAGATGATGTTTATAAGGTACGCAACCTTAAGCAGATACATAAACGCGAAGAATGCTGGTAACGTGATGTAGAGATCCAGAAAAAGTTGTTTTACATACTACTAGTGTCTAATTTTTCTTGGTTTCTTTGAAAACCTCTGACACATTTACAATTCATTTTTCTTTCTGAAAATTTTTCGAAATAAAAAAAGGATTTAAGCCGAAATTAATTTTATCCAGTGTTCATAACAGAACTTTAATATTTAGTCTACTCGTAGACTGATGGACATATGCTTTATTTTAAGTAATTGTTTAAATTTTTTCTTTATCCATATTATTTTTTATTACAATAGTTTTGAAATTCAAAAATATTTAAATATTTGTGTTAAGATAATATTCGAGTCTATTTCTTAATTTAATAAAATAAAACAATTACTTATCACTATTATTTGTTCAAAATGTAGTTTGCAATTCTCTTATTTCTCCTAAGCAGTATTTCTAAAGTAAATATTTTTTATGAATAAATAAAACAGAAAATTACATTAAAAATCAGTTTTAATTTGTAGTGGTAAAGAAAACAACAGCAACAGGATCCACACATTAAAATTTAATACGATAAAAAGAATAAAAGGAATATAAATACAAATAAACTCCGTTATACACAATTATGTTCGAGTATACTGGAGTATAAAAGCAAGAAATTAGAAAAAATAAAATAAAAAAATAAATTTTTAAATTACGCACACAAACAAATATTTTTATAGTCATTGTGGAGCGGAAGCAAGGACTTTATTCTCTACAAAAACCAAATAAGAACTCCATCCAAAAGGTTGAAATGAATAAGAAGCGTAAATACTTTAGAAGCAAAGAAAAAAATAATAATAAATAAAATAAAAAAAGTTGAAAATGAAAAGTGTTGGCACGAAAGAATTAAAGTTACATTTACAAACAACAAAATTAAACCGTGTACTTTTGCTCATTTTTGTTCTTTGGCTTCACTTGTTGCGGATAACGAAATGGCACACAAAATTTTTAGTAAAATTTTATGAGAATTAGAAGCACGAAAAAGTTATTCTAAAGACGATGTTGATGATGCTGGTGATGATGGTGTTTTTAAAGTTAATGCTACAAGTCTGCATCAACATTTTGGGTAAATAAATGTAAACAATGAATTACAGAATCATGAAAGCAAATTGACTTTAATGCAAAAATCAAATATTTACTCAACATCCAGCAAACGAAAAGAGAACAAAACAAAAACAAAATTATCAAATACAAGTGAGTAGTGTCTGTAGGTGGTATGAAAATTATACACTTGAATTTGTTGAAAATGCCTGCTGGCAAACGGGCGTGAAAATGGTATTCCACATATCGTGTGCTCAAGAATATTTTTTCTTTTCTTAAGTTTTAATGCCCATTTGGAATTAATGAAAATGATTTCTACTCGAAATTTTTAGTTAAGATATTTTTTTTGTAATTAATTTGAATATTCGTAAGAAACTTCTAATTATGTGTAAGATTTATCAATATTATCAGAATGAATAAGGATTCACGTAAGCTCCATGTGTTGACTAAAATAATATTATTTCAATGGCTGAGCCTGATAGCATTGTGCGCAAATATTCAATTGTGTATATATTTTTTAACAATTTATTACTCTACAATTTGTAACAAAACGGCAGTAGCGGCTAGTTCACATCAAAATGGTTGAAAATAGCATGTTTAGGACTGAAATTAAGAAATTTTAAATTAACTTGAAATTTAGGAGTAGTTCTTATTTTTAAATTTCTTAACCCTTTGGAATAGCATCGTCACTAATAAATAAAGTTTCTAAAAGCAAAAAAAAAAAAAAATTAATAATATCAAAATAAATAGAAGTTTGTATCAAAAAATGGAAATAAAAGTTTCCCGATTCTATTAAAAAAAGCAGTTCAGACCAAGAAGTATAGAAGGTGGTTGTCATGAAATCTGACAGACAAGCCCTGATAAGTTTTAAGTTTCTTTCCAAGGTTTTAATTTAAAATCTGTTGTATTAGACGACATATAATAGCACTTTTATTACTTATATGATTTTTTGGTGAGTGGACAATATTTTGTAAACGATTATGATAATCGACCTGTACAGTACAAAAAGGTTGACATGCTAGAGGATCTCCGAATGCAGAAGATAACCTAAGAGTTAAGTCCCAGACCATTAAAAAACAGTGTTGTGGACATGCTTTCTAAGTTAACATATTTTATAATGTAGTGCTACTTCATTTAAAGGAGGAAATGTTTTAGTTTTCAGCCCTTTAACAAAACAAACGAGCAAAAAAAATGCCCGTCAGTGGTTTATAGACTACAATATTAACTTCATGGAAAGAAAAAACTAACAGGAGGCAGAAGTAGACTGTAGTTAAGGAATTTTTATAGGAAAATTCCTATAATTCCTATGTAAAGACTCAATGGCCAGGGCCATTGTTCTTCGTTACTGTCAAGAAAAGCCCTGTAAAATATTAATTTATTGATTGTTTAAATTATCGGCACTTCTTAATCTGAACGGTTTCTTTTTAACGTCAAAATTGTGGCTGTTGATCGTACTTTGTAATTTATTTCAATAAAATCTTATAAATAGAGACACTTCTGATGTGACATCAATGTTTCTCTTATAGCCATACCTAAACACGAGCTGAAAGGTTATTTTTACCAAGGAGTTTAAAAATAATAAAATTAAAAAGAAAAAATAATAATTTAGACAGTAAGTTTTTTGTTTTTTATAAAATTTTAATTTACACAAACACTCGAATTGTTTTCTTTTTTTGTTAAAATTATCAGAGTAATGTAATGTTTTTTTTAATAATCGTTTTTTATCGTTATGACGTAGCATTGGCGCTATTGCTTAGGTATGGCATTTTAGCGTGAAAGCTCCGCTGAACAAAATGTTCCCCTTTCCGCTTTTACTTAGTAATGGCCGTTAATTCAATAATGTGTCCCCCTAGGGTACTTAGAGCCTGACTGGTCTAGGTTAGGTCTCCCCCTGGGGCACCAAGAATCTGTGCTGACCTAACCTAGGTGCTGACGAGTGTCCTCAGGGGTATAGGGGGAGCCAGTCCCCCGGTGTGCAGGCACTGAAGCTGGATAGACAGTTGGGTACTGTCAAAAGATTTTACCAGTTTCCTTAAATGATAATAATGTATAATTAATAATAGCCTAAATAAACTGGCACCACGGGAACCGGTAGCCCATACAGAGAGCCGCCCATCTCTGTAGCCGGTTATTGGTGAGGTTGTGGTTAATTTGTCTATCTCTGCGGGTCTGGCGTGGAATAGACTGATGTGTGCTGTTGCACTCTCAACAGAGCAGTTTATGATAGGCTCCGACCCTAAAGCATGGGGTAGGTTCATGGTCCTGCAAGCCATGGTCTTAAAATTGCACAGAATAGTGGTTTGACCACCGTCTGATAAAGGCTTACTGCCAGATACAGACGTTAATCTTATCACTTATCCTGATCTAGGTTCGGTCGATGGGCTTTCGGGGTATAAGGGAAACCAGACCCCTGGTGTGAATGCAAAAATCTGGAGAGGCAAGATAAGACTTGTCTTAGACACTGATAACTTCCTTCTTTTTTTAAGTCGTTAACAAGGCATGAGATAAAATAAAGTTTCTTTTTGAAGTACATTAATCAACTATCTTAGAGCCTGATTTCTCTTTTTATATTAAAAGCAACATGGCTTTTTGTTGTTGCTTTGAAGTTAGAAGTGACCAAAGCCATACGTATGATCCGCCATTTGCTGTTTATTTGTTCGTCTATATTTTTTACGTGCGGTTTGTCAATTTTGGGAATTTTTTTTCTCACTAAACATAGTTCCCAGAGTAAACATACTTGTTAGCAAGGGTTGCCTTTCGCATCTTATTCAATTAGTGATACAATTAAGTACTAATTACTCAATTTATTAACTGACTTCTTATATGGTAAATTGAGCTCAAATAAGGCCATAAGGCGATTTGGAAAATCCCATTCGTCTTAGGGCCATGCCGTATGAATAAGGGACGTATGTGATAAAAATCAGATCATACGTTCAAATCTTTCTAGAGCAGTTGAGGAAATTGCAACAATTATTGACTATGTTGCTTCGTTTTGTCGCCTGTTAAGCCAACATGAAAGAGAAAATAATTCTAATCCTGCTGGAGCGGCAAACTATTGTGATCTGATTGGCTGCGATATTAAGGTACATAATTGATAGGAATGAAATCGCAATAAAGTATTGTGGTCATATTTGTAGCTTTGATAAAGTTGCCTGGTTATGATCATGATTATTGTTTGTGAAGGTCCGCATTTTTTATAGGAATGTGATAGAAGTTCAAATCTCGTCCGAGTGACAAAATTTAGTAAACTGAATATCTGCGTGACTAAAGCGCTTGATTATTAAAACTAGAAATCATTGCAAATGAAAATCTTGCCGAATACAAAATGTAGTATTATTTTTTAAATACACACAATATTGCAACTATTTATGTTTTGTATTTCCTATTGGTCTCCTTGCAAATTCTCATTTCGACATATGATTTCGCATGTATGGATGAGTTTTTTGGTTTTCTTTTATTTTTATTTTTGTAATTTTGCTCACTAAACTTTTAAAATCTTTCATATTGCAATAGTTTAGTTTGGTACTCTTATGGTCTGTAACATTTCCGACGGTTTCTTTTTATTATTTGTTAGTGCCGCTTTTATGTTTTTATTTTAATTTTCTCCTCTTGTTTCATTTTCTAATATATTTGAAAAATTCTTTTCTTTTTCAATTCCACACACTCATATTTGTCTTTGCTCTCATGTATGTATGGAAGTGGATATGTATATAAGAGCAGGAATTATTTTTCCATAACGTCATGTTTTTGAAAGTTATCTTTACTATTTCCGGCTGTACGTGCTCATGTGGAAATCGTTTGGCATCAACCAAGCCACAATCGTAAAATTGTGGCTGTAAAATTGTTTTTTTCTGGTTTCATTTTTTATTTCTACTAATAACATACATTTTACAATACACACTAGTGTAAATTCTTAAAATTTTATTTTTTATTTTTTTGGGCGGGTAAATTCTATTTGTAAATAATAAATGAAAATTTTTTAATTTAAGGAAATGTTATTGTTTTTACTGTGTTTTATCAGAAAATTGGATAAAATGTAAAATGAGTGCACTTAATGATAAACGAGTTGAAGAAGTTTAAGAACTTTGGTACTGATACGAACATAAGTGTGTATAAAATTTTAATTTGTTAGAAAAGTTAATTTTGAATATATTATTCTGCACTTTAATTGAAACACATTGCGTCAGTAAAGGTATTTAAAATATATAGTGTATAACAAATTCGAATGATGTATCAGTATTATGCTACAGAATTCGCAAGCTGTCTAATAAATATTCATATCAAGCCAACAAGCAGTAGTTCCTTTTTTGTTTTACCAGTTTAATATTTACTTTTTATTTGTAATAATATCTTTAAGTACTTTAAACTCTCTACTCCCTTGTCAAGCATAAAAAACCTTTTAATTAATAAAACTTATTATCTTTAATAAAAGTGTCCATTAGAATAATATGAAAGTAAACTTAAACAAAAAAAAAAAAAAGAAAAAAATCATATACAAAAGCAACAATAAAGTTTACTCATATGAAAAACTATCAAGCCTGCCACAAACATCACATAAAAATGTCAACACCCTCAAAGCAAACGGATAAATTCAAACTAGAAAAAAATACCATGGAAAACTTAATAACACAAACAACATAATGTGATATTACACGGTGGTTTGAAAACAATTTATTTAAGAACAAATTAAGTATCTTATGAACCACGTACGATAATTTATTCAAATTTTTACAGACGGAAAGCAGTAAACTTGCAGACGGTCAGCCCGGTTAACAAATCTTAAGTGGTTCATGAGATAATGAATTTTGTCCAAAATAAATAGTGTTCAAACCACTGTATATTAATTCATGTATATGAGTTTATATTTACTTATAAAGTATACGCACTAGAGACTAAAAATATTTATTTACGTGTAAACGAATATTCTTTAGTTTTCATAAATAGCAACGTTTCCGTTCAAAGCATAATTTTCAGAAAAGTCTAGAACCGTTCTTTCTGAAATTATGGTCAAGAGTTTAAAAAGTCCTAAATTTGTTTGGAAGACTTATATGAAGATATAAGTCACAGAAGTAATATACATATATGTATATATATATATATATATATATATATATATATATATATATATATATATATATATATATATATATATATATATATAACTTAGAGATACAAATTCCATAAAAAGTGGGCCTTAAAGGAAAACGAAAAAAAAAACAAAAACTGCAAGTATTTGAAGTGTGTTGAGTCTACGATCCTAATATGTTCAAAATTTACAATTTTATATTGAAAGTTAATTTTTTGGAAAAATAAAAATTTTTGGTGAAATTTTTATGAAAATATATATTTTTATAAAAGTTTAAAGATTTTAGCAATGTTTAAAATTTTTGATGAAATATTGGTAAAATTGGCTTTTTTATGTCAGTTGGCAATACAACAAAGCAAAAATAACCTACAAAACAGCACAAGTAAGTCTGAAAATCTAAGAAAAATAGAGGCATTCGACCTTGTTTTTTAGGATATCTTCAATATTTATTAATCGATGTTGTTAAATGCACCTCCTTCCAAACTTTGCCTTAGAGAATGGAGCTCATAAATTTGCTCTAGCTCATCTGGTTACGTGGCCAAATTGAATTTAACCCGATTACGGACATAACGACGGACATGGCTAACTTGACTCCCTAAACTGTAGGGTATAAAATAAGGTACGAGTATGAAATGAATAATAATTCAAAAGAAGATTTTTACTTTCTCACAAATTTCAAAAATATGTACAGTTCGTGTGCATTAATTCAAACGTTTTGGAGGTCCAGTTGAGACAGTTGCTTAAAATGACAACGCTTAAATCACGATTTTAAAAACAATGATCGACTGCTTCAAGCAGCCTTGCACTTAGTTCTATTACTTAGAGAAGTACAAAAGTTATTGCTTTAAGCGATTCTGAATAATTTCTATGCAGGAAATCACTGTCGATAAATTATGAATTTACTACTTAACACTATAAACTGAATAAAGTAATTGATATTACTAGATGAATTTTTTCAGGAAAAAAGGATTAAAGTAGAATTAAAACGTGTCGATAAATAAAAAAAAGACATGTCAGAAAAAAATATTACAGTGATTCTTTGTAGACTCATTTTTCATAATAATTATTAATTTTCATTTATGCATAAGTTCGTTACTGTATTTGGTTTATTAAAAACAATAAATAACAGATTTTAATTTGTTTTCATTTGCAAATATCTTTAAGATGGTTACTACGGCGATACTATAACACGTTTTCAGATTTTAATTTAATTTTGCAAATACATTCAAAGTTTAAAAAAAACTAAGTCAAAAGTGTTTGAAATTTATCAACAAATTTATAACAGAAATTTGTATACAAATTTGTTGTCTTAATTTGTTGTTGTTTGTATTTTATTCTGTCCTTTTTATACACCAAGTCTATCAAGAAATAATGAATTTGTCTTTTGTATAGCCTGTTATATATGCCTTGATATATATCAGTTTTAAAATTGTTGTATTCAAGTAAGTATTTTAAAAAAATATGTTTTCGCAGTCAAAAAGCCAGATAAAATCTAAAAAAAGAATGACACAAGAAATAAATAAAAACTAAAAGTTAATCTTACAAACTAAATATCATTGACCAGAAGTGATATAATTGCATAAAAAAGACCTTAAAAATAGATTACGTAGTTCTACAGATTATTAAAAAAAATAAAAAAAATAAAAAAAAAATTTAAATTCACTTTATTTGTGAGGATTTATTGGAAAACATACATTTGATTACTTCAGTTCAGTCTGAACACTAAAAGCACTTTAAAGACCATAAAAATTATTTTTTTTTATAATTAAACGCAGAAGTCAGTTAAAAGTGTCGCGTTCATATAAAAACATTGGTGAGTTATTTTTGAAATATTCAAGACACTTTAATAATAATTGAGTAAAAGAAATTTAAATTCATATTGTGCAAACATGTGTCCATTATAAAATTAACATGAATTTGCGCTACAAATTTCTATAATTGAAATATATATATGTATAATTTTTTTTTTTTTTGTTAAATAATAACTTTCATCTGCATAAGCAACAAGTGTTGATTGAAAATAAAGTTAAATATTAAACAAACACATATGCTTATTAATACATTATAAAAACTCTGATGTATGCACACACCTACGTGGATACATATGATAAATATTAATAAATACTGCATGTGTAACGAGCTAATAAAATTTTCATATATTTTTCGCGCCTTTTCATGTGAAATTTAACAAACAAGTGTCATTTTTCCATACATTTTTAAACACTAAAGTGACAAATGCAGTCAGTCATTTACATGTATAATATACATACTTAATACACACTTATGACAGCCGTCACTTAATAAATATACATATTTACATCCATTTATTTTTACCCAATACACACATTATCAATCGCTTGAAATTTGTTGCGTTTGGTAGCACGACAAACGAACAATTTTTTATACATTTTGTAGTTTTGAGGAAAGAATATTTTAAGACTTTCTTCCAATCAGAGCTAATGGTATCATGCCTGCTAGTTAATAGACAGTAGACATGTGCCCGGTCGTCCGTTTCAGTTCGTTCAATCGATTAATTTGAACGAATTTAAACAACAATCCTTATTGTATATCATATCCTTGTCTTTTTATCAAATTGTGGTATTGATACAGAGGTTAAACCCTTGGCACATAGAAAACATTATAATCAGGTTTCTGCAGGTTCTCAAGAGAGATATATTTTACAAGAAAAAAGAAACCAAAAAATTGTTTTTTTCTAAAAAAAAAATTATTAGTTGTGAAAAAAAAAGAATTTAATTACTAAATTGATTAAAAATGTGATAGGCTGTTCGATTGTATTGAAAGGTCACGCGGCTATAGTAGTAAAAAACTAAGACCGATGCCAAACCTTCGGGTTTTATGATAAAAGTTTTGCTTCTGTTCCTGCATTTGTCTCAATTTTTATTATTTATTTATTTTTTTGTGTACTAACAACAATATTTTTAGTATTCAGGAAATAATATAACAAAAAAATAAATGTCAATGACAAAAAAAATATTTTTCTTTCGAAGCTCCATAATACCATAACAATCTCCTTGCTATTTATGAAAAAAGGTTGTAAAGTTTTTCCCTTAAAATAAAAAAAAATTAGTTTAGCTATGCCGAATCTTATATACCCTTCACCATCAATTTAAATCTAGTTTAGTAAAGTAATTCCTATCAAAAAAGCAAATATTGACGTGACCGAGACTTAAAAAAAATAAAAATTTTGGTACTGCATATATATAATTTTATATACAAATGCCATCGGCTCTTAATGGGTTAAACATTTTTAAAAAATTTTAGTTTTTCCTTAATCATCTGTTAAAAATCGTTGAAATGAAATTGATATCAAAAAATTTTTTAAAGTTCAGGGTATCGGTACCCCGAAAATATGGGCGACCAATTTTTTCACTTGACGTACTTTTCTTATTTATAATTTTCTATCCCCGCATATATTCGATTTCGTTCATTCTTTCAAATGATATAAAAAAAATAGAGGTAGGCCTGAAAGGCTATGGACCAATCAAGCTGATTTCCAATAGCACCTCTTTCGACACTATGTCTGATCGATTGGCATATTTAAATCTTCTCTAGCTGATCTAGTGCCTTATCAAACTTGATTTCAATACTAACACGGACGGATATCGCTCAATCGACTTTGCTATACATTAGAACTCAGAATAAATACACTTTATGGGGTCGTAAATAGATATTTTAAAAATTACAAACGGAATGACAAACTTAAATTTTTTCCACTTTTTGTAGTGATGGGTAAATGAGTGTCAAAAATAAGTTGTTAGAAAACCATGAAATATTTTTACAAGTCTTTAAGTCGTAAACACATTCTCTGTCAATGTGACACAATTTTAAAAGAAAATTCTGCTTTTAATTGATTCATTTCACTTTTAAAATAGGTGAGATAGACCTTTGATACATCAATGTCTTGAAAGGCAAAAACAGTGAAGAGATACTTTGAATTCTGTTTTTGGGTAAATTAAATTTATTTTGAATGCTATGCAATTTTTACATTCTATCTTCTATACGATAAGTAGGTAAGTAAGAAAATATTCAATTAAGTATAAACATGTTACACTCAAGATTGTAAATTTTTGAATAATTAACAAAAAATAAATGCAACTGTTTCGTTAAAAAATCAAAAAAAAAACGACTTTTAAAATTTGTTTTTGTATAACTTTTGACCACTGCTAAGAGCAAAAGAATGAAAAGGAAATCCTAAAAATGAAATGAAAATTGTTGTCATTGTTCTAAAATCCAACGTAACATTAAATTTTTTTGTTCTATAATATCACACATTAAGTATAATGAAAACTATGAGCCACAAACAATCCTGATTAAATGAAAAATCTGAGTATTTAACAAAATTTCTAAAAATGAATTTATATAAGGGAATGTGAAATTCCTTTCCATATTATTTGACACATACATTATATTTGTTTCACACTGTATAAAAAAGCCATACTGCCATTCCTAAATAAGCGCGTAAAGCGCAAGATATATGTCAAAATTTCTCATGTACATACAAAATGTGTGAAGCATCCCTAAATAGCACAGCGTCAACGCTTAGCAATTGGAAAATCCAATTTTGACAGTGCGTTAGTAAGTGAAGTTGGCTGCTTGTTGGTTTGTTTTGTTTTGTTATGGTTTAAAGTAATGACAATTTTTTTATTTTTAAGGCAATCTAGCGGTTTTATCTTTTCTTTATTCTTATACAGCGGGTATTATTGAATGAAATGAGTGAACATTACTGTTAAAGACACAAAGTTGACGCTCTTGTTTAGGGATGACATGTCAGCGCAAAAGCTATGAATTACATTGCTTTGCGTCTTACGCGCTTATTTAGGGACGGCAGATAAATAAATCTATTTGTTTTAAATTTGTTTACTTTGTAATGTATTATAATGTGAAACGGGCTTAAGTAGTATACTTTCTACATTTAAAATTTGAAGTCGAAAATCCTCTACAACAGCACTATGAAGTTTCAGCACCATCGGAGTAGCACTTTACAAACTAAAAAACGGTTACCACAGTCTATTTTAAGTTATATTTTAGTTGCAAATAAATTACTGTTTTTAGTCATATTTCAATTAGTTACTGTACGTGTGTAATTTATTTTAAAGAGAGCAATAAAATTCATACACTTAAGAAAAATAATGATACAACATGAAAGATACTTCTGTCTTAGCAATCTGTGCGATTCAAAAAAGTCTGTTACATTCTGATACTATCCAAAATTTTGTGTTTTCTTAACCACTAATGATTTATGGGAATTTCCATAGTAACGAATGTGGCATTTGTACGTCTTTAGAGCGGAATCAATTTAGTAAACATAGAAGTACCTGAAAGAAAGGACATTACCTTTGTTCAGATAACACCAGATTTTAAAAGATTCTATACATCATGACCCAAAATTTTAATGAATCGTGCGAGTAACGGCTTATTTAGAAGTGTATCCAAAATTGTTCCTTACAAAATTCATATTCAAATAAATGCAGTCTTTGAATGATTTCATAATGACTAAAATAATATCTTTCGCTACTTTTCGTAAGCTAAAAATTTTTTTCTTATAGTATATTTTGCTCTTGAACTTTACTTTGGAAACAGTTGCGACCGTTCAAATACAAAAACATTGTTTTAACGACTTCTGTGGTATAATAAAAGTAACTAAAACAAATAAAAGAAATATTACTAATCGAATTCTAACTTTTTTGTTTTCCCTTGAATTTAGTTCATTGTTGTTGTAAGGCACAATTTAAATGTTTAGAATACTCAAATTAAGTAGATCCGTAATCAATTTAACCTCTTATTTTGTTCAGAATAATTATAATAAATTATAAGTGCTTTCACATAGGATATTTAAAGTTTTTTTATTTTTTAATTTTAGTAGTATTTTTTTAATACTTCACAAAATAAAAATATAAATGCTTTATTGAATTTTAAAGAAATTTGACAAAGTGTTGTATGTCTTTAGTCGCTTATAATATAATGTTTTCTGCATGACGCTTACATCAACTCTTTGGAGCCTAAAATATAGGGCATTCCTTAGCCTGCACGGTTGAACTCCTCCAACATATCGCGGCTGTCTAGTCAAATAGTCAGGTGCGTCTCCCACTTTCATGTTTTTACCCTTTACCACAAAAAGTGAACAAAGTCTTGACATTGATTCCTCTGTGCAGCATGTGTATAGTATAGTGGATCCGTTTCTAAAGTGAGACTTTATAATAGTATTGTGTATGTTGATCGATGTAATGCTTGACACTCAGTTTTTTATGCGCTTAAGGAACCGATTTATTCCGATTTTCTTACAAATATATTCAATATGTTCTTTTAATTTTAATTCATTCTCGATAATGAAACAAAAATATTTAATTTTATTAACTTTCTCTATTATTATATTATTTATTGTATTTTTAGTGTTATATTCATTTCCCTAGTTTTTTTTTTTTTTTTTTTTTTTTTTTTTTTTAACCAATTTTTTATATTCTACATATCCGCTGTCAAATTTTCAGGGTGTCATCCGCATATAAAATTGTTTCACATTTTTTCCATGTTGTTAATATATATTATTAATAAAAAAAGTACCAAGAATTGATCCCTTTCGCACTCTATATTGATTTCTTATTGCAGATTGCAGATTCCACATTATTAACCTTTGTTTTTTTGCGAACGGTTTTCTAAACATGACTAAAACTACTTAAGTTCTTTATTTTAAATACCAAATTTATAAAGTTGTTTTAGGTGCATATTTTTGTCAATTGTCTTAAAAATTCTTTTGAAGTCAAGAAAATGTCAAAAATCTTAAAACCTGTTTTCGTATTACATTTCCATTTATTTATCATATAATTGATCGTTGTTTCGCAAGAGTAGTTTTTTCTAGATCCTAATTGACACTTCGATAACAGTGTTAAATCGTTAAACTCATTTTTAAAACCGTTTTAAAGCTTTCATTTTTTAGACGTACTTGACATATTCATGTAACTACCCATGTGAATAATAACGAACTTTACCTAACTAGGAATATCGACGTTGCCGGTTAATCGAACCACAAATAATGAAGGTGCCATTGTCCGTCAACTTTTAGTTAAATTCATGCCGTGATTCTGAATTGTCAGCTCTTTGCTTACTGGGTTAAGTTAATAATTTTGAACAGCAACAGTAAAACCATTTTTAATAGAAATATATACAGTTTATTTTTAGTAAAAAAAGCTACATATTCATATGTATAAAGGAAATGACGAGAATAAAACACAGAAAAAATAATAAATAAAGTGAAACATGCATTTATCACGTAAATTGTAGGGAAACATTTTACAACATTTGCATTCGTGCATATCAATATATTATTAATGTTTAAAAAAATGCAAAAAAAAAAATTATAAGGAAATGCACAAAAAACTGAATCTATAACATTTTTATTTTCATTATTGATGATGTGAGCCTTGGCGCTTCACAACGGTTTATAAGCAATTTATTTTGGACAAAATTCGGTATCTCATGAACCACTTAAGAAGTGTCAATTAAATTTTAAAGAGGAGAAGTATTTTTCAGTGATTCAGGAAACGGTTAGGCCGGTAGAGTGAAAGTGGGCTTCTGGATGGGCCTCCAAAGTTAGATAACTCGACATATAATTTTTTGAAAATGTTTATTTTCAACTCAAACGTTAAGATTCTTTAAATTTAATTAGACCTTTAACCTATGGAGCCAACCGTTCGGATGTGGACTAAAAAACACCACTGCTTGGTCCCTGTAAAATTTCATGAAAATTTTGTCATGAAGAATTTCGTCCAGAATAAATCGTTTTCAAACCACTATGCGCTTCAACACAAAATAATATTTAAAAAAATGCTGTACAGTATGCTGAAATTGTTAAAATATGTAACATTATAACGTAGTTTCAAGACTCCAAAGATAATAACGTAACAATCTAAAATCGACCATATTTCTCGTTTAGTCAAATAAATTTTGTTATAAAGAGAAGAATAATAATGTGGATAAAGGAAAGTTTACTCACTTGCCACAGGAACTACTTTCTAAACCATTAAGTATAAAATGATTTTAATTTTAATCATTAATCGATTTTAATTTCAATTAAAAGTCATTAAACTTTCAAAATGTAAGGAAAGCGAATTACTGAAAATTCACCAAAGAAAATGATAAAACTCAATTTTTAGTAACTTTAGTTTTATTGAAGATTATAAATATTATTAAGTATTTGCAGTAAATAATCCTTAAATTAGTATAATGGCGTGTGTGACAAACAAATTAAGATTATTAAAGCACTTACATCCATACCTAAATAAAAGCGGAAAGTGAAACGTTTTCTTCCGCAAAAGTTTTAGGCTGAAATGCCATAACTAAACAAAAGCGTCATTGCTACGTCAAGGCAGGGTTCGGCAAAAATAAATATAACTTTCCTGATAATTTTAACCAGAAAGAAAATTCTGGTGTTTGTGTAAATTAAATTAAAATTAAAAAAATATATATAAATAATATTTTTGAATTATTATTTATTTTTAATTATTCTTAGTATAACAATTAGGTTTTTCACAGCGTTTGCTACATATAAAATAAGAACTTTTGACCAGAAAAAAAACGCTCGTGTTCACGTATGGCTGTTACACCTTATTGTTCCCTATAATTTGACGACAGTAAATTATATTTTTCAAAAATATAATTAAAAAAAAATTTTTTTTCTTTTTTTAAATATCTTAAATTGCTTTGACAGTTAAAAACTAAAAACTTTGTGACGTAAAACTGCTTAATGTGGAGGCTTATACAGTATTGATTTAATGAACAACAATAAAATTACAAATTTGCTAATGAAAGAAATACCAAAGGCATTATTGCACTGGTTTTCAAAATGTAGTCTTTACAACTTATTTTGAGAAATAACTAATTTCTATTAATTTTTAGCTTTAGCTTGAGATAAAATTTTCTAAACATTGTGTGTACGTAATCAAATATTTATTTTAAAACTTTAATTGATTTTATTCTTATTCTGATTGCAGCTACAGAAAATAACCATTAGTCCGTAAATTTAACAATGGAAAAAACGTCCTGCATATCTTTTGTTACCAATTTAATAGTATTGTCTAAATATTTGTCTATTTAATTAAGTTAATTCATTTACATTTTCCATTATTTGTACAGAATGGCATTTCTAGGTGAATGTGTTTGCTGTTATATGAATAAAAATTCATACAGTCATATTTAGATGTGGAAAATTTACTTTGGGTATTTCCTACACATTTGTTATAAAACAGTTGTATGATGAGTTCATAGACGTTAGTTAAGAAAACAGTTATGGATACTTTAAACTTAAAGCAGCTTTGTAATCACTTGCTATGAAAATATCATATTTTATTTAAAAATGGTTTTAAAATTGGAGTTTAATAAAATATAAGAAATAAAAATAAGCTTAAACAAACCAAATTTAAAACTATCTAAAGCTGAGTTTAATAAAATTTTATATATTGCTTTAAATTGTTGTTAAAGTTTCTCTCACATTTTAAATTAACGTTCTTGGTCTACTAAAATGTCCTCAACCATATCCATACATTGTTCTGCAAGAAGAAAAATTTTTAATGGGTGGAATGATGATTTTTATTTTTTCTGATACTTTATATGACAGCAGAGAATTATTAAGTGCGTTAAAGGAAAAATAACAATAATAGAAAATCTTAACCTTCACCATAGCTTGAAAGGTGTATATAAGTTTGTCATTACGTTTGTAATT
This sequence comes from Gymnosoma rotundatum, assembly GCA_916610165.2. NCBI lineage: Eukaryota > Metazoa > Arthropoda > Insecta > Diptera > Tachinidae > Gymnosoma > Gymnosoma rotundatum. The sequence goes on along the minus strand of OU744338.1, from coordinate 67,756,071 downwards.
TCTACAATATCCATTTCTGGCCCTATAAAGTGAGTTTTTATGCGTAGCGAAGTCGATTGAGTGATGCCCGTCTATTCGTCTGTCAGTGTTCATGTTAAAAATAACTTAGCCAAGGCACTAGATGAGCATAAGAAAATTATAGTTTCGAAAACATTGGTATTAAAAATCAGTAAGATCGGTCCAAGTCCTTAGAGGCAGCGAGAAAAACATCATGCCTGCCTCTAATTTTTCCTTTTTTTAGCTTTCGTTTGAATTCCTGCAGGTGGTAATTGTTTAAGGAGAAAAATTAGTTACATTAAGTTGGGACAACAACCCTAAGCAAAACTTGAAACTTTAAAAAAAAAAAGCTTTGTTTAAACTGAAAAACTTTATGATAGAAAAGAATTTCTTATGCCGATTTTAATTTAAATTATCTAAAGAGAAATCTGCACCATGCACGAAGAAAAAAAACATGGTTGCTATATGGTCACAGTAACCTTATTATGTTCTCTGTAACAATGTATAGTTGCGGAGAACCAATTATAGTTGTTTTCACCAAAACTTTAGTCACGATAAACTTTTTTTTGTTAACTTTTAACTATTATATACTGTGCACAAAAATGCAACATGGTTGGTTTTAACATAAAAAAATGTCAACCACAACCAAAGTTTTATAACTTATTAAAAATAATATAAAATATTTAACCATTATATATTGTTATTAATCAAAGTATGGTTAAAAGCAACAGAATAATATTTACGCTTAAAAATATTTTGTTCTAGTATTTGACAACAGTTTAGTAATTTTTCTGTTAGCTTAAATATGAAATTGTTTTTTATTGTTAAAGAAATTGAAAAAAAATTAAAATTTATGTACAAACTAAACATTTAAAAATAATACTCAATATATGAAAACAAATAAAAAGGGAACCAAAACATTTAAAAAAAGTTGAAGTAAATATGTATGTATTGTAAGCATATAAATCTTTATTTTTGTGTTTGAAGCATAATTGTGAAATCATTTATTTCTTATTTTAAGCAAATAATTGATTTTTTAAGAATCTATGTTTTTAAATATTTTTTATGACAAATCGTTAATAAATAAAACAATAATCAGTTTTTTATATCAGGAAAATTTTGCACTATATTATAATTCAATTATATAACATGACATTTTAAGCGATATTATTATATTTTAATTTAATCATTTGAACATAATTATGTTTATACTTTGGCAACAATATAGTTGCAAATGTAACAATACTATGTTTTGTTAGCAACCATATAATGCAACCATATTATGCTGCTCTTATATTATGGTTACCTCAACCATATTTTTTCTTTGCGTGTGGTACATGTGATTATGCACATATGGTGAAGTAGATTTGGTATAGCCGGGTATAGCACTCTTACTTTATTTTATTCTACTTCTCCAAAATATTTAATTAGTCAACGCTACAAGTGCTTAAGAAAGACAATAATAAAAAATCCATATTGGTTTTCTCCTCAAATAAAAAGGATACGTATAAATCTATTTTGAAAACCGACTTTAAGAATTGATTAAAATTTATGCTAAAGATTTGTTCCATTCACATTTTATTTTACATCTGTTATTTAACATCCGGTATTGTTGCAAGAGTTAGTAATATTTTTAATAGAAACACATGCCGACTGGATACACACTCTTTAGTTTATTTAAAATAGTATTTTTATATTTTTCAAACACTTTTTTCAAAGCACCGAACGGTAAAGATCAACAACACTAAACAAAGGTACTGTTAATTTTTTATATAAAATTATTTACGTATTCTTTTAAACTTATAGATCGTAATAATTTTTAATATAAAACTTAATTAAAAGTCAAATAACTTAATTAATCTTTAACAAGAACTTAATTACTATTATAATTAATTTCTTAAAATGCGTTACTGTAATATTTACCTGAGATCTCATTCTTTCATTTAATTGCAATCTAATACAATATATTGTTATCTTAAATGCAAAAAGGCATAACTACAAAACTTTTAAAACGAAAACTATAAACATTTTTAACGATACACATACGCTGCTGAAAAGCTTTTTAAGTCTAACCATTTATTTTATTGAAAAACTTCTTTAAACTTCGTAAATTTTATGCATCTAATTCACTTAAGAAACTAATATGGCTCATCATGCTCTATTTCCAATGCAAAAATATACTAATAAAATTAGTTTGTTAATTAAAATATTATGAAAAATGTTTAGTTTGTTCTTACCCGCAGTTTAAGGAACGCAAAAATGTTTTATTATGTTTAAGAAATTCATAGACAGAATAAGATTTTAAATAGATGTAGAATACAAAATTTTAAAGTTTTAGTAAAAATTGTTATTTACAAGAGAAAGTTCATAAAACATGTTTGTCTTAAGTAAAACCGATATTTTATGCATTTTTGTCATTTTGATTTTCCAATGTTTTCATTTCTTTACGTTTTTTGTGACGCAAAATTAAATTGCTTATTAAGCGCATGGTACAGAAATATAAAATTTCTACAATACTTAGCGTGGAAACACCCATAAAAAGACCCAACAGACCACCACAATTCGCCAGAAAATCAGTTGTGCCATAAAGTTCGGACCGTTTTGAAGTTAAAAATTGGGCTTCTTTAAAGAAAATTGACAAACGTGATTTTTTGGTTCTGTTAAAAATAGAAATGAAATGGCAAATAACATGGGCGATTAGATCTTAATTTAAAAATATAAACTTACTCTCCTTCATCTTCATTAAAATTAAGTTTTTGTTCTCCAAATTTCTCTGTATGTTGATGATTGTAGTCGGCCTGTGATATTTCAGCTTCGTACGCAATTGATGTACACGAAGGCAAACAATTACAACTGGTTGGTCCTCTATAATTTTCTGAGGACGCTTCAACACCCTGATTAAACTCTCTTAGGGAAAGTTCGTCTTCCGCATCATTCATACAACTAGTAAGGCGTGATCCACATACCGGAATTTCAGCATGTCCTTGAAATCGCAACGCAATTTTAATACAATAATGCTATACTTAACTTTCGAGATATTAAATGGCTTAAAAATATGTTGTTTTTTTATCAAGGACACTTTTTAAGCATTGATTAAAAATGCTTGACTATTCTCAGTGCATATATAATTGCTTAACTGTTGCTGTGGAAAAATGTGCAGCAAATGCAAAAAAGAAGGAATCGTATTTGCGTAAGCTAACTATGTGTTTTTTCCTGCAGCAAAGCAATCAGCAAAGCGTTTATTTTGAAAACGTTTGCTGTTGCTTAAGCAATCAGTTGTTCTTTATTTTTATTTTTGCTATTGCTTAACTCTTTACTATGGCTGACTACGCTTGATTTTTCTTGTTGTTTTCTTTTTTTTTTTCTTAAAATACAAAAGCTAAAGAAGGAACTAACATCAACTTATTGCTTAAGCAACAGCATACGTTTTGCAACATAAATGCTTTGCTGCAGAAAGAAACTCATAGTTCAGATTTACACTTTCCAACTTTTTTGAGTCATTTTTTCTCAATTTTCTATTTAAGTTACAGCGTTATGTGTTATCTAAAAGTGAACATTAGTAACAGTAGCATCCCCTCAAAACACAAACAAACAAAATTTTTTTGCTAGTTTCATGTAAAATTGCTTAGTGTAAATGCCGTAATAGCCAGCTTAAGCATATGCGTTTCTTTTTTTGCATTTGCTTTTACTGTTGCTTCGTTTATAATGAAAGCTTTTGTAAATGGTGAGACATTTAATTTTTCTATTTGCTGAAAAACATGTCTGAAAAGCAAAGATTTTAGTACTGGTGCTATTTTTAAGCAAGCAATCTTAACCCTGTTTTTAAGCATTATATAATTAAACGTTAAACATTTTTTTGCAAATTTAAAATATCTAAAAAGACCATGTTTTAATACTTTGAAAAATGTCTTACTTACTTGGCATTGAAAACTTCACGCAACCACATTTATGCATAGTAAAATTCGACAGACATTCTAACTCGCAGTTATTTTGAGTATAAATCTGGAAATAACGTAAATAACGTTCATGTTGAAAATAACATTGTCGCCTTAAATAAGAATTTTAAATTTCGTTAAATGAGAAACTTTGTTCTTAGAAAGTAATTGCAAGTAATAAAACTTTACCTTTTTGGCTCATAATGTTTCAAACCATCTGAAGTGGTAATAATTTTGGGCTTTATAGCAATTAACACCTCCTGGCCAAAGGGTACGCGAAAATATTGCTTTGATGCTAGAGCTATCTCACCAGGTGTACTCAAAAGAATCTAAAGTAGATTTTATTTAATTTTTTTGGCAAAAAATGGTATTCTTGTTTAAGATGAATAACCTTAAAGCCTTGTACTGGACCACGACATAAAATATCAAAATCATTAACAACTCCACTCAAAAGTAAATCCAAGCCTGCCTTAGCTCCTGGACCCAAGACTCGATGTGGATAATATTCGGTATTAGTACTAATTGTATAACCATCTTCAACATTCCAATCAGTGTGATTATAAAGTTTTGTGTTAAAGTCGTAAGCAGTTATTAAACTAGAATTGTAAAAACGAAAAATTAATATTTTTTTAAATTGTGACTGCGTTATACGACCTTTCAGGACTAAAAACTTCATGTGGACCCAAGTTATTAAAACTATAACATACTCCATCATCTGTTAGGTATTTGAAAAATAGCTCTTCACATTTCTTTCCCACATTACGCCACCGGCACATTTTAAAGGTTTGTTGGAAACGAGGCATTATTAAACTTAATATATCAATTACATCTTTGCCAAGAGTCTGATTAAATCCACTGTCTGTTGTGGCTAGATACGCATCGCAGACAAGTAAAGCGGCATCATATCGTGCTAGTCTAAAAGTATATAAATATCAGAAGATAAATTTTATATTTTAACATTTTTGTTAGCGAAGGGGTAATCAGTTTTCAATTAGATATTATTTATAGAATCACTTGTTTAGTAGAATGACATTTTTTAGGCCGTCAATTTTTGTAAATATAGGGCCTATTCGTAAATGCATCACTGCGCTGCATAATATGATTATTCCGCACTGTCACTGCTAATCAGCTGTTGCCTATGCTTTATTTTGCTCATTTTAGTGTTTGCATTAACGAACGAAGAATTACTGCGCAAATAGAAAAATTAATAATAAACTCGATTTGTGAACTAGATGACATAAAAATGATTAAAGTATGTGGAAAAAACTTAAAAAAGGAAGATTAAAGAATAAAAAACTAAATTTAATTTTATAAAAATTATTAAACAGAAAACGACGTTTACTGCATCAGCCATTTTTATGATTAGTTTTTTGCTTTTATTTGCACCTAATATACTTCAGTAATGTATTTACGAACATGTCATTTGCAGTGCTGCCACTTTTTGCATTTTCGAACGTACTGCGCATTATATGCAGTGCAGAGATGCATTTACGATTAGGCCCATACTTATCAGCACTTAACTGAGTAATTATTTTTTTTTACTCATTTAATAGAGTGACAAGCTACCTATATACGCCAAAAGATCTAAATCCGTTTTATCAAACTTTACATAACTCCTTCAACCGCTTATAACAACAACAAAAAAGTATTAAATTATAATAACAAAGTTTATTATGCTTAAGTCATTGACGGCCAAGGCACTTTCAGCGAAAAAAATGTTAAAGGCCACAGAATGGCGAAGAGGAAATTTTTAAAGGAATAGAAAGTGATGAGGAATGTTAAGATTACACATATGATGACTCTGTAAAGGATCCTATATATGATCTTACTCTAAGCTTCTAAGAGAGTGATGAAGATGAGGAACTTGCAGAAATTATAGAAAAAATTATTGAAGAAGAAAACGGAGAACAGAGAGAAAACAGTGAAGTCTGGCCTTCAAGTAGATACCCCACAAAGTACCAGTCCCTTATCACTTTTATTGTTGTGGGTACGCTAAAAGCAAATAAAAAGCATTTGACCAAAGAAGTTTATAATGATAAATTGAAGAAAGTTCAGGCAATTTCCACAGTCTACAAATGGGTGAGAAAAACCAAAATAATGTCGTACAAACACTAATTGATGTTCTCGACCAACCTTTAAACAATAATCCCTCTAGTTCATTCAAAATTCAAATTGTCATATTTGCTTACAATAAAGGAAAAGCTAGAATTGACTTATCAGACCAAAACTACTACTACTTTGAGGAAGGCTATAAGATTGTACCGCAAATTGAGTATAGAATACCTGCTAAGAGTATCAGTAGTAACGAAGAAAGACAATGGTTCAAATAATTAATTATATCTTCTATTTAAATCCAACAATATTCATGTTATGAATGTGCTTAGGAAATCACCACAAACAGGATTAAGGTGTTTATTTGTGTCTTTTCAGTCTAGAAATAATATGTAACCTAATTTTTCTATTACACGTCTTTTTTCTTACTGTGTATCATATATGGGATGGACTTATTAATTGACGATTTCATTGGTATTGTATGATAAATAATGCTAATGATTTTTGAGTATTATAATTATTTTTACTCATGGTAATGCTATTTAATGAAAAGGTTTCATTAATAAATGGCTTGTCTTTGACTTTGTACACTAACTACACATTTTAAAGTATAATATAGCAATATTTTAAAATGGCATTTAGATCAGAAAAATTTGGTGAAATATTTATGCTTTAACTTTCTCAGAAAAAATGAGACACTATTGAAACATATTTTTGTTTTCTAGGTAATTATAAGAGCTGCTAGTTGTGGTTTTAAAGGACATCAAGTTTTGCACCTAGCTCTTTTAAAAATGATAAATTTCTAAAAATTTTCGAATACGGATCTATGTAAAAGAGTGTTAAGATTTATTATTTCATTAATGCATAGTTATTATTAGTTTCTGCGATCAAAAATTTGGGTTTCATACAAACAATTATTTTTGATTTAATTGTAATTAGTAATGAAACGAAACGATTGCATTGAAATTTCATTACCATTATTAAAAACATTTATAATTAAAATAAAATCATTAGCATTACATGGCAGTTAAATGTTTTTTCATTGTCAATATAATGCCAATGAAATATTAATGGTGAAAAAGAAAAAAATGTGTTAATTTTTTTTTAAACAATTTCCCATTTAGTTTTGAGCTGCAACGAAACCATTATTAACGAAATTTCATGAGGGGCCATACATCATATTACTGCAAAAAAAAACGTATTTATCGTCAGTCACTATTGTATGACATGGATAGAGAGAATGAAAATCGTGTCGGATACATGTGTCCGACGTGGCAGTCAATGTGTTTGCAATAAAATATTCGTAAGACCCATATTGTTTATTTGTGAGCAGTAGTGTCACATTTTAAAGATACTGTCAAAATAACATATTTGTCGTATTCACAAGCTCTGCTAAGGTGTAGGTAGTATTGCATACTACCGTTTGTTTACTTCTTTGTGAACAACCATTGTATCAGTGTGCCATTGTACATTGTACTTCATACGTCAAAAAGTAAATAAGAAGAAGAAAAGTGCTATTCATCATTTGTTATTTATAAGCCAAATGGGGGAGAAAACAGAAAAAAGTAAATTAATAAATTTTTTGTGTGAGGATGAAATTCAAGACATTTTTAGGATGAACCTAATGTACTTGCTCTCCAGTCGCAGAATAATACATTTAGGGCTACCAAAATCATCATTATGGCATAATCGGGTTTTAAGATATTTTGATGAAAACAGATTTCTTCATATGATACGACTACGGCCAGAGGAATTTGCCTATATATTCAACCTTATAAAAACTGACGATGTTTTTCACACAATTGGCGAAAGGCTCCAACTACGCATTGACTTGCACCTTAAAATTGTACTTTACTGCTTGGGATCTTCAGGAAATGGTGCTTGAGTTCGTAAGGTAGCATCTCTTTTTGGTACAGGTGATGGCGGTACCATACAAAACATTAGAAATCGAGTCATTAAAGCAATAATAAATCTTAAAGAACAGTTTTTATGTTGGCAACTTTCAACTTCAACTTTCTAATAAATCAGTCAAATCAATAAATTAAATAAATAAAACTAATAAAAATCTCTTTTAATTCAATTTAATATAATTCCCACATGAACACAAAAATAATAATTCATTTAAACATTTAAACAAATACAACGTTTGAAAAACATATGAAAAAAAGTACTAAGTGTTGTATCGCATGTTTGCATGAAAATTACCAACAACACAGCTAGCACCGTTGTATTTTGTTAGCACTTAGCACGTACTAGGGGGCTTGTGAATAGGGCAATTGTTTCTACGAGTAGTAACTACAACATTGTTCACAATCCTCTTGATTATTGAACTTGAAAGAAGAACTTTTACCTGCAGAAGAAGAAACCGCACGCTAGGGTTCTTATAAAGAACACAATTCTTGATTTGTTCGGGTGTTGCCATATTTTAGATTTTTATCACTTTTAAAATTTTTTTAGTCTTAGGATCTTTTATTTGGCTCACAATATTTATAGAACCAGTAGGACCAGTATGGCAAAGTTTTATTTATTTTTTTTTTTTTGATATTCTTAAATGTAAAATTATTGTCTGAAGTGGTAATTCGAAATTAAGGAGTTTTTGTTTAGTTTTATATATTAACCGCACTGCTTGTTTGTTAATTATTTGCAACTTTCGATAGAAAGTTTGTTTATACTTACTCCTCCTCCGTAAGAGGATCAACAGTTACATTTGATTTCAAATCCTGTGCTCGCCAATAGATGTCGGTGAAATTGAAAATCGTTTGGCGTGATTTTGTTTCAGTACAGACAGTTACCGCAGGGAAAGGTATTTGCCAAACGGGTGTGGACTTTTCCGCAAAACTTACAATCACAGGATAATTATTCCATTTCCACCAAATATTCATAGTTAAAGAGGCACAAAGGTAAATAGAAAAAACGAACACCATAACCCAAAATAATCTGAAAAAACTCAATAATGATATAATATATATTTTATCTATAGCCTATTTTCTAAATTACCTTTCTAACCAGGGACGTTTTTGTTCACCCAAATATTTCATACCATGTATAGTACTATTGTCGCAATATTCCGAGAATATAGCCCAAGCAGCCTGAGCGGTTGTGCCGTATTTAATCTGCTGTTTGGTATCCACATCCTCATCGCTATCGACATCTAACGTTTCCTTAAATGCAGTTATAGTTTTGGCCATCAACGCTGCTCGTTTCCTAAGGATAGGAAAACAAAATGAAAACTTTAAGAAAGATGCAATATGGAATATCCTTTTGTGACTGTACCATCGTAACGAAGATTTCGATTCCATGTGCGTTACAGGCTCCCTCGTGCCTGCCAATAGTGTGTTGTGCTTATAATGTGCTTTCTTTTTATATCGTTTTAAGTTTTGTTTGCGTATTATTTTATGATATTAACACCTTTACTTCTATTTTAAAACTATCAACAAGAATGCAGTGTTTACTCAGCTTTTATAGACAAAAAACAAATCAGTTAATTACAGTCAGGTGTGGTATAATTTTTTTTTTTACATTTTCGACAACCTGACAAACACGTAATATTGTACCTCTGGGATGTTTCAGTTATCTTTTGTTCGGCAAACTCTTGGGAGATGTTTACATTCATGTCTCTTTTTGCTTTTATTTTAATTAGTTGAAATTTAGCTGTGTGCAAACATTTTTGTTCTGATGCGTAGGATAAGTTTGTCTGAAGGGTTAATTCAAGTGAACGTGCAAAATTGTGATGTGACAGCAATTTAATTAGCTAATTTTAAAATGAATAATCGAGCTGAAGAATCTGGACTTTTTTTTCATTTTATAGTCCTTAATGAAGCATTGAAAAATATTGAATTTTTTAAGACTCTACTGATTTTCAGTTTTAAAAGATCTTGTCAGACAATACAATAATTTTAATTTTTTTTCAATCTTAAATTCTAATTTAATAACAACAAGTGTTCGAATTTAATATCTAGCAATTTCGCGCTTTAACCAGTGCCACGCAAAATGTACTTTTGCTTACTTTTTGCTAATATTTAAGCTGTTGCGGCCTAACGTGTTTGGATGTGTTTCTAACTGTACCAAATGAGATTCTGCATGTCTTGAAATTTCTGCTGTAACCGAATGCAGGTTCGTCTTTGTGAATGATTGAATATTTTATATAAAAAAGTGGGCACAGCAAACACTCGCAGTATTTTATTTTGGTGCCTACTAATTTTTTCCAAATTTGATGTGACGGCAGGGACCCATAACTGGATTCCGTAAGCATTCCGCTATAAAGAAAAAGTTTGCAGTCCAGTCTTAGTGCAGCGTTATTAAAAAATAGCCTGTTCATTTTAATTGCTTTAAGTTTTATCAGTGTCAATTTTGTTTCTATAGGGCTTACCCACGTCAAACTTCAATCGAGGTATTTGACTTTCGTAAGTTAGGATTAAATTTGGTTATTTGTTTTTATAAAAGAACGAAGGGCAAGAGTTATTTGCATACGTTTTTTTTACTCCTTAATTTCTTGAGCCACCTTTCCAAATCAAACATATATACCTGCAAATATCGGGATGCTACTTTAGCGCTTTCATGTTTGCTTAGAAAAGATACTTCATCAGGAAATGTCAAAGTGTATACATAAACACGATTTGGCATGTCTGATGTATATAACTGGAACCAAGATACTTCGTAAGGCGAATTCGGCTTTAATTTTCGGAACGAACTTAGGAAATTCCCTTCTCTTTCTATATACTTAACATGAGGTAAATAGATCTTTAACAGCTTATGCAGGGTTTTGCCTCCATTTTAGTAACCATTAGCCTTAACAGTTCATATTTGGCAGTCGTGAATTAGATACGTGACAAATTAATTATGGATTATGGACAGACTTTAACATTTTTCATTTATGAGTATTCAATTATAAACAATTATGATATTTTTCTTAAACGAGATTTTTGCGGTTTTTTATTTTTATTTTTCACGTTCATACGCGACCTTCAAAAAACTTTCTTATTACGATCATACATGAATGAGTGCGTCTCTTTCGTTTTTAAGCATTCATATATGATAAGGGATGAATAAAATCGTTCTCATTAATACTGCTTTTCATAAACGATTGCAAAAAAAATTTTAGCGTTGAAAACTTCTCATTTGTGAGCATTCAAAGATGAGAATGAAAACCTTCAGTACATCTAATCAAATCTGCATTAAGCCAAGAAAGAATTCTTGGTTTAATCAGACGTGCAAAAATGCAGCTAAATCCAGAGAGGAAGCATTTAGTACATGGCGGCGTAACAAAAACGCTGGTACTGATTCGCTATGCAAAAAGGCGAGATCTTCGTGCGCCAAAGTACTCAGGCGCGAAAAAGCTCTATATCAGCAGCGCCTAACGGTAGCAAGAGCTTTTGGTCATTCGTTAAAAGAATGAAAGATAATGCTAGTTCCTGTAACTCCAATCCCCAAAAAGGGAGAGGCTAGCAACCCTGAAAATTACCACGCAATCGCAATTTGCTCTGCACTCTCCAAAGTTCTGGAGATTATGCTTAATTTTCATCTTGTGAAATATCTGTAGTCCAATAGCTTACTTAGTGACCGGCAGTACGGCTTCCATAGGGGACGCTCTACAGGTGACTTACTGGCCTTCCTTTCGGAAAAATGGTTTCAATCCTATGGTTTCAATTCTCTAGATATTTCCAAGGGGTTCGATAGAGTGTGCATGGATCACTCATATCAAAACTTATTACTTTTGGTGTCGGTAATAGTTTCTCTCGACTTATATCGAGCTTTCTCAGGGATCGCACTATACGAGTTGATATCGATGGGATGTCATCAAACGAGTTCAAGATAAATTCAGGGATACCGCAAGGTTCCGTTCTTTCCCCTTTCCTATTTATTATTTTTCTCAATGACCTTCTACGTCAGACTTCCCACCCTATCTATTCTTTCGCAGATGACAATAGCCTGTGCCGTTCATTTTCTTTCGCAATAGGCTTCGAGAAATTGGGGCTATGCGAAAGCACATGGACGATACCCATAATCGCGACCTTTTGGTAATCTCTGAATGGGGCCTTGCGTATAGGGTTCAATTTAGCGCTCATAAAACCCAGGGCTGCGTGCTTTCGCACAGGCGTACGGCTGAATATGCTACCTCATCTGAAATTCTTGGCATAAAATCCAATATGATGTTCGTTGGAACCAGCATATTTTTCATGTCGCAAAAGAAGCATTCAAGAGCCTAGGTTTTTTGAAACGGTGTAAGATATACTTCACTCCATCTGATCTGCTTACTATCTATGTCACCTTTATGAGACCGAAAATGAAATACAACTCTCATGTATGGGCTGGTGCTTCAAAGTCTATTTTGGAGTTACGCGACAGCGTGCAGGAGAGAGCGAAGAAGCTCATCAATGACAGTAGGGTATCCAGCTCTATTGACTCACACAATGTGGGGTGTGTTTCACTGATTTATCGTTACTACAACGGAATGTGCTTTTATGAAATCAGGGAACTAGTTCCTGAAAACCGTAATTTCGTACGCGTAACGCTCCCTGCATCAAGAGCGCATTCATTTGTGGTCGATTGGCCAGTGAATCGCACTAGGCATTACAGAGAGAGCTCGCTTTTTAGCGGAACAGTTCGTATGTGTATGTATATGAGGAATAAACTCCCTGCCACTTTCAATGTGCAAACATTCAAATCAAATGTCCACAAGCACTACTCCCTCTATCCCCCTGCCCTCAACCTATTTTCCAAGTTCTGGCACAATACATTGCATAAGTAGTTGTCATCCCCTGAGTGCTGGTCCTAATAAATAATAAAAAAAATTTTTTTCTCATAAATAAGAAAAAAAAATTGTTTTCTTTTTAGGGTCATTAACGAAAAACAAAAATTTGTTTGCCTGCGATCCCATATGAATGTATGTATGTAACATATAATATAACTAGACTAAGCAAAATCTCAAAAAAAAATTAACAATAAGCCATACAGAAAACAAAATCTATTAAAAGCTATATAAATGTAATTTTATTAGTACATTAATGTACTTATGTATGTACATATTTTTGAATTCTGTTATTTAGTTGAAACATTACTATGTACTCGTATGTAACTATATTTTATATGTATAAAAATTTTAACAATATTTTTCTAGGACAGTTTACTTAAAACTTATGAAATTTTCAACAAATTGATAAATAATTCAAATGAGAAATCACTAAACTATTCACATTAAATAAGCTTCTATTCCTATTACAAAATACTGACTTCAACGGATACATTAGAAATTAATATATACAGTATACCATGGTTAAATACCCCACGCATAATTGCTTTTTTCGTTTATTTACCTCGCGCCGTAAATCCCCGAATATATATTATACATTTTCAAACAAAATTCCACGGCTTAATAACTTTCGCCTAAATACCCGATTCGGGTAATTACCTCAAAAAAAAATTCCCAGCACTGGCATATTCATTGATTTAAGTTAGTTTATTTACCCAAAGTACTTTTTGACAACTGTGTAAGAACTTCATTAAAGCACCTGTTAACTTTACGCTTGTTTTTTGTTGTCATTCATTGTTGGTGGTAAAATGTAAAATTTCTTAGTTTTTGATTATAAGTAAAAATATAAATTTTGTGGCCAAGTAAATCAAATTTTAAATAGTGCTTAAAGATATGCCTCCTACAAAAACTTCTTTATCCATAAAGCAAAAACTTTTGTAGATCTCTAAGGTTAAAAAATAATGAAAAAACAAAAAATTTAAATATCATTCAGGCAAGATTCACAACAGGTGAACCAGCAGAAGAAGTAGAGGAAGTTCAAATATGACGCAATCTTAAATTACTGAATATTTCAAATAATTGACATTCAGTATTTTTTAGTTTTTAAAGTTAATATTATTTTTTTACATGTGGTATGAATTATACTGTTTTTGTTTTGTTATAAAATCGTTTTTTGTTTTGTCCTACTTATAATACAAATTTTTATATGTACAATAAAATGTTTTAGTTGATTTAAAATTCTGTTTTTTATATTCAAACTGAAATGTATGAGAATTCTGATAATTACCTTTTAGAGGCATTTAATAGTTTTCGTATAACTACCTCTGTGGGGTAAATAAACGTGGACCTTTAAATGCCTTCCCCGGATATATACCCAAAACAATCTGGTTTTATTAGTGAGGCATTTAACCGTGGAATACTGTATTTGGTTTTAAAACAACTAGTAGAGTTATGTTTTAACGATCACTGATGAATATAGTGAGCCATAATAGCTGAAACTTACAAATTTTACATCTGCATATACTCCAAAACAAAAAAAAAAAAAAAAGAAAAATGTAACATACGCGCATAACATAACATAACATAATAAATATGCGTATAGACATACACGCGAACGTTTAATGAAAAAAATTACCTACGGTCTTTTTACTGTTGAAATTGTAAATTCTCATAAATGAGCACTTGCGTGAAAAAAAAATTTTCTCATTTTTAAGTAGATAGAAGAAAAAAAAAATGAATTATCATATTCATAAATGAAAAAAAAAAAATATTTTCTAGCCACACACACATTTATCAAAAAAAGCAACAAAAACTAATATATCTTACTGCTCTCTCATGGGTGAGAAATGAGAGAGCATTTCGGTACTCTGATAATGATATTCGATAAACCAACGTGTTTTAATCGGTAAAATAATTTATTAAAATTAATCATCGATTACTGTGACCATAAGAAAGTTACTTGAAGTTTTTGGGAGAAACAACGTGCCAACAAAATGCACTATTTTTCGTGAAGTGAATGATTTCAAAGATAGAGGGTCTGTACGTGATAGGCGCAAGCATGGACTACATCGTACTGCAAGATCGGCTGAAAAAATTACTGCTGCTCAAGAAAAAGTTCAAAGCAATCCATCAACCTCAATTCGACGCCGTGCTTCGTTTTCAAAAGACAACTTTGGCCACAATTTTTCACGAAGGCTTACATTTGTTTACACATTTTCACTTGGATGGATCAATTTAAATTTAATTCTTCACATTTGTTACTGAAAAGAACATACTTTTACATGCTCTGTGCCAAAAATTACTAATTGGTTTCCAAATTATTTCGTTTTTCTTTGTGAGCTAGTACAATTACACTCAGCAGCAAAATCCTTCTTTAAATAAAACTATTTGTACTATTTGTTTGTAAATTAGGCAAATATTTAATGAGTTTCAAGCTAAACAAAATGCATTTATGAACATCCAAAAAAAATCATTTTAGATGCTAATGAGGCAATGTCATCATAGGTCCATATTATTTTAAACAAGTAAGAGTGCTCTATTTGGCTATTCGGAAACGTATATACTCTTTACCAATAAAGTAAATCTGCTTTATTGAAGTAACTCCAGTCAAAAGAGAATTAAAAAAAAAAATTAACTAATATATTTAGTTTTATATAGAAGTCTCATCGGCTCTTAATGAGTTAAGCCTTTTTTTTAATTTTAGTGTATTCTGAAAGATCTCTTTAAAAGCTAATAAAAGATAGTGCACAATCGTACTTTTCTATGAAAAGTTCAGAGGCCCATAACTCTGAAAATATTTGCGAGCGGCAATTTTTTCACTTGATGTTTTTTTCTTATTTTTTAATTCTCTATCGCTCCATATATATTTTTTTAAGAAGAGTAGGTAGTACTTCATGCAACAATACCTGTTTAGTAATTTTTGTAACCGTGCTTCATTCTTTACGAAAGGGAAATATGATAGATAAGACAGGTCGTGAGAGAAAAAAGGTATAGACCATTTGATTTGTTAGTTTTCTTCGCCAGCGACTCTGCTAAGGAGATGTACTGTCGAAGGAGGCTGCGTGTGTTAATGTTCTGAGTATGTATTTATATCATTAAATAGAAAAAACATTTTATTTATTACCTCCTTGGCCAACCAGATTTGTAGTCAACGTGCTTACTGCCATGATTACAGTAGCCTGTATATTGATGACTAACTTTTCTTTAATGTATTTATTGTCACGAAAATTATTAGGTATTAAAAACTTTACAAAAATGGCTTAACTGACAATCTTTTTGACAACAGAATTATTCTATATTTCATTGTTAATATGTAATGCTGATAAGAAGCGAAGAACTTCTCCCGTTTCCAGGCGTAATAAAGGTACCATTATCACCCAAATGCTTGTCTCACGTGTGGAACTAGCAGCTTGTGCAACCTAGCATAACCTACGGCTGATACGTTAGATACAAATGAACGCTCTAGCATTTTACATGACCTTGCTGTAATACAGCCCTAACACAAACAGCAACAAATACTTTAAAAACTTAATAAAAAGATAACATACATTTCCATTTAAAGTACTCAAAATAATAGAAAATCCACGAACCTACCAACAACCTACGCATACAATTACTACATACATTTTTTGTTGACACACCTTTTCTGTTGTTTCCAATGAATTAGTTAAAAACATCATTCTGTTGTTATTTTCCACTTGCAAGGACATACAATACAACCCAAAACAAAAAAAAAAATTTGTTTAAAACTTTATTAGCAATCTAAATAAGCTTCGATGACTCACACGCATTAGAAAACGTACAACAAATGTTTACAGTTACAATTCTACACACAAGCAAGTACACACATATATATGACCAAAGTCCAGCCGATGTTTGTGGACAATCAGCATGTCCTAGAGTTTGTTTAAATAGCTCTTAAAAAACACAACATAAACGACAACAGCCAAGTGGAAAGAAAAAAGATTGTGTGCAAAATAAAACAAACATCGTAAAATAATTGCCAGTTTAAGCATTTATTGCAGAAATTTTTAACGTTGTGACTGTGATATTCTTCTACAATTATTTGTGTGTGTATGTTTGGGTGAATACTTTTCACTACTCAGACAATATGGTCATAATGAACATTATGCGGATGAGTTAATCAAAAGTGTGCATATATTTTGTGAAGTTAATGATTTAAAAGCGGTCATGTTTAAATGGAATGATGTTTTCTCCTGTTTTCGAAGTCAAACATATTAATATGTTATAATTTCCATAAAGATTTGTAGTTTTAACCAACGTTGCCAATCAAAAATAGCACATATATTTCCTAAATATTAAAAAAAAAATGCTTAACCGGCCAAACTTTTCTTTGTCTTTTTGTGATTTTTAGATTTATTAAGTTTTATGTATAAAAATAAAATTTCAATAATAAAACCTTTTGTTCTGTGTTATTTGTTTCTAAACTGAAATACGGCATTTACACTATGCAATTTTTCATGAAATTAGCATGAATTTTTTGTTTGTTTGTGACGCAGGAGGAGTAAGCATTATGGTATTGCTTAAGTTTTGAGGGAATGTTACTGTTGCTAATGTTTACTTTTAGATAACTTATAACGCTGTAACTTAAATAGAAAATGGAGAAAAAAATGCCTCAAATAATTGCACAGTGTACATCTGAACAAATTTAATTAAATTTATAATTTTCTCAATTTAACATTTAATTAAAAATAAATAAGAAAAATTCTAAGTAAATATTTAATTATATCAATAATATAGTTAATTAAAAGGTAGCAAACAATTTTCTAATTAATTAAATATTTGAACCGAATAAAAATTTAATTAAAAATCTCTTTAAAACAAATAAAACCTAAAGGTGTTCGTAATTGTTTTCTGTGTGTGCAAAATATTAATTGTATTAAGACATTAAAAACTTAAAAGTGTCTGTATCACCTATTAGTAATTATAATTACTGTAAGAAATTCCTATAACGTTTCCAGTTAAACTTCTGAATGACCAACGCGTACGTAGTAAGTTAAAGGCTAAAATCTACTGCGAACTTCTTTATTTATTAATCGTTATCAATGGCCACAACAAAATTCAACGAAGACAACAACAAATAACAGAAATATTTTTTTTATCCTTCACCTCAAAAACTGGAAAAAGGGTATAACTAAATTTGTCATTCCGTTTGTAATTACTACAATATCCATTCCCGACCCCATAAAGTATATATATTCTAAGTTTTTATGCATGGCGAAGTCAATTGAGCAATGTCCATTTGTCCGTCCATGTTAGTATTGAAATCAAGTTTGCCAAGGCACTAGGTCAGCTAGAGAAAACTAAAATACGCCTATTTATCAGACATAGTGTTGGAATAGGTGCTATTGAAAATTCTCAAGATCGGTCGATGTCCTTCCAGACAGTGGACAAAAAAACCATGCCTGCCTGCGCTCGCCTATATGTTGTTAATTATGGGCCTCTCAACTTTTAAAATATCAATATCGGTATCATCTAAAAGCTTTTAAAGAGCTCTTAATTTTTTTTTAATAATTTTTTAATATTTTTAAAATGTTTAAACCATTAACAATCAATGACATTTTTATGTTAAGTAATAATTTTTTCTTATAATTCTCTGTCACACCAATATTTCCTTTTTTGATTAGAGTTACTTCACAAAACTAGATTTAAATAGATGTATATAAAATTCGGAATAGCCGAATATAGCACTTTACTTGTTCTATATTTTGTAAAGTAACTCTAACCAAAAAAAAAAAAAAAAAAAAAAAACAAAAAAAAAAAACAGATTAGTTAGCGTTAGGGAATTAAAAAATAAGAAAAAAAAAATATGAAGAGAAAAAATTGACGCTGGCCTAAATTTTTATAGAATAGCACGATTTTGCACCATATTTTTCTCATTTAAAAGCCTTTTGAAGAGTTTTTTAAAGAAATACTAGAACTTTCAAAATAGCTTAACCTATAAGAGCTGATGACATTTTTATGTAAAATTATATATATGTTGTACTAAATTGTTTTCTTATTTTGGAATTCTTGTCACCCCGATATTTGTTTTTTTTTTATTAAAGTTACTATTTTTATATGTATGGTGAAGGGTATATAAAATTCGGCACAGCCGAATATAGCATTCTTACTTTTAAAGTTTAATATTCTTGCGTTAGTTTATCAGAAAATATCGTCGTTAGCTACTGAAATAAAATAATCACATTTTAAGCTACAATTATAAAAGTTTTGCGTGAACTAAACATTTTAATGTTGATAATATAAAAATAGCAATAACTCAGCTTTGTCCTTACTCGACTTCAGCTCTTATTATTGCTTGTGGATAAAAATATCAGTCCGAATTTGTAGCTAATGTCTACTACTGCTACAAAGGTTTTATTTTTAATATTATTCATTTCAATCTTATATGTTCTCTGTGATGCATAGAACAACATTAAGTTGATTTCCCTTTAATTTATACTCACAGGTAATTTAAAAGATGACCACATTTGTATGTCTGTTAAATTAAATATGTTATTGTGTGGTTTAAGATTTTTAACTAGATTAAATAAAAAATATTTTTATAGAAATCTTACTTACTTACTTTTCTGTTTTTATTTGCAAACCATTTTATTTAAGTAAATTAAAGTCTTCTTATGGTTTTCTTTGGTTAAAATAATTTTTTACATGCAGTTTTTATTGGGTTTTTTTTTTTGTAATTATATAATAATTTACTTTTTTGTTAAATATGTTTGTGTGTGGTTTTGGAGGACATTGAATTTGGATAATTTTTGTAATTCTTTAGGCTAAAGTTAACACAAGTTATTGTACATACATCAAACTTATAATTTTTATTTATAAATATTAAATATTCTTTTGATTAACATTATTTGCTTATTGGTTTTAATATTATACATATGCATATTCTAGACTTATCCAAAAATATTTAAAATTTGAAGAGGTCTCAATAGCAAGACGAACGAACCATAGTTAGAGCTCTATACAATTTGCGACTTTTTAACTTTGATTATTAAGGTACCTTAAGTAAGTATGTATTAGTAAGCAGAACATGTGGAGTCTTGTAGAGTCTATTTGTTAAGTTTTGGACAAGTCTTATATACATGTCGTGATTCTTTTTTTTTAAGTTAAATATTTATTTATTTAAAATTTATAAAATATTTATATAAATTATTTTTTCTTTAAACAATTAATATATAGTTGTATATTTGTAAATATAGCTGCTAAAATATAAATTTAACACTAACTACTTTTTTTTACTTTTTATTTAAAATCAATACTGAACTGACCGGAAACTGTTAAAACGTTTTTGCAAATTTGCTGTATAACTATATGCTGTAATAAGTTTCTTGAGTGACAAGAAGTAAGGTTTTGATATTCTGCTTTAGAATGAAGAAATCTGCTCTGAAAAGTTTCATTCAGTTAAAGTTGTAAATAAATGAGGTAAAGACAGTCTAAATCTTGACAGCGACAAATTGTCTCAAACAATAATTGCAAAAAAACCGACTTCAAAACAGACCATTTTAAAACATGTTTCTTTTGGACAATAATTATACATTATTTATATTATATTTAAGAAAGATTGTGATAGGATTTTTTAGATAATTTAGGATTAAAAAAAATATTTTATAATATCAAAAGCTAAAATATTTTTTATTACTGCTTTATGTAAAAATGATCAAAAAACTAATGATTTAAAATTTATTTAAACCATATTTATCAAACTACATTATCTACAGAAAGTACACCTTTTATAACGGCTCAAAAGATAAGGCATACATCAAATTGAATATGCTATAGGGACACCCTTCCATTTCCAATGGCATACTTGTTAAAGTGTTAGTCTATAGCTGTTTAAGAGATTGGCCGTATAAATCAAATTACATCAACTGTAAGTTCACCCTTTTATTTATAATTTCAAATATTTATACTTGTTATAACAAGTTCAAGTTTTTGTCAATAACGCTTTTAATAATAGGGCCATACAGGTCAAATTACATCAGTTATGAGGACATCATTTAATTTGCTACTTGTCATAGCCAACTTAAAAATAAAGGATGTTTGTAAATTTTAACCGTTCGTTAATAAAGATTCAATAATTTGGCTATCTACATCAAATGACATTAACTATCGAGACACCCTCTACCTTATATATTTAAATGTTTATACTTGCTGTTATAACGTTCATAGTTATCGGCATTCTGCCCAATTTTCAATTATCAAGCGTTTGCCAATAACCGTGCAAAATATAGATAAATTTACGACACCTATGGGGACACCCTTTAATTTTTAGATTCAATTTTGTATTAATTTTTGTTATTGGGAGCTACAGTAATACTTAATCATTTTAAATTTTAAAGAAGTGCCTTTTACAGTTCTTAATACACTTAAACAATATATATGTTGTATGGAGACAGCCTTTGATTTTTTAAGGGAATTGAACTGTTTGTAAAACGGAACCAATCTGTAAACATAATCTATATAATTACAAAAACATTTCAAACGTTAAAAATAGCAACACTTAGACATATTGATAACCTCCATTTTCCCTTGATGTAGGTTAAACAGGGTGTTTCAAATAAATATAAAAATTGTTAAAAAATGTGATGTCAAAGAAAAAAATATATATTTGTATTCATATATTTTTAAATGGGATTAACTGATAATAATATTTTCAATATGACTATTCTTGTACTCTACCCAAAGTTTTCTCTATGCGAAAACATTTGTCGTTCATTATAATTAAATAGACTTCTTTCAACTTTAGAAAATCTAAAACAGTAAGAGAATTTTTCTTATATGTTAGTTATTCTTAACATTTCAAAACTATATTGAAGCTTGTCACTTTGAATATTCGTTGTAGTTAGATTATTTGCTTGCATTTGCATTTGCTTCAATGTTAACTTAAATTGTTTGTTAAGAAAAATCTAAAATTAATTTTTTTTCTTTTTAACATCCAAATATATACAAATATTTTTTGCATTTTTTATTATTTGTATTTAATACTTTTTTTGGTTGTGGTTTTCTAAAATTTATTATAAAATTATATTATAATAATAAAAACGTTTTGAATATTATATTTGAACCCACACATACTTACATATCTACATATTGATATTAATATATTATTTATAAAAACTTAGATAAAACATCATTTCTTTATTTCTTTAATTACTTTTAGTATAATAATTTTTTACTTAACAATTTTAAATAACTGATTTCAACTAATTGTATGATATGTTTTGTTAAATATTTATTTCTCCAATTATACTTATAAACTAGCTTTAATTATAAATTTTTAGATCATTTATATGAAATATCGAAATCGAAATGTAGAAGTATAATGTTAGATCATAATCTCAGTATATCATACAAAAGTTATATCCTTGTATTGATATTATCATACTTAACATTAATTAAAGCCATCCACAAATTTTACTCGTTAAGAAAGTTTTAATTGATTACATTTACTAGACCAATACGTTGGCATAAGGCTAAAGAAAGTATTTTTTAAAAAGATTCAATTTAGTTTTAAAGCATCGAAAGAAACGGGAAATACTTTTGACAAAAGTTTGAGTTGCCAGCGTTTTAGTAAAATTTTGATTTTAAGAATTACGAAAAAAAAACACTGCGGATTTTTTTATTTTATTTTATTCGTTCGTTTTACATTCAATACTCGCCCAGCTGAAGATTTTTTTTTTAATTTTTATTTCAGTAATTGGTTCAAAAATAATTATAGGGCATTCCAACAAAAACTACTTCTTCGCCGGGAGCAGGTTTATTAGAAAGTGTTGAGTGGTATCTTGCTTCGAATCGTGCTTCTAGAAAGCATAATTTTTGTACGCGCGTCCTAATTCGGAACTCTAGCTTTGGGCATAAAACTATGCCATTTTTTTATATACAAAAAAAAAAAAAAGAGCAACACCAATGTTCTGTCTAATAATCATTAGATGTATTTGATCCGATTCTACACAGGGTTTGGTTCGTTTATTTTTGTAATCTGATCTCTATGTGAATTTAAATATATCTTGCCAAAAAAAAACCGACTTCAAAACAGAATTTATCTGTCGGTCTATAACGGCTTAAGAGTACGGTTACATGCATCAAATTACATTAACAATTGGTACACCCTTTATTTTATAATTATTAATACCGGTCATAGCAATTGACCTTGTGTCCAATTTGCAAGCGCTTAAAGCTTCAGCTTTCTGTTATTAACAGTTCAAAATTTCGGCCACATACATTAAATTACATCAAATATTGGGACACCCTTTAATTGTCAAATATAAATTTAATACTTGTTATTATAGCAAACATAGCAATACAGGTATCTTGTAAACTTCTGCTGTCGGTCCCAAACGGTTCATATGTTTGGCCACACCCTTTAACTGTTAAAAATACGTATGTTATGTGGGGACACCCTTTAATTTTTAAGATTATAAACTGTTTTCTAAAACGGGACCAATCTGTAAGCATAATCTATCAAGTTAAAAAAAATTTTAATCGGTTCAGAAATGACTGAGTTGTGCAGGCACAAACAATAAAATAAAAGTTAAATTTAGATGAATTGATAACCTCCTGCTTTTTTTGAAGTCTGGTAAAAAAAAAATAGCTACAGGTTTTAATTTGACTTTGACTTGACAACGTCAGTCTTAAAATGCACCCTTTTTAAGTGCTAACAAAAAAGTTTCACCGATAAGAATTTTAATTTTATTACGATTGAACACTTAAAATATAGTAAAAAACAATGCCAACAAAGCGAGCTGCAGTATTATAGCATTTATTGAAGAACGAATTAAAATGGCGAAGATATAAATTAGATAGTTGCAAATCTACTAATCATGGCAGAGGTTGCGCTTGAAGCAAGAACCAAGAATTTCCACAGATATGAACTGTACCACATCGAAAAACTTACAGACTGCCAATTAAAGAAGACTTAATGCACACGGATTGATTTCTCCTGGCACTTTCATAACATTAATTAGTCTAATAATCTTGGTTAAATATAACAAAGACATGAAGCAGTTAATGCAGGGCGTCAGTTTAATATCATGCAGGAGTTTTTATTTTTAAAAGAGAAATTTTATGAATATATTGCTGAAGCGCTTGAAATCTATTAAAACATCATCAAAAAATTATTTTAATTATCCATACACTTGTTAAATTCTAAAATGTCAACAAAAACGTATGCACTCAGCTAGTTTTAAGCCAAAATAAAAATAAAAAAAAAAATAAAAAATATATCAAGTGAATAAATTGGCGCTCGCCAATATTTTCCGAATTATGGGCCTCCGAACTATTTATAGAAAATTGCGATTGTGCAACATATTTTTTAAGATATCAATACGGGTATCAATTAAAACGTTTTAGAGGAAATACTAAAATTTTTTAGAAATGCTTAACCCATTAAGAGCCGATGACATTTTTATATAAATTTATAAATAGTACTTACTTTATTTTCTTATTTTTTTATTCTCTGTCACCCCAATCTTTGTTTTCTTTATTTGGAAATTTCTTTATTTATTTATTTCTTCGGCAACAAACTTAAACAAGATCGCAACGGCGTAACTTCAAACCAAGAATTATAAAACAGCTTAGGCAAAATATGTTGCAACTTTTATGTTGTGACGACGAATTACCATAAAGTCAACAACTTGCACAAAGTGATAATATTGATAAAATTGATTTTGACATCAGAAGACTTATTTAAGGAAACTCTTTTATTTTAATTCAGGAAAAGTCGAAAATATTTATATTTCTTCACATATAGTAATAAAATATTTCTAAATTTAACAAAATTTGATCTGAGTATTCCAAATGATGAGTAAAAAAACTTTTTTTTTTTTTATTGAATTTTAAAATAAATTTAGTAAATTCTTAAAAGCAAAAAACATCATTTAAGGCTTTCATTATATAAAATGCGGAAAACATATATTTTTTACCCTATTCATTTCTGCATACATACATACATACAAATATTCACGCTTGTATTAACCATTGTGCAGTATTAAGTTCTAAATCTGCAACTGAAGGCTTAAATTATTTATAATCTTGACGTTCATTTCACTAGCTATTTAAGTATTCAGGCATATGTATGTTAGTGTTTGTTTAGCTGGCTGGCTTCTGCATTTCTGCCATAATAAAATTGTCCGCCAAAATAATAATTTTGTATGTTGTTTTCCAGTTTGACTAAAAGTTAAAAAAAAGTGCGAACAAATTTCCTTTTTTTTTTGTTGCTGTTGTATATTTTTTGTGGTTTTGCTATAAGTTCAGTATTCGGTGCAGCAATTTTTTTTAAACTATATCCATCCACATGAAAACAGACAGAACACAGATCGACATACAGATACACATAGATTCAGAAAAATTGAATAGAATGGCTGTTTATTGTGGTGCTAAGGCAGCAATAGCTTTGGCTGCTGTTGCGTTATTCAAGCTTAAAGCCAAACTGTTGGGTACTAAATCCAATGTGGCCGCTGTTGTGGGAGTATTAGCATTGGTTGCCTCCTGCAATATACAGCAAAAAAGTTGTTGAGAATAAATGGCAAAAAAAAACGTTTTATAAACATTATTAAAGTATAAATATTTTTCATTTCAATTTGTGAAACAATTTGTTGATGTTGAATTGTTATTGCATTTTATTATCATCCATTTTATGTTTTCAATTATTTCCACTTAATTTACAGTGTTTATTCTTTTTGCGGAACTTTAATTTATTAACATAAAAAACTATATGCAAACATAAATAAATATATAAATAATCACATTTCCACGCTTATTTACACATATTTATTGATATTTCTAAATATTTATTTTAAACATCAACTCACAATGCTTAAAGTTCGCACAATGCAAGCGCCTCTTGTCTGTGGCACTTCATCGTTATCCATAGCTGGTGAACTGCCACGTGATGACATAGAGCCATTAGTGTGTATTAACTTAATGTCATCAGACATCCGTCCATCTAAAGAGACATCATCACGATGGCCGTCCTTAAAAAGAAATATAAAGATGACAGGAAGCTGTTAATAAAACTCTTAAACATTAAAATTTAATTTCATGCGATAGTTAAAATTAGCCATTACACGATAGAACTATACGTTTAAACACAAAAGAAAACGTATGAACATACACACGAAATAATAACTTTAATAAGGGTTATATTCCACCCTTATTAAAGTTATTATTTTCTACCTAATTTAGTCTGTTTTAAAAGGATTAAATGGGAAATCAAGGGAGATACTATCAGAATGTGTTGCGCTTTACTGCGGAATTTAGGCTGAAGGCATCAGTGGATTACAATTTAAAAAAAAAAATTGGCTTTCCAGGCAACCCATATTTATCTTCTGGGCTAAAATCTATGACCGTTTTTAAGAGCCATCGAATTTAACAAGTTCTTGAATGTGGCGAAAACGTGTTGATGTCAGGGATATTTTCATGTTTTTTAAAAGTATTCGCATTGTTAATCAATAGATGGCGTTAATTAGAAATTGAGCAGTAAAACTTAAGGTCATATGACCAACGAGAGTTGCACCGAAACATGAACATTGAGAGTTTACATTAGCCGAATTCATGGGCGACATGATGGTCATACCAAAGTGATGGTTATTAGAGACGTAGTGTAACAAAGCAACGACAAATCACATGTCATTCAGACCGTAAACTAATTCAATTACTGTAAATTTATGTGAAATATGAAAGCAAGATAGAAAATAGAGAAAGATCGTCGAAAAATTCAGCTCTAGTAAAGCGAAAATTTCGCGTCATGTAAAAAGAAGGCTTCTTATTAGAAATAATTTGAAGGCTAGAAGAAGAAGCACCTAAAGAAAAGATTAGAATTTGCACAAAATCAAGTAGATTGACCTGTAAGCAAATGGAGAAATATTTTATGGTCTGACGAAACAAAAGTTCATTTGTTTAATTCAGACAGTACGAAGACTTCCCAACTTCGAATACCGTCCACAATATACCACAAAAACCATTAAACATGGGGGCGGAAGCATAATGGACGTTATCCATTCATGAACAATTCCAACTTTAGGAGTAAAAGTTGATGCAACACCAGATCGACTTAATCAAACTAATTTTATAATTAAGCGACCTGTAGTGCGAATCACTACTCTTTTTTAACGATTTTCGCCTTGTTAAATTAACTTAACAACAAAATGTCGATTTTGCTATTCAGTAACACTTTTAACAATTTTCTATATTGTTAAGAAAGCGACCATAGTTTTTGCGTTGTTAAATCTGTTTACAAAATAAACAACGTACAACTTGTGTTTATGAACATTCATACATACACATATAAGCCTATACACAGAATATATACATTTATTTGAACGAAAAATAAAAACACAGTTTGTTTTCAGTTTAAGTAAATCAAACATTTTTTTTAAACTTAGCACATTTACGCATTGTAAAATTTATTTAAAAAATAAATTTCATATTAAAAAAGATTGCACATAAACATATGTTTCGACCGTATTTAAGAAGTGGGTTACCTACAACAGCGGTTATGCAACTCTACAACCAAAACTATTATTATGGTTTTTCTATTGTCAAACTCCATACACGCATATAATAAAATACGTATTTATGTGTATAAATTGACATCTAAGAAATAAACACATGCATGCGCCTCGCTTGTATTCACATGTTTTTATTATTCTCTTTTGTGTTTTTCGTTTAGTTATTGACGGAGATGCCACTCAAATGCAACTTGTGTCTATTATAGTTTAGCTGAAGATAGTGAATCGCTTCATCGTTATTGCAAACAACTATAAATGTTGTCATAAATAACTATTGTCGTGTTATTTAAAGTTAGTGAATTGCACTACTGGTTTGTTTTATGGACAATGTTCAGAAATCTGTGGAGCTAACCATAGTTTTATACCAATTGTTATTGAAAGAATTCCAACAAATTATTTTATTAAATGAATTTTTAATAATATAAATTATTCGTTAGATGACTGAAAGCAATTATTGGTCTCTTAACACACTTTATAGTAAATTAGCAATTACTTCTAATGAAAAAAATATAGTTAATTTATAACATAAATGTTATGTTGGGGATGTTTTTCATATGATGGTATTGGGCCTTTACTTCGGATTGATGATAGAATTGATGCCGCTTATTATACAAATATTCTAAATGACACTATAATGCCTTGTGCCGAATTGGAAATGCCGCTTCGATGTGTTTCAGGTCATTGTCTTGTTGAAACACCCTTCGAAGCGGCATTTCCAAAGTGGGCCAAAAACTGGTTTGAAGAACATAACGAACATTACATAAGGCAGCTCCCAGCCTTAAATCCTATCGAGAACTTATGGCAAATATTAAAAATGTGTCTTCGAGGAACAAATCCATCCAATAAAGATGAACTTTGGACTTTTATTCAGGATTCGTAGAAAAATACTCCTGTAGAAACCTGCCAAAAACTTGTGGATTCAATACCAAAACGATCATCAGACGTTATAAAAAATTAGGGTTATTCCACGAAGTAAGCCAGACAAGTGCTGGTGACTTGTAAAAATGTAATGGATAAATGTTTATTTAACTTTTGAATTTCCACATTTGCATTTTCTTTGTATCATTTAGTTCATGATTAAACCGAAAAATTAAAAAAAGGAAATAGTTATACAGTTTGTTGTACATTATTTTTAGTTTGAAAAATGCTTCAATACGCTAGACTTACATAGATGCTGAAGGGTATATTAGATTCGGCATAACCTAATGTAGCACTCTTACTTATTTCATTTGTTTTTTAATTTGTTTCCTTTCTTAACAAACTAGGTTTTTGATATTAATACATAAAACCAATTAAGTAGTATCAATTATAAGGATTAGCCAACTCAACTACATCTACTATTTGTAGAAGCATAGAGTAAGAAATAATGCACACTTGTGTTTATTTCAGTTTGTTTTGTTTTGCAAGCAAAATAGACCAAAACCAAAAGCAACTGAAATATTTTTGGGTCAACATTTGAACTTACCTCTTTATTAATGATTGAACCAATTGGACTGTTACAAATGCCAATTTTAAACTCCATACTTAAAGCTCCGTATTTAGCTTCAGATTCAGTTGTACTACTGCTGCCATCTCCCAATAATGATGAGGTTGATGATAACGAGGCATTTTTGTTGTTGTTGTGGTTATTATAATTGTTGCTGTTAGTTGCATTTATCACAGCAACATCCGTACTGTGTGTATTGACAATTGTTGACCTTTGCATGGGCTCTTGCATTTTATCATCGGGTATTGAAAAACAAGTTGTTGTTTTCGTGAATGGCTGCGAAAAAGTCATGCTATTGTTGTGGTTTTTGTTGCTATTGTTGTTGGTGTTATTGCTGCAATTTAGGTTGTTGTTATTTAACTCCTTGTTATTGTTGTTGTTGGATGCTGATGTATTGTTGTTATCTAGCTCTTCAACAGTTAAATGGTTTTCGTTACTAATACTATCATTGCTAGAATTAATGTTGTTGTTGTTGCTCATTATTGTGTTATTGTTGTTATTATTTGGTTCATTGCCCAATTCATAAATGTTGACCATATGAGCCGCCTGAGCATGCACCATTAAATCCCAGGGATTGCCAAAGGCATCTTTGCAAACAGCACATAATAGTTTAGCACCATTGGGTAGATTTTCTAAAGTGAAAGTTAAAATTTTATTGAAAAATTACTAAACGAGAAATGATATATGGAAATGATTCAGTGGAAAAAAGACAAAACTAAAACGAATCTTAACATTTTAGTTTCTTCTGAAGATTCTTTTCTGTGGCAGACTCATAAACAACTCAATTTAAAACAGATTTTAAATATTATAACATTTTCACAAGCAAAACAACATAAAACCGTTTTGAATATTGCAACCGCATTTAACAATTTATCATTATGTTATTAAATAAACAACAGCAACAGCATCTGTTTTCTTAATGCAGCCTTGATCCTTGAAAAAGGTTTCTTTAATACCGTTATTTATAGGATCAACACTTACATTATGCTGCTATTTTTCTTAATATTAGTCACTTTTAAAGAGTTTACTTGTTAAAGTCTACTTTTTGTTTTAGCTACTGCCAGTCTCGTTATTTTGCTTATATCAAAGTGTGTATGTTTTCATTAAACACAAATATAAAACAGCAATTGTAGCACCAACAAAACATGCCCTCAAAATAAATTCTTAATTGTTTAAGTGTTAAACAATAATAAATTAATTACAGACGAAACATCCTTTTAAATGCACACACGCACACATGCATTCAGACATATTATCAACACATAAACACAATTATTTCTAACACTAAGAAACTACTGCTGCAATAAAAACAGTGGAGCAAACAAAAATGTGTTGCTCCAGTGAATCTAGATTCTTAAAAATCCCTTTTCTGTTACATTTTTTTCTCATATCCCCTCTTGTTACGAGTTTTAATGAATGATATTACGCCCTCATCAAATTTTCCCTTAATCCCACCACTGTGACTGACACCTGGCTTTTTTACACCCTTTACGACAAAAAGTGGAAAAAGGGTATATTTAAGCTTGTCATTCCGTGTGTAATTTCTACCATATACATTTCCGACCACATAAAGTATATATATTTTGACTTCTTATGCATAGCGAAGTTGATTAAGCGATATCTGTTGCTCCGTCCGTGTTAGTTTGCCGAGGCAAACTTGATTTCACAAAAAAAAAATGTCAATCGATCGATATAGTGTCGAAAGAGGTGCTATGGGAAATCAGTATGATCGGTCCTTGTTCTCCGAGGCAGCAGGCAAAACACCATGGCTATCCCAATTTTTTTTCATGTCATTTGGAACAATAAAGTTTCTCCAATCAAAAAAAAAAAAACAAATATATGGAGCGATATAGAATTAAAAAATAAGAAAAAATAACAAGTAAAAAAATTGGCGCTCGCCAAAATTTTCCGAACTACGGGGCCCTGAAATTTTCAAATTTTTTAAAACATCAATATTTTGAAGAAATATTTAAGGAAATACAAAAATATAAAAAAAATGCTTAACCCCTTAGGAGCCGATGGTATATGCAGTACCAAACCTTTTTTTATTTTCTAATTCTCTGTCACCCCAATATTTGCTTTTTTGATTGCAGTTACTTCACTAAACTAGATTTACATAGATAGTGAATATATATTTTTAACATATTCAAAAAAGACTAATTGTCAGAACTCAGTCATTTCTGAACCGATTTTGAAAATGATTTCCCTCTTTAGAAGATGATGCTTACAGATTGGTACCGTCCTAAAAACAGGTGATAATCTTAAAAAATAAAGGGTGTTCCCATATAACACACAGGTTTTTACGTGTGTGACGGTATCATCAACTTAAACATTATTCTGCCAGTTAAATATATATAAATATACCACAAATATCTCATCTCATAAGAGATAAAGTTAAGAGAAAATGAATACGTAAATTATTTCAATAAAACACATCATCTCCAACAAATATTAATTATATTTAAGATCACAACTAGTTGTAAGGAGTAAATATAAGTTAAGTTGTTGAGTTCTGTTATAGAATTTGCACAATAAAGAGTTAATTAAAAAAAATAACGCTTCTTTTTTTTAACAAAGATTGAAACCAGATGTTTATCATAACGTGTATATTAAACCGTAAAATTAAAAAAACTTGTTATTACTATAGCTCTCAAATTAAATTCACTTTTTGTGGCGAAGACCATAATAAAAGGATGTTTACGTAATCTAACCTTTATGGCCGTATTTTTTAAACTGTTATATAAAACACAGAAATTATACAGAATGCCCACTACCTTGTTTTGATTAATAAGTAGTATAAATATATTAAATTATAGATTAAATGGTGTTACAATATTTGATGACATTTAATGTATATGACAAAACTTCTGAACCTTTATAGACAGACGATTGATATTTACAAAGAACCTGATTATTAAGTCTACTACAACAGCAAGTACATAAATTGAGTTTGGAAATTAAAGGGTGCCCCTATAGTTAGTGCAATTTTATAATATTGTCAAACTGTTAAACAGTTGTAGACAGACGTTTGAAATTAACAAGGAGCTGTTGTGCTAAGTCCGCTATAATACGCATAAAGTTTGCAGATGAAACATTAGGGTGCCCCAATAACTAATATTACTTGATGTAAGTTGTCAATCTTTTGAACTATTATAGACAGACAGATAAAATCTGTTTTGTAGTTTGTTTTTTTCCAAGAATTAATTGTTGGTTTGTCTGTCCGGCTCTTTATGCCACCGTTATAGGTAGACAGTCCGGAGAAAAAACCTGTGGGAAGCACGTGAGTTTTTCTCGATATTCTTAAAATTCCTTTTTCTATTTTCAAACGAAGTTAAATTAAAAAAAAACAAGTAAATCGTCAAACAAACCAAAGTCGTTTTACTATTGGGGTACCTCTGTAACGAACGCTTATATATTTATTTATTTATCAACACTTTCAGCCAATACGAATAACAAAATTTCATATTTTGGAACAAAGATCAGAATCAAAAACCCATGTTATTTGATCATTTCATTAGTGCCATTCTAATATATATTTATTAATTGTATGTCTACTGTAGTTGTTGTCTAAGAAAACAAAACAACAACAATAAAACAAACATCATCTCTGTTGCATAGTTACACCATGAATGTATGAAAAGAAATTGCTTACCCTACAGATTTAAAGGACTTTATTAAAAATAATTATTTTACTAACTATCTGGGCTACAAATTGTAGAGATGTTTTAAAAATTGCAACACAAGGGTTTGCCTTTTAAAGTGTGTACAGTTTATTCAGTTACTTAAGTAAAAGTAAGTTCAAATTTACTTTCGCAGTTTCAAACATTGAACTGCTGGGATATTTTTGTGAGTTAAAATACGTGTTTGCTTTAAACTTACTTGCTGGCAATGTTACATCTTGGCATTTGCATGTGAAACGCAGTTTGCAATAACTTCTCTTGTGGTCTAATAATTCAGTCAGTTCGTTGAAACATTCTCGACAATTGCCACAAATTAATGTATCAGGATTGCCTGGAAAAAGAAAACAAACAAATAAATGAAAATTAAATAAGAAACCGCTAAAATGTAATAAATTTTAAACAGTAAAATAATTTAGGTTTTGGGTTAAAAAATAAAATCAAATTAAAATAAAATAAATACATACACAATTAAATTGCATAACAATTTCAAAAAATCAATAGATCTAATCTATTAATATTAAAATTCTTATAACTTACTGTATACTTTAAATAGGCCCCAATGTTGATTCAGAGTTGAATGTTCCGTTTGCTGATTTGATACTTGATGCTGTTGTTGTTGCTGTAATTGGGAAGATTGTTGCTTAAGTTGTTGTTGATGATGAAGATGCATCTGTTGTTGTTGTTGCTGGAGGTGGTTTTGCAGTGGTGACAAGTTCAGTGAAAGGGGTTGCATCAGTTGTACTTGTGTTTGTTGGGGTTGATGATGTTGCTGTGTATGCAACATTTGTGTTTGATGTGTTGTGGGTGATGTTGTGGTAGACATCTGTTGTTCGCCATTATGCGTGAGTAATGATGCGGCCGATGAGGCTATAGACTGTTGATTCGATGAAGCTGTAATCATGGGAGAACTTAGTTTAAGCTGAAGGCCACCGTTTGTCACGGCTGCATACTGAGCGGCAGCAACAGCTGCTGCTGCAGCTTGCTGTTGTTGTTTCAAGTGATGATGTTGTTGTTGCTGTTGTAGAAATACATTAAGGCTGGTATGGTGAGGAGTTGTTGTAGATCCATTGCAAGAAGCAGCCGCTGCAATTGCTGTTGCACCATTTGAATTTGACATAAGATTTTGTTGATGTAACAACAATTGTTGTGGTGGCATTAAATTTGCCATAGCAGCCATAGCTACAGCAGCCACCTGCTGTTGTTGATGCTGCTGGTGCTGATGCTGCTGTTGAGCTAAATGTTGTTGTTGTTGCTGCTGAGCAACAGCTGCAGCCGCCACAGCCGCTTTTATGTTGTTACTTGTCACAGCATCGCTTAGAGCAACCATGCGACTGGAATTACTCATTAAACGTTTACGCTTTTTAGGACGTATCGTATTACTACGATTCATTGTAGAGGAGTAGTAGCTGTCATAGAAATAGTCCCTAAAAAAACAAAAAAAAAAAATATTTAAATCAATTTCAATTTTATCCCCATTAATTTTATTGTCAACAGCAAAGTGAAGAATGCAGAAATTCACAGTTCAGTTCAAAAGAAAAGTACACAATTACAGCCACTAAAAAAACATCCAACGCAAATAAATTGATGCGCTTATTGTCGCTCCATTTAACAAGACATTGTTTACAAATTACCATTTAGTTTTTGACCCAAACATCTATCCAACAATTTATTTCTGTCCCTGCCCTTGGTAATCACCATTGGGAGCAAAAAAAAAAAAAACAAAAACTTTAGCACTTATTTATTTAGAACAAACAAAACTAACGATATCAACAGCAGCTATAAAAAGTTGCCAACAATCAATAATTTCTTTTTTCTCTTTTAAACAACTCACTAAACTCTCCCTTGTAGAGGTCACTTAAAAATTGTTTTCGATACTTTATTGAAACACACAAAAAATAAAAGTTATTGAAAAATATGGTCTGTGATATTTTGTAACGATAACATCAATATTTAGTTTTCGTCTGGTTTTACCAAGCGAACTTTGCGTTTTACACAAATTAAAGCAAAAAATTTTAAAGTATTTTACGAGTATTTATATAAATTTCTAAACCTTTTTTTAAAAATTAAACTTTTTAGGGTTCTCAAGCGGCTAGTACAACAAATACGAAAATAATGAAGTAAAAAATAAAAGGGTGTTTCCATAAAGACGTCTTACTTTTTACGTATCTTTTAAAGCCTTCTAGGCATAGACTAGTTCTAGTTCTACATACGCTAGAATAACGAATATAAAAGAATTAAAACTTAAAGGCGTTGCCTTCAATTAAAAAAAAAAATTATATGTATAAAATATACTATTGGTCTTATGCAGAAATGCCCTATTTCACAGTTTTGTAAATTTACACGAAAGCGTAATTATCCAAATATAATTTATTTTTAATACTATTGCATTAAATCTTTTTGACGACGCACAGTGGCGCCATTTGAGTTTTTTCGTTGCAAAAATCATATCTTTTGAACCGAATAAGATAATTAAAAAGTTTAAACAGCATATGATAGAAAACTGTTCAGCCTATGAAATGAGCGTTGGAAAGGGGGCTACGCTTTGTAGGGGCCTACTTATGGGTTATCAAAGTTAAAATTAGTAGAAAAATCAATTTTATGTTAATTAAAAAAAAATTTTTTTACATTTTTAAATAGTTTTTATTTTTTTTTCTTTAGGGTTTTATGTTTTAAATTATTTCCCAACAAATTAAAAAAAAATATTTTTTTTAAAATTAATTTTTTCAATTTTCTGTAAAATATTCATCACAAATCGTAAGAGAAGGTATATCTAAAAGACTAAGCATTTCTAAACTATAATTATTTTCTAACTCTTTTCGTAACTTCACATGCCGCAGGGAAGAAATAAGTGGATCGGAAGATGCTGCCAACATGTTGAAGAGGTCCTCATTTTGCCTTACCCTTGATGTTTTGAATGTGTTCTGCAATCTATATTTTTTATAAAATTTGTTAAGACACTCCTGTGCTTCTTCAGAAAGCTCTCCAATTGGCAAAGACTGGAACTCAATTTTATCTTTGCCATGGGCCAATATTTTATGGACGGTCGGCGTCAACTTCTTCTGTGGATACATTTCTGCTAAAAGAGATGCAGTTTTCGAAGTATATTCTCCATATTTTGTAGAATTGACATTTTATTTGCAGTTTAAAACATTCCAGATCGTTCCCCATCTTTTCACAATTTGATTGTCAATTCCAGTGATTTTAGTTACTGCCTCATCATTTTCAAAAAATCTCCTAGAAGTGTTTCCATCGTTTGAGTTACCATATCCGTGCTTGGGACAGTCTACTTTTAGTCCAACTTGTTTAAAAAAAGCATCCTGTATTTTCTTCTTTCTGATCTTTTCCTTATTCTTTACTGATGTATTTTCATCTCCTCCTCTTGTGGTAGGGTATACGCCAGTTTTAGCAAGAACTCCATACACCTAATCCTTGTGTTGTAAAAGATAAAAAAAAGCCTTAACCAACACTACAAATATGTAAACAAAAAACATATGCTTACAAAGAAAATTAAATACTTTATCAAAAGAATTGCGAATTTGTTTTATAATTTTTAAAGTTTTTCCTTTTTTAATCGCGGTCATGGATGTAAATTAATTTTTTTATTCTTCGTCATCGAGTCTGAGAGTGATATAAATGCAATTAGAAGGAAAATCCGAGCAACAAGTGATCCATTGGGCTTGCCAAACAATGAGTAAGTATGCATCCCCTTGATTTGTAAAAATTACGTGTAAAAATTTATTTTTATAGGTTGAAGAAACGTTTTAGAGTTTCCAAAGAAACTTTTAACTATATTCTTGAGGACTTAGAATTTGCTGGACATTTGACAACTGCCGTACCTGCAAAAACACAATTGACCACCACTTTATAGCTTTTGGAGGCTTTCAAAATACTAATAATTAATATAATAATATTAACTAATAATAATTAATATTAATTACTTAATTTGCATAAAACTTATTAAGGATTTAACTGACATTTTCTTGTTGTTTGCGTGTACCGAAATAAAAAAAATGTGGTTAATTTTAAATAACTATGGGCGTACTTTTAAAGCGTTCAAACAAGAATAATTATTTTTTACTTTTTAACAAAAACAATAAACCGTTAAGTAACTCGTTAGAGTTTGCGTAAAAACTCCTTTACAAAGGTGCAAAAAAAGGGAGTAATACAAAAGATACGAAAATCTATACGAATAATTAATTAATATAACAGTTAAAATCTTAAATAAACATTTGTTATCCAACGAACTATTTAAAAATAAAATTTCGACACCACATTTGGTATCGAAAAAAACTCGCACGGTTACATTCGATCGTGCACTCGCTATCGAGTGCCATCATAAGAAATTTCGATACAACTTACTCGATAGCGAGTGCGAGAATCCCAAAATTAAAAAAAAAATCCAACTTCGAGTAAATTTCGCTCGGTATCGACTGCGACCCTGGTTCAGTGAAAAAATGATAAATAAATTCAAACATTTTCATATGAAAAGAATAAATGGAATGAAACTAATTGTTTTCACATTTCCCAGTAATATGTATAATATTCTGTGTAACAGTGTAAATAAGTGTCAAACATTTTTAATTTATAACGTATTCTTACCCATGATATAAAAATAGAAGGTAGTTCCACTTTCTCTTTTCGTCGCCATATTAACGTTCTGACATTTGATGGAATTATGAAAATTTGTGCTACCATATATATTTGTAATTTCCCGGTTTTCTGTTTTGTTTTTCCCTCTTATATAAAATTTCAAATGAAAAGAAAAACGAGGGCTGCTATATATATTTCTGGCCTGGCAACACTGAGTGGTGCCAAGTGCAATCTGACATTTCCATTGGAAAGTTTTTCATTTTTAAGCATAATCGTACTCAATACGTTTTGACGTGCGACCATTATTTGTGTTGTTTACAGTGACTTGAAAAAATTAATATAGAAAAAATGGAATTAACTCGTGAACATTTTCGTACCATCATTTTTCACAACTTTCGACGTGGATTATCACGACAAGAGTGCATTGATGAACTTATCGTGAATTTAATCGTGGCCGAAGATCGCTGAAAGACGAATTCCGTGAAGGTCGGCCAAAAACTGCTGCTGTGCCAGAGAACATTGATGCCGTGCGTGAACTCATAATGCAAGATCGATATGCGACATACCGAGAGATAGAGACATCCTTGGACATTTCTTCCACCAGCATACATTCGATACTGAATGAACACCTGGCCGTAAAAAAGGTTTGTTCTCGTTGGATCCCGCACAATTTGAAAGTCGCTCCAAAAGAGGCTCGTGTCGATTGGTGCAGAGAAATGTTGCAAAATTACGATTGCGGTGCTTCAAAAGACGTTTATAAGATCGTCACAGGTGACGAATCATGGATCTATGCGTATGAGCCCGAAACGGAACATCAGTCGACCGTGTGGGTCTTCAAAGACGAGCAAAATCCAACAAAAGTTGTTCGTGGAAGAAGCACTTCGAAGCAAATGGTCGCCTGTTTCTTCGGAAAAACTGGTCATGTGGCGACTGTTCCACTTGAGCAACGTAGGACGGTCACTTCTGAGTGGTACACTACAATTTGTTTGACTGAAGTCATCGGAGAAATTCGAAAAACCAACAAGAGAAGACGAATCATTGTTCACCATGACAATGCGAGCTCTCACACATCGGCTCAAACCAGAGCGTTTTTGACCGGCCAAAACGTCGAATTAATGGGTCATCCGCCGTACAGCCCTGACTTGGCACCTAATGACTTTTTCTTGTTTCCGCACATCAAGAAAAGAATTCGTCGCCAGAAGAAGCTGTTGAAGTGTTCAAAAACCATTTTTTAGAGGTGTCTCAATCGGATTGAAAAAAGTGCTTTGACAACTGGTTTGATCGCATGCAAAAGTGTATAAATCATGCTGGAGAATACTTTGAAAAACAATAAAACCATTTTTGATTATAAATATTCGCATTACTATTAGGCCAGAAATATATAGAGCAGCCCTCGTATATAATATAAAATTCACAAACAAATTTTATTAAATAAATAAAACAAAATATAGAAATTTTAATACACAAATTTAACAAACAAAAAAAGATGAGTTGCATTTTTCCTGACTGCATCAGAAAAAACCTTTTTACTAGAATTCTGTAAGATTTTTCAAATTTCGAACAATTCAAGTTTCCAAATGCACCTCTAATATGTTCGTTATTGATAAATGTACGATTAAAAAAGGACTTTTTCTGGTAAAATATTGAATATAATTTTTAATTTCTATTTCGGTTAAAACAGGTACAGGTCTTACTTGTTAGGTAAAATATTACATTTTTATCAAAGTAACGTCTTAATTAGTTAGTTCATTAAAAACAAGTGATAGATTGTCATGATAACTTAATCGAGTTTTCAAATATAGATAAAACGTTAAGCAACGAAATATATGAAATAATTAGTAAAATACCGGCTGATGAAGAAGAAGGCAGGTAAATTAATTATTTAGTTTTTTTTTTTTCTTCAAGCAAAATTTACATATTATTACTAACTGGAAGAACAACTAGAAACCATAAAAAATTAGGAGCAAACAAATTTTATAAATAAAATAAAATATTCTGGTCTTAAAAACTTTTCGGGATGTATTATTTAAAAAATGAAATGAGGAAAGAAATCAAAATTATACATACGTAAACGTTTTTATAAGCAAATAAGAAATTTATAGAAGAAATATATGATTTATTTATTGGCTCCCATACGCAAAATTTGTTGTGCAATTGAAATTTAATGTTAGATAGTAATTATCATTATTTTGGGAAGAACATTTTTTCGTATTCGCTTTTCACATGTTAAAATAAATATTAATCTTTACAATTTTAATAAACTCCTTTAATTCTGCAATTGCATTTATAATAAGTTATGATAATAAGTGAATTTTTATAAATTGTCTCTAGAGTCAAAGGATTTATTTCTGTGTAAATTTAAATACAATTGAATATAATTTATATTTATGTATATTTATTATACAAATTACACATATTTTGTTAAATAGTTCCAAAATATTTTTTTCTTATTTATATCTATGGCAACGCAAATTTTATTGTTTACAAAAAATATATTTCAAATAATTCCCGCAAATGTCAGAAATTTTTGAAGTGGAAGTACCTTCTATTTTTATATCATGTTCTTACCCTTTAATTTTAACGAGGAAAAATGGAGAAAGCCTTAAGAGGCAAGCGCGCAAGCGGGAACCAAAAAGAATTTTTAATTAATTACTTAAAAGAAAATCGGGACGTTGCCAACGACAAGTAATAATTTAAAAAAATTAATAAAAAGTATCTTTTATCTTCTTTGTAACTGCGGATGGTGCTAGGAATAAAGAGGAAAAGTGGAAGAAACCAGCGGCGAGCCTTAACGCTCTTGGCGGTACCCAAAAAGACGGTCAAGAATGGAAGAAGTATTTGAGTGATTTGAAGTAAGTATATTTTTTGCACATTTGCTTTTAAATTAATGTAATTTTTAAATAAAATGCTTGGCTCAACACTCGTGCTAAATACTCCGAAATAAAAAAAAAAATAACAAAGAAGTGAAGTTAATGGTTTAATTCGTCTGAAAGTACTTTTGCCTCTAGAAGAGCGCATTTTAAAAATCACCACTGTGGAAGCGGTAGATCGAGATGGAATACCGGAAGTTGGTTTTGAAAATTATTTTTTGGGAAGCAATGATGACAGAAGTTGTAAAGAAGCTGCAATTATTTTCGCTGACGCAAATGTAGAAGAAGGCACTGTAACTACTTCTGCGCTTACAGCTACTGCCACTACCATTGCCAGCACTTCAACTGATACATATATCCAAAAGTACTAGTATGTATGTATGTGGTAGTTGTTTTTCAATAACGAAGAATATAAGTTTAGCGACGTCTTAAAGTAATCTTAGAGCCGCCCACAATATTTGTTTGTTTTATAATATAACAATATTTCAATAAATTATCCACTTATTCAAAAAAGAGCGTGACCCAAAGAATACTGTGCGACGAATTGTTTAGTCATGACATAAAAAATAAAAACTTGAAAATAAAATAAGTATAAAAAATTTATAAATTAAATAGTTTTATTTGAAAAAAGGATAATGTACTAAACGCCAACAACTAACTCATCAATCTAGCGCAGTGATCGGATGAAAAAATCTTGAGGCGATCGTAACCTAAGTTGACTCTTGCTACAAATTTCACTCTTCCCACGATTTTATTGTTTATCTGATCAATGTTCTAGATTCATGAATTATTTCTTGGAGTTTAGTAAATTATTCTTTTTTCAAATAAAAATTTTTAACTTACAAATTTTTTCCACTTACTTTATTTTAAATTTTATTTGGTTCGGTGGTTTTTACATGGTTTTAATGAAAAGGAAAGAAATTCCTGTTGTGCCTAAGTATAGTACATGCATTCTCTTTGTTAGTAAATGAAATGTTATGAATTTCAAAATTTTACCAAAAATTATTAAAAAAAATGGTTTAAAAAACTTTCAGCAACAATACGTGCGGCTCAAGCAGTTAAAAAAAAACTCGTTTGCGGCTTAGAACCGCTTCAAAACTGCTAAGCTTTTATATCTGCATTAGACTTATAGAATTTATTAATCTTCATTAGGTCTTCGTGTCAAATTTGACCCATTTTGCAAGAAAATTGTATTTTTTTTCCGAAAGTAGAGGGTTTAGATTTTAGATATTTTATGAATTTTATTTATTTTTGAATACTAATAACTATTTTTGGTTTTTATAAGAAAATATTGTACCAAAAAAAAATTATGCAGTTTTTAGCACTTAAGACCTTCGGGTCAAATTTGGCCCGTAACAAAATCTTTATGTTTTTACACAGTTTTGTTAAAATAATTTATTTGTAAAGAAAAATGGCAAATGTTTTTTTCACCAAAATTAAAAGTCAATATATCTGTCACCTTTAATTTCTCCATTTTTGGCGAACATTACTGGTATGAAAAATGGGTTCCCATGTAAAAATCAAAGCTTATTTTCTTATGCAAAACTGTTTTCAGTCATATAATAAACACAGAACTAATCAAACGTATCAACGTTATAAAGTGTCGAGTCTGTATTTCTTGTCGGAAAATGAATACTAGTGAAATAGAAAATTTGCTAAATGCACTATCGGACGAAGAGGAGATTTGTTCAGAATATGAAGATAACTTAGAATCGCGGAGACAACTGACAGTTTTAGTGGAAATGAAATTGATGTAGCAACAACTGCAGCAATGACAACAAAAGTAGGTGGAATAAGATATTTCAGACAACCTCTTACAAATAGTCAAGGAAGATTCCGGAGCAAGAACATTATTAGCGAGAAACCACACCTCACCCGCTACTCCTGTTCGATAATCACGAAGGAAGAAATTTCCAGTTTTCAATTGTTTTTCCCGCCACCTGTAATAAACATTATTTTGAAATATACCAATAATAAAGGTAAACGTGTTTTTGATATGGATTGGACTGAAGTTGACGACACCTTTATGGGTACACTTTTGTTAGCTGGAGTGTAAAGATCAAATAATGAAAGTACAGAATGTGTATGGGACTCTGAGAAAGGAATACCAATTTTTAGAGCAATTATGCCATTGAGAAGATTCAAAAGTCATTCTAGAGTAATAAGATTTGACAATAAGGATTGAATTGACACCTAAACTTTTGTCAACTAAAGGAAGACCGTTATTTTCATCATTTTTTTGCTTCACTAAGGACACTACTCTCGTTTCATATATTCCAAAGAAAAATAAGTCTGTACATCTTCTTAGCACTTTGCATCATAGTCCAGAAATAAGCAATCGTGAGGACATAAGCCGCAAATGATACTAGACTGTAATAAATGTAAAGGAGGAGTTGATACTCTGGATAAAGTTGTTCATGTTGCACTTGCAAAAGGAAAACCAATGGATGGCCTCAAGTTGTATTTTGCAACATTTTAGATATATCAACTTTCAATGCTTTTATATTATTTACATCGGCTAGTAATGGTTGGAAAGAAACATGTTTTGCCAAACGTCGTCATTTTTTGGAATATTTAGGATTGTAGTTTGCCACGCCCTATATAAAACAGCAAAATTCCTTGCCAAGAACACAACTTTCTTTATTTAAAATAAACATATACATATATGAATTCGTAATAAATAAACAAAACGTGCAGCTTTAATATTCAAAACAAAGCTAAAAAAAACTTTAAAAACAAACTTATACCACATTTACACTATGCAATTTTTCATGAAACTAGCATGAAATTTTTGTTTGTTTGTGAAGCAGGAGGAATAAGCAATATGGTATTGCATGAGTTTTGAGAGGATGTTACTGTTCCTGGTGTTTACTTTTAGATATCGCATAACGCTATAACTTAACTAGAAAATTAAGAAAAAATGCCTCAAAAAATTGCATAGTGTAAATACGTACTTAATTAAAGAAAACAAGTTTTTTCATATCGAATTTTCTAATTGGGTCAAATTTGACCCAAAGAACGTTAACGTAAGTAAAATTTGAGGACCTTTTGCGATATTGCAACTTAAAAGCAAATATTAGATTGGAGACAGCATAATCTGTCTAAATGAAGAAAAGGATTTTTCAGAACAACAATTTCTCTGCAATTTCCCAGCCCTGTATGAACACAGGTTTATAGATCTGTACTGCGTTAAGAGAGGGACTATTGCATTAAAACAGTAATAATCTTATAAAAAATTGTATTTTTATTAAATTAAATATTTTTGTACGATGGCATAACAAAAGGACTTAAAGAAAAACATAATCAAATTTTAAATCTTGAACTTTATTAATTGAAGGAGTACTTAATATTTCATGGTTGCCATATCTCAAGATTTTTGGAGACATAATTTGACGACTTCTTAAAACAAGACATTTTCAACATTTTTAATAAACCCCTTCAAGGATGAAAAATAAAAATAAATTTTATTTGCTATTAAGTTTTAACAATGAATATTCCCAAAAGAAGTGGAGCTCACAATTTAATTGCGTGAAATATTGATTGCATTATTATAAGTAAAATAATTGAGTCCAGATATACCAGTTCTTCATAATGCTCACTAAAGTAATGGTGATGATGATGTGAAAATCAGCTTTACTTTGATATGGACTTAACCAGTCTTTCAATAGCACTTACTATTAAGCGGACTGATTTTTGCTGAAACACTGAATATGCTTTTCCATGAAAAATTCTTTATAGATAGAACCTGTTCTATCCGGGTTGCCGGATACGTTTTTTTTTTTTTTAACTAAATACAGCGGATAAAGAATGAATCAAGCCCGCATATTCGAAAAAGACTATTTTCTGGCTTGGAGAGAACAGGTCTTCATGTTCAATTAAAACAGATTTTTGAAATTGTCATGAAATATTTTTACAACTTCGCATTAATGAAATCATAAAGATAAAGCAAATTCTTCTTAAATATTTCTATTTTATTTTATTTCTGAAGGGGAAAAAAGTTCGAATTATAAGTTTCAGTACCGTAGAGGAATTAATTTTAGTATGGCAGAGGGCCAGCGCCACAGTCGAAATAATATTTGTTATAGAGCTCCAGTTCGTGTAAGCGCCCACTTGATAGCAAAACTAATAATAACTAAATTCAATGGTTTTATTAGAAGGATGATTTTAAAAGGTTTTAAAGTCTGGCTTGAAAAGAACTTCCTCTATAGTAATACATGATCAATTGAGAATTCATTTGTAATCAAATTGTCTAAGAGTTTAATAATTTTTACAAACATCATCCTTAATACCTGTCGAGATGGGGTTTTGCTTGAGTTTATCCTTAAAAAAGTATCAAATGAGCAAAGTTGGAACGTGTCAAAAAGACGAGGTGTGATCTTACTGACCGGACCAAGTCAGTTTGGCAGATTTTGCAACGAAATATCATTGTATACTGGCATCATTAATGGAAACATCAAACCAAAACGACAAACAACACACAAAACATGCAGTTATTAAAAGTTTAAACCGTCAACTTTTAAGGATAAAGCCATGTTTATTATT
Source organism: Gymnosoma rotundatum (assembly GCA_916610165.2). Taxonomy (NCBI): domain Eukaryota; kingdom Metazoa; phylum Arthropoda; class Insecta; order Diptera; family Tachinidae; genus Gymnosoma; species Gymnosoma rotundatum. The sequence continues at coordinate 67,711,643 of OU744338.1, read as the reverse complement.
ACACTCACTACTTTCCTACTACGAGTAATTAATTAATGTTGCATGTCCCCTCAATAGAATATTATCTCTTAACTTTACCCAAATAAAGCCCTGATACGTAAAGTAACTTTAAAACTTTGACTATATGGGCACCCTAATGTGCCTTTAAACAGTAATATTTTTCATCAAGATTAATCACTATTTTAGAAAGAAAAATATTTTGTATTTTTATTTTATTCAGCTTAGAATGTCAAAAACAAAATTTTAACTAAAAGTTATAATATTTAAAGGAACAATTAAAATCGTGCATTTAAATCAAAAAATTAAAATTAAAAGCAATCTTCAATGAAAAGTTTTTTCCAGCATATAGAAATATAATTTTTTAGGAAATGTTTCTAAGTGTTTGCTTTTTATTGCAGGATATCTTTTAAAATTTGCTTAGAAAAATTAAATTTTTATACCCTTAACCACAAAAAGTTGCAAAAGGGTTTATCGAAGTTTGTCATTCCGTGTGTAATTTTTACAATATCCATTTCCGACCCCATAAAGTATATTTATTCTGACTTCTTAGCCTCACCAAACTTGATTTCACCCAAAAAATAAATATTTAAATCGATGTGATATAGTGTTAACAGAGGTGCTATTCAGCATGATCGTCCATGTCTTTGGAGGCAGCAGGCAAAACACAACGTCTACCTCTAAGTTTTTCATGCCATTTGGAACAACAAAGTAACTCCAATCAAAAAAATAAATATATGGGGCGATAGAAAATTGAAAAGTAAGAAACAAACATAATGTGAAAAAATTGGTGCTGTCCCATATTTTCCGAGTTACGCAGCTCTGGATTTTCAAATTTTTTAAAATATCAATATGGGTATCATTTCAAAGCTTTTGAAGAGATCATTAGCTAATATGTTCCGCATAGCCGAATATAGCACTCTTACTTGTTTACTTACAATTTGTAAGCTACAACATCGTTTTGACGTTTTTGTTAATTTTAACGCTTTATACTATCTGGCAACATTGTTTTTACTACCTTAATATAAACTACAAATACCATCGTGCCCAAGAGTATGTGTGGAGTATTAGCGTGTTTTTGTAAATAACAATAACTGATGATTGAAGAAATGTTCTTATTGGCACTGAAATATATTGATAGACTTTACTACGTTTGTGTAAAATATTTGTATATATTTTAAACACATTAATACATATTTACTTATGAGTATATTAATGGATGTGTAACATATAAAGTGAATCTAACGTAACACTCCCAAAAATGGCAAAAAAAAATAAGAATAAAAAAAAATAAACTCTTGAATTTTAAATTAAATATACAAATTCATGCGTCACATGAGTGAGTATTTTAATTAAATTTCATTATTATTTCATTTTTAGTTTGTTATTTCCAGTATGTTTATTTTGTTTTTTCTACTTAAGTTCGGAATTTGACAAATTGACAGCACTCATGGCCACACAACACTACATTTAGTTAAAGCGGTGGACGCACATGGAGAGTGGCAGAAATATACATATGTAATAATATCTGTATATATGTATACAAAGTTTATGTATATTTAAAAGTAGCCAAGTAGAAACATTGGAAAATGCCACACCAAATTTCACTACGAAATGTTTACAAATAAAACAAAATACGTATTTGCTCTTGCCAGTTTTTATAAAGGAAGGCTGGAATTCGCCCTTATTTACATGTCATTAAGCCGATTTAGTGTAAAATCTTTTAACATCGGAGGTCAAAAGAAAAGCGTTTCTTTAAATAAATGTCAAAAATAATTTTTTTTAAGGAGTTTTGCAGAAAAGCGCTATTTTTGTGTCTACTTAATTGCACACAACTGCACAGTGTATCGTCTCTGGTGGCGTATGTTTTTTCTTTTTTATTGGACAACCTGCATTTTTGTGTTTGTGCTCATATTTGTCTGGTTAAATGTGTGTAAATAAATAAGAACATTTTAAACCAAATTAAGAATAAAGTCAAATTGTGACTCTCAAATTTTGTAAGGTTTCCTTGTATAAATAATAAACAATACAACAATTCATCACTTAAATGTCTTTTTCGGACAACGTTGTTCACATTTCTTCTTTTTTTATTTTTATTTGTAATTTGCCAGTCATATTCAAGCAAAAGGTTCTTAAAATGTCAAACCGAATATAATGGATTCGGTGAAGAGATTTTAGTAGAAATGAAAGTTTTAGGACTTTGCAACAAACACCCATCAGGCATCATTTTAAGTGAAAAATCGCTTGAAATAATTATCACTGACATGTCCCCAAGTTAAAAATCTCCAAGGGAGATAAACTGGTGAATAAAAAATTGAAATTTCATTAAAACACGAAAATTCAGGAAAAAACAACTGACTCTACATTGGCAAAAAATTGGAAGTTCTCTTTTATTAAAATTTTTAATTTTTTAATTAATTTTTTTTAAGTAGAAAAGGGTATATCTTAGTTTGTCATTCCGTTTGTATTTTAAACAATATCAAATTCCGATCTGAGTTTTTATGTATAGCGAGGACGATTGAGCGATATCCGTCTGTCCGTCCGTTTTCGTGTTGAAATCAACTCTGCCAAGGCACTATATGAGCTAGAGAAAATTTAAATACCCCAATCGATCAGACATAGTTTCAAACATTTTACTATTGAAAAACAAAAGATCGGCTCATGTCCTTCAAGACAGCGGGCAAAACACCACGCCTGCCTCTAATTTTTTCATAACTTTTTTCAACTTTCGTTTGTTTTGTGGTTGTGTTTTTTATAAAAAAAAAAGGTAATGAAAAAGATAAGAAAAAATTCTTGAGCTCCTTACCTGATACTAAGCTTAGACAACAACCCTAAGCAAAACTTAAAAACCAAGCTTTTTTTGAACAGAAAAACTTCAGAAAATATACATTTGTTTATTTGAATGATTTTAAAATTTTTTAAAATAACTTGAATTTTTTCTGAGTTTTATAATTTATGAGAATGTATTTGTGTATTTGAGTTTGTTTGACAACAATTTTCTTCAATTTAATGTTGTTTTTTTAAAATAACTAGATATTAATATTTTTGTTTCCTAATTCCTGAAGATGTCACCCAACGGTGTGGGAAATATTGAGAAAATAAAAAATAATAAGCAATGGACAATAGTCATAAATAAAGTATGTTCTAAACTTACGTTTAAGTTTTTATGTTAAAATTCGTTTTTTTTTTTTAATTTGCAAAAATTCACTATTTCTTTTGAGTTTTAAATATATATGAGAATGTTTGTGTATAAATATTTGAATTTTTTGTCGTTTGGTTTTTTAATTTTCTGTGTTTGTTTAAAAAAATAATTTCATTTAAATTTTGTTTTTCAAAAAATCTAATTATATTTATTTTTTGTTTCCTGTTTCCTGGTGATGCCACCCAACGGTGTGGCGAAATATTGAAAATATAAATTAAAATTTTATTATTTATAAACTGACATAGTGCTTAAAAAATTAGAAAAGAAAAATTATCTCTTTTGTTCTTTTTTTTTCTTATGTTCACCCAAATCAAAAATTTTACTATTTTATATTTTTTATGTTTTCCACAAAAACAATAACACAGCTTATCAGGTCTGGATTGTATTTGTGTATTTTTTTTTTTTTTTGTAAATTTTTACAAATTGTGAGCAAACATTTTTTTATTTTAGGTGTCACCCAGTTAAAACTGGTTCAACTTAAAATACACTTTATTCTTGACTCTGATATCAAAAAACATAATAACAGGCTTTAAAATTAAAGTCGTTTCTAAAAGAAATCGACTTTATTGGGCGATTATGATTATGGGCCAAAATTTTTATTTTAAAAACTGACCAAGTGCTTAAAAAATTGTAAAAAATATTTTAACTATAATATTTTCATTTGGTTTTGGATGTATTACAATCCGTATTATACGTGTTAATCAACAGTGTGAATGAACACTTGCAGAAACATATCGGCTTAGCCTAAAATGCATGGATTACGCGTTTTCTTTAAATGATGAGAATTTACAATTTGCATTTTCGATTTGCCACTGAAAGACAAGAATCTATCTGGTTAAAATTTCTTTAAAATCGGTTTAACCGTATAAAAATATATTCGTTATACTTTATCTACCCTCTGTGTCTTGTGCGCCTTCTGGATTAAATTCTACCGACATATATTTAAAGTTCCACTAAAATCAATTATCCATACACTTGATATTTATACAAAAAGTGAAAAAACAGTAAAACTAAGATTGTCATTCCATTTTTAATTTCCACAATATCCATTTCCGAATTCATATAGTATATAGATTCTGACTTCTTATGCATAGCGACATGTCAGTCTGTCCACCCGCCTTTGCAAACTTGATTTCAGCAAAAATTTTAATACGCAAACCGATCAGACTTAGTGTAGAAAGAGATGCTATTGGAAATCAAAAAGATCGGTCCATGTCCTTAGGCGGAGCGATCAGAACACCACGCCTACCTCCAATTTTTCCATATTATTTGGAACAATGAAGTAACTCCAATAAAAAAAGAAATAAATGGGTTGATAGAAAATTAAAAAATAAGAAAAAAATAATTTTCAGAATTACGGGCATCTGAAATTTTAAAATTTTTTTAAATGTCAATATGGGTATTATTTATATGCTTTTGATGAGATCTTTAAGGAAATAATAAAATTAAAAAAAAAATGCTGATCCCATTAAGACCCGATGGATGACATTTTTACGTAAAATTATTTATACGTTTTTTCGACTTAGTTTTTAGATTTTAAGATTTACGTAAATATTGAAAGGTATATAAGATCCTGCAGTGCCGAATATAGCACTCTTACTTGTTTTTCTCCTTAGTTGATTACTTTTGTAAGAAATTTTGTTTGTGAGTATTTTTATTGGTATGCAACACTGCATGTTTAAGAAGTTGAACTTGTTAAGATCTTAATACAAAAGTTTTCAAAAATTCATTATTTATTTATAATTACAACTCTTTTGCTTTAGCGTAATATCAAGGAATTCGGTGAGACTCTAGCAACTGAAGTCACATGCAATCATTCATATTTAGGTTTTTTAGCACAGTTTCAGCTTACTGCACTTTTAACTTTTTTTTTAATTTTCGTTTGACCTCAAGTTATAAACTATCAAATTATATTTGTATGTGGCTGTTGGACCTTCACGTTCTAGTACAACTGTGCGCCTGTATGTATGTGGTGAAATCTATAGGTTTGAGAATTCTGTCAACACTACATGAAATAGTTGACATTTGTAGTTGATGGCCAGGATAATGATGACAGCTACATATAACCGGAAAGCTAACGTTGCAAAAAATAGCAGCAGTAGACGAAGAAGTATACTGCAGTGAAGTATTAGTGGTGGTGCCCAAGTCTTTCTTATTGCAAAAATACGAAACAATGAAAATGTCAGTATTTTATTATTTTTCGGTTTCTTTTTTTTTAACAGTCTCTACAACATGCCATGAACAAAAACGGAGTACCAATACATGACAAGTTTCGCGTAAAATTTCACAAACAGAGCTCTTTTGAACAACAATAAACAAACTTTAAAGTTTTTTTCTTTTTTTTTGTAGGGTCAACAATTTATGTCTGTCACAAAAGGCAAATATCAAAACGTTTTAAATACTTTCGTTAACAATTACATAAAATTTTACTTTTACAGCAAAAAACTAAAAACAAAAATTATAACCGAATGCCATTAATGTGTATATTTATCATGATGTCTTGTCCATATTTCTGCAAACACTTACCAATCATTTCCGGTTTTATTAATATTCTGCCTTTTGCGTCCAACTTGATGGGGTTTTGGTTCAGCCACCATGTTGACATCTAAAACAGAAAAGTATATAAAATATTAATAAAAAGTTCAAATTTTAATTTAAATATAAGAGTTTTTGCATGCATGAAAACTACATATGAGTATTTGGTTTATTACATTTAGTTGATTTTCATTTGGTCATTGTTCTGAGTAAAATTTATGGTCAAAAAAGGCTACAAAAAAGTTCTAAAACAAAAACTTTTGTTTTCAGACAAATATTATTTTCATTGTCTTTCTAGGCCAGTTTCTATGTGGTTTTCTATTTTTTATTATTATAATTTTTTTTCTTCTTTTTTTCAATTTTATTTACTGTGGGAGATATTAATAAACAAAAGCTTTGTTTCAAACTTGTCTTAATAAAAAATAATAATAAGGTATAAGAAAAAAGTTGTTTAATCATCACTTTGTTCATTAATATAAAAGATAATACACATTGAATGCACTGTATAAATGATTTTGACAAAAAACAACTACTATTAAAACATCAGGATGTTTATAAAATATTCAAAAATAATTTTATATAATAGTATAAACAAAAAAATTAATAAGATTTTAAGATATACCCATTGAAGTGCATTTCACCTATTAAAATACGAATAAATAGAAATGCCGTCTATAAAAAGTAAATACTTTTAAATAATTTTCCTTCGTAGTTCTTCAGTAACTCGTAATAATTTATTATTTCTAAGTTATTCCTTCAATAAATAAATTTGTTTCTCTAAACTAGAAAACCTAATTAAATGCATAACGTCTGGGATAAATCTTGTGGCAATATTTACTGTGTTTGGCCTATTGGCATCTTTAAAAATCAAAATACCTCGGCTACACAGTGGAGTGCGTTTTGTGTTCATATTCATAATTTGTACATTTACTTTTGCTAACTGCAGAAGTAAATCATGAGATAAATTAAGATTTAAGTATTAATAATTATCAAATAATATTAACTAGCATAACCTACATTTATTGCTTTTTTTTAATTCAGCTCTGATTACTGGTAATACCAGTCACAAGTAAAGCTGTCTTTTAGCGCACAGATTTTAATAACGGAACATATTTGCAGCAATAAAACCTTTTCAAGTACTTTCGGTACATGGCATTTACAAAACTTGAACTGTTAGCTATTAAACATGCTACATATAAAACTTAAAGTAGCTTAAATTAAGCGCGAAACCTTGTTTGTTAAGTATGTTGCTTTCATTACACAAACTAGCAACTAGAGACTAAAACAGAAGAAATTTTCGAAATTTTCTTCGAGATATAAATAAGTAAACGAACGCTAACAAACTGATATTAACCAAAAGGAAAAATTTATATTAATTTTTTAATTAACCAAACAGCGTAATATGTACATAAAATATTTTACATTTCCTAACTACTAGATAATTTGATTGTGGGTACTACTCGTTTTCTTATTTGTAAAATAAGTTGATTAAATATATGATGTTTACCAGAGAACTGCAAGAGTGTCTGTTTTTAATACTCTAAGTATACTCATCTTAAATGCAATAATTATATTTAACAAAATAAAATATGTAAACTAAAAACTTTATTTAATTTATTATTATTTATGAGGTCTAATGACATTCACTCAATGCAATATTACATCTGCGTATATACAGTTTTGTTAAAACTAGAAAAATTAAGTAATTTTCCTTTTATTCACGGATTCATTTTATCATTTTGTTTTCCTAAATACCGTTAGTAGCACGTTTATGACAACAAGGCGCATAAACTGAAAATATTTGTTAATAATAAACAGCAACAAAATAAGTATATCTGCTTTAAATAGTGTACAAAAGCTGTACATTTAGGCGGTTTTTATTGCATTTTATTCATTAAATATGTGTTGTATTTCAAACGATTGTTGTCTGTTTTTCTGCTTATAATGATTAAGCAATAGATTTGATCAAATTTTGTTTTTTTTTTTATTGTTTATAAATAGATCTGCATACAATGCAGTATTTCACAAAACGGCAGTAAAAAACTTTAATAGGGTAAAAATGTGGCAACGTTGCTTACAAATAAAGAGAATTAAAAAATTCTCGCGTACGAGTATAAAAAATACTTAAAATTCTGATTGCGATATTTTTGATACTCGTTTTTACAGGAATGGGTAAAATAAACACCGCAACTTTTTATTGCGGTGTTTAAAATACTCGAGTATGAAAAGTATAGAGTAAGTATAGATTAAGTATGCGGTGTACTCATGGGTTGCGGTGTACTCGTGCAGTTCTCTGATGTTTACAATGTGCACAAACTAAGGTAGATAGATGCACAGATGACGGGTGTAGCGATCAAGAAAATGCAGCATTACATTCTGCTAGTGTCGGACTGTGCCTGTTTTTGTTTTTTGTAAATAATTTTTATTTCTTAAAAATTTTTAGAAATTAAAATAGAAATGAGTTTAAGACAAAATCAGTTTTAATTCATTTGTAATAATATCGAACAGTAAAAATATACAGTAAAATAATACATAAAAATTGTTCTATTCCCATTAAAATTGTACAGAAATAATGTACTTTGCATTGACTGTTGTAATAATGAACAAGTAGAGTGCTTTGTTTGGCTATTCTGAGCCTTATATACCCCCATCATCTATGGAAATCTAAAGTTAGTCTAATTAAAAATGCAAATATTGGGTTGTGACACAGAATTTAAATAAAAAAAATTAACTACTACATATATATAATTTTCCGTAAAAATGACATCTGCTCTTAATAGGTTAAGCATTTTAAAAAAATTTTATTATTTCCTCAACGATCTCTTCAAAAGCTTTAAAATGATACCTATATTGATATTAAAAAAAATTTGAGAATTTCAGGGGCCCGTAACTCGGAAAATATGGGCGAGCGCAAATTTATTACTGGATGTTTTAATCCTTTTTTTTTAATTTTCTATCGCCCAATATATATTTTTTTTTTGTTGGAGTTACTTCATTCTTCCAAATAATATGAAAAAATTATAGGTTGGGGTGGTGTTTTGCCTGCTGCCTCAAAGGACATGAACATGCTGATTGCCAAAAGCACCTCTTTCTACACTATGTCTGATCGAATGGCGTAATTAAACTTTCTCTAGCTGATCTAGTGCCAGACGGTGGTCAAACCACTATTCTGCGCAATTGTAAGACCATGGCTTTCAGGACTATGAATCTACCCCTTGCTAAGGGGTCGGAGTCTACTCATAAACTTCTCTGTTGAGAGTGCAACAGCACACTTCCGTCTATTCCACGCCAGACCCGCAGAAATAGAATTTTATTTATTCAGAGCCATGTGTACCCCGAAGGGACCTCACCAATAACCGGCTACAGAAAGAGGCGGCTCTCTGTATGGGCTTCCGGTTCCCGTGGTGCCAGTTCATTTCTTTGCTATTATATTCATACGTTATTATCATTTCAGAGCACTGGTACATCCTTCGACAGTTACCCCGCTGTGTATCCAGATTCAATGCGTGCACACCGGGGGACTGGTTCTCCCTATACCCCGAATTTGCCTGTGTTAAAGCCTATATTACTTCCGCCAGACTCGAAGTACCCCCGGGGAGACCTTAGATACAACAGTTATAAAGTCCAAGCAGTGGTAAACGAAAGGTTTGCTTTTCACAGTTGCTTTAACGATTAATAGTTCATCTCTTTGTTGTTCGGCCAAGAAAACAAAAACTTCTTCCTCTAAATTGAATTACACCACGACTATTGATTATGCTGTGCAGCAGTGGTTTATAGTTTCTACAAAGAAGTATGTTGTTGCTTTTTTATATACCAGACCGCAGCTGTGTTCCTTCGTAAAATATTATTTATTTTCAATTCAGGGTAGTGAAGCAGTTATTTGTACTGCCTTTTACTTTATCTCTTTCAGCTTCTCTTTACAGTACCACCAGTTGTTGGGTTTATTTTTTATATTGGAACCAAACCATTGTCAGTGTGAAGATCGAATTACATTTTCCTGCGAGTTATTTAAGAACGAAGTGAAGTCCGTGTTTTGGTATGGATGCGAATGAAACAAGCCAAAAAGTAAAGGCCCTACAAGGATTAACAAAACGCTGTTTACAAAGAATATTTGAAATATTCTGCCCAAACACAATTGGTAACCAACAGATCTTGAAAGTAACACGCCACACTTCCATACAAATCAAAACCAAGTTTCGGAAATTGAGTAGAACACACATGTACATCAAAATAGACTAAACGAGCAATTCGTTTTAGGTTTGTTTTTGAAGGCGACCTTAAAAATTCATCTTCTAAAAACTTATGCAAATTTAAGACAAATGTTGCTTCATTTAAAATAAAACGTCTTGTTGAATACTTGAGATGAAATCCTAAAACAATATTTTCTTTCTTCCAAGGTATTTTTGTACAGCTGTTACAAATCTTCGTATTTATTAGGATGCGAATTGATAACTCGCCATAAAAATTATAAGCTTTAATAGATGTATTTACTTAATTATAGACCTACATGATTCTACTTTTGTATAATATTTGGTATTATAACCCAAAAATGTTCTCTGTTCGAGACGCAAGATAGAGTTTGTAATAACTCAGCTTGAAGAGCACCTCTTTACTGGTTTCATCATTCTAATAGTTTAAATCAAGTGCCGCAATGTAGTTTTGCAGCTCTAATTTTGTATTAAATTTAATTAATTGCACAGTATATAATTTTTTTTTTTGTCAAAATATATTGTTAGATTAATGAATAAAACTAAATATAGAAAAATTATTAATTTCAAAGATTCTCCAAGTGATTAATTGAAACAAGTTATTTTTTATAAAACAGCGCATGCAAAAAGAACCCACTTTCAGTTAAAAAATCAACTCATAAATCAATCAACTACGATTTGTCTTAATAAAAATTGTCTTCGTAATTCCTCCAACCAGAGTTTAGTTATTTAAGAATTTCTACGATAAATGGATAGAAATTGTTAAAAAAAATATGTTAAACTTCTGCACGCAGTCATAATTAAAGTATAAATAAATTGAAAAGGGTGTGACAGTCTTCATTTAGGAAAAACATAAATATTAAACTAAAAAAATGAAAAGCATAAAGGTATTACACATAATTCTTAAGATTTCCGAATTATGTATTTAAAAAACGCACACCCATGAAATTCATTTAAAAAGAAAAGAATAAATGTGGCGATATTAAAGGCATGAGTAGGTTAAAAAAGGCAAGGTAAATTGAACAAAATAACATTGCAGAAAAGAAAAAAAAAAATACATGCCAAGGGTGCCACAAAGTAGAAGGAAGTCAGAAAGAAAGCATGAGAAATTTACCACTAAGGCTGTCAAGTATAAAATATTTTTCCATTTTTAAGCAAAACAAATTTTTTTCTTGCTTTTTTTTTTATTGTTTTTTTTTTCTTTTTGCTTTTGTCTTTCCTCTACAACCTTAAAAATGTTTAGATGAAAAAAAAAACTTGTAGACTTTTAAGTATAATTAAGATTAAGGATAAAAATAAGAAGGATTTCCGCCGCTTACAGAAATAAGCACTTAAATGGTTTAAAGTGGCTGAAAAGAATATAAAGAAGAAAAACAATTTCAAAAGCTTCATTTCAATTTGGCAAATTGTGGAAATACAATTTTTGTTTACAAAAAAATACTGCTTTTTTAAATGCCCTGCATTTTTATATTTATTTTTCTCATAATGCTATTAAATCAGAGATTTTCTTAAACAGAATTAAAAAAAAATTAATAAAATAGCAACAACATTTTTATGAAAACCATATTGAGAAATGGATGGCATTATCAAATTTATCTCTACTTATAGACTGAATGCATATATAAGCGCTAAAAGCATAAATATGTTTTCTGTAAAATTCGTACATTTCAGTTTATGCCAGCGTATGGATGAATGTTGTACTCTATTATTATTTTTTTTTGTTTTGTCTTAATTTTTTGAATAACAAAAAATATTCATATGTGTGATGTTTTTACTTCTCTGGTGTGTTGTTCTTCATAAGGTATGAACCTTGTATCCTGGTATTTTATTATTGCAAAAACTATGAAGTAAATAATATTATGGAGAAAAGCTTATGTGCGCACTGACACTATCTTATATGAGTTAACAGAACGTCTCCTAAAAATTACAAATGAAAAACATTTTCACTTTGATGCAACTACAGAGATGGATGAAAAATTAGCAGAGTAATAAAACCATTTAACTTCTAAAAAACTATTGTAATACAGTAAATATATTTAAAAATTATATAAACAATTTCTTTTATTGTCGTTGGCAGAAACTAAGATAAGTGGAAGCCTTATGCTAAAATTGTGAATATATCAGTTCATAAAGTGTTACAAACTCTTTTATTTAAGAAACATTATTTATTGTAAACTGTTATAAAACATTTACCTCAATGGTATCGCAGCAATTTCAAATGTAAAAATTTTTTTATTTATTGTCAATAAAATAAATACTCCTTAACTTATTATACAGGGTGTCCGCCAGGAAGGTATACTACATTGTTTTGTTTTTGATAAAAATTAGTCTTAATAGTTTATGTTTGGTAGTCGATAAACCAACGTGTTTTTATCGTTAAAACAATTTACCAAAATCAATCATCGATTACTGTGACAGTGAGAAAGTTTCGTGAAATTTTTGGAAGAAACAGCGTACCAACAAAATGCACTATTTATCGTTTGAAAGTGATTGGACCAAGCATGGACCACAACGTAATGCCAGATTTGCTGAAAATATTACTGCTGCTTAAGAAAGCATTCAAAATAATCCATCAATAACAAATCGAGCTCAGGAGCTTGGTCTTAAAACAACATCTTTGGCCACAATTTTGCACAACGATTTGCATTTGTTTCCATTTAAAGTTCAGTTGACAAAAGAGCGTCTGCCACAAAACCATTTACGCCTCCGTGCATGTACCAATAGGATGTTACAGCTCGTGACCAACGGACGGAAAAAAAGTTTATTTACAAATGTATGCGGACGTTTTCAACAGAAAATAAGAAAGATGAGACACTAGCAGAATGAAATGCATCATTTTCTGGACCGCCATATCCTTCATTATCATTCTTCGCATCTATGTAATTTCCACGGTTCAAATCCGAATTGGGAAATAAATTAATAACTAATTTATTTTTCTAATCAATAAACATTAAGGGAAGGAATCGTTAAGGTTATAACAAAGATTTAATTGCGAATTTGCGAAATAGCAAAACAAGAACCACATATAAAAAATTACGCAATAAGTTTTGCCTAAAACAAAGTTCGTAAAATCTGTGCAAAATTTCGCACAAACCACATGTTCAACGTCAGTCCATTTACAAAAATTACAATTTTACTTTAAAAAGTACCAAAATGAGCAACTAATTATATAACAGTCAGCAACAAGTCAACATTAACTGAAACTTGTATTTAATTTTAAAAAATGGAAAGCTTCTAAAATTTAAAATACATTGGATTATTTCGCATATAATTATTTCGCATTTGATTATTTCGCATATAACAAAATTTATAACTCATAGCTATTTTTAGCAACCGGCAGCCCAAGTTTATTATTACAAATTTCTACAGGAGTATAAAATCAATTCTTGTAGAGTGAAAAGCACGATACCTAGAAACGTGTTCTGAAAGGCAGCTTGGCGAAACAGAAAATTGGAAAATGTATCAAATTTTGCAGAAAATTTTAAGAAGTCGAGGGATTCCATTTCTCAAAAGAATTCGGATTTAAATTCCAAAAGCAAAAGTTTGAGCCTGAAATAAGAAAAATAGAAAAGGACGAAAAAATGAAACTTTTAGAATAAGAAAAAAATAATGAGTAGCTAAATATATGAGGAGCTAAAATTTAAAATATAAAAAAAGTAATATATATTTTTATCTGATGTTAAAAATTTTTAATGCATATGTCTAAATAGATAAGTGAAATAAAACTGAACTGAACTTATGTTTTAGTTTAAAATTCACACAAATAAAATGATTTTTTGAATAGCCTCTCAAGGAAAAAATTTTATCAAACGTAATTGAGTGTGGAATTAATGATTTTTGTGGGAAGGACTTCCCCACTTGATTACCAACCTAATGATAACGCATAAGACTTTTATAATCAATTACTAAGAAATGATCACATTAAACCTGCAGGCTATAATAATGATAATTTGCTTAATGTCAAAATCGTTTTGTTCCAATTCTTCCGCTGGCACTTCAAAAACCTCCTCAGCAATCGTCATTTGATTATAATATGTTATGTATTATACATGACACTAATATCCATTAGCAGTTTTTTAAGGCTATTAAATCTTTCCTTCAAAATTCCAATCCAATTTTCTTGCTATGATGCAAATGAAATTCATTTCGTTTTGGCGTTCTAGCTAAATTGTGTCTAAATGATGTTAATACTGTATTAAATAATGAATAAGTGAAATCTCCAGCCATCCATTTGTTAGAAGAATAACGTGCCGAAGAATTTAAAGAGAAAGGACAAAACGAATATATAAGGCCATGGACAATCCCTTCATCGCCAACACCACAAAGCATCGCTATTTCTCTTATACTCGCGCATTTTTATGAACAAATTTATCGCTACTATAACTCAAAGATGCAAGTGACAAAAATAATCTTTATTCTAACTTAACATTTGACGAAAGCAAAGATGTATTGAAAACACAATTTCGAGTTTGGTACGTAATACTCAATTTGGCATCGCAAATAAACTACAGTAATAATCATTTTCCATTTCGTCAACATAGTATTGCCCTGAAAATCTTCGAATATATATAAACATATACCAATGGATGTCGCCGGTTATATTTTAAATTTCAGATAATAACGCATCAATTAAACACTTTGATTTGACATTTTTAATCTCCTTTATTATTATCATCGCCTTTTTAAATTTGTACACATAAAAAATAATTTTAAAAAATCTTTAGGTTTGTGCCTGCAGCGCTCAGTCAGATCTGAATTGGTTAAAAAAATATTGAAAGTTGTCATTGCAAAAAAAATTTCATAATATTAAAAATTATAAAAGTAGACATAATGTTGACAGAGCCGTAACGGACACTTGTGTATAATTTTAATAAATTTGGTATCACTGCTATAACTCACAATAACAGAAAGTAATAATAAAATATAGTAAAATATTAAAGGGTGTTCCTATTGGTGACATTATTTAACTTATATGGGTTTATTTTTTTAACCGATATAGTTCAACATTAAAAAATTACACGGAATGCGTAGTTTTAAGTCTGATGTAGCAGCATTTACAAAACTGGACATTAAAGGGTGTCCCCATTCGTTATGTATTTTGTATATGTATCTAGACTTATTTTTTGAAATGGTTTAGAAACATTCTTGAAATCAGTTTAAATGTAATACCCCTTTCAGTGATGTATCGTGTGCTGATTATTTTTTCAAACATTTCTCTTCTGTTTGATTAACCGTTACTTGAATTATTGTGAAATTCTTTAGTAAAGTTTCAGTTTTAGCAAAATGAGCTGTAGAAGTAGGTTGTGTCTTTAATTACAAAAATACTAATCGTTTACAAAAAATGAAGTGTACATATTTTAAATTAAAAATTATATATTTCGGTATTTCAAACTAATTGAAATCGTTTCATGCAATACAAATGTGTTTTAGTTAAAAAGTGCATCAATTGTGCTCGTCAGACGTGCGTGTCCTGAAAATCCTTGAAGGTTATAAAAATGATAAAACCTAATCATTGATTATATTTTCATACGCTATAGAGACCACATGTTTAAAAAAATAAAGAATGTTTTTCTAGGCATGATAAAACTTAAAATTATAAAAAAAAACACTAAAGATTAAATTTTGATGCAAAATTTTTCTCTTAATACTATGAATAGACTCAAGCTTGAACAAGGCTTTTACTTGAAAGTCAGCCATCCGTCGAACTATAGATAGATTTCGTATCACATACTCTCTAGCGGATGCAATAACAGCAACACGTCGAAGGAATGTGCGTACTGAAGAAAATATTATTAATAAATGACCGATATAACCACAATTATAGGTATAAGAAATATAGGGTGTTTCTTATAACTGACATAATTTGTCTTTTATAGCACTATCTACGAATATTTCTGTCTGCTATAACAAGAAGTATAAATATTTAAAACTACAAATTAAAGAGCGTTCCCATAGGTTATGCAATTTAAACAAAGTGTGTTTTAAAATTTTATTTCGTATTCGATGACTCTCTGCTCCTCTGCCTGTTTTAAAGTTGTTTTTTCGCATGACTTATTTCTTTTAATGTAGGATATTATAACTCGTACTGATAGTTATCACTTCAAAAGGTTATGATATTTGTAGTACCTAGTAGCGCAATAGGTTATTTTCTAAATAAATAGTAGTAGTTAATGGAGGGTCATACCGAATTTCTCCCAAACGCTGCTCAATTTGTATGTTTTTCTGTATCAATTATATTCACATGGAAGATTTCATGCAATTTTCAATAAAGGTGTTCAATTTCATTAAACATTGCATTAAATATGACATTCGAATAAGTGATTCACACATACACAAGTAATGTGTGATGAATTTTCTGAAAAACGTCATATGTTAACATATAGCTAAATCCGAAAAAATGTATAAACAGGGCTGAACGCCAGGGTTGTCTTTATAATTTATACATATATATTTGTTAATAGATTTATACTTAATTTTTAAAATATGCATAGGATAAAGTATTTTAACAAACTGGCAGAATTATACCCTACACTTACCTCGTATTATTTATTTTTCTTGAAGATTTCTTCCCATGTAATGTAAACTGCCTCTTTTCTAAGAACAAATAGTTTTATGATATCCTAACAAAATTTACGTAATCAGAAAATAAACAGCATAATAGATAACTGTAGGAAAAGCGTGTTTGGTTTTTACCAACATTTCTTTGAATTCCCAAAAAACAAGAGCCCAAAACAAAATTAATAAAACAAGAACTGAAAAATCTAACAAAAAACAGGGTAGCCAAAGATTAGTGTTGCCGTTTGGTTATATTTTTAGAAACCTTTCATAACATATCGATTCGAGTTTAGTAACAACGCTTGCTATCAAAATCCCATATAAAAAATTAGTTTGAAATTAACAAAAAATAACGTTGCAATAGTTTTACTCTGTTCTATTAGTGAGAAATCAACTCTGTCAACTATTTTTCCCAGCTGTGAAATTACATGAGCATTTTGTGCGGAAAACTAAGTATTCTTTTCAAACTTGCGAACATCGTTAGACATTTTAGTTATTGCGCTTGAAAAATTTGACAACATGCTAGTGGTACCATACCAATACCTAAAGCTGCAAAATAATCGAAAGTACTATCGATAATATTGATAGTTTTTTTCACATAGCGATAGTTGCTAGGATTATCATTTAAAAAAATCGATAGTATCGATAGCTTTTAAGAAAACTATCGCAACTATCGAATATGCCGACTATCGGTAGTTTTGTAACTCTACCAATACCCCGATTTAGAAGAGAGTTGTTGTTTAATTTTAATGAAGAAGTGCCGGATTATGTTACGAAAAAATTGACTGTAATACTACTTTGAAGTTTTAAGCAAAAAGATTGAAGTTTGTCTTAAATAACGGTATTTTTAAAATAATTAAAGCAATAATAAGGTCAAAAGGATTTATTAAAAAATACAACTTTTATTGAATGGCGAGAGAATACACTTTTCCATCCTCGAATATTAGTATTGGGTCGTGATTAAAGTACCCATGATTATCATCGAGCGAAAATTTTTTTCATACTTTTTTTTCTATTTTTTTTAGTTTTGTTTTTGTGCAGTAAAACAAAATTCTGCCTTGTTATTTTCCTTGAAATATGAAATAAAACTTTTTATTAAATTACTATTTATTTAATAAAAATTCCCAAATGTAACTTTTACCCTGGAGTTAATGTCGACGTCGTTGACGGCGTTTCAACGCCGAAAAATTTGAAACAGATTGAACTTTTACGGCGTTTCAACGCGTTGAGATTAACTGCTCTCATACAATTTCTTACGATTCAACTTTTTTTTGACATTTGACGCCGTCAACGACGTCGACATTAACTCCAGGGTTAATGAAAAATGTAACTTTTTTGAAGAAAAAGAAAGGAAAGGACTTCCCAACTAAAGTACCAAACTAACGATTTTAACAAGAAATGAGACTTTTATTATCAAGTGCTAAGATTTGATTACAATGATTACTGCAGAAAATTACAAAAGCAAATTATTATATGGCAAGTACTATTTAAGATAATGCTTGGTATGTGTAGCATATTAAAGAAATATATGAACAAGACGAAGTGTAACCTTTGCATTGTGAACGCATATAAAGTTTTTGAGGAATGAATACTGTCAGGCAGATTCCACTTCTCCCACCTTTGGTCTTTATTCAAAATCATTATTAATATAGGGTAGGTCACGCAGGTATCAGCATTTCTGAATAAAATAAAATTTATTAAAATTGAACGCTGAGAGTCGCCATCTTCAGAATCTGTAAATGCTTCCACATTGGAGTAACTGTTTGCATTAAAATGGTATTAAATTGAAACAAAAATGAGCTTTGCTTTGCATTTCTGTCTTTTTCAAAGGTCCCTAAAATTAACGGTTGCAATTTTTACATTTTTAAATACACTTAGAAATTTATAATCCTTATTTGAGCGATTCAAGGATCTTCATTTCTTTTGCCCATTTAGATTATTGCTTACTATGCAAAATTTGCTAAATTTGCGTTGACCTTCAAATTTATTTTCGTATTTTCCTAACGAACGCAACGCCGTTATCGGCACGAATATTTTCTTTTTAAAAAACAGTTTAGTAATGACAATTTAAAACACTACTAAAGATCTGTTTGCTAAAGATTCTAAGCAAATGTTGTATTTAAAATCTAAGCAAAATAAATAATAACACACAAA
This sequence comes from Gymnosoma rotundatum, assembly GCA_916610165.2. Lineage (NCBI taxonomy): Eukaryota > Metazoa > Arthropoda > Insecta > Diptera > Tachinidae > Gymnosoma > Gymnosoma rotundatum. The sequence goes on along the minus strand of OU744338.1, from coordinate 67,692,992 downwards.
TATTTGCGTAATTTTAATCATTTTCAATAATATTTTTATCTTTAAACTAATTATAAGTTGCTTGATTAGATTTGTACCACTTTAGTACATACACGTTAAAAAAATGTTATTTTAAATCAATAGTGAAGTTCAATTCTTATAAGATGCTGCAGGTACCGGTACATTTTTTCTACTCTTAGTTATTATAATAAAAGAATAAAATTTAAATTTTAAAATAAAAATATTATTTTTTATTTATTGTTTATTTATTTTTTTCCCAATATTTCGCCACACCGTTTGGTGGCATCTTTAGGAAACAGGAAACAAAAATATCAATAATAAAAAATAATTAATAATATTTTTATTTAAAAACTGACCCAGTGCTTAGAAAATTAGAAAAGAAAATTAATTTCAAAGGTCAAAAAAACAATTATATTTGAATAAAATTTTAGCAAACTCACTTCAGTTTTATACACAAGTGTTTAGCGAAAAAGTTTCGTAATATTTAGTGCAGAAAGTAGTCACCTTGGAGATATACCACTTTTGCACAAATGAAACCAATGCCAGTCGTGAACGCGTACATACATACATAAATTGAATGAGAATAAGAATCTAAAGTACTTTGCAAAAAGCAAAAATGATAAAGGAAAAAATAATACAACACTAGGAACAGGTAGAGTATTGTAAAAATGAATTGATATTTTATTAAAAGAGGTTTTTCATGCAACATTTAAATGAATGAACTTGTACTCTTGTACATTTGACTTCATAGCTCAAATGTCAATTTTTAAAATATATGTATATGAGAAAACAGTTAAAAAACGAGAATTCATAATAATAAAGTTCAATTAACTGTTGTTGATAAGAATACATTTTTTGCACGAAATTACCAATAACCTTCATTTTCTTTAAAAAAATTATTAATAACACATGTTAATTAAGAAAAATATATAGATTTAATTCATTTTAATTGGGTGACATTTAAGTCATATCTTACATACACTTGTTATCAATTTTAATAAGAAGAAGACTAAGCAAATTGTAAGCTGCTCTCTTATATAGTTTAATGTCGATATCAATATTAGAAAAGTTATTAGTAATCGGTTAATTGGGTTTTTAAACATTTCGAATATTCGAGCCGGTAACGCTAAAAAAATTGATCCTCATAATAGAGAGTAAGTGTTGCTATACTAAGTGACTTTTACAAGTGACTGATACATTTTTATATTGTGGAAATTTTTTTATGTTTTGTTTATTCAAGCACTCTCCACCCTTTAAATAGCCAGTGACGCAGTCTTCGCCGAGAAGTTTGATAAGAGGTCCATATTAAGAATATTGATTGGCTTCCATCTGCACAATAATATTTAAATTAAAAAAATTAGTGCAGTAGTAAGAAGGGGCAATAACTTATAGCCTTTTTGGGTTCACAAATTAAACTGGCTTAGCAAGAATTCTTAACTACCAATCAAATTACACCAGAATAATTAAAAATAAAGAAATTTAGACTAAAAAAAAAACATACTCAATGGAAATGTTTTTTTAGTTAATAGTTTTAAATAATACGAAAATAAAGGGAAAGTAACAGCGACATTGCAGCAGAACCGAAAGTTTAAAAATCCTTTATGTATGTCCGAAATTCGAAAAACTAAAAATCTTTAAAATTGAGAAGTATAAAATGGCTCATAATAGTCACAATACGGTAAGGAAATTATTTGGAAGAAAATGCAAAAGTTAAAACGTAAATTTAATTAATAAAATAAATTAAATTAATTTTAGGATTTTAGGTGGAGAATATAATAAAAATGTCAATGATAAGCAGTATGACCAGACCAAAAAAGCGCTAAAAAAATTTTTAAGTGCTAAAACATAGTGAAAAAATCTAAATATCTTAGTTTTAAGCAAATATTTTCTTGGAGAGTTCATTCTTTTATCATTTACGCTTACGTTGCCTTAGAAACATTTATTTCCATTGAAAAAAAGATTTCTTAAAACAATAAATCATTTACTAAACATAAAAAGTCAAAAACACAATAAAAATAATAATTCAATCTTTAAATTAAATATCACATACACCAGTGATTAAAAATACTTGACTATTTTCAATGCATATGTAGGTGCTTAACTGTTGCTGTGGAAAAATGTTTAGCAAAAGCAAATGCAAAAAAAAAAAAGAAAGAAACGCATTTGCTTTAACTGACGGACTTCTGCAGCTAAGCAATTACTTTGAAAACGTTTGCTATTACTTAAGCTGTCAGTTTATCTTTAGTTTTGCTTAACTCTTTACTATGAAGTTGTGGCGGATTACGATTGCTTTTTCTTGCAGTTACTTGCTGTAACTCGCTGCTTTTCATCCCTTTTAACATTGGAAACGTATTTATGTATTTATTACTTGCAATACATAAGAATATACATTTTAAAAACGTTTTTGTTTTTATTACACCATTAAATTGTGTGTTTTTTTTTTTTGTTTCTTAAAAAGCAACAGCAAAAGAAGAAACAAACATCAACTTATAACTTAAGCAAGAGCAAACGTTTTCAAAATAAATGCCTTGCTGATTGCTTTGCTGCAGACGGAAACACATGGTCAGCTTAAGCATATGCGTATCTTTCTCTTTTTTGCGTTTGCTTTTGCTTTGTTTATAATAAAATGTTTTGTAAATGGTAAAGACATATTTTTTTATTTGCTGAAAAACATGTAAGCAAAGCAAAGATTTTAGTGCTGTTGCTATTTTTAAGCAAGCAATTCACATCCGGATATACACATATAAATATTATGTAGGTAGGCATCCGCAGTAAGATTTCAATATACAACTTTTTAATTCAGAGATATCGAAAAGTGCTTGAAGAGGTTAAAAATAAATTATGTTGCCAGACTTACGTATCTATTACTGCAATTGTTATACGCGAAAAGTTGTGTTTTTTAGAACACTTTGTAAATTATATTAATTAAAAGTGCTAAAATATATTAAATGAAGAGTTTTAAAGTGATAAAAATAGTGCTAAGTGCTAAATCGATAATTTTCCGGCTAAATCAACAAAAGAAGTGCTAAATTGGGCATGCTGATGATAAGTAAATGCAACGCAATCATCAATATCTTTTCCATCAGATTTGTTTCCTTTTTCCCCAAATTACAGTCATTAAAAATTCTCTTGAACAATTTTTCATTTAAAAAATGCTTTTTATCGTGAATGGTTTTTTCTCTAAAACTTTTTGACTTTTCCCTTTGATTTGTTAAATTAAATCTTGCTAGGGAACTGCAAACATTATGCAAGATTTTATATATTTTAATTAAAATAATTAATTTATTAATAATTTTCTTTAATTCAAATTTGTTTGCTACGGTGCAGAATGACGTTATGCGCGACAAGATGCAAAACATAGAGATCTATTGCATATAATTTTAAACATAAATTTCACTACTTGGTCACGATAGTGGTGTATATACCTTTACATATGCCTTCTGATATTTTTTTTAAACATTTCTGGTGCTAAATGCATATGTTTAAAACATATTACGAAAAAGTCCAAAATGCACTAAAATCAATGAAGGCAGGAGAGAGCATCAGCTCATTAGCATCAGCTGTGAAGTTGTTGAAAAATAATAATTTAATATTAATAAACTAACTGTAGTAAATAGTGATTTACTTTAAAGGTTACGAGCAAAGTATATTTATATTTTGTACATGCAAGTCTACAACAAATACAACATTTGTGTAAAATCATGTATTTTATCAAAAAACAGTTCAGAGACGGGAAGATGGGTAACATTTTATAAAATTTCTAACTAATAAATTAATATTAATTTTACTTAATTATTATAACAAATGACCTTTTAACGACTATATTAATTTAAATTTAAACAAGAATTCAATTAAAGGATATTTAATGCCACTTGAGTTGGAAAAGTGTACATTGATTATTTCGTTTATCATCCCTGATAGAACATAATAAAAATGAAAAAAACACGTAAATAACAGGAGAAATGTATATCAAAATAAAAATTAAAATAAATGTAAACAAATTCTGACACAAAAAATGATAAACACGCACACCAATAAAACTATCAGTTGAACTCCTGCATGTACTTGATATAGATATACTTTCATAAACTTAAAAAATATTTAATTAACAAATAAATCAATTAAATATTAAATTTTTTCATTAACACCTGGCCTGGAAACTGACAATTATATACATCTTATACCAATTTTTTAAATGTTTAGCAATGAATTAAATTTGTTTTTTAGTTTGTTTAAAAAATATAAACAAATGTAGTAATAAATTTTATTGCACTTTTTTTACTCATTTAAGTCAGATTTTTTGACACCCAGTCTAGCAAATTTGCCTGTTTAATATGCTAAACTTTTTTAACTCAATTTTCTCTATCAGAATTTTTATTGAGTTGATCTATAATATTTATAAATTTTTTGAGTTTGTAAGAAGGATTGCTGCCTATTTTTTTTTTAATTTTTTAGATTCAATTGTAATAATAATAAAAAGTAAATAAAATGTCATCTAAAGCTCCCATAATTTATTAGAATGTTTTATTTATGAGAAAATGGAAAACAAGTTTTTAATTTAAAACCTTCTGGAAGTGTGTTAATCCGCAGCATCTGCAATAGTTATACAAGTATCGTTGGTAATTTCAATGTAAATACAATATTTACAATAATTTTAAAACTTTTACCAAACGTCGATGGAGCCAAATGAAGTTGATTGGGTAAAAAAAAATACTTCCAGCTCTCTATACCAGAGATGGTTAAAAATAAAAATGTTTTTAAATTTTATTAAAAAAAATAATTGTGGAAAACTAAAACAAAAGCGGTAGATAAAAATAAATTTCAGATTTTCTGTGAATTTTTGTGAATAACTTTAATGCGAGAGCAAAGAAAAGTTTTTGGTTACACATTTTTAAAAACATTAAGAACAATGAATAGAACGGTATAATAAACACATATATGTATTTTCGAAAAGGATATTTATCAAATGTGGTTTGAAAAAAATTCTCTAACAGCTGAATTAAATAATAAGAACTTATTGAACTTGACACTTTCATTTTCAGTTGTTCGTATTCTGGCTTCTTTTAATTGTTTTCTACCTTTAACAACTTCTTTAATTTCTGCAAAAAAAAATATTTATTTTAATTTATTAATAGTGTTATGAAGGAATATAAATACTCCTTTTTCTTTACATTAATCATTTGTAATATGCGAGGCATTAAAAAATATAAGAATACTTTCAATAATGAAAGGCTTTCCGTATGCCATCTGTCAATTTTGTTAAGTGCATATTGAAAAACTTTGACCTTCTTAAAAGTTTAATAATAAAAACTACTCCAGAGTGTTCACAAAAATCCCCATATTATTTGACACAAATTACAATTTACAATTGATTGGGAATTTGAAATAGTGTAAAAAGGACATACACAATTACACGATGTTTAAAAAATGTCCGTTTATGTTTTCTAACATCAATTATTTTGTTATTGTTATTTGCACTTAAAGAATTATAAAATAAGAAATTGAAAATTTTATTTTAAACGGAACGACGGAAGTGAACAGCAAATGTGTGTAAAATAAAGTCTTGAAGTTTTATTGTTTAAAAATTAAAAATTTTTGGCTTAAATTTTTATACCAAAGAAATAAATCCTTAGTCCTTATAACTCTACATACATCAGGCACTTTTTTTATAATTTAATTAAAACCATAAGAAAAAATCATCAATCTTCGTTTTTACTTACCCAGTGTCTGACTTAAAACCATTTTGCCATCTTCACCCAGGCAGGCGTTGCGAGCATCGAAGGGATTTGTGAATTGTACGAATGCATAACCTTTGTGCATGGAAATTCCTAAAAACGAATATAAAATAAAAATGCCACAATGAAAATGTGGAAAATTTCTTTAATTAAATCTTAAACATATTGAAAATACATAAGTACGTGGCACAACTACTTGCCAGCCGAACATAATCATAGAGACAAATATCTACAAACCTGCGAGACGGCCATAAATTTGAAACATTCGCTCTACATCAGTTTTAGAACATTGAAATGTATTTAAATTTCCCACAAATATGCGCGAATTAACAGCTTGCGGATCTTGAGAGTTGGTTTGGTTAGATAACTTTGATAACTTCATATTGCTGCGTTCTGATACTGTCTGTCTGGCTTGTTGCTGAAGCTGGCTGATAATATCGATATGTGTTTTTTTAACAATAAAACCCAGACAGCAGAAGAAACTGTTAAAGAAGTGTTGAGCTTGAAACGCAGTTGTAGTTAGATAATTTAGTATTTAAAATCACAAATTTTACGGAACTTTTTGAAAATTTCAACTTGTGAAATATTTAATTTTAATGATTGTTGCTTTCCCTTAAAAAATTTTTTTTTGTAATTTTTTATTTTATTTTGTTAAGGGTTTTATTATAACTTGAGCCAGATTATTTGAATAAAAGCTTTCTGTTCTTGACTGCTTCCATAAGACGCATTAACAATAACTTAAAATATTTAAGCCCACATACACTCATTCATATATATTTTTGTTTATAGTTATTTATTCATTTCATGAATGTGAATGGCTGCATGTAAATCTGTTTGTAGTAGAATAAAATTCTTATTTCATACAATTGTTTTTTTTTTTTTTTTGTTTTTGTGCGCCGAAAGAGATTATTTCTACTAAAAGTCCACGATTGTTTGAAATATATTTCTTAATATGTTGGGCTGGAAATATTTAGACCATCTCTATATATGCTTTTGTACGAGTATTTTTTCTTAGTCCAGCTTTTCTGTGGAGTTAATTTTTTGACTTTGTCCTTGTTCAGAGGATTATGTGTTGTAGTAGTCCTTTCGTTGTTCAATTCTTATCACAGTACTATTGTTGCTGCTGTTGTTTGTATTGTTTTCACTAATACTGCTTTTGTTTTGTATTTGGTACGAGTTTTGCTAAGTTTCAACAACTGTTGCTGGCATTGATAAAGAATAAACCATTCCTTTAGATTCAAAAGAAGACATCAATCTGTAAGAAAAATTTAAACGCAAAATAAAATTTGGGAAAAAAATTATTCAAATAAACTTAAATTTAGAACAGAAAAAAAGAAAAGTAAAGGCGTACAAAAATTCAATTAAAATCAATTTTAAATGGCTCCAATTTTTAAAGCAGAATAACTTGAAAGTGCCGTTTTCAAAGTTTCTGTGCCTATTGTGTTATGTTCTAACATAAACGATTCCTAACTTAAAGCATCCTTACACTTCTTTCTGCACTTGAATCTGAAGACTTCTAAACGGAAAAAGTTTCGCCACCAATGATGAGAAACGAAACGTATAATGTGGAAATTATTTTCTAACTGTAGACAATAAATCTCTAACAAAATTGATTGAATAAGAACTGCAATGAATCATTTAAATTAAAAGCCGAGAAACTAAAAAAATTAAGTTTGTTTTTGTAATTTCATTCAGGCAGAATTAAGTTTGTTTAAATAAAAGTATTTTTGTGTAGTTATTTATACTGTTGTAGAAAACAGAGTTCAACATCAGATTGTTTTGTTTGCTTATAAAGTAATACAAATAATTCTCAAAATATAAAAAAATTTACATTCCCTGAAGTTTTCATTTCCCTCGAAGTGAAAATTGGTATCATAAATTTCCGGTGAAACAGGCCACATTAAATGTTAGTATGAAGAATAAGATTTTTGAAAATTGTTAAATTGAAGGAATAGGGGAATTAATTTAAGAAGGTGGTCTTAATTGCTCAGTTGATTTTTGATTTTGTTGCCCAAATTTTAAAAAAATGGAAAAATAAAAAATTTCAAATAGTTTGAAAAAGTAAAAAATTGTAAATTTTACAAAATTAATTTTCAAAATAAAAAAATTAAAAATGAAGTATTGCCGCCTAATTAAAACACCCCAGTAAACCTTAATCACATCTTTTCAAATTGCCCACACATTAATAAATTCAAAAGTAGCATTTTAAAGCAAAAAGATTTTTTTGACATTATCAATAATATTACGACATCCCGTGACATCAAACTAATAGAATACTTTCTAACAGAGAGCAACCTTTACAAACATATATAAGTATTAAACCTAACTGAGCTTAAGGCCTACGTTGCTATAGCTCCTTTTACTTCTACATTATACTAATAATTTAGTTATAAGTATAATATGTAAATAAATAAATAAATAAATAAAACATTCTATTTTGGTTTTTTTTAGCCGTGCAGCCATCTAATATTTAATTCGCCTGGATTCAATCTAAATAAATAAATAAATAAATTAAATATTTACAAAGATATTAATTTCTTTATTTCAAGTACATGATTGAATGTAAACTCCAACTTCTATAGAGGCAACAAATTCCTTCAAGATCCCTCTGATCCACTTCAATTAAATTAATTTTTGCATTAAATTTATTAAGAAATTATGGGAAATTTTCAATAAAAACCTACACAGTGTTACAACATCTGTCAAAATCTTCAACAATTTAGTAGCAATTAACCTATTTTTTTCAATTTTGCCCAAAATAATGTCAATCCCCACTGTAGTTACTAATCTTGAATTTAACAAATGTGTTAATCGGTTAATAGGTTTAAAATTTGAATTAAAACAGATAAAAAACTTAAATAAATAAATCAAAAAAAAAAATTATTTAAGGTACGTAAGGGATTTTTTTTTTGTTAAATAATTTTTCACGTGAGTTATTCACGATTGCAGCTTGTGGAAAAGGGTATATATTTCAAAGAAAAACATATTCATGATAGCGGTGAATAACTCCTGAAATAATAAAAATTAAGTAAGAAAATATAATAGGTTATGATGAGCCTCTTTTGCGTAACAAATTAAATAATTGCCGTATTCACAAGCTCTGCTAAGGTGTAGGTAGTATTGCATACTACCTTTTGTTTACTTCTTTGTGAACAACCATTGTATCAGTGTGCCATTGTACATTGTACTTCATATGTCAAAAAGTAAATAAGAAGAAGAAAAGTGCTATTCATCATTTGTTATTTATAAGCCAAATGGGGGGAAAACAGAAAAGAAGTAAATTAATAAATTTTTTGTGTGAGGATGAAGTTCAAGACATTTTTAGGATGAACCTAATGTACTTGCTCTCTAGTCGCAGAATTATAATTTAGGGCTACCAAAATCATCATTATGGCATAATCGGGTTTTAAGATATTTTGATAAAAACAGATTTTTTCATATGATACGACTACGGCCAGAGGAATTTGCGTATATATTCAACCTTATAAAAAATTACGATGTTTTTCACACAATTGGCGAAAGGCTCCAACTACGCATTGACTTGCAGCTTAAAATTGTACTTTACTGCTTGGGATCTGCAGGAAATGGTGCTTGTGTTCGTAAGGTAGCATCTCTTTTTGGTACAGGTGATGGCGGTACCATACAAAACATTAGAAATCGAGTCATTAAAGCAATATTAAATCTTAAAGAACAGTTTTTATGTTGGCAACTTTCAACTTCAACTTTCTAATAAATCAGTCAAATCAATAAATTAAATAAATAAAACTAATAAAAATATCTTTTAATTCAATTTAATATAATTCACACATGAACACAAAAATAATAATTCATTTAAACATTTAAACAAATACAACGTTTGAAAAACATATGAAAAAAAGTACTAAGTGTTGTATCGCATGTTTGCATGAAAATTACCAACAACACAACTAGCACTGTTGTATTTTGTTAGCACTTAGCATGTACTAGGGGGCTTGTGAATAGGGCAAATGTCTTAACAGAAAAATTTATTACTTAATAAAACGGACAAGACTATAGAAGTATATAGTTCTCTTGAATAAATTTTGATGGCTTCCAATAAGAGCCCTAAAGTATAATAATGAAAGAAAAATTAAAATTGATTTAAATTAAATTAAAATTTTTTTTATTTTGCAGTGTCTTTACTAACACAAGTGGAGATCTCAACCTTTGCAACTTTACAGATCTCTTAAAAGAGAATTTAATTACTGATACCACAGCTAGATTTTAAGAAAAATTGACTTAAGTTATAAAAAACTTATCAGAACTATTTATTAAAACGCCCTGCCCTGTTGCTGAATTTTAATTTTCATTATTAGTTAAATTTAAGAATTTTTACTTTAAGAGTAAAATAGCGTTGACCTCTTTTTAAACAATATTAAAGTTAATTATTGAGGAATTTTAATAATTTAATAACTTTACAATTTTTCTTTCCTTTTTGAATTTATTATATAAACTGTTAACACACTTTCTACATTTCATTGGCAGTTAAGTGGCACTGTTACTGCAAAAGCATTTTATTTCATTAAAAACATAAATGTACGTATGTGCACTTGAACATCTTTAAAAAAAATTACATATTTTTTACAAACAAGTAAGCACCTCCTACAATTTTACAAGGGTATCTTCAGTTTGTTTTTAACTATGAACTTGTGGAATGCTGGAAAATTGTTTACTTTAATTGCGCGATTCTCCTCAAGGGGTATAGTTTAGTTACTCGGTACTAATCGATACTTCACTTGTTAAAATTTTAAATAGACGTATGTTTAGTTTCGTGAAATCTTGTTTAAAAATAAAAATATTTATATTTATTACGAGGGCTGCTATATATATTTCTGGCCTGGCAACACTGAGTGCTGCCAAGTGCAATCTGACATTTCCATTGGAAAGTTTGTCATTTTTAAGCATAATCGTACTCAAAACGTTTTGACGTACGACCATTATTTGTGTTGTTTACAGTGACTTGAAAAAATTAATTTTGAAAAAAATGGAATTAACTCGTGAACATTTTCGTGCCATAATTTTTCACAACTTTCGACGTGGATTATCATGACGAGAGTGCATTGATGAACTTAAATCTTTATATGGCGATGAAGCACCATCCTATAGCACTGTGAAAAATTGGTAAAATGAATTTAATCGTGGCCAAAGCTCGCTCAAAGACGAATTCCGTGAAGGTCGTCCAAAAACGGCTGTTGTGCCAGAGAACATTGATGCCGTGCGTGAACTCATAATGCAAAATCGACATGCGACATACCGAGAGATAGAGACATCCTTGGAAATATCTTCCACCAGCATACATTCGATACTGCATGAACACCTGGCCATAAAAAAGGTTTATTCTCGTTGGATCCCACACAATTTGAAAGTCGCTCAAAAAAAGGCTCGTGTCGATTGGTGCAAAGAAATGTTGCAAAAATACGATTGCGGTGCTTCAAAAGACGTTTATAAGATCGTCACAGGTGACGAATCATGGATCTATGCGTATGAGCCCGAAACGGAACAACAGTCGACCGTGTGGGTCTTCAAAGACGAGCAAAATCCAACGAAAGTTGTTCGTGGAAGAAGCACTTCGAAGCAAATGGTCGCCTGTTTCTTCGGCAAAACTGGTCATGTGGCGACTGTTCCGCTTGAGCAACGTAGGACGGTCACTTCTGAGTGGTACACTACAATTTGTTTGCCTGACGTCATCGGAGAAATTCGAAAAACCAACAAGAGAAAACGAATCATTGTTCACCATGACAATGCGAGCTCTCACACATCGGCTCAAACCAGAGCGTTTTTGACCGGCCAAAACGTCGAATTAATGGATCATCCGCCGTACAGCCCTGACTTGGCACCTAATGACTTCTTCTTGTTTCCACACATCAAGAAAAAAATTCGTGGTCAAAGATTTTCGTCGCCAGAAAAGCTGTTGAAGTGTTCAAAAACCATGTTTTAGAGGTGTCTCAATCGGAGTGGAAAAAGTCCTTCGACAACAGTTTTGAGCGCATGCAAAAGTGTATAAATTATGCTGGAGAATACTTTGAAAAACAATAAAACCATTTTTGATTGTAAATATTCGCATTTTCACTATTAGGCCAGAAATATATAGAGCAGCCCTCGTATTAAAAAAAAATATCTGTCCTTATAATTTTAGGGTTTTGAGAATTTTCTTTTGAAAAGAATTTGAGATTTATTTACATTTTTCCTCACAGGCAGAGTTTTGTTTTTAACAGAGCTGTATTTGAGCCAGACATGCAATTAAGATTAAAAATGTAACTCACATAACTACCTTTGAATATTGAGTATCCAGAAAAAAGTGCAAATAATCAGTACTTGATACCCAAGGTTCAATATTTTGTCACCATTATTGTGATCGTTCTAAAATTATTTCATATGCATTTGCTGAAAACCACTTTACATGTTTTTGTAAATGAAAAAATTTGGTTATCACCACTTAAACTAGGAAGTATATTATGAAATTTACTATTAAATAGGGAATGCATGTTTACAGCTGGCACATGTTTGTTTTGGCGTTCAAGCCAATATCTTTTTTAAGCACTTTCTAGTGAAGATCGTTGCCATCGAATGTAAGACCAGGATTCACTATCATACTTATTCCTATGATCTGTCAAAAATTGCATGTGTGTTCAAAAAGTATGATAGTGTGGATTAAAAGAGTATGTATGTATGAGTGACAGACTTTTTGACATGTCTGTACGATTTTATAATCTTTTGAAGTAATTAATAAAATATTTTATTCTATGATATCAGAGTTGATTTTTTTAGGAGAAAAAACAACAAAATATTAGTATCATATCTTTCTTAGCATCTTTGGTATAATAATGTGTAACCTCCGACGTCATTTTTGAACGTTTTTTAAAGTAGGACAGAATTCTGTCCGATTTTTGTGTGATTTAAAAGTACAATTGCGTATGATAGTGAAATGTGGCCTTTATCCATACTAAACTTTTATAAGCTTAAGTGTATGAAGACGAACTTGAAATTGATTTATTAAAAATAAATTGAAATTATTTTGGCTTAAGTTTATTTATTTTACAATCTAATAATTTTTTAAAAAAAAAAATTATTTAATAAATGTATGTGGATGTTTTCCAAAGAAAACAAGAAAAAATAGACGCTTCGCATGTAAATTTCATCTAACCAAATTAATATTGATATGTGTATTGAATATGTGTCGTATTCTTATTTACAAAGAAAGTTTGTTGGTTAAATAGATGATGTTAATAATTACACAACTGAGGTAGATAGATGCGAAGAATGCTGATGAAGGGTGTAGCGGCCTTCATTTCATTCTGCTAGCGTCTAATTTTTCTTGTTTTCTTTGGAAAATGTCCGCATACATTTGTAAAATAAATTTTCTTTCTAATAAAATTTTTAGAAATTAAAAATAAAGGAACTTAAGCCAAAATAATTTCAATTCATTTATAATATTTACAGTTAAACGAAAATAATATGAATTTTTTCTATATACATATGTATTAATTAAAACCATTGGAATGATGATTACATTTTAATAGCTTTTAGAATTACTAACTTCAGTCTGATAAAAATAGATTCATAATTTTAAACAATATAAATTACCAAATCAGTTTCTTTATTTAAGAGAAAACATATGCATTAATGTCTGTGTATGCCTGCTTGCATGTAATAATAATTTAGTGCAATATGTTGCCATATTATAATATTGCCACATTAGCAACTCGTAGCATGTCTTTTTACAGTAAATGTATTTTTCTATTTTTTTTTTTTTTTTTTTTTGTTCACATAACACTTATAATAAAATTGCTTTTAGATAAAATGATATACAAAACATTTTTAAAACAGTCAACCACCTACTCTTTTACGAACATAAACAAAATATAGAAGGGGGTAACACGTATTCTTTATTACCTTTTTTTTGCTTTTTAAATGCAGTACAAAACAAAAAGTGATATAAATTGCAACATATTTTATTAAATGGTTTTTATACTTAAGACTATTTAAACCATTATGGCAAACAGTGTCGAGCACATGTTAAGAATATTAAATTTAATAAACAGTGGAAAACTTGGTTTATAATTATTAAAAGAAAATAATGTTTGTTTCAACATTTTGTTTGCCACTGCTGTAGTGGAAAATGTGTTTGTAATCTTCTTAACATGCATTGCGATGTTGGCAATATTAAAAAAACATTAAATAGATAATTGTTAATGACACAGATTTTTATTTCGTATACATTTTTGTTATTAAAGGATATGTTTTTAAGCCTATTACTGTGTTAAGTACCATAAAATTAAGGTGATGTTATTTAGACGTTAGTGGAGTAGTTAATGTTCTACAAAAAAGGGTATCAAGTTCCATTAAAATTTTTTTTAAGATTTTACTGCAGGTTGAAGAATAAAATATATATATATTTAAATCCTAAATTGCTTTTCTATTAAAAATATATAAACTATTAATGATCTAAAAAGAGTTTGCAATGATACACAAGACAGATTTCTTCTGACTTTTATTTCTTTAATTAATATGGATAGCGACAAGCTCCAGCGTTCTTAGGTTAAGCTCATTTTAGATGAAAAGGACAATTGGAAATTAGTCAACAACTGTAAGTTACGAAAAACATCCCTTATTGATAATTTCAGTCATAGCAATGATATAAAGGGGAACTCTTGCATGCGGTTTATTATCGGGTTTCAATAGCTCCAAATTCTATGCAAACAATCGACAATGTCAACATAATGTGCATCATTACTGAAACTTAGCTAAAAATATCAAAAATTGATTATCTCCAATGCACTCTAAATTAAATAAATAAAACAATTTTGAAAATGGCTCTAAAATTACCATGGCATTTTTCTACCTGTAGATTACATAAAAACAGCAACACCAAAAGTGTATCGCAATGTATTGTAAATTTAAACACCCGTTTTAAGACAAAATGCAATTACTCCGATAATCCTCTCATACGAACACTATACTAACTACTTCATTACTTTTATTTTATAACATATTTAATTATTGATTAAGTAAAGCCTTAGTTTAACTAAATATTACATTTATTTTTTTTTTTTTCTTATATTGAAGGTTTTTGCTAATAGTTTTCCTTCAGTTTTATTAATATCCAACACATGTTTACGTTATATTCTTTAAAGAATCTTTTAATATTTAAGATATAAGGCAAAGCCAATTCTGTGCAATAGTTTTTTCCCCTAGCGTGTAAGAATTTCTTGTTATTTTTTCTATTAAATAAATAAATAATAAATTAAACAATTTTTTTATATCTTACACGAAACTTTCTATACCCTTCACTACAGGGAGAAGGGGTGCATATAAGTTTATTATTCTGTTTGTTTTTTCTATAATATTCATTTTAAATCCAATATTCTTGATACTTATACAAACTTCCGAAAAATCGGTTAAGTTATGTCCATTTATCTGTCGTAAACGGGTTTAAATCAGTTTTGCCACGTCCCTAGATTTGCTACAGAAAATTTATAACCACTATTCTCCCAAGCAAAGTTGCGAAAGAGGTGCTAATGAAATTCAACAGCATCGTCTATTTATAGTAAAGATATTAAAAAAAAAGGCGAGCTCCTTTATGTTTTTGCTTTGTTGTATAGAAAACTAAAATTTAAAAAAAAAAAACTATAATTTACCAGGTGATTGGAATTTCACTAAACGATTAAAATTGCATCACCTTTTTTTTAAATTGCCATAAAAAAAATTTAAATTCAATTTAGAAAAAAAGACAAAAACTTTAAGTTTCCTAAAAAACAAAACAAAACAGCTTTTGGTGAAGGGTATATAAGATTTGGCATAGTCGAATATAGCACTCTTAGTTGTTGTATTTAATAATCACCATAACTCTTTATTTAAGAGGCGATAATTTAAAAAACCACACTATATCTGTAAATATAGATTTTTAATTTTAAGAACTCAAAAGAGGTTAAGATAGGAATAAAAATTAATAAGTTAGGATGTAAAATTCGGAAAATTTCTTCGAAAAGTCAAAGATATATTTAAAATAAAAATAAAAAATTTTGTTGTTTCTGGACCAGGCCACAGTACTAAAATTTTAAATATGTTTCTGTTTATTCTGTTGAAGTTATTAAAACTATATCATAACAGGTATTTCGAAGTAAGTTTCATTTTCATTTATACATCACGCATTTTTAGTCATTTACATATATACAGGTATGTGATGGAAATAGATTTCGAAATCGAAAAGATTTAAATCCGAAAATGGTTACGATATACTATTTTCGTCTTTTAAATACCATCAGTATAGTTTTCAATAACTTTTCATTCAATTTCTACATTTACTTTGGGGTAACTTTTTTTTATTGTTTAAAAAATATCTCAAAACGAATCGTTTTCAAAGCGATCGATTTCTATCACATACCTGATTATATTTTTTTTCTTTTCTAAACATTTTATTCATTTTTTGTTTGTTTTTGATTATCATTAATTATGTAGCAAAGACTTTATTCTCATTGTGAATTTTATTAGTGTGAAGAAGAACTGCCTTGAAGCTTTAACGTCAGCAAAAATAAATGACTTTAAGTCATACTAAAGCCACAACAGAAAATGCTTTTAGCAAACTTATTGAAAAGGAAAAATATTTATTTTGAGATTTTTACTTAAAGTCCAACCCTCGTAATTTGTGTAATATTTATGATATATATAACAGTTTGTGTCTGTAGCTCTTATCTATTTACTGTCATTTGAAAATCTATAAAAACCCTTTTAAATAAAAAAGTTAAAAAGAAAAAAAAATGATGAAAAGAAAATTACACAAAAATAATGCAGTCATTTTAATGATTGATAAAAAAAGAATGCATTAAGTATTGTTTGTTGAATGTTTTTGTTACAAAAATTAATAAACAAAAGAGTACATTAATATTTATTAATATAAATAAAAGTGATATAAAGATTTTTATTTTTAAAGATGTAACGGCATATGAAATAAATAGGAAAAAAGACTTTAATATCAACGAGAAAAAGGATTTTATACCACGAGCGTATGATTTTAGATTTGCATCGGTGGAAATCATGTTCTTGTTATGCATTTTTTACTGAGAAAATTTGTATGAATTTCTGTCGTTGTAAACTTGGCGAATGAAAGTGGAAGTCACTATTTTTAAAAACTTTTTTTCAAATAAGTAACAATAATTTCATAATTGCATTTGGGAAATACTAGAGCAATTTCCTTAAATAAACATGGATCATATGTCTCAAAAACCGTTTTTGATTCTTCCCAAAAAATTATTAATCAATTAAATAATTTAATAAATACAAAAGGTCAGTCAAAGCCACTGCAACAAGTACAAGAAAAAAAAATAAATCCTTAATTAAAAAGTGTCCCAGTACTGACGTGATTTTTATGTACGTGGCCTTATATTTAAAACGTAAATGACAGACATTTTAAGTTTAAATTTTTTATTTTCAGAACAAGTACAAAAAATTAAAAATGAAAGCTCAATAAAAATATAACAAGAGTGCTACGTTCGGCTATGGCATATCTTGTAAACCTTTCATCATGTAAACCTTTCAAAGAAAGTGTAGCATAACATTTTGCTACACTTCGTTTTCTTTGGAAAAACGTCCGCAAACATTTGCAAAATAAATTTTCTTTCTAAAAAGATGTTTAGAAATTAAAATAAAAATGAACTAAAGCCAAAATAATTTCAAATCATTTACAATATTCACAGTTCAAAAATTCTAATATAATAAAAATCAAAAAAATAAATATTGTGGTCACAGCGAATTAAAAAATAAAAAAAAAATTAAGTTCCTTAAATAATTTTACATAAAAATGTCATCGGCTTTTATGGGTTAAGCATTTATAAAAAATTTTTGTATTTTCTGAAAGATATCTTCAAAATGATACCCATCTTGATAACTCAGAAAATATAGTGCAAAATCCTACTTTTCTATAAAAAGTTCAGCGGTCCATAAATCGGAAAATATTGGCGATCACTTGATATTTTTTTTATTTTTTATTTTTTTCTGCTGTCGTGGTGTCTTGCACGCTACGTCGACAGAAATGGACTGATCTTTCTGACTTCGCTATACATAAGAACTCAGTATATGTATATAATAAGATAGGAGGCAGGGAACTTCAATTTTTTATAACAAATCATAAAATTACAAAACTGAAACTTAAAAGGTGGCTCATACATGGTACGTGTGTAAGTGCAAGTCGCAAATGGTGAACCTTAAAACCATAAGACAATATCTAATAGCAATATGGTGAAGAGTTTAAATCCATTAATATTAACCGACTTTAAAAAAGAAGGAGATTATCAATTTAGTCATTACTGTGGGCAAATTATGGCACTCGATATGGATCGAAATTTACATTTAAATTCTTTTGAAATTTCGATCGATATTGAATGCCGTAATTTGCCCCCAGATTCGATTTTGAGTTTTTTATTTATTTGAGAATTGATGCTTACATTATCTTTTAAATTAAAGGGTGTTGCTATAAAACATACATGTATTTCACGTGTATTATGAACCGTAAAGGGCACCACTTCAAAATTAAAAAAACTGCGTATCACTATATCTCCCAATGGCAAAAAGTAATACAAATAAATCTAAAAATTAAAGGGCGTTCCCATAGGTGACATAAATTTGCCTATATGGGCCTATAGACAAACGCTTGCAAATTGCTATGACCGTTATAGTAACAAGTGTTAATAATTAATTATTATAATTAATTATTTATTTAATTTGATGTATATGAAGTTACTTTTGAACAATTGAAATTTTCACTGAACCTGTATTGCTTACTCCGCAAGTATTAAATATTTATTTGGAAATAAAAGACTGTCCCAATAGTTGATGTTAAGTTTACTACAACAGCAAATATAAAATTTAAATTGGGAAATTAAAGGGTGCCTCTCTAGTTGATGTAAATTATGTATATTGACAAACTGTTGAACAATTGTAGACAGACGGTTGAAATTAACAAGAAGCCAAATATAAATTTTGGAGATGGCATATAAAGGTGTCCCAATAGTTAATGTAATTTGACATATGTGGTCCTATTTTTACACCGTTATAGAGAGACAGATGAAATGTATTGCATATTTGTTTTTAAAATCGTTTTTTTGCAATAATTATTTCTTAATCGCATTTATTTTGTCTAAATATATTCTATTTTTTTTTTCACTTTTATCTTTAGAACAATTGGCCTTTTAAATATTTAGACAATTCAATAAATTGTGAATGTATGATTACACAAGCTAAAATAAAAATGCTATTAACCTCTCATCTTTTACGAAACTTGTAAATTTTAGATAGAAACTTGTTGATAATTTTAAAAGTTATGCAACACCTTCACAATTATTAACTCAATATTTAAACACCCGAAATACACTTTATATAAACATGTCTTTTAGCTTTAAGTAAAAAGAATTTGTGTGTTTAAACATGAATACAACTGTTGATTTCAAAGGGTTAATCTCTTTAAAAGCACAAAAAAAGACTGAGAAGTTCGACCACACACATAAGATACTTAAAAAAAATATATATCGCATTTGCACGTGTTGTCATGTTGGCTGTGGAAATATTTATGTGTTTCAGTTTTTCATCTTCTTTCAAAGGATCTGTCACGTGTTGGTGTGGCAACTATTATAAATGTAATGGCTTTAATAAGGACAAAGACACAAAAGTAATGGCTGCTCAGAATGAAAAACATTCTACATGGAGTTCTCGTGTGATGTTTTATCCGTTGACAGTTGATTTTTCAAGCATCTTCTTAATAATAAAATAAGCATTTTATATATTTATTAATGTGGGTTTGTGCACATTATTTGGCACAAAGTCTGCTGTCGTCTCATTGTCATATCAAAATATTTAATGGATAAAGGACATTCAATTGGTGTTTATTTTCTTTATATCTATTTTTTTTTTCTTCAGTTTCCTTTTCAATAAAAGAAAGAACAACAAACGTTAATACGAATGTAAAAATAAAACATTGTCATTCATACATTTAAATGAAAAGAATGGCATAGAATATGTATGTATGTATATGACTGAGCGTTTGTAGCAATATATTTCACACTCAACACAAACGGTCACACACATCAATACATCTGTATAAATAGATGCAATCATACTCGTACATAGACATCATAATAAAACGAAACTCATTTGTTTATTTACGTTTATTTTATTGGCTTTGTCGATGTATTATACTTCATCCTTTTTTTCCTTTAATGTTTCACAAACATTTCTTTTATATCAGCATAAAAAAAGAAAAAAAAAAAAAGGAGTAAAAAATTTAGACCAGTAAACAAAAAAATCATCATGAATGAACTGTTTGCTTTTCATTTTTTTTGTAAATTTATTTAGTCTACAAATTTGCAAAGGAAGCCTGTTTAGGAAATGGTTCCTTTGACATTTGATCGCTCTTATAAGATAATAAAGTCCTCTTTCACGATGTTGAAATAACATCATCGTATGTTTTTTTTTCTTATTTGAAATATTATTCGATAGTTTTTGCTTCATCACAAATGTTTATGTGTAAAATAGTTAAATCGAAAATTCTCTTGGGAGTATTTATATTATTTAGCGGCTTAATAAAAAGACACATTTTATTATATTGAATAAAATAACTTTTATAAAGTTATTTCTGAGCAATATTTCAAAATGAAAAATGTTTGTCAGGCTTAAGTTTACCTCGCTATAAACTAGAATAATTACAATAATAATCTCTTTTAAGCTAAACATAGAAATCAATATTTTAAACTCTTCTTGGTGAAGTACGTTTTAAATGTTGTAGATATATCATTTCGCACAAAGACACAGCCTGGAATGTACAAGAGAAGCCTTTCTGCATACCAAGAATTTTTGGAGAGTAAGTCCACGTTTACACTATGCCATTTTTGATGCAACCTTTTTGCAATTCTCTTTAATTGTAGCAGCGATACTCGTTATTTTAAACAAA
Source organism: Gymnosoma rotundatum (assembly GCA_916610165.2). Lineage (NCBI taxonomy): Eukaryota > Metazoa > Arthropoda > Insecta > Diptera > Tachinidae > Gymnosoma > Gymnosoma rotundatum. Next base: position 67,672,301 of record OU744338.1, on the reverse strand, counting down.
ACATAACCAACATAAATATCTTCTCTAAATTGAAAACACACTATATTGCTTATTTCTCTAGCTTTACAATCAAACAAAAATTTCATGCTAGTTTCATGAAAAATTGCATAGTGTAAATGCCATATTCTTTTTTAAAAAAATTAATAATTTTTGTCATTTAGACAGCCATAAGGACTCTGTATAAAATAATGAGACAGAGCTCATCGCACGAAAAAGCTCCGTTCCGCATGATGTAGATGGTACTACATAATTTCTAAGTAAATTTTCGACTGCATCGTATCGCTTTCATTACTTACCAATACCATAGGTCAAATAGACACTTTTTGGTTGTTAAAAGCACATGATAGGCTAAAAGTGTTCGGATAATATTGCCTTTTAAAAATTTATCCCAGTGTTTATTTATCTAAAGTTGCCTTATTTTTATTTCTAATGAAACACACTGTACGAGTATTTAACAGAGAGCTGGAGGCTAATTTTAAAAAGCCTGAATTTAAAGCGACTAAGTTAGTTAGTTAGTTAGGAGTGGCAGCCTCTCGCGACGAAGCTCACTTGAGCACAATCGAATGGCCCGTTGTGATACCACAAGGAAAGCGGCGCGACTCCCCTTACCCAGCCGAGAACCATGAGGATTCACGGATGAACTTCGCTATGTCCCCTATAGAGTGAGATGATAGCTCCGTAAGAGTTCCAAAGAAAGGAGAGCCCAGAATTCTTAGTCTTCTTCGAGCCAGGGATAGGCAGTGGCACAGGAGGTGCAGTACGGTCTCTTCCTCTTCCTCCGAGCCATAGCTGCGACAGAAATCATTAAAGGGCAGACCGAGTCTTTCAGCATGCCTGCCGATTAGACAGTGTCCAGTAAGTACCGAGACCGTGATGCTTATGGATTTTCTGTCCAGTCTGAGCAGCTGCCTGGTCCGCTTGAGGTCCAGTGTAGTCCACAGTTGTCTAGAGACATAACAGGAACTTTCCTCTACCCATAATTTGCGAGCCAAATTGAGGTAGTGGTTCTTTATGGCCATTTTTGCCGTTGCCAGAGGAATTCCAACATCTGGTAGCGAGCAGACGTTAGGAGGCAATGTGCCTTGTTTAGCAAGATCATCGGCCTCACAGTTACCCTGGATATCCCTGTGACCAGGGACCCAGATAAGGTCAATCTGTGATCGCTCCGATAGAGTGTTAAGTAATGAGCGACAACGCAGGACTAGCTTAGATGTACTGTATTAAAGCGACTAAAAACCTACGTAATTATTTAGCCAACTTTTTCTAAATGATGAAATAGTATTTGAGCGGAGATATCAAATCTTGCAAAACACATATTAAATTTACCTTTGTTTTTTTAAAGAGCGATTGATTTTCAAAATAAATAAATAAATAAATTGTATAAAAGAAAAATTTATACACATTGGCCCATCTTCACAGTTATAGACTAAAGCCAACTCTTGCTTTGTTCGCATTGAAACCAAAGTAGAATTTAGTTTCTTTGAATTTTTCTTATTATTAGTTGTTTTTAAATTTACTTTAATTATGTATGTGTCCTTATTTAGATAAGCCCTGTTGTTTGCTTTGGTGGTGGTGACACATTTAAATAAAAAAGTGCAAATTTAGCATTTTTAGAAATAAGCTAATTCCACCGGAATTTGACGAAGGTAAAACAAAATCGATCGGAATTGTTTATAAAACACTAAAACTACTCCGATCGGAATTTGTGACATGCCAGATTATTTTGAAGGTAATTAACAACAAATTTGCTTACAGACTCTAAAGAAAGTAAGAGGCAAAGAAGACAAATGGAGTGCCGCTGAAAAGCCTTTATTTGGAAAGGTTGGAAAACAGAGATAATAACGTGTCAATGATAGAGAAAAAGCAAAAGTCATGAAATTTAACGCTCTCACAATGCAATTCAGATTCCTGAACTAAGCGCAGATGACAGTCTTGTTGAAGCTATGATTTTTTAAGAGTTAGACCAAATTTAATCGGCTTAAAATTGACTGTACTAAAAGTTTTAGTAATGAAATTGCCAACAAATACTAATAAAATATTAAGGAATCCTTCGAAATGTACAGTTGATTATGTAAGCAAAATAATATATATTTCCCCTTCCCATGCTCTTAAAAGAAAAACCTTTACAAGCTTTTTAATTTGACAAAAAGACGGAAGGTGTTGTGAAATAAGTTAAAAACAGCCTTAGCTAGTTTTAAATTTAGAGTCGCCTTTAACGCCGAAAGTATATTTTAAAATGTCTATGAATGAGTAAAGGTGCGGTTTGTTTAGTCAAATATTGTACCAAAAAAGATTAACCACTATTTTTACAAAGTTTTATTCAATCTTTCCTGGCACGTATAGATACACATGATCTTTACCTTTTATATTGAGTAGGATCTTAATTTTCTTATTAAGTATTTGAGAAGGCCAAAAATAATTTTCCATCATTAGGTGGTACGTCAAATATTTGCTAATCTGACCGTACCGTTAGAGTCGACTCTAAAGTAAAACCTACTTTAACTCCCTTAAAGTATACTTTATTTTTAACTATTAATATGGGCCATTTTCTTTTTCTTTATATTTAACTTTAATCTTTTCTCTTCAAACAACTTCTGCAAACAGTTTTTCGCACAAATTATAGAAGGAAAATGGACTTGGTAGTTCTTTTGATTGTAAATTCGAGTACGTCAGTTATTTTTTTTTTCTTTTTTTTTACTCTTCTATTGCGCTTTGTTATTATTATTTTTTTTTTTTTTAATTTTCTTACTCTGTGGTTCTGGCTATATTTTTCCCACAAGCTGCAGGTTACTTAAAATGCATTTCTTTAAAAACTTATGCAGCCATCTACGGAGATGCCCAATTTACTTGATGGCTTGTTTACTAAATATGCGTATATTATCCAGCCAATAACAATAAGCTGAGACTTCGGCAGAGACACCAACTCATTGTCTAATATGTAACATACCACGTATGTTTAATCGACTTAGCCACAACCACCATACACTTCAATAGTAGAAAACGTAGAATCGCTAACACCTGGAATAGACTTTAAGAATGCGAAACATGAGCAACAGGAATTACTTAGTCTGAAATCAAAATAATGGCACAGTTCAGATAATGGTTTAAGAACTTCGTTACATTCCTTTGTTACAACCTGGATCTATATGAATCTATATTTATTTACGCCGCCGGTGCGAGTTACACTCAGGATATTATATTTTAACAAAAAACACTTTTACCTAAAGTAACAACTTATTCACCTTTTTTTATCACGCACACACACTCACAGAACAATAACATTAGATTTTTTTTATATATGTAATTTATTTTCGAAACAAGTATATAGATATAAGTGTCGTATAAAATGTCACGTGACTAAAAATGAAATGTGTGTAAACTAACGAATGTTCATTTTCTATAAACTAATTTTAAAACATAAAAATCTAGTTCCATTGATTAGAAATAAATATAGAATTCTTGCAAAGAAACAGCCTTCAACTGCATGGAAAAAATCCTTAAACACAATTTTGAAAAGATAAAAAAGGGAGAGAACATTTTGTAAATGTTTACAAAAAAAATTTGAGGAAATGACTAGGATACATATGGATCACTCTTAGTTTTTTCTTGCTGTTATAATCGGTGTGTAAATTTCAGGTGCCTGTCTATGAAAAGACAACTCCATGTATGACAAATTTATGTAGAGTTCGTAGAACACCATTTATTCTTTAAAGCATCACCTGTAAAGATATCCTTTACTTTTAGTTCAGTTTTTTATAAAGTTTTGTTATTCGAAATTATAGTGATACGCACTTTTCGATCATTTGTAACTCCTGTCGGTTACCATTAAAAAGACACATTATAAATACATGGGTGGAATGAATCATATGCTTTCATATAAAAATCTTTTAAAGTCGCTTCAGTCTTTAAGTAACAAATATACAAATATACAGAATTAGACAGAGTCCCAGCTTGGGTTGCCAGATGGCCTGGAATGGCCTGAATTATCCAGCTCTGGCTTGGTAACTCAAGTTAGTTACCAGGTAAAATATAATATGCACAGTTAAAACGGAATTTCTTTAATTATGAAAAATGTTTTTTTGTATATATATTATTTCTACAAAAAATTATACTAAATAGAAATAAAACAAAACTTATACAATTGTACTTGCAAATGAATAATCAGTTGAGTTTTTTTTCCTAACAGGGACTAGTATCTTTATATCGTACATCAGTGAATATTTTTAACCTAAAAAAAATGTTCAATAATTTTAGAAATTCAATAACAATAACATGTTACAATAACTGCAAATTTTTGGAGTGCTAACAATTTTCAAGAAAATTTACCTGCGAGTGACAGGAAGCTTCACCTTTTTTGAGATCCAAAATAAAAGTTTTTCGCGGTTGGTATATAATAATGAATAACAAATACTATTAACATTAGTAGGCTTTCTTTCCTTAAGACTTTAAACAAAAGTATTGAATTCCAAAAAAGAAGTTCTTACATTAAACTCTTTATAAAATTAATTAAAAACAAATTTTAAACGATAATAAGCTTTAAAAAATCTAAAACCATAAAACCGAAAGAAAAACTTGTGAATAACTTTGTTAAGCCACGTCACAAAAAAAAAAGGCGACAGAAATATCAAGAAAAAAACGGAAAGAAGAGATCAGGTACAGACAAAAGTTTTATAAAAAGCAGGTTGGTAAAGGACTAAATAACATTTTAACCAACTGTAAAACAACGACAACGACAATAAACAGCAACTGAACCACATTTGTAGTAAATTATTTATACGTTTTACGTTAACGTAGTGGAAGAAGTCAACAACTTTAAATCACTTCTTAAAAATTCACAAACACACAAATAGACCTCAATGTGCGCCAACATCCAAATGTATTCCATACAAAGAATGATCGGTGGGAAGACTTCAAGGCACTAAAAAAGCCAACATTTAGAACTTTTTCTTTTCTCATATCAAGAAATAGGATATAAACAGGATTTTAAGGGATAAACTTTAAGGTGTGCGATACCATATGGCTGCTATGGAAAGAATGAAAATGAAAAGAAAAAACTTAAAGTGAATGCTTGTTTGCAGGTATGAGTATGTGCTTTGTCGGCTCATTGTGTTGTTTACGTGAAAAGTAAGTTAAAGTCAACTAAAGTGGTGAGTTAACTTGGCTTAATTACAATTAACTGCACTTGACTGAGTCTTAACGCGGGCTAAAAAACAACTGCTTACAGAAAATAACGCAGAAGAAAACGATAGGAAAACTGGAAACTAAAACTTCCGTAAACACATTCGAGTGCGAGAGTGTTTACATTATTAATAAAATAAATTTGTGCTGAGCATATAATACTACACCCTACAGTAGGCGTTATCGAATCTGATGTTTTCTATACCGTGAAGCAATTTCTTTGATGTACCATATTAAAGTACGCTAAAAATTCACATAGATATTTTTTTCAAACTCTGCGTAGACAAAACAGCATTAGCAGTTATTATTTTTTACTTATAAAAACTGAAAGAAAAACAGATAAATACAAACAAATATTTGGTAACGCTGCTTGTGATGGTTCAAAGGAGAAAACTGCAGGGCTTTTCTAATCGGAACATCTAAAGATAAATAGTGAATTCAATACGTATATGTAAAGGCCCTTCCTTCAATCTCGTTATTTGCAAATAAAAATTATTGTCTGTTAATTATTATACAAAAATATACAAGCATTTTCGTTCTTTTGAAGAATGAAAGTAAATACAACCAGGGTACGAAAAAAAAACGAAACGTTCACATAAGTTGTGATTTGCTTTTTGTAGTAAGCAAAACATAAACAACAACAACAAAAAGGGTTGTGTCATTTAGTTTTGCATTGTTTTTGCTCGTGAGCATCAAATGTACATTAAGCTAAATGAGGACAAAATTTTAACGTTTTGTGATAAAAAAAATTTCCAAAGGGCAATACGAAAGAAAACCCTATATCTTAGCGAATTACAAAACGCAGTTATATGATAAGATGAGTGAAAGGCCAGTTGTTTTGTTTATGAGTTTTGTCATTAGTTTACATTAGTAATTTCATTAATTACCTTAATTTATATCAACAAAACTTAAAGAACTTAATGCAAAAATAGGTTAATAAATTATTTCAAATATTAAAAACCTGCATTTATTTAGCGAAAACATAAAAGCTGTTTAACTCTAACGTAAGGTCGTTGTGTATCACCTTTTTTATTTATAGTTTTTCAAATAATGGCAGAGCTTAAAGTGTGTTAGTTCATATATCCTTGCTCTTATTTTTAAAAAACATTAAAAAAATGCACTTCTATATGAAATATTTATGTAAAGATATATATAAAAGCATACAACAAAATATGTAGTTAAATACATGGCAAGTATACGTAGTTAGTATGACTGTGTAAATGAATTTATTTTCCAAATGAACACTTTCCTCTTTCGTTTATCCTACACACAAACACACGTATTTTCTTATTTCCACTTATTTCCTCTATGGCCATACAACTCGTTGTATGTCATATTAAATGTAAAAATTTGTTGTTGTCAACTTTTAATGTTGACATTTAGTTAATTAAAGAAATGAAAATTAAAAAATAAATAAAAAACAGTTAATTATAAAACAAACTACATAAATACAAATAAATGTGATTAACAAATACATACACATACATATATTTATTTTTGTTTTTAACTAATAATTTAAATTAATTATAGTTAGGAAAGTAAATGTAAATGACAATTAGAAGCACATACATATTTACAAACAATAAGAAAAGTTACAAAATAATAATTAGAGATTGTTCGTTAATAATTTATTTGTTAATTGATAAAAGTAATGAATACTTCAAAGATAGCGCATGAAAGCAGAGTTATCTGATGTTATCTCTCAGAACAGGCACTAGCTTACATCTAGATTTACATCCTAAATATTTAGAGTAAACATACATCTTTTGAGAAACCGATAAGTTTGTTATTGAGTAAGCTAAGCTCGGGTACATTTTTGCTTAGCTAAATCATCTAATCAGTCTGTTTAAATAAATCTATGTAGTTGGGTGGCTTGCTTGTTTGTGCGTGGTAAAAAATTACCGGCCTTATAAACACAGGTAAGGGAATGAAATATTGAATGGTTTATTTTAAAACTAGCAATGCCTACAACTTTGTCTGTCATATCTAACTTTCTTAAAATTCGAATTTCAGAGTTCCATAGAGAGTAATTAATATTTTCTCTACGAAATTACATATTTTTACGAAAAAAAACGTATTCCATATTTTAACTAGGGTTCTAACAGACATCCTCGCATAAACCTGTTTAAATCTATCCAATAGTTTTTTAGTGATACGAACACACACCCACAGGAAAAATTTCAAAAGTAGGTGTTTTGTATTCCGTATCGGTCACTACTAGAGATGAGCGATATTTCAGTAACTGTGATTAAATCACTGTGATTAAAAAATCACTGGTCACTATAGTGACTGAGTTGATCAAGTAACAGTTCCGCGTAAGAACATTCTTTTATATTTGCACCAATACAAAATTCAGTTGAACTTTGTGAAAGAGAAATATAAGTACTTTTGATTCTTTCATTCATTCATATGTCAAAGCAGCTTCTTTGCTGTGTAGCTTCTACTTATTAACAACAACTATTCTTCTTCCAAGTTTCACGCATACATATGTAACAGAAAATTTTGTGTGCTTTTTTTATTTGAACCTACCCTGCAAACATTTTCAATCGCCGAATCTTCGCTAGCGAATCGCCGGCAAGTTGTGTACAATCGCGGCGAGTAATCGCGTGCGAGCCAAAAATTACCCTTAAGCGATTCGCTAAAACGCTCGCTTGTGTGCCTGTTGCGATTCGCGAATAGAGATCCGCCGGCGATTCACAATTAACGACTCGCAGGCGAATCACAAATAGAGATCACAAATAGAGACAACATTTTTATCAATACACACTTTTATACACCACACCTTTCACTGATCACTACTTATTTCTTTTTGATATTTTAATATAATATTATTATTTAAATATGAATTTTTATTGTCTTTTTAACAGACCCTCAACAGATCACTTGTCCAACTGAAATGAAAAATTTGCTAATTGCTTTTGAAACCAAATATTTATTTTCCCGTTACCTTAAGAAAACAACAAAAAATAAAAAATTCCTTGAAAGTTATGAAAAAACACAGATGACTCAACTCAAATGGATAAAGAATGCAAAAATACGTTGTTAAAAATATTTCCCGTTACCGGTGTACGCTCGCGTATTCATCGCTGAGTTGTAAGGCATAGGCGATGGCACGCGATTCATATCGTAAACGTAATCAAAATTGTTTTCAGATTTAAGTGCTTTTAGAAAAAAAATACTTACTTGTGTACGCTCGCGTATTCATCGCTTAGTTGTAAGGCATAGGCGATGGTCAGCGATTTGTATTGTAGGGTATACCCTGCAAACATTTTTGAGATTTTTTGGCGATGTTTTGTTTGGCGATGATTACGCGATTCTGCTCAGGGAATACAAATCGCTAACCATCGCCTATGCCTTATAACTAAGCGATGAATACGCGAGCGTACACAAGAAGTCATTTTTTGTTCTAAAAACACTCAAATCTGAAAACAATTTTGATTACGTTTACGATATGAATCGCGTGCCATCGCCTATGCCTTACAACCAGCGATGAATACGCGAGCGTACACCGGTAACGGGAAATATTTCTAACAACGTATTTTATTCATTTGAGTTGAGTCATCTGTGTTTTTTCATAACTTTCGATGGAATTTTTTATTTTTTGTTGTTTTCTAGAGGTAACGAGAAAATAAATATTTAAGCAATTAGCAAAATTTTCATTTCAGTTGGACAAGTGATCTGTTAAAAAGACAATAAGAATACATCGGAAATATAAAATATCAAAAAGAAATAAATAAATAAATAAGTAGTGATCAGTGAAAGGTGTGGTGTGTAAAAGTAATATATTGATAAAAATGTTGTCAAACAAAGCACTGGGGTTGAAAAGTAAGAGAGAAGCCGCTAAATTAATAGTAAGAATTCGTAATTTAAATGCAGTTGAAAATACTTTTGCAGAAATAAGTGAAAGTCGCTATTTGTGATTCGCCTGCGAGTCGTTAATTGCGAATCGCCGGCGGATCTCTATTTGTGATTCGCCTGCGAGTCGTTAATTGCGAATCGCCGGCGGACCTCTATTTGTGATTCGCCTGCGAGTCGTTAGTTGTGAATCGCCAGCGGATCTCTGTTCGCGAATCGCAACAGGCACACAAGCGAGCGTTTTAGCGAATCGCTAAAGGGTAATTTTTGGCTCGCACGCGATTACTCGCCGCGATTGTACACAACTTGCCGGCGATTCGCGGGCGAAGATTCGGCGATTGAAAATGTTTGCAGGGTATAATCAATCAGTGTTAGCGAATTCCATATTTTTAGACAAATTTAATTACAGCTACTTTGAATGTAGAGATCAAAATGCCTTTTCCATATTGATTACTGTTTGTTTAAAATATTATGTATTTAGTATTATATACTTCCTATACATTTATGTGTGTTTAATTAAAAAAGAACTACAAACGGTGATCACGGTAACTATTTTAAAGAACGGTGATTTGAAAGTCACGTTCGCTGGTAACGAAATTCTACAAAAATCACGGGATCGCTCATCCCTAGTCACTACCTACACTAGCAACAATATTTAAAAAAAAAAATCATGTACAGAAATTACCCCGTTACAGTTTTATTATATGTAAAGATAATTATTTAGTATTTAGTTAGTGATACAAGGAAGAGAAAAATATTGAAAAACTTGCTCAGCCCTTAAGATTATCCACAGCAATTAAAAATTCTCTGGCAAAATATTTTTAAGAAATGAAGGCAAAGTTTTTGGGATGGATCGGAAGTTATTCCTTTAGGATTTCAAATTGCTAACATAAATAATATCCTCAACAAATTTTTTGTAATAAGTTAGTTCGCTGAATATCATTTTCTAAAAGGTTTTTGGTTTTTTTAAGAGCCAAAAAGTCTATTTAAATTAATTAAATTAAAGATTTAATAAATTAAAACAATATCAGATACAATACTAATTGCACAGCAGACTGTGGCTTTTAATAGATGCAAAGGTGGCTGAAGATTTTTCATTGCCCAGAACCGACTATTCTGTTTATTCAAATATTCATTCAAATGAAAGTGTGCTTCGTCACTCATTGTGATTTAGAAAATCCGGGTTGTCATGGTCGAACTGTAACATCCTATTGGTTTTTGTACGCCGGCATAAATAGTCTTGTGGAAGAAGTTCTTGTGTCAACTGAATTTTAAATAGAAACAAATGCAAATCCTTTTGCAAAATTGCGGCCAAAGTTCTTCTTTAGAGACCAAGCTCCTGAGCACTGTGTCGAATTGAGGCTGATTGTTTTAAACACCTCAAGAAAGTAGCAGTAATGTTTTAAGACGATCTTGCTGTACATTATGGTCCATGCCTGGGCTGACGATAAACAGTGTGTTTTGTTGGCACGTTGTTTTTCGCAAAAATTTTACGTAACTTTTCTATCGTCACAGTAATCGATGATTGTATTTGATAAAATGTTTTAACGATTAAACCACATTGGCTTATCATATATTTTATCAAAGCAAATATGCTACGTGTCTACTTCACGACTGTCAAGCATTAACTCTCAAGACTAACGATTACCAAAATGGCAGCAAAGCAAAGTACTTTTCTGGCGGACACCCTGTATTAGTTCGCAAAAGAAGGAATCCGTAATTGAACTAGTTAAAATAATTCTTGCAAAAAAAAACCGTCTTCAAAACAGACTTTATCTGTCTGCCTATAACGGTTTAAGAGTATGGCCAAATAAATTATATTACATTAACTATTGGGACACCCTTATATTCCACCTCCAAACTTTACACTTGTTTAACTGTTTAATAGCTTGGCAATATACATAAAATTATATTATAAAGGGCCACCCTTTAATTTCCAAATTATATACTTCCTGTTGTAGTAGATTTTGCAATCAGGTTCTGTGTAAATTTCAACAGTCTGTCTACAGTTTGCGCATACACATCAGATTATATCAACTAATGCAAAACCCTTCAACTTACAATTTAAAATTTTTATACTTCTTATTAAACCAAACAAAGTTTTTGACATTCTGTCTGAAATTCAGGTATTTGTATATAACGGTTCAAAAAAGACGGCCATATGAAACAAATAACATTAATATCGGAAACACCATTTAGTTTCTTAATTCAAATTATAAGCTTTTTGTTATGGCAGACTTAGCAAAACAGGTCCCTTGTAAATTTCAGCTGTCTGTCTATTACTATTTAAAAATTTTGGCCACATACACCAAATGACATCAACTATTGGGACACCCGATTATTTCAAAATCAAATTTACCACTTGTTGTTACAGCGGAGTTAGTAGAGTAGTTATTTGTAAATTTCAAGCGTCTGTCTACAACTGCTAAAAAGTATTGCCATAAACATAAATTTAAATTGACTATTGGCGCACCCTTTAATTTATCATTTTAATTATTTATACTTGTTAATATACCTGCCATAGCAATCGACATTCTGTCCAATTTGCAAGCATTAGTCTTTAATGGTTCAAAAGATATGCCCATATAAATAAATCTACATCAATTATAGGACACCCTTTAATTTCTAAATTCAAATTATAAATTCGTCGATATAGCAGGATTATAAATACAGGTCCCTTTTATGTTTCATCATTCTGTCTATAACGGTTCAAAAGTGTGGTTACATACTTGAAATTACATCAACTGTTGGTACACCCTTTAACTTCCAAATCAATGTTATAGCGGACTTAGCAATGCTAGTTCGTTGTTAATTTCAAGCGTCTGTCTTTAACTGCTAGAAAGTATGGCCATAAACATAAATTAAAACTGACTATTGGGGCACCCTTTAATTAACGATTTTTAATATGAATACTTGTTACTATAATGGCCACAGCAATCGATATTCTTTCTATTTTGCAAGCGTTTGTCTATAAAGGTTCAAAAGATAGTAATACGCAGTCATTTTAAATTTTACAGAAGTGCTCTTTACAATTTATAATACACTTAAAAAACATGTATGTTGTATTCGGACATCCTTCAATTTTTAGGATCATGAACTGTTTTTCTAAAACGAGAACAATGTGTAAGCATAAACTGTCATATAACCAAAAATTTTTAAAATCGGTTCAGAAATGGCTGCAGGCACAAGCAAAAAAAAAAAAGCAACATTAAGCCGAATTGATAACCTCCTTCTTTTTTTGAAGTCGGTTTAAAATTACCTTAAAGTGTATACTATAGTCAATCATTTGAAAAAAAAGCTTTTTTAACAGATATGCTTTAAACTAAAAACAGAAGTCATTAATTACAGTAAAATGTATGTACATCTTCTGGTGAAATTTCCATAGTAAGTCATTCTTGAATAAATTTCGCCTTTTTAAAGTGTAACTTTTCTCGTATTCTTTAATTCATTTATGAACATCCAAAATGGGGGTAATTTGTACAACTTTAATTCGGACATTTTAAAGTACGCTGCTTTTAAAGTTTTTTTGTTTTAAATACAACAACACAAGAACTTAAAAAATAGGAAGATAAAACAGTATTCGTACAGCCGAGTCACGTGCTTAAAGGTGAACAATTTCCACAAGTTATATGTTGTACTCAAAATATTCATTTTACGTTCAAACGGGTGCACCGTTAAAAATTTTCATCTTCCTATATATAAAAGCCCATAATATATATCCGCAGTTTAATTTTACAGAAATAACACACGGAATGAAAACATGCGGGTTAAGGGTGTAATTGTCCAAGCACATCAAGTTTATTTAAAGTAAAATAGTAAAAAGCTTAAACAAATTCTTAAATAGATGCAAAATAGTTTTTTTTTAATAAACTATTTATTTATTTTTTAAATACATTAAATGAAAATATTCAGCCAGTTTCTTCAAAATAGCTTTTATTTCAGTTTTAAAAAGCTTTGTGTGCTTTTAAAGTTTACCTAAAATTTTGACATGTTATTCTTAACAATTATTATAAATAATTAATTATTAAAAGATAATTTGCCATGAATAATAAAAGCTTTTCATGGTAAATATACATTTATTTTAAGATCCTTTTTAACAGCAGAAAAATTAATTAAATTTTGATATGCCCTTTCATCTTGTAGTTAAGTTTTTGTTTCATTTAATTTTAGTATTATTTCCCGAACAGTAAATAAAATATTTATAACAATGACACTTGTGAATAAACATAGTGGCAAAATATATTAATGCAAATATAAAACTGCCGTTAAATATTTATAAAACTCAATAATTATCTGTTATACCCAACACACATGTATACATAAAAATATATAATTTCAAAATGAATATAAATCGAACCACCTTTTTTATGTACACATATACACATATTAACCATAATTGTCATTAGAAAAAAGAGTGAATATAATTTTTATGGGCTTTCAAGCTGGTCAGTTGTTTTATTTCGGTCAACAACTATTGACTTTTTCGCTCACAACAAAAGAGCCACTTACAAATTTAAAGGTTGATAAACAATCAAAATAAAATGAAAAATAATATTTTAATATTTAATTTACACTTGTACACACACATACAAAAGTATGTGTCATTCATGGAAAATTTGTTAACTGTGTTGAGTTTATTACGCTGATAGAGTTGAAATCATATCCATATTCAAGTGTAAATACATTTACGCAAACTAATACAACGCTAAGGATAATTGGTCTCAGCACAGCTAGCATTCCTGACAATAATAACTTTCTAGTTAATGTTTTATGAGAAATTGGTCGTTTAAAATGACGACATTTTATAATGCCCAGGGACATAATAACGTATATGGATATTATAGGCAAACTTTATAGTATGCTATTTTTAAACTGGCTTCCAGAAAAGCTTTGGTAAACCAAGAGGGTGTTTTCTTAAGTGCGTAGATTATGACACTTTTATAAATGACACTCTGTCCATACTAAAAACGAAAAAATATCCATGGACATTTGTTTTCCATGGAAAATTATTCCACGGACACTATGGCATGTAAATTTTTGAAAAAAAAAAAATTTTATTAGTATTGCGAAATCTAAATCGGTATCGGTCACTTAACTTAGAATGCAAATTTCCTTCTTAAGTATAAGAAAATTCGTGGCTTTTAAATAAAAATTTATCATATTTTCACATGCGACTGTCAAACTAAATATTCATTGAGATTAAAGAAGTGAATAACCATTTAGAATAAGAAATAAATATAAAAAATTCTTTTGCAACTGTTTAAATTATCAAAATTCTACCGAGGCCTCTTAAGACAAATAAAAGTACAATAAAAAAAACTATAATGCATAAAACTCAAAATTTTTTTTCAAAATTCACTACATTCGACAACATCGATGCTTTTTATGCTGTGTAATAGGGGAATTAATATGTTTCACCAAATTCTTTTACAAAATGGAATACAATGAAGGTACTGGCCCATAATCATAATCACACACTAAAATCGGTTTGTTTTAGAAAATACTTTAATTTTAAAATTTGTTGTTCCCTTTTTTGATACTTTAGTAAAAATTAAAGTATTTTTAAAGTTGAACCATCGTTAAAAGGGTAACACATCAAATAGAGAAATTGTTTTCCCGTACTTTGTAACAAAATACAATAAATACACTATCAAAGGCGAAATTATATGAGGTGCCAGCGCCGCTACAACAAAACAAAAGTAATTACTGCAATTTATATTAGAGGTCCGTAATTATTCAAAAAAAATAATGTTTATTGAAAGAAAACTTAATAAAACGAGTTTGGAAACGCACATAAAAGTATTTAACAAACATGAAATTCATGGATAATATAATTTAAATAAATTATTAATAAACAAGTTCAAATTTGTTGAGTACAATACGAGTGTTTTCCTACACCCATCCTAAATCGGATGCTACTGTTAGCAGAAGTCGTAATTAACGAAATTTAGATTTTGGCAACGACTTTGTCATTTTATCAGCTAGCATTTTACTTGATGAGCTTTACTTGTTTCTACACTAATTTCAAGTTTTTTCTTAATCTATACATAAAGTAAAACTGTAACGGATTCATTTCTGTACATGAAATGTTTTTTGAAAATTTTGGTGTTGGTGTAGATAATAATCGCTATATAGAATACAAAACACCTATTTTTGGAATTTTGTATGTCTGTGTTTGCATCATGTAAAACTACTGTATGGATTTGCACAAAATTTTGTAAAGAGGTCCCTTAGAAGCTTGGTTCCAATATAGAATACATTTTTTCGTAAAAATACGTCATTTCGTAGAGAAAAATGAGATACAAGTGTGAGGGTACAAAATTTTACCGGTATAATGTACTAAAACAGTTGTCTGCACATTTTATTTTTGTAAACGGATTTTTTTTTCTTATATAAAAACAAATTTTTCTAAATTCGAATTTTAAGAAAATTGCAAATGATGTACAAAAGTTTGCAAATTGAATAAAAAGCTAGTCGTTTTGTTTTATATCGTAATTTTTGAGTGTTCATTTATCGCCTAAAATGCTGCAAAACATTTCTAATTAAATTTTATGTTTTGATCTATTACAAAATATTTATATAATATATAATACCATAAAAACTCACTAACGACTACGAATCAAATGTCGTTTTCGACAACTGTAATAAGACCGAATATTCCTTAATATAATTCTGGCAAAAAACACCGACTTCAAAACAGATTTTATCTGTCTGTCAATGACGGTTCGAAGGTATGGCCACATAAACTAAATTACATTTACTAATGGGACACCTTTATATTCCATCTCTAAGCCTTATACTTGTTATAGAAGACTTAGCACTAGAGTTCGGTGTTAATTTCAACCGTCAACAATTTTCAGCTTTGTAACACTCTTTAATTTTTAGTCTAAAATATTTATACTTCTTCTCATACCAAGCAAGGGAGTCGACATTCTATCTTATATATAAGTGTTTGCTTATAACGGTACAAAAAATACCGCCATATTTACATTAATTTTGGCAACACTCTTTATTTTATAAATTTATATTTTCAACTTGTTGTTATAGCGGATTTAAGAATACAGATTCTTTGTAAATTTCAAGCGTCTGTCTACAGCTATTCAAGAGTATGGCCATACACATTTATCAAATTAAATGAATATTGGGGCACCCTTTAATTTATCATTTTGAATACTAACTCTTATTGCTATAACGGTCATAGCAATCGACGTTATGTTCAATTTGCAAGCATTTGCCTATAAAGGTTCAAAATATAGTCCTATATGGGTCAATTAATGTCACCTATTGAGACACAATTTAATTTTTGATTCATCTTTGTATTACTTTTTGCTATTGGGAGCTATAGAGATACTATGTATATTTTTGTATTGTGTGTATGTATATAATAATATGTATGTTGTATTGGGACACCCGTTAATTGTTAAGATTATAAGCTGTTTCTAAAACGGGCCCAATCATTAAGCATCACCTTTACAAATAAAACATATTTTTCAAAATAGATTCACCACAAAATGAATTATTATGGAGGCACTTTTATAAAAAAGCAACATTCAGTCGAATTGATCGCCTCCTTCTTTTTCCGAAGTCAGTTAAAATTAACATTTAAATATGTTTGCTTCTTCTTTTCTAATTTATTAAGCACTAGGTCAGTTTTATAAATAATAAAAATTTTTTTATTTATATTTTCAATATTTCGCCACACCTTTGGGTGGCATCATCAGGAAACAGGAAACAAAAAATTAAATTTTCTTTTTTCAAAAATAACAAAAATTAAAATGAAATTATTTTTTCAAACAAAAACAGAAAAATTAAAAATCAAACGACAAAAAACTCAAATATTTAAACATTTACATTTTTATAAATTTAAAACTCAAAAAACATTCAAGTAAAATAACTCAATAATTTTAAACATTTACATTCTTATAAAAATAAACTTTAAGGCTGATAATGATAATGTTGCACAATGTTATAGACATTTAGTGCATAAAAATTAATTAACGTTTGAGAGTATATGATTGCTTGTAACATTTCTATCGTGAAAGTTTATGTTAATGTATTTGTATTAAGTTTTTTAAAATTTTAAAGTAATTTGAATGTTTTCTGTTTTTAAAATTTTTATAAGAATGTAAATGTTTAAAATTATTGAGTTATTTTACTTGAATGTTTTTTGAGTTTTAAATTTATAAAAATGTAAATGTTTAAATATTTGAGTTTTTTGTCGTTTGATTTTTAATTTTTCTGTTTTTGTTTGAAAAAATAATTTCATTTTAATTTTTGTTATTTTTGAAAAAAGAAAATTTAATTTTTTGTTTCCTGTTTCCTGATGATGCCACCCAAAGGTGTGGCGAAATATTGAAAATATAAATAAAAAAATTTTTATTATTTATAAAACTGACCTAGTGCTTAATAAATTAGAAAAGAAAAATTATTTAAAAAGGTCAAAGAAACATTTACATATGTTTGCTTCTTCAAAAAATTAGTAAACTCTTAGAAATAATTCTCACTTCTATGTATAATATGCATAAACCCAGCAAAAAATTAGACATTACCTTAAAAAATACTTGCCATATAATTACTTACTTTTGTGATTGCCATATTTTGTTACTCGCTTAAAAAACACATTACATTAGTTTCCAAAAAAGAAAGTTGTAATGGAACTAGTTCTTTATGTTAAAAGAGACTACCGTACTAATGGTACTCATTGCTTCCTACAATAAATAATGTAATCGATTCTCAGTAATGGATTATAAAAGTATCATGTCTTGTTAAAATCATTAAATTGGCAATCTAGTTGGGAAGTACTTCTGCCAAAAATGCAGAATGGTTTTAAAGTACATCATTTTAATATTTAATAAAAGTAGTTATTTTAATTGTTGTAATTTAATTTAATATGACTGTATATATAAACGTATAGATGCAAGTAATGTCCAAGGAGAGTAAGTGAAAAATTCACATTTACAAAACCATAATTTTACAACGAATCAAAAACTAAAATTACAGTCCTAAAGTCAGGTGAAGAAGC
The DNA here is from genome assembly GCA_916610165.2 of Gymnosoma rotundatum. Lineage (NCBI taxonomy): Eukaryota > Metazoa > Arthropoda > Insecta > Diptera > Tachinidae > Gymnosoma > Gymnosoma rotundatum. The sequence continues at coordinate 67,654,246 of OU744338.1, read as the reverse complement.
AAAAGTAAGTAACACTAGGATTCTTTAGGTAAAGTCTTCCTGATGTTAAGGTAATTAAATCTTGCACCTGTATACTGGAAAAATATATATCCCTGATTTGTTAAAAGATAGTTATTTATTTGCATTTCTTCCTTACTGTTATTTTGCCTTGTAAAGTTCCCTTACTCAAATTGTAGACAGGTTGAAGCCGTGCAGAAGGAATGTTTAAACAAAATGTTGTATTTAAAGCAGTTGTTGGCGTGTTTAACCTAATGAGCATAATGTGCAAAATAACAATAATAAAAAGGATACAGTTGCAATAATAACTGTCGGATTTAATTATTTACACTCTCACACATGCCTGCACACACACACATGTGCTTAAAAGCTGTTATTTTCATATAATTTGCAATAAATCATCAACAGATTTAAAAATTTAAGTAATTTTGTAAATTGAATAAACAAGAGAAACAAAAATAAAATACATACAATTAAAAGTTCAAATGGTTTAAACGCTATAAAAAAATGTATTAAAATTATAATTTAAACATAAATATTTCTTTTTAATTTAAATTATTTTCGTTTAATTATTATAGGAGCTGACGCGAGTGAGCATCACCGAATCCTCCCACAGACTTGTTTCTAACACAAGAGTGCGAGTGCTCATAATCTTATACTAACCAACAACTTAGTTGTTATAAATGTTGGTACCTTATAAAGGAATTATTTATTGATCCCATGCTTTCCAGTGAAAACCTAATGCGTTTTTCTTCAAAATTGAACCAGTTCATTAGTAGAACGCATGAATTACTCACTTCTTTTGAACGTCTTTTTTTTTGCTGGGATTTAGTATTCAGGTAATGGAGATTAACAAGTGCTGTGCATAGCGCTACTACGGTGTCCTGTATGGATTGAAGAGCCAACCACTTTGATGGAGTGCAGTCTTTCTTTATCTCCAACTGATCTGCCGAAAACTTCTCACACAACTGAAGAGAACTGGCAACTGCTCGGCCTTGGGACTTCCATTAAAAGTTTAAGGCATCAGCTGTAAAAAATCATTGCGAAAAAATCTTTAACCCCTGGATACATTAGGAGATCTGATAGAAATAGGTCGACTAGTGGTCGCGAATTATTTTCTTGAATTCCAATCCTAGATGGAATCATTATGAATTGTCCCATCTTGTATTACGATACGGATCTATAGCAAAATCTAAGTTTTGTAACAATTTGGTTCTTGATTGTATATAAGGCTTGTGTGTATTAGTTTTACGTCCTAATTCAATGCACATGTTGCAGCGTAATATTCAAAGGAATTCAGAACCGCACGACTGAACACCTTACTGCTTAAAACCCTTGAGACATAACGTATAGCCATGTTAGAACCGTGATTGACAGCCAACGTGAAGAGCATATCGTTTGGGACGGTTATGCATTCGCCCGTAAAATATATTAAGATATCGCTTAAGCATAGAAACTATACCTTGAGGGTGCATTCAACAATGTCCAAACCGTGGAGCAATATGTATAGCGCAAGCTTAGCCCCAGAACCATAACGTGTAGGGCAGGGATGACCCTGCGTACACAATTAGATGGGGTTCTTTTATCTATGTTTTATAACGTCGTGATCAATGGCTTTTATAAATATTGCATTCCATGCAAATCAAAATCGTGACATACACTGTGGTCGTGACAGAGGTGTTGTGTAGGAACCACTATGAAACTATGGGTGATAGAATGACATTTACTACATCCAACCCAGCAAAGAACGAACATATTCTTTTCTCCAATAGGTTAAAGATTTCATCCCTTAGAATACAGAGATTCAACAAGGTCAATCTTGCTTTCTCTGATAGCAGCAGTTTATAAGAGTCATATTTGAGCTCTCCGAGCGGACATTAAAGACTACAACGGCAATATATATTTGAAGGAAGGTCGGACCAAGTAAGGTAAATTGTCTTTGGTGGCGGTGATCGAACCGGCTGTACGTTTCACTAGCCTCCGATGAATCTAATAGCCAATAGACTGGCGACGAGGAGGGGGTCAGATCGAGCGCTCAAAATATTAATTTTGAAATAAAGTTTTTGAATGAAGAATGATATTTTTAATCTCATAATATTAAAATTAAACTTGTACTTTTTCGGCATTAACTTTAATTTTTCTTTCTCATTTCTTCAATATATTATTGTTATTTTAGTGTAATGTGAAAATGCTTTTTTATTTGTGTTATGCAGCATTATATTAACTTATTAACATATCGACTTTTGCCTTAATAGTTTATTTAATTATTGTTGCTGCGTGTATTTACATATTTGTGTGTAAACTTGTATAACCCTTGATTTTATATTATTTTTATTGAATGAATTATAAAATAAGTTTTAAATTAAATATTTTTCTTTCTCTATTTTTTCATATTCATACAGCTGTGTTCAATACACTCAACTCTACTTTTTTTAAGTAATGGCAGAGAGGCCTCTTCGATAGGTTTAAAGTAAAGGGATATCTCTGAGGGTCCTGTGAAGCAGCAGCCTGTTAGAGCTATGGTATTCAAAGTTCTGAAAACTAACTGCTTTCACTAGTCCCTCATGCGCTCTTGGTAGCAATGATGAATTTGATAGATTTTCAGTTTCTTTGGCTAAGGAATATTTAAAGATTATGACATCAAATACATACAATTGTGTCACTAAACTTAGAACAGTCTACTAGTAAAACGCAGTTCTATGAGAGTATTGTATGACGATATCATACATTTCTTCGCAAACGCCATAAAACTTGAAAATCTACCAGTTTCTATCAGTTACGGATTTTTCCGTGTTAAATAATCTGTAATCCTTTTTGTTGTTGTAAATAAAAACAATAATAAATAACTGTTTAACAATTTAACAAAAATTTAATAATAAAATCATTGTTGTGCTTATTTATTTATTTTTTTTAATATAAATCTTTCAATATGGTTTAAATTTAATATAAACAAATTATAAATTAAACTTTTATTTGTAACCATATTTAACTTACAACAAACGAATTATAAATTAAAATAAAACAAAATGCCTGCATGTACTACAAGCATGTTCACTAACGAATGCCATTGAGTTTTTTTAAGCAGCATAACGATTAAATGTTTTTTATTATACTTTTCACATTAAAAAGTGGAAAATGGGGTATATATAAGTTTGTTATTCCGTAAGTAATTTGTTTACAAGTAATATCCATTTCCGACCCCATAAAGTACATATATTCTAACTTCTTATGCATAGCGGAATCAATTGAGCAATGTCCGTCTGTCCATCCGCAAACTTGATTTCACAAAAGAAATATGTCAATTGATCAGATATAGTGTCGAAAGAGGTGCTATTGGAATCAACATGATCGGTCCATGTCCTTCGAGGCAGCAGACAAAATACCACGCCTTCCTCTAATTTTTTCAAGTCATTTGCAATAAAAAAGTAACTCCAATTAAAACAAATAAATATATAGGGCGATAGAAAATTAAAAAATGGGAAAACCACATCAAGTGAAAAAATTGGCGCTTGCCCATATTTTCGAGTTACGCGGTTTGAAATTTTCTAATTTTTTTTAAATATCAATACGGGTGTCGTTTTAAAGCTTTTGAAGAGATATTTAAGGAAATACTAAAATTTTTAAAAACGCTTAACTTATTTAGAGCCGATGACATTTTAATCTAAAATAATATAAATGCAATACTAAATTTTCTCTGTCACCCTAATATTTGCTTTTTTCATTGGAGTTACTTTACTAAACTAGATTTACATAGCTGGTGAAGGGTATATAAGATTCGGCATAGCCGAATATATCACTCTTACTTGTTTTATCTATCTCGGTTGTTTTACTTTTTCTGATCAACAAAAATTTTTTATATGCTTAGCTCTAATGCGATTTGAACTCATGTTTCGGTGTTTAATTAACACGCAGACTTTGACTAACGCGGCTGCCCAATCTATTTTCCTCCTAATATTTTTTCATCGATATTAATGACACGGCTTATTATTTATTGTAGTACCTTTTTCAAGTAGTAACATCAAAAATTGTTTTTTGATGTTTTTAGTTGTAATGAATTTAATAACAGCCAAATAATAAAAAAAAACAATTTAGCTAAAATAAATTTTTAGTTCGTTGATTTCTTCTTAATTAAACGACAAATCTACCCCTCTCTTTTAATTTTTGCAACTCAATGTGATCTTTAGTGATCCAAATAAAAAGCTTGTGCTACATACATAACAAATTTTTACAAACACATTCGTATTTGCATTATAGTAAAAATTTATAATTTTTCGAAACCTAATTCAGAAATTCAGATACCATTAAGTGCAACAACGAAAAAAAACTACAAAAATTATTAAAGATGAGTGCCGTCGTAAATAACCACCAGATTGTTCCTTAATCAAATACATGCAATGTTATTATTTTTTGTCTATTAATCTCGACAATCATATCTTTGTACGTGAAAAAAAATATAATAAAAATAGTGCCCTCTTAGATGAAGCTTAATGCGTATTTTTTAGTTACATATCTTTTTTCAGCTCTTCGTAAGTGATTTCTCTTTTACATGTGACAATGTTGTTACATTATCATGAATTGTTACATTTAAAATTCCGAAGGAAAAAAAAACAAATGACATGGTTACACAGCAAGCTGTAGTTTATTATCTCCTCATTAACGCAAACAATGACAATTCTCTTACCATTGGCTATATAACGTCCAGATTATTTATGAACAAACATACCTGAAACGATATTGAGTAAATAAATTGTTCATTATTACAGATGAATAACAAGGTTAATAATTGGTAATAAATGTATTAAATATATAATAAATACATATGGGTATAAACTACGAGGACATTTATATGTATGTTTTGTCCTGCCAACTTAACGATAACAATTATAATGGTTCATTTATTTGCTCAAAGTTAATTATGCTTTAAAATTCAATGGATCTTTTTAGTTTAATATATTTAAACGACAGGTACTTTTAAGTTTTTTTAATATTTCAAATTCTCATATACGTTTTAAAAGCAGCGTGTACTACAATATACTTAATTCTTTCAAATTAAACTTTTTATATAAAGAATTTATTTATTTAATAATTTGTTTAATTAATTAATTGTATTTCCTATACAACAACACTTTAGGCCCAAGTATAATGTGCATAAGATAACTTAAGCAAATTTAAACAACTGAGCAAGTACATAAAATTATATGTGGCAAACTATAAAGTACTTAAGAAAATTTTTCGTAAAGATTTGTGAAATGTTCTTTCCTTATTGTGCTTTGTGGAAAAAAAAACAAATACAACAAACACAACAAATGATGAACAAAGATAAATTTTTAATTTTATATGATTTATGTGATGAATGCACAGTGTTGCATTTTTTAGTATGGTTGGCCACAAACACAAAAAAATTTATCTTAGAACCAGTGTTGTCAGTTATGGCGATATAAATTTTCAAATGGCAAGAGGCGAGATTCTTGGCGGTATTTAAATTAATTATCGAAATTTTTGTTTTTTTTTTTTTAATTTTACGATATCGACGTATTAAATAAAAATTAAAGATTCTGGAAGCTTTATTTTACATATTTTAAGATTGACTAAAAATATATGTATGTATATCCGCGAATCAACTAAATTTGCTTTGCCGCATTTGTACGTATTTTTTATCTGCCTTAATATATACAAATATATATTAATTTAAGAATTAAAAGTCAAATGGCAAAGACGCTTAAAGAAAAAGGCAGTAAGACAAAAAATCAAAATCGTAAAAATTAAATGAAATATGGCATTAACAAGAAAAGGAGTTATAAACAAGTTTAGTTATAAGAAAATAGCGATGAATGAATAAAAACTTTAAAGAGGAAAACAATTACAAAATTCGTTTTTTAATATCGATAGCATTGATTTTTGCACAAAATTTTAAACTGAGTTGGACAAAACTGTTTGAAATGTAACTGATACGTTAATTTTATATTTAAAAGAAAGTTGCTAATGGAATGTCGATGGCCATTACAAAATTTTTTGATTAACATAATAATAATGATAAAAATAAAAAAATTGAAGGAAATTATCATTATGTGTTAAGAATATTTATAAAAATAATTAAAAATGTTTTGAAACTGTTCGCAGTGATGTTTACTTGCTCACTTTGCGAAAGATTGTTACAAAGCGAGCGGCATATACATAAAACTGCCTCTCAGACAGTAGACATTGATGCCGATGTAATATAATATTTCGGTTTCGTGGCGATTAAGAATAACGTATTTCTTTTCAATTAAATATCTGGGTGTTGGACTATATATCATCCTATGCCAAAAACTAGGACGGGAAACTTTTAAGCGATTTTAAAGGTTCAGTACAGAGTGTTAGAAACGGAGTATACGAGGGCTGGTCTATATATTTCTGGCCTAATAGTGAAAATGCGAATATTTATAATCAAAAATGTTTTTTTTTCGTTTTTAAAAGTATTCTCCAGCATGATTTATATACTTTTGCTTGCGCTCAAACCAGTTGTCGAAGCACTTTTTCCACTCCGATTGAGACACCTCTAAAACATGGTTTTTGAACACTTCAACAGCTTCTCCTGGCGACGAAAATCGTTGACCACGCATTGTTTTCTTGATGTGCGGAAAAAAGAAGAAGTCATTAGGTGCCAAGTCAGGGCTGTACGGCGGATGACCCATTAATTCGACGTTTTGGCCGGTCAAAAACGCTCTGGTTTGAGCCGATGTGTAAGAGCTCGCATTGTCATGGTGAACATTGATTCGTCTTCTCTTGTTGGTTTTGCGAATTTCTCCGATGACTTCAGGCAAACAAATTGTAGTGTACCACTCAGAAGCGACCGTCATACGTTGCTCAAGCGGAACAGTCGCCACATGACCAGTTTTGCCGAAGAAACAGGCGACCATTTGCTTCGAAGTGCTTCTTCCACGAACAACTTTCGTTGGATTTTGCTCATCTTTGAAGACACACACGGTCGATTGTTGTTTTGTTTCGGGCTCATACGCATAGATCCATGATTCGTCACCTATGACGATCCTTTAAACGTCTTTTGAAGCACCGCAATCGTATTTTTGCAACATTTCTTTGCACCAATCGACACGAGCTTTTTTGAGCGACTTTCAAATTGTGCGGGATCCAACGAGAACAAACCTTTTTTACGGCCAGGTGTTCATGCAGTATCGAATGTATGCTGGTGGAAGAAATGTCCAAGGATGTCTCTATCTCTCGGTATCTCGCATGTCGATCTGTATTATGAGTTCACGCACGGCATCAATGTTCTCTGGCACAACAGCCGTTTTTGGACGACCTTCACGGAATTCGTCTTTGAGCGAGCTTCGGCCACGATTAAATTCAATATACCAATTTTTCACAGTGCTATAGGATGGTGCTTCATCGCCATACAAAGATTTAAGTTCATCAATTCACTCTTGTCGTGATAATCCACGTCGAAAGTTGTGAAAAATGATGTCACGAAAATGTTCACGACTTAATTCCATTTTTTTCTATATTAATTTTTTCAAGTCACTGTAAACAACACAAATAATGGTCGTACGTCAAAACGTTTTGAGTACGATTATGCTTAAAAATGACAAACTTTCCAATGGAAATGTCAGATTGCACTTGGCAGCATTCAGTGTTGCCAGGCCAGAAATATAAATAGCAGCCCTCGTACGTGATCAATCCATACACATATCCTATATTATTATTAACTGTGTTAATAGTTCACTACCATACAACAGAGAAGGAATCAATTATGTAAGGAGTAAAATATTGTGTGTGCCAGACAGCTCGTAGATTTACATAAGTTTGATCAATCATTGAGTTTATGGGAACATAAATTTCTACTGAATGTAATACCAAAATTTTTCGTCGTGTTAATAACTTTAATTTTCTCTTCATTAAAAACAATATCGCAGTTAAAAATTAGACATTACCTTAAAAAGTACTTGCCATATAATGACTTACTTTTGTGATTGCCATATTTTGGTACTCGCTTACAAAACACATTACATTAGTTTCCAGAAAAAGAAGTAGTAATGGAACAAGTTCTTTATGTGAAGAGAGTCTACCGTACTAATGGTTCTCATTAATTCCTACAATAAATAATGTAATCGATTCTCAGTAATTGATCATAAAAGTCTCATGCCTTGTTAAAATCATTAAGTTGGCAATATAGTTGGGAAGTACTTCTGCCAAAAATCCTTAATTCCACACTCGATTAACTTTTCAAAAAATTTTTGCTGGGATCTTTAGAAATAGTGGGAGTTACGAGTTATTTACATACAACAATACATTTAGATTTCACCGGATTCAAACAGAGCCCGTTTGCACTACCACAAAGGTAGATTCTGTTTAGATCGTCATTCTGATTTGCTACGCCTGAAGCAATATTCTGAGCTTCTTGAAGTGACTTGAATGTTATCTACGTCTGAATAAATTTTACATTTGTAAATTTGTTTTGTAAAATAATTTACATATAATGAAAATAAAAGTGGACCTAAGCATGTATCATTTAAAAATACCGATTGCGTTTGTTATTTATAGTGATCTAAAGACACTAACAAGTTAATATCTCCAGTTTCCAATCCAATTCTAACTAACTTGCACAAGAGCCTTAACACAGCTATGACTCTGACGAATGCCAGATTGCAATCACTTAAAGGTTTTTCAGGTTTGAATTCCTCTTTCAGTAATAATACTCCAAGGCTTACCAAAGTCTAGAAATTGATTAATAAAAACGGCTGATTTAAATTTGCATATAAATTATTCTATTAGCAATTAAGCATGTCTGTTTTTGCACTGTTATTGTTTTTTATCTATTGTCTCTTGACTTAAAGCATTTAAATTAATAAAAACACATATCATTTATATCGCAAGCAAACTATATTTTCATTTTTTTTTAACGGGAAAAAAAACAACTTACCACAATCAACACAAACAAACCACAATTTGCAGCGATTAAAAAAGAGATGGATATGAAAGCCAACGCTGCATTTATAAAAAAATAGCAAATACACAACAAATTCAAATAAATATTAAATGAAACAGTAAAGACACTTTCTTCTGTCGGCATATTTATATATTTACTTTATAATGCTAAAAAGGTGCAAAATTATTATCGTGTAGCTACAGAACTAAAATGGGTGGACTCTTGAAATTTTGCCCCAGTAGTACCCATATCAATACAAATAATTTTCGGAAACACAGACGAATAATGGGCATAGGACTTACAATAGGTAGCGTCTTGAAATCTTGAACAAGCAACTAAGATATTTGTTTTTATAGTTTTAGGGAAAAGCATTAAAGCCGTTGTCTGTCCCCGCCTACAGGATCAATCTGCTTACAGTTTAAAGCAACAAAAAAAAACATTGAAAATTAAAAAAGAGCAAACATATTGTTACGAAAGCAAGATATGGCAACCCCTGTTGTTGTTAACAGTATGAGAGTGGTGAATAAAGTTACTTTAACTAATAATGTGTGTCTATAGAATAATACCACAATTAGCTAACAAAAGCGCTGGTAGAGGTGCGTGCTGTAAAATAGACTATCATGAGTTCGAGCCCATCTTCGGATATGCGTAAAATGGAAAATAATGATTGTTATAATGCAATTTAAAATTAAAAGGCAGCAGTACAAACTGTACAAACCTCCTGAGAGGAAAAAAGACAATTATTGTGTGAGGTCATGGCAGAAAATGTAGTAGAGACGTCTAATTAAATAAAAGAGTAACAGATAATTGTCAAGAAGCTCATTATAATAAAAAGAACAGTAGGGGATAGCGCAGGCAAGTGTAACAGCATAACAGCAGTATATGGCAGACGTGTGTTGTGGCTATTTGAATAAAGGAGATGTCTGTGGATGGTTAAGGTTACTAAAAAAGTCATCGAGTAGTTCATGTCTAGCCGGAGGAGCACAGTAGTGTAGCGTGGATGGCTGCGATTGTAATAAAAACACATGTTTAGTAAAAACGAGACCATGGGATTCACAAGACCGGTAGGATCAAGAAGTATAGCCAGATAAAGCCACAAAATTAGAGTACAGAATTTATAATGAGCCATAGTGATATTTGCAATCAAAAGAATCCGTACGTTTCTTCTTAAAGGGGAAAAACATAACAATATGTTTTTATCTCGGACCAGCACTCGGTTGATGACCTCAACTCAAGCAATGCTTTGTTCCAGGTTATGGGAAGAAGGATATCGGGAGACGTATGTAGTCTCTTTTCGGCTAAGAATTCTCTCTGTAATGCATAGTGTGATTTAGTTGCCATAAATTGATGAACTCGTAGAAGATCATGTACGCAAAAAAATACGGAGATCAAGAATGAGTTTGCTCATCTCATAAGAACACATTTCATTGTAGTACCAATAAAATAGTGAAACACAACCCAAATAGCGTCGATATTGTAAAATATCTTACAAACCATTTAAAAAAAAAACCGAAGCACTCAAAGGTTCCATTGAGGCTTAAAAATGTGCTTAGTCCATTGAAAGACTTTCTGATTTTTCATAATTATAACATCAACAACAACTGATTTCTTTATACTCATACTAGCCATAATTACATATGAAGCATCATCTTCAATCGAAAGTCTGTGAGAAATCGACCCAATTCGCCTGGCTTTAATTATGTATTGTTATTAGATCGTAATTGAGCGTATCATTTATATTCTGCAATCTCTAAAAGCTCGTTCGTTTGCAGAATGAAAATGAATGGCAATGAAGTCTGCTTAAGACATGAGGAAGGAGTGGTTTCCTTCTCACACTTGAGATATTTATGGACTGGTGTGGTAATTTTCAAAGCAATAATTTCGAAAATACGTCAGGGCTTAAATGTACGTTGGTAATCTAGGACCTTCGTAAAACCCATTGCAACAGGAAGGGGGAAAAAGATCGATTGTTAAGGGCATAATTAATATATATTAATTAATATATTTAATACGCAATAAAAACTAAGATTTGCGCTTTTCACATATTAAGATAAGATACACACATGTTTTTAAACTTTTTCCACGTAAAATAAATGTCCTTTATAGTATTTCACATGTTGGTCTAAAATGTTACTTGCACAAACTACTTTAAATTATTTTATATGTATTTAGACAACATATCACGTGAAAATTTAATAAGTTTTTCAGTCTTAAGAGAAAAACTTAAAATAAAGTTTCTGTACAGGAGACATTTTTCGGCAAAAACTTTTAAAAATAAATTAAAACCAATTTCAAATTTGAGTTTTATATCGGCCAAGTGTTGAATTTTTACAATTTATTGTCGAAAATGTAAAGTTTCTGGTTGAACGGTAACAAAATGAGGACAAAATCTTGTTACTTAAAAAGGAAGTTTAAAATAGAAAGAAGTATACATGAAATTTTCATCTCTATGGCAGCACCTAATAATTTCCAATTACATATTTTTACTTTCCATTATAATGTTCTAATACTAGGTACTAATACTCTGAGTAAATTAGCTCCTCCGTTATAACGTTTTAAACAATAAACGTAAAACTGTCTTCTGTTTTGGGCCACCATTTGCTTTTTAAATTTACTTTCTTATAATTTTTCATTCAGCTAAAGGGAAAACCAAAATATTTTTAAAATCAAACATTGTTAGATTGTTGTTAGCCAATTTCTAATTCCATGGAACATGTGTGTAATTTTAAATTTATTTATAAATACCATAATTGATTGTGTATGACTAAAGTATTGTTCAAAACAACAATAATTTGTTCGCCGCAAACATATGTGGTCAAAAAGAATATAATACTGTTTATCTTTGTGCTAGAGCCAGATCATCAGGAAACTTATGGAAGCGTATAAAAGAAAAAAATATCAAAAACATCAACGACAAAATTTAAATAATAAACGCATGATATAAGTTACGGACTCAATTAAACCTGGTAGAAACGTTATATACATAAACATATCATCAGCTAAAATTAAACCCATGTAACGAAAAGTAAAAATTGTTTTGTTTTTACTAAAGGAAGATATATTTCCATTGAATACACAAAATTCATAATAAAAGCAGATTAACATTTTTAATTTATTAATTTACTTTAATTGTGCTTGATTCCTTCAAATATAAATACTTTACGATATTCTCATGAAATATTTATTATTTTAAACTAAACTAGAAATGAAATGTATTACTGCGGGGAAAGCATATACATATGGCCAATTCGCTACTGCTCATATATAGCTCATTAGTGGATTCTACCCACATTTTGTAAGGAAAATCTCAGAATGGTGTACCTAAAGCAAAATTGATTAAATGAGAACTCCATTAAATGAATAAGGCAAAAATCCATAAGAAACTCAAAAAATTTTAATACAAAAACAAATATTTAACAAGACCTGTCTTAAGGAAGAAATTATATAAATTATGTTATCTTTTAAAAATCTTACAAAAATTCAGTAAACTATCTAATCTAATAAAACGTATCTATCACATTATAATTTAGTTGCGATATTGTTACGTACATACATATATACAACAGAGATGGAAAATACATTACAAATTTAAATTTTGGAAGTAGAAAATTATTAGTTATTGAGTAAACTCCTGCCTCTTTGTACTGCGAAATTTCTTAATTTTAAAAGCGATTAATTTATTATTATTTAAACGCTCAAAATCTAATTGGATTCGTTCTTATGTCTTTAAGAGTATTTCAATTACAGTTAAAAATTGTACAAGTTATGCATAATATTTTGTATCTTAAAAATAATTTCATAACAGGATTTGTAATTGTAATTTTTTAAATAGAGCAGAAATATGTAAAATACTCTAGTTGGAAATTAGGAAATTAAAAAAAAACTATACAAAAGATAAATAAATCTTAACACACTCATAGATAGATCTGTGTGTCAAAATTTCTAAATTTATCAATTTTAAGTGGGGTAGGTGTTAAACTTGATATAAAGTAACCTAACATCCAGGAGTTTTCATTACTTACGCGAAAACGAAAATAAGTTCCCATAGCATCTCATTTATTCTGAGAAAGTTGAAAAAAAAAATTAATGAAAATATTTAAATTAAAAATTATTAAAAAAATGTATTATGCTGCATTCTTCTTGCGTGTTTAAATTGTAGTTCATGACCGTTCACCAGTTGGCTTCTAATCCAATCCTCTCCCACTAATTTCAAGGAAATCTTAGTCTGTTTAAATAATTTCGCAAATGAAAGGCATTAAATGTTCAAAACATTTGTTAACTGAACGTGCCAAAATAATTCAAAACGAATCATGAAGCCTTTATTACAATATCGTCTACAAACAAAACGAATGATGTCGGTTTTTTAGTTTGTTAAAATGTACAAATATTCTGTTTATTGAAGTACAATTTTAAAATTACTATTCTCCATACCTGATACATAGAAGACTGTTTAAATTTTAAAATGACATAACATGAAGACGTGTGTGAACTGAAAATTAAGAATATTATCACTGAAATAAACAAGGTCGTTGTGCAGTGTAGAAATGGAAAATAATCAAACGTCATCAAAATGAATAAAAGTAGAAACAAAAAATGTTTTGAAAAACATAACAATGAGTCATGGACAGTTCTCTTTTTAATTTACTCACATCAAAATTGTAAAATTCTCAAATATTAAAGGGAGAACTGAGAGCTCATGAGAATAAAAATAAAAAATTTAAAGATACTTTATATACAACAGATACGGGTTGGACTTTTTTTGTAGCCAGCAGTGTTACATCAAAAAGATCGTATTTAGAAAGAGATAACACTAGGGTGTTTTAAATTGATTTGCCTTAAACAGCGTCCTAGAGAGAAAGAGTTGCTTATGGTGGGTGTAAGACTAGAGTGAGTAGCACAAGTGTATTTAAATAGAAAAGATTAGTACAAGTATCTATGAGTTAGTTTTTTATCGTGTGTGGGTATTTCTTTGTGTGTTTTAATTTGCTTTCAACATTACTCAAACGATTACTTAGTTAATGCAGTGAATTTGTAGTGTTTGGGTGTGTTGGAAGTAATAATAAGTTAACAAATTATAAAAAAAAAATAATTAAAAGATTAATAAAGAATTTATTAAATACCACCACGAAGTTCATAATAAAAAAAATCATATAATCAATTGGAAAAAGTGTAAAGTCTATAAAACGATACCATAGAAAAACTTAAAAACACCAGCAATACACAAACATTTAAACACTAATAAATAAATATTTAGCTACACATAAAGATATTACAATTAAAAGGCAGCTACAGTCATTTTGAGAATAAAAATTAAAATAAAAAAACATCAAGGAAAAATTTAAACATTTTTTATATCTCAACCCCAGCTTAAATCTTTTAAAAATGCAAGCTATTAAGTGTGTGGTGGTGGGTGACGGCGCTGTAGGTAAAACCTGCTTGTTAATAAGTTACACCACTAACGCTTTTCCCGGCGAATATATACCCACTGTATTCGATAACTACTCGGCTAATGTTATGGTCGATGCCAAACCCATCAATTTAGGTCTTTGGGATACAGCCGGCCAAGAAGATTATGATCGTTTACGTCCTCTTTCTTATCCACAAACCGATGTTTTTCTCATCTGTTTTTCTCTGGTAAATCCTGCCTCGTTTGAGAATGTGCGAGCTAAATGGTATCCCGAGGTACGCCATCATTGCCCTCAAGTACCCATAATTTTGGTGGGCACTAAATTGGATTTACGTGACGACAAGGCCACAATTGAAAAATTAAAGGAAAAGAAATTAACACCAATAACATATCCCCAAGGATTGGCTATGGCCAAAGAAATTGGAGCTGTAAAATATTTAGAATGTTCAGCCTTGACACAAAAAGGCTTGAAAACAGTATTCGATGAAGCCATTAGATCGGTTCTCTGTCCAGTCATGCGTATGCCCAAAAGACGCAAATGTATGATACTGTAAATGCAGTAAAGAGCAACATTAACTATGACTATTTCATGGAGCGGGAACTCTGGAAAATCAATTCGAAAATTAAGAAAATTTCAAGAGTTGCAATGAATGACAACAATATTTAATGACGAAAAGTTATTTACAAAATAAAAAGAAATTTAGCGTCAAGAAGGAATTTTAAATGTCAAACAAAAACTTTTAAAAAGTTTATTAACAACTAATACAAAACAACTGATGCTTTTAATTACATACATATATTTAATATGCACTAAATTAAAATTTATCTATATATTTTAATAATAGACTAAATTTATCTATAAAAGTTTACGAGGGCGGTCCCAAAATTGCCCTACTTATCAATAAAAAAAAAAACAAAAATTTGATTTTTTACATTTTTTAAGCGGCGAAATTTGCACAGCAATAAAAATTTGTTTTGAGTAATAAATACCGTTAAGTTTTCATTATAAGTTGAATAGCAGACTCTAATTTATTTATAAATAATTTCCTACCAATTATTTCTTTTCTGTATGTGACAGAAGAATTAAAATGAATCATTTGCAATTTAAAAGCTTTAAGTTTATTTTTTTTTTTTTAATCTTCTTAAGGGAGCGACACACTTTGCTTCCTAAATATGCCATTTTTGTGTTATGCATCGATTGTTTTCGTTAAATTTTAATAATAATAACACAAAATTAACCACCGATGCCGTGGCTTGCCTAGAAATGAAAATTCATTTATATTCCTTACAAATAAAATTCGTATTTTGTTAGTGTTAATGTATCTATTGGTATAGAAACGTTTCTTTTTTACTTAATGTATATTGCGCTGTCATTAATAGCTTAATTTAAAATTCTTTCAGTATATTTAACAAAGAAGCAGACTGCTTTTAGAACTAAACTACGGTTATAGAGTGCAATTATCAATTTCACTTTTATATTAAATATTGCTGGGCAGTTTTGGAACAGCCCTCGTATAGACAGAACTTACATCTATTATATAAGAATTAACGCATATTTTTTTTATTATTATTGACATTATTATTTTTTCTTTGTGATTTTTTTTTATCTTAATATGTATTTAGGTCTAGTTTTTACACATGTGTGTTTGTTTATATTTTATGTATTGTATGTTATATACATTTATAACGATATTGTAAAACTTAAGTAGAAGGAAATAAAAAATAACAAAAAATATTTATTTAATTTTGTTTTTTCATTAGTGTTCCTGATGTGCGGGAATCAAAAATATATGACACAACTATGACATAAATTGTTAGAATAAATAAAATTAACATTGATATTAGCTACAACGTGTTGATTCTGAGTGTATGCTTTAAAAAATATTCTAATATCGTTTTTTTCTGACTATACATATTCATATATAGAAAGATCAATTAAAAACTTGACATTCTACTTACGTACACAATTGCTTAAATAATTAAACATATTTGTATTGCAGAGGTTGCAATTAGAAATAGAATAGAAAATATACTTTAAAATTGTTGAAAGGGAAAACTATTAGCAATTTTCAAGAAATAATATTTGTTCTTAAATAGAAAACTAATATATTTAAAATCAAAAGTCTAAATAAAAAACTAAGAAGATGCCAAAACATACACTATTTAGTTTTGTTCACACTCAGTGTACTTCATACATTTATTACATATTTATGTTTAAATTCGATAAAATTTAAATTAATATTTTATGGTATTTAAACAAAAAATTTCATGAAAATTCGTAACATGTTTAAATACTTGCTTTTAAAGATTACTATAGCTTCTTTGATATAAAGGCAGCGTTTAAATTGCTCGCTTTAAAATAGCAACAGCACTAAAACTTTTGCTTTGCTTACATGTTTTTCAGCAAACAAAAAAACTAAATGTCTCAGCATTTACAAAACATATCATTATAAACGAAGCAACAGCAAATGCATAAAAGAAAAAGAAATGCATATGCTTAAGCTGACTCGGTGTTTTATTCTGCAGCAAAGCATTTATTTTGAAAACGTTTGCTGTTGCTTAAGAAATAAGTTGATGTTTGTTTCTTCTTTTGTTGTTGCTTTTTAAGACAAAAAAAAAACACCTTTTAATGGTGTAATAAAAATAACGCTTTTGAAATGTATTTCTTACGCATTGTAAGTAATAAATAAATAAAAACGTTGCTAATGTTAAAAGCGATGAAAAGCAGCGAGTTACAGCAAGATAAAGCAATCGTATTCCGCTACAACTTCATAGTAAAGACTTAAGCAATAGCAAAAATATAAATATAGAACAATTGATTGCTTACGCAACAATAAACGTTTTTAAAGTAATTGCTTTGCATAGTCAGCTAAAGCAAATGCATTTTTTTCTTTTTTAACAAACAACAGTTAAGCTACTATATATGCATTGGAAATAGTTAAAGATTTTTAATAACTGTGTAAAGGCATCTCAAATATAAAAATGGTTTTATAATATAACAAATTAAAAGTAAAATTATAAAAAAAAAAAAATTAACCCCTTCAAATCTTATCGATTCATGCGCAGAGAACAGAAATTCGTTCTGAGAACCGAATTCTTTACCAATCGAATTTTGTCGGTTGTGTGTATGATATTGAATTCGGTTGTAATAAGAGAATGAATGTGGTACTCACAACTGTTTAAAAAAATGATTCTTGGGTGACTTTAAAGTATTATTGTGAATGAAATAAAACAATAAAATATGTTAATATTTACTTTTATTTTAAAAATAAATTACAGGAATAATATTACATTTTATAAATTTCATGTTTAGAGCCATCCTTTACATCTGATCCTTCTTTACGAAATATGTATGTTGTTTCTTCGAATTTTCATCCCATACCGCCAGTTTTGCTGCTGCAAAGTGTATTTAACATTTCAGAATTTTTTTAATTTAAAAATGTCTTTGTAAGAATGATTTTGGACTTACCTTTCTACAATATTGGAGAACTTTTCACCACTAACAGTATATGTATCTTTGTATTTTTAAACTGAAATATTGATTATTTTTTTGTATACTCGTAATGTGTACAAATTCATTTTTATTATGTCAAACATTTTTCGATTTTAAAAGACGCAATAGATTTTTATGATTCTAGCTACCAAAATTTGGTATGCAGTAGTAATGTGCTGAATAAGTTTAGTTGTATCTTCCATTTAATACAATAGATTTTAGTAAATACACAAATCGGTAACGATAACTTTTTTAAGAGCTTTTACAACCAACATTTGGACGCAAATATCATATGTTACCTTTTAGTGTTAAAAATTAGTCAAAATTATAATTTATTTATATTAAAAATCAAATAATTATATAAGTAATTAAATTTTAAACATATTAACTAAATTTATACCAATCTGTTTCCTGTGTGTGTGATAAGCAATTAGTAAATGCTTTTTCCACTGATGATCGATTCCTGATTATTACGATATTGCCGTTATCTGTACACTTGAAAAAGAGATTAAAAAATAAATAAAAAGTTCCAGAAAATATATCAGTAAAAACTTATTATTCTAATATATCTGTCAACCTCTGCTAATTGCGACAGGTTATAAGCAAGCATTTTTCCAAGACGAATTTACAATTGCTGCACTTTTTTCTTAAATCTTTTATCTTAAGGATCATTAAAAAAAACGAACGTTTAACAAGAAAATTTATTATTTGGAAACAATTTTTATACTTCCTTCAAATATACTCGTAAATATTTCATGATACTCTCACAATTTGGAAATTACAGGCGTCATGACAAAATCGAACAGAAATTTATATTTTTATATATAAATTTAATAGTCAAAGAAAGGCCAGAAATTTTTTTAAATTATGACGAAATGCATTTAAAGCAATAAACATGATATTGCATGAACCAATATAAGCAATACTGTATCTATTACGGCATTGACTTCTGAGTACAGAACTTCTGGTAGTAATCAAGAAGTTGAAAATTTTTATACCCTTCACCATAGGGGAAAAAATGGTACCTCTAAGTTTATCATTTCTACAATATACATTTCCGACCCCTTAAAGAATATATATTCAGAGTTCTTAGGCATAGTGAAGTCGAGCGTGACCGTCTGTGCGCCTGTGTTCGGGTTGAAATCAAGTTTGGCAAGGGACGAGATTATCTAGAAAAAATTTAAATACGCCAATCGATCAGACATAGTTTCGAAATTTTTACTTCTAAAAAAACAGCATGATTGGTCCATGTCCATCGAGGCAGCGGTCAAAACGTGACGCCTGCTTTTAAATTCTCCATATCTTTTGGAACAAATCTAGTTTAGTGAAGTAACTTAAATAAAAAAAAACAACTACATAGAAAGATAGAGAATCAAAAAAAAAAAAAAAAAGAAAAAAATAGCTCGCCTATATTTTCCTAGTTGTGATCATCTAAACTTTACATAGAAAAGTGCGATTGTACACCATATTTTTTTAAGATATCAATGTGGGTATCATTTAATAGCTTTTAAAGAGATCTTTAGGGAAATACTAATTTTTTTTACAAATTCTCCACTCATAAAGAGCTGATGTTATTTTTATGTAAAATTATATATATGGAGTACCAATTTTCTTTTTTTATTTTTTAATTCTCTGTCACCTCAAAAATTTTTTTTATGCTGGATTTAATTCACTAACTTAGATTTACTTATATAGTGAAAGGTATACAGGATTCGGCATAGCCAAATATAGCACTCTTACTTGCTATTAATCCATTTTCAAAAAAGAATCATTTGAAAAAAATTTACTCAATTTTGTGAAAAAAAATGTTTAAATATACACACAGAAAAAAGATTGGTAAAAATTCGATTGATATGTTCAAAATTTAATTACTAATATAATTATTTGATTCTTTATATAAATAAATTTTAATTTTAACTTGTTTTTAATATTGAAAGCTAATAAATGATATTTGCGTCCAAATGTTGGTTGTAACACCTCTTAAAAAAGTTATCCTGACCGATTTGTGTCTTTACTAAAATTTATTCTATCAAATGGATGATGCATCTAAACTTATTCAACACATTACAACTGAAAACCAAATTTTGGTAGTAGCAGTCATAAAAATCGATTACGTCTTCTAAAATCAAAAATGTTTGACATAATCAAAATTAATTCGTACACAATTAAAAAAATATCAATATTTTGATTTTGAAAATACAAAGATATATTGTTAGTGGTGAAAAGTTCTTCAATATTGTTGAAAGGTAAGTAAAAATCAATCTCAGAAAGACGTTTGTAAATTAAAAAATTCTAAAATGTTTATTACAGTTTACAGCAGCAGTTTGCGGTATGGGATGGAAAGTTGAAGAAACTATGTGGAAAAGATGAATCATGATGTAAAGGAAGGAGTAGGCCAAATTCGATAGGTCGAAATGTAAAACTTATGATGTAGAACCTTATTCCTATAACTTATTTTTAAAATAAAAGTGAATATTAAATTAAATTAATGTTTTATTTAATTCACAAAAATACCCTAGAATAATTTTTTTAAATAGTTGTGGGTGCTATATTCATTCAGTTATTACAACCGAATTTAAGATAATAACCACAACCGACAAAATTCGATTGGAAACAAATTCGATTTTTATAACGAATTTCTTTTCTCTGTGTATGAAAATAAAGAATAAATAAACTAAAAATATAATATGTAAATGGCGCTGTAAATGTACACTTCCATATTAACTTTTACAAAAATACATGAAAATTTTTGTTATCCTTATAGCCGAAATCGTTGATGGATTATTTGCTGTAGAAAAATAATGTTATAATATTATTTGTTTTTGTTTAATAATAGTTGCTTTTAAATATTTTTTGTTGTAATTTTCAGATTTTTGTCAGATTCAGCCAGTGTTGATGAAATTTAATTGTCGCAAAGTTCATTCTGTTATCATAATGCGATCTCGAGAACAAATTAAAGTGACTGTTTGATCAGCCTGCATTTTCTTTAATTATTTTATTTAAATTTTTAATATAATTTAGATAACAATTAGTGTTCATTAAACGTTAATGGAGTCTGGTCAGCACTAGACAAAGATAGCTAATTTCGATAGGTTTCATGTGTGATTTTGCAAATGACACAGACAAATTTTTTGGTGAATTGAAATTTTATTTAAAGCCTTAAGATTTTTATTAAATTTAAATCGGTAACAAAGGCTCAGATTTGAATTCCATAGCTCAAATTTCTATCAGGAAAAAGGTTAAATCCAAGCCAATGGTGGAGTGCAATTTTTTGTGAACGTCTTTATATTTCATCTATGTGAACTTTGCTTGCATGCGACATTTCTAAGTTAAGCGTCTGTGAAGATGCCATATGTCTCCGCTCAAAGTAAATTTTATGTATAAATATTATTTCTAATTTACCTTTATTCCCCATTTCTTTATCCACCATACTACAAAATGGCTTTCGTGAATTCTTAGGTGCCGTCAGCAAATGTCTATTTATGGTGGTTAGCATGTCAGAAGTATATAACAAAACGTGCGGGTTCTTCATTAATATGCTTTATAGCATACTTTTGAATCTTTAACATAATTGAATTAAAACTAATTATTCATATCATAAAAAAGTACATCATATGTATATTAACCCCTTCTCATTGGAATTGTATAGCGAAGTTTTCTTTCAATGAAAGAACCCACTAACGATAATTAACCAACTTGCTGCGTCCGTCCACCCTATCATTGTGAGCTCGTATTTTGAATCTAATGGTTTTATTTTTCAAATGCTTTCGAAGTATTTAGGACCAAAGTTTGTAAAATTTTTTCATACAAAATAAACGAGAAAGTACCAAACTACCTTAAAGATTTTTTATGTACCACGAAAAATAAAATAATATTCTTAATTATATGTGGTGTGGCAGTTAATTTCAACAAACATTTTTCGAAAGCAATAAACGAAATATATGATCTCAATATTAGAATGTGTCGAATATGCAGTCCAAATTTTTTAGCTTTATTTTGAACTCTTTAATCAGCATATAATTTGCAGCACAGTCCAACGATTATTTTAAGCCGCGATATTTCCTAAACGAAATTTACGCTGTGCTTTAATCATCTCCTGCATTTAATTTATTAAGGAAATGTATATTTTATTTTTATTTTAAAGACCATCGCAACGCAATGTAATTTACATGCAACGTAAAATATATTGTAAAATAATAATCTAATATTTATTAATTAATAAAACTTTTTTTCTCCAAAGTAATTGCAGTTTATAAATATTGTTTTTATTCAAGAGGATTTTTATTTTATTTGCAATAAAAAATATGTGTTATTTTACGTATTAAAAAAAAAATAAATCATCAAAATAGAAAAAATTTGTTATTAAGTTTGAATAATTGATTTGAAAGCTTCAGGAATAAATTAATAAATAAAGAAACAAAGGCTATGTAGACATAAGGTTTACTAATATGTAACGCTAAGCAGATGAATACATTGTACGAATTCCCATTCGATCATCATCATTTTGAAAATATTATAATTCAGTCCGTTATAATAGACGAAGACAGTGTTGCTTTTATTCCTTTCGAAAACCATTGCTTCTTATTAATTCTCGGTTGCTAAACATTTGACTCAATTTTTAGATCCCCGCAATCACTGGTATTTGGTTTAAGCCTGAACCATTTTTATTTGCTGGCTAGTAGCTCTTGATCTCTGTTCTCATTAGTGATCCTCTACCATGGTATTCACATTCAGTGAAGTTTTGCTTCTAGTGTCTAGAAATGATTAAAAATTTTGTTCATATTTAAGCCACTCACAGGCTACAGATATCAAAATTAACGATTAACAATTCTGGCAGATAATAGGCACTGTGTTCGGTCAAAAGTGCAGACTAAATGCTGAGGACTTTTAAAATATGACTAAGAAATTTAATTTTATTATTATTAAAATATAACCGTGACCTATTTTTAATATTAAAAATAATAAACAATATTTGGCGACAGACTGGAAAAATTGGAAGTCGGCTCAGACTCAATATGTTGGAGACCAAGGAAACAGGCTCAACTTAGTCAGCTAATGATTTCTCTCTGTGTTTTTGTTTATTACTTTTTTAAAACGTAGTGTTTTTCTACCCGACTTACACATATACTTAACATTTCTGCTTCGAGTTAGCTTTCCGTCGCCACCACAAACAGGTACAACTCACACTTTTGACAGTATTTCGCGTTACTTGCAATTTTCAACCGACAACCTTGTAGGGTATAACAAATTTAACACAACTTCGATATACTTTCTTTTTGCTCTTTCTCTTGTTTAATGACCATGTCTCTTTGTGTGTTTGTTTGTCAAATTTTCGCAAATCACATAAATTATTTACACTGAATTTAGTTATTTGTTTAAATAAATTTATTTATTTTGAAATGCAATTGTTGCATGTCTACGATGTAAAAACAATACCCAGTGGTGATGACAAATGCAAATATCCTCTCTCATGCACTCTGAAATGTGTAATCATACTAAGTACTGTGTGTGTGTGTGTGTGCGTGCTGATGTGTGTAATAAATATGATTTATGTTTAATTGAGAATTTTATGCAAAATTTGCACAAATTGTTTTAGCATAAAAAATATATACACATTTACAAACGCATTGCATTGAGTTGTACATATTTACATTTTCTATAATATGAAAAACCATTGTGAATGATAGTTTAATTAAAATAAAATCCGAAATCGCTTTTAATTTTTTAAAAATTCATGTTTTCATAAATAGGATTTAAAAAGAAGGTTAACTGAAATATCAAAATAAAATAGTAATTACGATTTTAAATTTTTAAAACCAGAACAAAGAGAAAGAATTCATTTGTATTAAATCATGCTTTGACTTTAAAAAGACATTATAACTAAAAATGGTGCATATTCAGTTATATGTTCAGTTATACTTCAATTATTTTTGGAAAAAACAGAATGTTTAAACACTTAATCAACAATTTCATTTAATAAGTAATTTTCCATAAAATATATATAACAATTCACTTTTTTACATTTAATTAAAAACTATTTCCATGTTTTGATTAATTCAAAGACCAGTATTTTTGCTTTGTATTGATATTATGCCCAAGTAAACAACGGTTTCCAATAAATTTTATTTAAATAGTGAAATATAAATTCCTAGCAAAAAAATTAAGAAGTTCAAAAATCTCCATTACTTTTATTGCTTTTCTTGCATTTTTTTTTTTTTTTTTTTTGTAAAATAAATAACATAAACAAGTAAGAGTGCTATATTCGGCTAAACCTAAGTTTATATACCCTTCACCATATGTGTAAATCTAGTTAAGTAAAGTAATAAAAAAAGAAAGCAAAAATAAATATTCGGGTGATAGAGAATTAAAAAATTAAAACACAAAAAAATAAGTTGTACTGTAAACACATTTGGGACGACCGCAACGAACTCTGCGATAGGTTTATTTCTATTTTTTATCTCGACGAACGACGAATATTTTTGTGTAGAGGGACCGTTTTTCTGTTTATTTATTTTATTTTTTAAGAGATTTATTTATTTTTAACAAAAAATTTATTTTCTTTGTGTTTATAGCAAATATATGAAAAGTATGCTATGTATTTACAAAAATATGTTTGATTTAAAATATTGGTTTCTAATAAAATATAAATTCTATTTTTTTTTTTAACTTTGTGTTTTGTATTATTTGTGATTAAGTTCAAATAAAACAATAAAATTTAGATACATGCAAAATCAAATGCACTTTCTGGTTCGCTACAACCTATGTTAGCATTCTTCGTATGTATCTACAAGGTAGTTATCGATTGTAACTACTTTTTACAATAAATAAAATTTTAGAAACAATTTTATATTGTGTTTTAGAAATATTTTATTCTCTACAGAGTTGCTATTTATTATTAATTTTGGTTGACAAATAAGTATTTACCTACACTTGCAAGAACAATTCTTTACTACAAAATTTAAAATTTTTCTATTAGCTATGAAAAAATTAAAAAAAAATAATAATAATTTATTTATAAAAAAAAAAGTTCAAATAAAAGACAATATCAAAATTATTGTTTCTTTTTCCAAATATATGGTCACTTTAGCAAGTGGCACGAGCAAACAAAAATGTATTTCATAATAAATTTATAAATAATTTTATCGTCCTAATTAAGTTTCATTCGACGAATGTTCGACTTCGTGGTGCTGTGCAAAATTCACATTGGTCCCAGTTATGTTTATATCCTTATATGTATATATATATATATATATATATATATATATATATATATATATATATATATATATATATAATTTTAAATAAAAATGTCATCGACTCTTAATAGCTTCAGCGTTTTTAAAAAATTTTAACCTCTTCTCAAAGATCTCCTTGAAAGCTTTGAATGTTGCCCATATTGATATCTTAAAAATATGGTGCACAATCGTGTTTTTGTTATGAAATGTTTAGAGGCCCATTACTCGGAAAATATGGCCGAGCGCCAATTTTTATTAATTAAGTGCCTTAGCAAAGTTGATTTTAACCAGAAAACGGACGAACACACGGATATCGCGCAACCGACTTCGCTATACATAAGAACTCAGAATAATCATATTTTATGGGGCCGGAAATGGATACTGCAGAAATTACAATATCTATTTCACCACTTTCTGTGGTGAGAGCTAAAAAAAAGTATAAGGCGATTTT
Source organism: Gymnosoma rotundatum (assembly GCA_916610165.2). Taxonomy (NCBI): domain Eukaryota; kingdom Metazoa; phylum Arthropoda; class Insecta; order Diptera; family Tachinidae; genus Gymnosoma; species Gymnosoma rotundatum. The sequence goes on along the minus strand of OU744338.1, from coordinate 67,628,740 downwards.
CTTCTAAAATAAAAGAAATAACCTACGCATGTAAGAAGTTTTTATAGATATTTTCAAATCTTAACATTTGAGAAAAAATCAAACTTTTTATGCTATTTTCAAGATAGGCTACGCCCGAGGTAATCAAATTTGGTGGACTACCCAGAAGCCTCCCTTCACCTTATGTGGTCAACCATTCGCTTTACCTCCCATAAATTTCATTATATCACAAGTTGTTCATGAAATACCAAATTTCGTCCAAAGTAAAACATTTTCAAGCCACTTTGCATAATTACAAAAAAGAAAACAGTAAAAAGACTAAAGGCCTGATTCACAATCAATTTTCAAATTTATTACAGGTTTATAAAACCAATTTTGTATTTAAATTTTGTTTTAAAAACTTATTATAAAAATAAAAATTAATGGTGGTGCAGTAGGTTCTCAATAAAAATATTAATAAAATATATTTTGCATATATTAAGGCGCATAAAGAAAATTTGAATATAGTAACACATTTCGCACACAAAATCTTTTTTTTTTTTGGTTAAAAAAAAAATCTTTTGTTGAATACAAATTAAAACAATTAATTAAAAAAGCAACAGTCAATGAATTATATTAAAATAGCCAGACGCAACTGTGCAATTTTTTCTTTTTTTTTTTCTTTTTACATACACGCAAATTATGCTTTTCTTAGGAGAGAATAAAAGAAATTACATTAACAAACGAAAATATATTTAAGCACATATACACATATGGATGTAAATAAAACAAATAAGAACTAACCTAGTTGTTGTAGGTAACAGCGCTTAAATAGCAAAACAATGCAGCACCAACAAACTGCAGCATCATTCTGAAATGTACAACTGACAAAAAACTATGTAAAGAATTTATGTAAAATATTGCATTGTCGACATCTAATTGCCAACGACAATATTTTCTTGTCTGTCTAACAATTTATTATTTGGTCTTGGGTTTTTCATCAATTTGCTATTTTTTTTTTTTTTTTTTTTTTTTTTGAGAAATCTAAAATATAAATTAGGAAATTTTAATAAAGAAGAAATTGTGCATTTTTATTATTTAATTTTAGCCATGGCTGTTATCACCACATGACATCTGCGTACATGGTCTAATTAAATGAAAATAAACAAGAATATTTAAAAAAATATCATTGAATATTTTGAAAGGAAATTGAAGTACACACTACCTCACGTTAGACTGCTTTGTGCACAATAAAAGCAGCCTGAGTATGCAAATGCATATTTTACCTGTCTGACATTTCTTTGAGTGATAGTAATTTTTATTTTTATTATTTAAGTTTAATTAAGTGAAATTCAGTGATGTTCTTTATAATTTTACTTTTTCAATTTGAAACGATTTTAGAATTTTTATTTTTTATGTAATTATTTTTTTCGTACGTTAAAATTTTTTTATAATTTTTCCTTTAAAGCTTAAAAATATTATTTGAGTAAAATTTGCCATTTTTCAAATTTTTCATCACTATTTAATATTTCAGTGCTCATATCAGTCATCAAATTTATTGCTTTGTCGGTTACACAAATATGGCAGGCAGTAAAATAATAAATATAAAACATGAAAATATTTTCGCGCCTCTAATTAATTTTACTTAAAAATCACCTTCACATTTAGTGCACAGTGGGGCAGAATCAAAATATTTTACAAATAACTCAGCCATTAGTAAAGGGCTAAGTCGATTGATCGAAAATTTGAAGCTGGTTACCATCCACTTTCCAGGGATGGCACTATGTGGCTTTTATTTTTACAAATGTTTATTAAAATTTTCCTGACATGTCCATATCATTACAAATCTTATATTTGTTAATAAGCATTTGAGAAGGACAAAAGTATCTTTCCATAATTTAGAGGTAACGTGTTTTGATCAAATGTTTGACATTTCTGACCGCTTTATGAGCCTGATATGTGATTAATCGGTGTTCTAAAGATGTTGTGTTTGTAATTATGACCTAAAATATTTTTTTGAAAGCCACTATAATATATTCACGTAAAAGTCACATAAAATTTTCAGGGAATAGAATAACAATCAGGTCCTAAGGAAAAAAACAAACAGCAACACTTGAACTAACATTTTTTGCCGGCCGCCCATAACTTATTAAACCAGCATTGATTTACTACATACTCGTATTCACAAATTTTTTAAGTTTTTACATTTCACCAAGTGCGAAAATCAGTTAATATACTTTGTTGGTATTAAAATATTTTAAAACAAAAATTTAATTGAAATTTCGCAAATTTATATACACACACATAGATATATTTTAAAAACTCACAGATTTACTAACCCACAATTTTGTTTGAGATAAAATCAATACAACTGTATTCGCTAAAACTTTTTCTTTCTTTGTTAAAATTGTGTCATAATTTGACAACTTTATAGAGATTGATTACTTCTAAATTCTCTGCTGAACATCAGCTCATCAAATTTTATAACAGATTTTTAGATTAACGACACATTTAAAATACATAAATATAAAAGTTTAAAAGATTTTTACGTGAATAATAATATGAAATTGAAATTTGCCGGCTAGATCTTATGGCAGAATATAATTTTGATGCAGATAAACATTAATACTTAACAAAGAAGATAATGTTCAACAGATGGGTTCACTTTTATAATCTTAAACACTGAAGACTGTTTTGTTTTCATTTTATATTTATTTTAATATAAATTATTTAAACAAACATTAAGATTTTGTTTAAACTTGCAAATTCTATATGTTTGACTTTAAAAATTTTATACTTTTGTTCTAATTTTTCTTTTTCTTGCCATAAATTTAATGTTTAGTGCTGGCGTAATGTTTACCTTGAGTTAATTCGGGTATTGGTTTAATGACGCAAAAATTATTTCCATATTGTTCTGATGTGCAAAAGATTAACTAAAATAACAGTTCTTTTAAAATTGGAGCCGCCTAGACTAATAATAGCTTCTAATTGAGAAGATACGAGTTTCTTTTGTGGAAAAAGATATTCTTAAGTAAAATGAATATATTATGTGTTCTTATGTAAAGCGAATTCGATTGAGCGATATCCGTCTGCCCGTCCGCGATCGGGCTGCCAAATCTCTATATAAGCTAGAGAAATTTTAAATATCGACCAGACATAGTTACGATAAATTGGCCTCTAAAAATCAGCAAGATATGTCGATGTCCTTCGATGGAGCAGGAAAACTCCACGCCTGCCTTTAAGTTTTCCATATCATTTGGATTAAATTTGGTTTAGAAAAATAACTCCAATCAAAAAAAAAAAATTCAAATAAATAGGGCGATAAAGAATTAAAAAATTAGAAAAACAGACATGAAGTGTAGAAATTGGCGCTCGACCATTTTTTTCCGAGTTATGAGCCTCTGAACTTTTCATAGAAAAGTAAACCTGCAGCATGATACATGTGGTCATACGTATACTGTGGAACGTACCTTTTTACTCGTTTTATACTTATTTGCTACCCAGATTTTTATTTTCTTTTTCGTGGTGTAGTCCAACCATAAGGAGATGGCATCCTTAATCAAAGTATCAGAACAATCGTTACATAAAAACTAAAATCTAAAGCAACAAAATATTTGAATGGAACAAAGCAGTAGTGAAGTTCCTTTATTTAGCACAAATTTAAATTTTCTATTGAATTTTTAGTTTAGTTTTAAGCAAAGTTAATATTGTAAAAAAAAATCGCCCGGTTCAAATGTTATGATATAAAGATTTTTTGATACTATTGAAAAATATACCTATTAATAGTTTTCAAAATTTTCATTTATGAGGATTCAATTATAAACATTTGTAATATATTTTATAAACGAGATTTCTTTGATTTTTATTTTTTTTATTTTTCACGTTCATAAGCGAGCATTAAAAAATTGAATGAGTGCGTCTCTTTCGTTTTTAAGCATTCATATATCATAAGGGATAAATAACATCATTCTCATTAATGCTGCTTTTCATAAACGAATGCGAAGAATTTTTCAGCGTTGCAAACTTCTTATTTATAAGTATTCAAAGATGATATTAATAAAGTTTCTCATAAATGAGAAAAAAATTTTTTCTATTTCACGGTCACTAAGGAACAACAGAAAAGTTCTCTGCCTGCGATCCCACATGAATGTATGTATTAATTAGAATTGAGGCAAGTAAGGGAGAAAAAACAAGAATTTGCGTATTATAAAGGACAATATTATAACTATACTATGTAAACAAAATTTATTAAAAGCTATATAAATGTAATTAATTATTAGTACATTAATAATTAGTACAATAATATACATAAGTATTTTTGAATTTTGTTATTTAGTTGAAACAGTACTATGTGTGTATGTAACTATATTTAATATATTTAAAAATTTAAGCAATATTTTTTTCAAGCATCTGAAATTGAGGAATCACTAACCTATTCACATTTATTAAGCTGATATTCCTGATACGAAATACTGACTTCAACGGATGCTTTAAAGAATATAGAAAGCCATAATAGCTCAAAAGCAAAAATTTTACATCTACACATTACATTAATAAATATGCGTATATACACACATGCGAGCGCTTACTGAAAAAGTTTTTTTACGATCACTTCACTTATGTGTAATTGTAAATTCTCATAAATGAGTACGAAAGATAATATTTTCTCATTTTTTCACTTTTGAATAGAAAGAAAAAAATTACATCATCACATTCATAAATGAAAAAAGCAAAAAATTTTCTAGCCTCTCGCACATTATTAAAAAGAAGCAACGAAAACCAAAATGTCTCACTGTTCTCTCATGTGTGAGAAATGAGTAAGCATTTTGGTATTCCGCCTGTAGCAAATAGCCTGCTAAGTTCATGAATATTTGTTTTATATATAATTGAATTTTTTAGAATATAGCCAAATAACTAATTTTTTCAGGCTTCATTTCAAGCTGTTAGCATATCTAATTATATTAGAACGGAACAATGTTTTTAAATCATGTGGTAAAAAAAATTAAGAATGTAATTCATGTTCTGAGTCGCTCTATTCGTCCTCAGTATTTTTTTATTTCTGTTTACTTAAGGCAGAGTATACTGCAAACATCATTTTTTCAACCAACAAAGTTAGTATGGTCCCTATGCTTTACGACCGTGAAAAAAAAAATACAAAACAAAGTAAATATTACATGGATGCATTTGTGCTCATTTACCTTAAATATACATTTCTTTAACCACTATACCAAATGACGTATAGGGTTCTACGAATATCAGGATGTGTGGACATCAAAGTTGGTGTGCATTTCAAATATATACAGCAGCTATAAAATATGTTTTAGAATATGATGAACAACGCAATCTGAGAGGTTTTTTTTAATATTGATAAGTGGTCTTCAAAATCTATATTTATGGCATTAATGAATGCCTTTCATTTAAAATAATAACAAGCTTTTTTATTAATGGTTTTTCAACAAGTTTAGTGATGTTTGGTAAAAGGCCAATAGGTTTTTATTAATTTACATTAGTGTGCTAACTTACAAGTAGGTATGATACTAGCCCAAATCTCGGAGAATAATTCCAAGCGAGACTACTGTTTCAGCTTTGACAGTCGATTTATTAGTGGAAAATCTAATTTTAAATGTTCAACAAAAAAAAATTAATTTCCTAAGTATAATTTTTTCACCACGCTTTACTAGAAGTTTGCATTCGAGGCACACATACATGCATTTGATGCAAATTAAAATTTCCGCTTGCGCTATTTGAAATTATTTTAAATAAATTGCCATTTGTGCAATTGCCACTGTTTTCGAACACTTTTTTTCGTTATAACATTGAATTTTTGTATTTCAAGAAACATAGATATGTTTGTAGACATGTATTTTATAATAATATTGAAACTTTTTTCTTAAGAGATTTCAATTTAATTTTTTTGTGTAGGCATCTACAGCTTTTTGACCAAATAAACAGCTCAAACACAATAATACAATAATGTAGAGTTGTATCTCTAGCTTTAAAGTTTAAGCGCAATCAAGAGCAATGTACAAGCCATTACTTACGGAAATATCAACTCATAACCCAGCTAGCATTTGGAAGATTGTTTTTACAAAAATCACCAACGTGAGTCTTTTAAGACTACCCAAGATGACTTAAAACTGATTAATTAGTTGTGCGTTTAAAAAGAGACTCGAATATAACTCCGACAAAAGCAAGGAAAGCGACTTGTTTAAAAAACAAAAAGTACAAAAAGCAAATGCTTGAAATTCGACTGTTTTTAGAATTTTTTTTAGATACATATTAAACGCAGCCTAACGATGAAAAAATGATTCAAATACATATTTTATTTTTATGTCACTTCGTAAATAAAATAGAGACACAAATGTGAAATAAATTTTTTTAAATTTTATTTTTTTAAATTTGAATTTTAAGAAAATTACGAATAACATGCTAACGAATGTAACACTACGTCTTGACGAGCAATTGATTGGTTCGCACCTGAACAAAACGTCAGCAGATTATGTTACAAACATTTGTTCATGTTTGTCTGCGTGGAGAAAACTTGGCGTTGTTAATGCTTCGTTTTCTCGCTGTTTAAATACGGCATGACATCGACAAAGATGGTCTACACAAGCCATTTTAATGGGCGCACTCGAAATTGTTCAATGTTTGAACAAATCAATGGCTCGTCAAGACGGCGTGTAATAAAAAATAAGCAAAACGTTGTTTGCATTGTTTCATTTTAAGAAAAAATATAATTAGAAATATTCGTATTATATGGTTCGAAGAAGACTCGCATACGGCTAGTAATATGATCAAAAATTGACTCGAAAAAGTATCGTATACGATTGTAAGTACGATTGAAAACAGTATCGAAAATGAGTCGAAAACGTGAGTCATAAGGCAGTCGTTCAGAAGAGTCGCGGCTAGGGTACCATTTTCTACCGACAAAACAATCATTTTCGACTCTAAAACGAGCGCATAAACGATTATTTTAATCATGTAGAAGAGTCAAAAAAGACTAGAATATGATCAATAATTCAAAAAAATGCTAACTGGGAATATGCATGTATGTATGTATGTATGTATGTAAGTATGTATGTAGTAAGTGCGTATAAAACATACATATAAACTTTTTATCAATAAAAATCTTTGGTATTGTGTTAAACACAATTCTGCTTTTTTATTTTATTAAAAAAAATAAAAAAAAAACTTACGGTTCATTTATGGTCAATAACATTTTAATAAGCCTTTTTTTTAATTTTTGCAAGGTTCTGTGTAAATTTCAATCTTCTGTAGTGGATATCGTGTCTAAAATTAAGGCGTTTGTATAGAACGGTTCAAAAAATACGGCTATAAAGAACAAATTACATTAATTTTGGAAACACCCTTTAATTTTTAAATTCAAATTATAAGCTTCTTGTTAAAGCGGACTTAGCGAAACATGTCCTTTGTAAATTTCAGCTGTCTATCTATAACTGTTCAAAAGTCCGGCCACATACACCATATTATATCAACTATTGTAATACAGGTTCTTTGTAAATTTCAATCCTCTGTCTACAACTGTTTAAAAGTATGGCCATAAACCAAATTAAATGAACTATTGGTGCACCCTTTAGTTTATAATTTTAAATATTATCAGCTGTTACTATAACGGCCATAGCAATGGACATTGCGTCAAATTTACAAGCGTTTGTGTAAAAAGGTTCAAAAGATAGGCATATATAAGTAAATCTACAGTTATTAATTTAATTTCTAAATTCAAATTATAAACTCGTTAATATAGCGCTCTTAGAAATACAGGTCCCTTTTAAGTTTCAGCGTTTTGTCTATAACGGTTTAAAAGTACGGTCACAAACTTGAAATTACATCAACTATTGAAACACCCTTTAACTTCTAAATTCATATTTTATACTTGTTCTTATAGCGAACTTACCAATACAGGTTCATTGTAAATTCCAAGCGTCTGTCAATAACTGTTAAAAAGTATGGCAACATACGTCAAATTATATGAACTATTGGCGTACCCTTTAATTTATAATTTTTAATATTAACACTAAACATTTTAAACAACGGGATTTTTTATAGATTTATATTAATTAATTTTAAATTTTTAAAAATTCTTTTTTTCATGCTATTTTCCCGATTTATTATTTAAATCACCGATATTTAAATCACTCGATGGCCATTTCGTTATCGCTTACTTAACTCTTCAGGAAACTTCTGACAAATATTTTAAATAAACTAAATATTTTTGTCCAAACAATAAACCAAAGACAAAAATCAAAGTTTAAGCAAAAACAACTTGATACTTGTTACTAAAACGGCCATAGCAATCGACATTCTGTCCAATTTGCAAGCATTTGTCTATAACGATTCAAAAGATAGGACCATATAAGTAAATTTACATCAATTACGGGGGCACCCTTTAATTTGTAGATTTATTGTTGTATAACTTTTTGTTTTTGGGAGCTATAATAATACGCATTCATTTTAAATTTTACAGAATCGCCCTTTACAGTTCATAATACACGTAAAAAATATGTATGTTGTATGAGGACACCCTTTAATTTTTAAGATTATAAGTTGTTTTTAAAACGGGACCAATCGGTAAGCATAATCTATCATATTACCAAAAATGTTTAAAATCGGATCAGAAATGACCGAGTTCTGGAGGCACAAATATAAAAAAAGCAAGATTCAGCCGAATTGATAACCTCCTTCTTCGGTTAAAAATTAATAATTCTTGTTTAGGCGAATGAATGCCTTTACAATAAACATTCTCTAGGATAAAGTATCCAGAAAAAAGACGAAAGTTTACATAAACGCAAGAAGAAGCACAGAGGCAAAAATTAAAAAAATAGGTATTTTTTATTCCATATCGATTACTGTCTATACAAAATCAAAAATTTCAAAAAACATTTCATGTACAGAAACGACCCCGTTACAATTTTATTAAAAGTCAGAAATATTTTTGTTACTTAACGAGCAAAGGTAATTTAATATTTTCGAAGTACTAAATTAAATTTAACAATTGTCAAATTGGGTTAAAAAAAAAACTTTAAATGATAATTTTTTTGTTTGAAGCCACCGACTAGTTTTTTTGAGATATTCGTTGAATATGGCTGTGTGTGTGCTTAATTCATTGACTGAATGTTTCCTTTCGATGTACTACGTATATAAAAGTTACGTAAAACTTCACTTAAATAGAAAATTCATATTGACGGGAAAAAAGAACATTTTACTTTTATTGTAAAACCAAAGTGGCTTTAAAAAAGCTTTATATTAATAAATTTCCCTATAGAGAGAAAGAATACAATAAAGCAAAGTTATGTTATGAAAAATGTAATCTTAAGTCATGTGATTAATGTGAGAAGAAGGAAAATTATTAAAATATTTTACACATAAAGGTCTTGTGTTTTTCTGTATTTATTCTCTGATTTACACAAGGCTTTATAAGACGTACTTAGCTATAGATTTTTTGCCAACAACTATTATGAAAGAAGAGAAAATATAAATTCTGCATTCTATATCAATCAAAATCAAATAGCAGCAATAGCTGCTTTTATTTTAATATTTTATGAAATTTAAATGAATTCTTTCATTGCAGTGTAATTTTATAACTTGTTTCACATTTACCAAAGTAAAATTGGAATAGACAAAAACTGATAATGATCATGATGATAGAGCAGTGAGGCATTTTACTTTTTGTTGTTTCTTTTCATGTGAGAGGCTAGAAAATATCTTGTTTTTTTTTCATTTATAAATGTGATGATGAAATTTTTTTCTTTCTATTCAAAAGTGAAAAAATGAGAAAATATTTATTTTTCACACAAATGCTCACATATGAGAATTTACAATTTTAATAGTTTTCCATAAGTGAAAAGATTGTAAAAAAAAATGTTCATTAAGCGTGCCGGCGTATATACGAGTATGTTACAAATTGTTTTTTTTTTTCTTGTTTTGTTTGTTTTGGAGTATATGCAAACAAAACATACTTGATATCTTAAAACCAAATATATATTTTGTATAATTGCTTAAGCTTATTTATTTCTAATGTATCCGTTGAAGTCAGTTTTTCGTAATAGGAATAGCAGCTTAATAAATATGAATAGTGATTGGTGATAAGTGATTCGACATTTGAATTATTTTTCAATTTATTGTTAATTTCTTAGAGATTTTACTTAATCTAGTTATAATATTGTATTTTACAATACCCATCTTTTTTGTTTTACTCTTTGCTTGCATCAATGCTAATACATACATACATACATTCATGTAGGATTGCAAGCAGACAATATTTTTGTTTTTCGTTAATGACCGCGAAAAAGAAAAAAAATTTTGTAATTTTTAAGAAACTTCATTGATCTCATCTTTGGTTGTTCATAAATGAGAAGTTTTAAGCGCTGAAAAATTCTTTGCATTCGTTTATGAAGAGCGGCATTAATTAAAATGGTGTTGTTTATTCCTTATCATATATTATTGCTTGAAACAAAAGATACGCAGTCATTCATATATGATCGTAGTATGAAAATTTTTTGATGGTCGTTTGTGACCGTAAAAAAAAAATCTTAGAAATTCCGTTTATGAAAAATATCATAAATGTTTACAACTGAATGCTCATAAATGAAAAATTTTGAACTCTGTTTTTATGTGAAGAAAGCTATATTACCCCAATTGCTGATGGAAATTCCATATATTTAAAATTTTATTTACTAACGTTAAAAAACAAAATTACAGCGACTTATATTGAAAGTGAATAATATTGAGAAAATATACGTACACTCTTGATCAGATGATAAAATCTACTAAAATTTTAAAACAAAATTTTATCAAAATAAAGTCTATTACACCTCTAGTATTGTATATAGACGCATACTCTTTTTAAAAATCTACGTAATAGGTCGACTTATGAAATTCTACAGTCATTTTTTAAATTAAACAAGTAAGAGTTTTTAGTCGACTATACCGAGCCTTATATACCCTTTACCATCTATGTAAATCTAGTTTAGTGAAGTAACTTCAATCAAAAAAGCAAATATTGGGGTGACAGAGAATTAAAAATAAGAAAAAAACATTAAGTTCATTAAGTATATGTATATTAACAAAAATGTTATCGAATCATAATGGGTTAAGCATTTTTTTAATTCTACATCGCTCCATATATTTCATTTTTTGATTGGAGTTACTTCATCGTTCCAAATGATAGGGAAATAGAGGCAGGCGTATTTTTTTGCCCGCTGCGTCTAAGGACATAGACCGATCTTGCTGATTTCCTATAGTACCTTCTTCTACAGTATGTCTGATCGATTGGCACATTTAAATTTTTTTGTTTTTTTTTTTTTTTTGCAAAGAGAAACTTGATTTCAACACTTACACGGACGGACAGACGGACATTGCTCAATCGACTTCGCTATTCGTAAGAACTCAAAATATATATACTTTATGGGGTCGGAAATGTATATTGTATAAATTAAAAGCGGAATGACAAACTTATTTAAACCCTTGTTCTACTTATGTAGTACAGGGTATAAAAATAAGAAATTGGTTGTGACTCAATACGTTTTAGCAATCCACCCCTTAGCTCTTCGTTTCTCGCATCTTTAAAATATAATTTTAGCCATCGTGGCCAACCAGACTTTATTTATTTTCACGACAAAAGACACATACGCCAATCCTACACCATATATTCCACATGATCTTTATATGCGGACATTGCTTAGAGGCGGTATTTTACAGCTTTTTAATTTAATTTCAGGTATTCACAACTTTCGATAGCTTCTTTGAAATAATTGCCTATATAACAGCTTTTACTTGATTCTAGTTTGAAAGCTTCATATCAAATCTTTTGTATTGTTGTTAATATGTTTTAAGTCACAGCTCTGTGTTTTCGCCTAACTTCAAGCCAAACAACCCGATAGAAATATTCTTGCGAACGATAAACACCGATTTAGTTTCTGCTTTTCCTGTCTATTTTTAATCAATGTTTATGAGAATTTAATATATGCCCTCCCTCCACTAATACTTAAATGTATAAATCAATTACGACTAATTGCAGACAATTTGAAAATCAAATATAGCTCAAATCATAATGCCTGTGCACGGGATTAAAATAAAATTGATTTAACGTAGTGTTTTGTTGTTTTTTGTTTTATTTTTCAACATTTTTAAACTGTATAAAAGAGCCGAATAAAAGTTAGCCGTATACAGTGGATAAAGAAAAGTAAAATCAAAGTTGATTATTGTTGTTTTTGCTTAAACTTTGATTTTTGTCTTTATTGTTTAGATAAAAATCTTTAGTTCATTTCAAAAATTTGTGAGAAGTTTCTTGACGAGCTAAGTAAGCAGTAGCGAAATGGCCATCGAGACGTGCTTTCACCATCAATTATCACCGGGAAAGTAGCACGATAAATTTAAATTTTTTATTGTTATTTTTGTTCTTTTATTTTGAAAAGTACCTTTAAACACTGTCATATTTAACTTTAATAAAATAATATGAAAACAGTTTCTAACTTTTTAAACAAAAATTTATTAAAATTAACATAATTACAGCTGCAGACTGTTAGTAATTCTAGAATTGTCTATCTATAGCGCATCATAGGAACAAACTTTTAAAAACACATCCCAGTGATTATTTTATATTTTTTTCTGATAAACTGGGCTTAAATATTTAAAATATTACAAAAACACTACTGCTTAATAAGATTCTATTTATTCTCAAATTATATACATAAATAGTGTAGGACCTACAAGGTTAACAAGCGATGGTTCTATTTTCCAGTATCACCCTTTCTTAACAATTATGTATGTGTGTCAGTTATTACGTTGAAAGGTTCTTCTACCTAAAGACTTTTAAGTGTAGCAGTGTATCACAAACCATAAAAACTCACTATAAAACAAACAAACAAAAATGTATATTTAACAATATTCTTATTGTAAAATATTGAACAATAGACTTGCTTTTAGTTTCATACACATGTGTTAAAAGAAAAATTGTAAAATAATTTATATAAATGTGTATGTTTCCAATATTGTAGATCAATGTCATCAACATAGTGATAGTCTCGATAAGAGTTTATTGGACACTTTGGTCATTGTAACAAGTGCGATGATGGCAAAATAAGTAAGTTCATTACTCCGAATGTGTTCAAATACTGAGTCTGTTTATAGACAATATACGAGTATCCTGTTCGTAAGTGTATGACAGCAGACTTTACAAACTTTATTATTGTTTTATATTCTGCACAGATTTTATTCACATACAAAGTTTTATTGCATGTTAAAGCGTAAGTGTGTTACTGTCAGTAACAAATTTAATCGTACTTTATTTTTAATAAAATGCACTGTGGAGCAATAGCAATATATTTTAAAATGTGCGGACATTTCTAAACTAATGAACGGGTTGCAACGGCATTGAAGGAAACTTTCAGCTCTCTGAAAGCCTTTCATGTCGAGCGTACTGAGGTTATCTCGATTGTAAATTACTTAATAAAGAAATTGGGAAGAAAACATTGAAATATTGGTAACGGATGGGTAATTTGAGTTTCTAGATTATTTGTTTAAAAATGTTTATTCTTCTTTTATAAAATTCAGAATTCAATTCAATTAGGAATTAAAATTTTATGAGTTTTGCTAATTTAACGCACGCTAAAGTTTTTAAACTGACCTTCATCGTAGGAATCTGATAGGTCGGGAAAGATATATTTTTTAAATTATTTTAATTCTTACCACTGTACTGCGCATGATGGAACATGTTCTGCAGTTTTTAAAAGAAATTATTGCGAAACGAAAAAATCTACGTGAGGGTCAAAATCATGTTAAAGAAAAAGTTAAATAACAAAAAATTAAATCTTAGATATATAAAATTTAAAACATGATTATTACAACTTAAAAAAAAAACAATTAAATTTTTTAATATTTGCTAAACCGAAAAATTAATGTTTTGTAATCTTGATGAGATGACAATTGTCTCGTTATGAATTCTTTTAAATTAATCATAATTTTATTTTTGTTGTCTAACAAAGCATTTATGCAAAAATATTTTTTAGTTGCACAAATTTTCCAATTTGCTGCAAACAAAACTGTTAAGGTTTCGCTAATGTGTTAAATTATTTATTTGCACTCTATACTGGCTATAGTCTCAGCAACTTAAGATTAGATAGATATTTTCAATACAATATAAAATCATTCTATTTGCATTTAAATGTATAACTTGCCAAGGAAGTTTTTTGTCATTAAAGATCACTACTTTGCTTTAAATTGTTTAATTTCAAAATTGGAAAAAACAGGAAATATCTTTTGCACCTATTTATTTTCATATAGTAAAATTTTAACATTTTCAACTAGTATAGTTATTAGTTTTGTCTATTGTTATTTTGTTTTCAAAATTTAATTTATTTAATTAGATTATATACTGCAATGTTCATAAAATAATAAATATATATATTTCCTAAAAATTTATCCTTAAATAAATTTTAAATCTATTTTGATATTTTATGAACACGGCAGATAATATTTATGTGCCTTTTAAATATATAACTAAATCAATTAAAAAATGAATAATCTTTTAACCCAAAAACAAAATGAGTAATCTTACAATAACTGTCGTATTCATAAAATATTATAATAGATTTGAAATATATTTTAGCACAAATTTCTATGGAAAATTTGTCTCAAAAAACATTTTAAAGTTATTTTTTTTTTTTATGAAGAGGAACAGAATCCCACTAGAGAGTGAGCGCAGAGCAGACTTCAAATAAACTCAAGTGCAAATAAACTATACTTTAATCACATAAATACTCAATATTTTTGGTGAAGTGAATATAAAATTCAGCACAGCCGACAAAAGCACTCTTACTTGGGTGAGTATTATTATATACACTGAAAAAAATTCTCATTCTCACTAACTTAAAGATAGAATTCCCTTCATACTTTTTCCAAAATGGTACTAAAAATGTTACCTAAAGTAAGTAAAAGACGAATTTTTTTATAAAATATTAAACAGGAACATATTAAAAGTAGAAAAAAGTCAACGAATTTTACTAATAAGATTTATTGAAGGATAATAAGGCGTGATCAGTTCGTCTTTGATTAATAGTTTTTTTATTTATATAAATTACTCAATCTTTAAAGTTTTATGATGAATTACCTTACGACTTACTCTGAAATTTATTTTATTTCGCACAGTACACATATTTAGGCATGTCACAAAATGCGATCGGAATGGGTTTAATTTAGTATTAACAATTCCGATCGATTACGTTTTACTTTCTTCAGATTCCGATCAATTTCGCTTATTTTGAAAAAATGCTTAAGTTCTACCTTTTTATTCAAATGTGGCAATATTGCGCACACCAGAGTAAACAACAAGGCTGATCTTAATAAGGACACATAACAAAAGTAAATTTTAAAACCGAAAATAATATAATTTCAAAGAAACTAAATTCTACTTTAAAATGAATTGTTTTCTGAAGAACCAATTTGAGGAATAGAAACCACTTCCGATCGAAATTGAGTTCTGTGATATGACTGATATTTTAATTTCTTAATTTTTTTTATTTTATTACAGTTTTAAATAAGACGGTAATAATAATTTACTACACCGTATTGTTATGAAGAATATTGTAGTGTTCTATCTAGAGGTAGGGCACACGACAGTTTTAAAATTAGTATTCTAAATTTATTTCGATTCAAAACAATATTACAATACAATTTGTACAGAAATGTTTTTAAACATTCTTATATTTATTTTTCTTATATTATTAATGAATTCATATTTTTAAAGAAAACCTCTGTATTAATGCCGGCATAAGTTTTGTCAACAATTAATTTTTTTAATTATAAATGAAATGAGCACAAAGCATGTATGTGCCAATGTCTCCCTTCTAGTTTTTTTTTTGTTTTAAAAACACACATACACTTCCTCAACATCTCCTTGACTGGCAGCACTCTTGAGTTTGACTATGAAAAAGCCGTTGAAACAATGCCAAATTCATATGCATAATTTCAATACAAATTTTTTTTCTTTTTGTTTGACTACAATGATTCATAAAAGGACAAAATGTTGGAAAATAATAAAAACGCTGTTTATTTTTAACTAGATTTAGACAAGATAAAAATAAGCACTGTCTCACATAATTTTTTTAATAATTGTTGTCGCAAACAAATATACGAAAAACTATTATTTAATGTCTAACAAATATTCTTATTTAAATGAAATGAAACAAAAAATGTGAATAATAAAATCTATAAATGCCTAATTAATGAATAAATTTAATTGGATAACGATATTTATAGCAATATGAATGAAAATATGATTACGCAAGTACGATTCCAGTAAAGTGCAATAAACTCTTAAAACAATTTTCTAAAACTATGTAAATTAAATAAATAAAAATTCAATATGACTTAGACAATCTTTAAAAAAAATACCGGCGAACGCATATCAACAGAAAATATTTAACACTAAAAAAATTTCATTATGTACAAATGTGCGATTTGCACCCACACATACGAACACTCGTTCATGTATATTTTGATATAGAAGGATATTAAAGCACAAACAAAAATTTTTGAGGATATTAGTCTGAACCCTGTTTTTGAGAAAGCAAAAAACTGTCAAATAAATTTTATTATTTCTTATTAAAGGAAAAGTCAACTAACACATGTTGTTGATCAGCCGCAGTGGGCGCGACTTTAGAGGTGTTAGTTTGTTTGTTTGTTAAATGAGTTCATATCACAACACAGAAAAATAAATGTTGTTGAGCAGTTTAAAGACAACTAAAGGCAAACAGCATCTCAAATTGTTTTACAATCTCGATTTTAAAAACATGAAATCATGCTCCAAGCCTTTGGAGCCTTATCTAGAGTGGAAATCAACTACTGTATGTGGCGGTCATGCTGAAAGGGTTTGACTGGTAAAAAAAAAGAGGTCGTGAGTTTGAGTTCCGCCGAAGCCACAATATATTGTTGTCTAGAGTGCTTCTCTGTTTAAAGATACATGTTTAGATTGGTTCAAGTCTCGCTGGAGTCGCAGAGTATTTTGGTAAGGATGGCTGATTATTTTTAATAAAATGCGTGTATACTCAACACGATATTGAAGAAGTAGAAAACCACATAAATTATCACATAGTAAAATAGAAATTACTGTGCTGATATTTGTAATCACGAAAACTGCAGGGGTAAAAAAATTAATAAACAATCTTTCTGTAGATAAACCAAGAAAGAACGAAATTTATGTTATTTTATTTAAATAAATAAATACCTAGATGAAGAATTTAGTTTATTTAGACGTATTTTCTGTCAGTGTACCGGTATAGCTCAGCGAATAAGCATTGGGGTGGGTTATAAATCCGCACCACATATTCCAATTTCAATTTAACGACACAGACCTTAATTTTTCTAATTTTAACAAATGACGACAGTCTTAAGTTCTGAAAATTATGTCTTTAGCTTCATTTTTCAATTTTATCAAAAAGTAGCACAAAGTTTTTTTTGAAAATTAAAAAATTTGTTTGCTTTTTAACGCTAATAAAATTTTGGCATTTTATTTTGAATAAATTAAATTAAAAATTGTTTTAACATAAATTAGTTCCCGGTTATTCAACGCGTTCTATGTTATTTGAAATGTGCCAAAGTAAACACAATTTCCATAAAAAGAAATGCATAAAATAGAAGGTGCATGCTAATACAATTATATATTTTAGCGGTGATCCTATCAACAAATATGATAGAAATATTTCATATATATATTATAAAAAAATCTATGTATACTCTTACGAATTTGAAAAAAAAGAAATATAAAGTACAACATAGAAACAAATGCAGGCGGCAGTCCACCACATGAATACTGATAGACATATTCTTACACTATTACTATTTCTGCTCAAACGTATTTGTTTCATATTTTATAACCTACATAAAATACATAAAACAGTTGGATGTACTAAGTCGTCTGGAAATATTAAATATGATTATATTTCAACACAAAAAAAAAGAACAACAACCAACAGAAAACAAAATATTTATAAATTTATTTATATATGTATGTATGTATGTATATGTCTAGTTCTGATGTATGAAATATTGGAAATATGTATGTATATGAAAATATGGTTGCATGTCAGCTTTAAGGATTCACGGATATAAAGCGGTTATGGATATAAATACAAAAACAATTTCATTAAACAAAAGTTTGAATTTATACTTTAAAATTCTCTTTATTTTTTATTTATTCTTCATGTTCTTCTCAAATATTTCAACTTTAAAGTTGTTCAGGTAATAAACCTAGTAAAATGTTTTGGTTTTTTTGGCAAAACATTTTTTAATTGAAATTTTTTTGAAAAGTTTAATAAGAAAAGGAAATTTTACTGTCAGCAGACACAAAAAAACAGCAACAACCAAGAAAAAACACAATTAAATCTTAACACGCAACATAAATTGCGGAATTCTCATTTTTTCGAACATATTTCCACCACTTATGGGCCGATGTTGCTAAACTTTAACAGATCGTATTTAAATACTATGTCTGAGAGTATGGTGATCACAAATTTTCTCTAGCTCATCCGTGGCCTTACTGAATTCAACCCAATTATGGTCAGACGGACAAAAGGATTTCCCGATTCGATTTCCCTCTGAAATAAAAATGATAAACTTTTAGATCTTCTTTTTACCTGAGGTGAAGTGTATAAAATAGAAAAATACAGTGCACGAATGGCGCAAATTTATAAATCGTGAGTTTTTTATTTTTTAATCCTCTTTCACACTATAACAGTGAGTATTAAGATTTCCATTTGATTTTGTACGAAGAAAATCTAATGAGAATTGTTGTGATTGGCAAGGAATCTAACGTAAGATTACATTTTGTTTTCACACTATCACACTCAGGGATGCCAACTCTTCTGAGACAAAAATCGCTACAGAAAAGTTGTTAAAAAACCCCAACACATATCACTACTGACGAAGATCAAAAAACACTACGGAGAACGTGTAAAAACGTCAGAAATTATTAACTATTAAACAGAAAGAGAGAAATTAAAAAACCGCACATGCATACGTATGATTTTGGAATTCCATTTATTTATTTTAAAACATACGTTTGTTTTATATGTTTGTTTTCCTCTGATGTTTTGCAGTTTTTGTGTGACGATTGAGATCCGCATACTTCGCTTCTAGGTCACAATTGCAGTACCTGCACACTGCCTTTGCTTGATCTCTTGTTGGTTTTAGCCATTTCTTCAATAATGGATCTGATTCCAATGCTTTTCTATATTTTTGAATACGATCTGCTATTTAATGTATGGATATTTCACTGAATTAATTTTTCACTCACTGTATAAAATCTATACATATTTACCTTGGAAAATGTTCAAAGACCAAAAATAAAAACACACTCACAATCGCGTTAGAACACTGAATGAAAAAAACAAATCAATGCTGCACAGGACCACAGTTACACAAAGGGAACAAATTACATATCCACGCATCATACACATCAACTCATACATAGAAAATTACGTTTTTCTTTTTCGTTTGCCATAAAATCAAGTTCAAAACAAAATTGCAAAAATATTGAGCGAGTAAAAGTACCAAAGTATGGACCGAGTGATGTCAATTAACAATGCTGCGTAAAAATCGCTACGGCCGCTACCTCAAACAGCCAAATATCGCTAATGTAGCGATTTAAACAAAATATCGCTACAACTCTAAAACTGTGGTTTTTGTAAGTCAAAAATCACCACAGGTAGCGCGAAAACTACCAAGTTGGCATCCCTGATCACACTTCACTTTTTAAGAGCGGATACCAAGCTGGTGCGAAATTAAAGCAACGGCGACTGAAGAAAATTATGTATGGTGTAGAAGTGCGGCCTCATGACAATTTTTGGCCGTTCAGTTTCTTGGTAAACAAAAATACAAAATAAAAAATTTATAAAAAATTGCAGCTATATATATATACTTTGTTGTAAACAAAATCCATATTTAAGCGACAAGTATAGCGGCAATTTTAGGCAGTTGCAAGACAAAGAAAAGATAGCGTAGAAGACGGCGCACTATCGTCTGCAATGCAGTCGGAATGTTTCTTTGCTCAACAGATGCTTTTGAAAAAAAAACAACTCTGATAAAATAAAAAGTGTTAGCGTTTAGAAAAATTTCTATAAATGGTTTGGAATTATGGGATGTCAAATTTCTTTCCGCATTGTTTTATACTTTGATAACATATTGCTTTCACACCATGACACTTTCTTATAGGATTTAAGTTTTTGACAAGTCCTCATACTCAGTATTATATTGTAAAAGTGACTTTAATAACATCGTCACATAAAAGCGCCTTCATAAAATCAGCGCAATATCTTTTAAAACGAACCAATTAAGAGTCGTATAACATAAATATGGGTTAAATAGGTACATAAATTGATAAGTAGAAAGTTGCTAACGAATTATTTAAAACAAATAACTAAAAAAATAATACACATTTTTTAAATTTAAAAATATAAATTTTAATAACATTTTTATAAGTAAAAAAAATAAAGAAAAGTTTTTAATTGGGGTTAGGTGACTTTAATTGGTTTTTAAGTTGTGCTCACAACCAAAAATAGACTTAATTTTTCTATCTGTTAAAAATTCTCTTTGGAATATACTTTTAATATGGAGTTTTTATTTTAATCATTTAAAAATTGTGTATTTGCGTATTCTGTTGGGCTAAGCTTTACAACCTCTATCACTCGAATTGATATTAAAAGACCTTTTCATTAAAGTCATTATAGATACCAGTATTAAAACTTCCTTTTATTAAAAGTTGCTACGTTTATCAAGCCTGAAAAGAGTAATGGAACAAAGTTGTTATTTTAACTCTTTACTTGTTCCCTCAAAAATAAACATTTGCTAATTCCTATAACAACAAAATTCAACAAACTAAAAGTATTAAAACAACAATTACATAAAAAAAGAAACTTATTATCGATGAAACAAATTGTACTGTACAAAAACGAAACATCACATTAATGAACAATAATCAAATAAAACTTTTCGTATTTTTAAATGACTACAATTACCTTGAAGTTTGCTAAGAAAAATATGTGTAAAAGGCTTAAATAAGGCAAAATTGCAAAAAAATGAAATTATTGCAATTTTCTTAGTATTTCAACTTACAACACAAAAAAAATTATAGCTCCTTGGCTTCCGTCCAGAAAGGCCTCTTTTGATTCTGCAATATCGGTCTTGATTGCTTAGATCTTTTGTTTGAAACATTCCTCTAAACATAATAAAACAACAGAGAATTAAAAGTATTTGGAACAGAGTACCGCTTTACTTTCGTCTTTTCTCTCTCTCACATAAACTCAAAACTCATCACAAGTTTCAAAGTATTGACAAGAACTTATCTCTTAACGTGCGGTTTAAACGATACGAGTATTGCATATTACATTAAGTCAAGCTTAGAGTTGAAAGATTAACTCATAACACATTAAAGAAAATTTTAGTTACGCAAAATTATTTTCCTTTTCTTTTTTTTCGTACTTCTGAGAATTTAGGTATTTTGATTTCTAGAAATCATTCTAAAAGTAATGCAAAATGACATGAAATAATAAGAAACGTTTGTTAGAAATACTAGAGCTGTGTTGTTTATGAACGAATCACACAACTGAACCAAGTAACCCGGTTATTTTGCTGACCGTTTACGCTTCATAGTTACTTTTCAAACTTGTTCAATTCTTCACATTCTTTTTCAGTTTCAGTTCAATTAAGTTTAATTTTGAGCTGCATTTTTTGTTATCAAGAGGGTTCTAGGGATTTGTTCGCAAGCAACCAGAAAGTCAATTCACGAAACATTTACAATTTTATATACAAAATAATTTTTTTTTTAATTCAACGCCAAGAATTTTTATGTTACAATTTGCATGTTTCTTTTTAAAAATTTTTGCTTGCTTTGATACTTTGTGATACTATTCCATTCACAGAGTGCAATGTTTTTC
This sequence comes from Gymnosoma rotundatum, assembly GCA_916610165.2. NCBI lineage: Eukaryota > Metazoa > Arthropoda > Insecta > Diptera > Tachinidae > Gymnosoma > Gymnosoma rotundatum. The sequence continues at coordinate 67,606,835 of OU744338.1, read as the reverse complement.
GTCCATTCAACAAATAAAATGAACAAACGATATAATTTTTGATACTTGAACGAAAATTACCGCTTACTGAAGTGAACGATTTTGCACAACTCCAATAAATTAATATTGAAGAGTTAAACACAACGACAAATTCAGCGATATCATTTCAGACGCTTAAAGTAGTTGAATAAAGAAGTTATCCAAAACTTGTAAGTAACATAAAACTTAACAGATACAATCTCCTAATAGCAGTCATTAATTATTGAATAGACCTCATTAACTATATATATTTTTTATCCTTGACTTGATATAGGGATGTCCGTCTGTAAACGGGATTCCAGATAACCTATACTACTCAGACATATCGAAAAAGGAGCTATTAAAATTAAACTAGTTCACTCGGTGGAAAAAAACGGTGAGTAGATTATTATTGTTTTTACTTTGTTATATTAAAAACTGAAATTTCAGAAACGAAACTACAAGTTACCAGGTTTTTGGAATATCACTAAACCACCTAAACTTCACCAAAATATTAAACTTTGCTAAAAAATTATTTTTGCATTAAAAAATCGGAAATTGCATTTAAAACCGAAATTTAAAACAAAAGAAATCTAATTAATTTTCAGCGGAGAAAGAAAAATAGAATTACTGTTGGTTATTGTTGTTTTTGCTTAAACTTTGATTTTTGTCTTTGCTTTATTGTTTGGACAAAAATCTTTAGTTTATTTAAAATGTTTGTCAGAAGTTTTCTGAAGAGTTAAGTAAGCGTTAACGAAATGGCCATCGAGACTTGCTTTGACCCTCAATCATCAATATCGGTGATTTAAATAATTAATCGGGAAAATATCACGAAAAAAAAAAGATTTTTTTTGTTCAATATAAAACATATCCAGATTAACAAAAAATTGGAATTTTATTAAACCATACAAATTTCACAGAACATTTATTTTTTTCCAAAAAATTCTTTCAATTTCAAGTTGCCCTCAAAACCGAAAATGCAAAAAAAAAAATTATTTGGTTAAGGATGTTAACAGTGTTGCCAGTTACTGCGGTTTCTCGCCAAACGTGACAAAAAAAATCATTTTTGGCGATAAAAATTTTAATTTGGTGGAAGGCGAGATTTTTGGCGGTATTTCAAATACTTGGTGAAATTTTCGCCTATTTTTTATGATTTTCTCTACGATAACATTGCATTAAAAAAGGGTAAAAAAATTTTTTTTATATGTTTAAGGTTGACTAAAAATGCATGTATAATGGAGTATTAGTTAAACTCGCTTTGACTTCTGTATTTGTACGTATCTTATTGTTTGCCTTGTAGACACAAGTATATATTAATTTAACAATTAAAAGTCAAGTGGTAAAGGCGCTGATACGTTATTTTACAAGAAAGTGGTTTTCTATATTTAAGGAAGTTGCTAAAAGAAATAATTGAGTGCCATCTAGAAAACATCTCTATCTTTGAAATATATAGTCAATTTCCTAATAAAATTTTCTGCAGTTCAAAAAGATTTTTGAAAGTTTTAGAGATCAATTGACAGTTGACTAAATCTTTATCGCAAGATGAGGGCTACCGGTAATACAGTTTGAATGCACATAGTACTGCTCTAAAATTGTTGTTTTATTGTATAGACAGTTGCTTTAAACCCATTAGTTGCACTTCTTTACATTTTGAAGTCCCACATTACGAGTAATTGTCCTTCTTAAAAATAATTTTATGAAATCAATCAAATCTATATCTTAATGTGTCACTTAAACTAAAGCTAATAAATAATGATCATTGTCATTGCGTTAAATAATCGCAAAAAGGCATCCGAACTAAAAGAAAAGTGTGCCAGGAACACACAAACTGCAATTTTATATCTTCGTATAAATGCTACCAAGGAGGAAAAAACTCCTTGTTCTACTTATTGTACAATTTATTTGTTTATCTTTTAATGCCTTTAAAACGAACTTGTTACATTTCTTTTAGAATTATTATTTACAATTCAAGAGAGCACGTCAAGAATTATTGTTATTAAGAATTATACTTTCTAATGCCATTTCTGGTGTTCCTTAAACATCAAAACATTTATCCAAATTCCATGTACCACCACCCAGCATTTTTAAAACACAAGAAACTTCGCATACAACTTAAATATTCAATGCGGCTTTCTTCGCTTCATGGTAGAGCCACTTAAGTATAAATCAAAACTCAACACAGTTAAAATGACAAATGAAGACTGACATTTGCAAAACATGTTTTTTGGCTTTTGTTTTAAAATATAAAAATTCTAACAATTACACTGTTGTATCTTTGTATCATTGTAGAAATGCTGGTATAAATAATATAGTCGCTTGTCTAAGTTTATTATTTATAATATTGTACGAGTATTATGAAGTTGTTTTTCAGTTGCCATTGAAAGTGAGAAAAGGAAAAAGAATTATTCTTTATACCATGTTTCCACGGCTACTTGAAACACTTGTTTCGCTCTCTTAAACAAGATTGCGAATAATGCTGTTTATACGACACATTCCTGTTTCGATTTGACAGCACTGTTTAGAATCATACATGCATACATATTTATGTATGTACATAATAACAAATTGCGTGCGTATACGATTGGTTTTAGCTTAAAATGAAAAAAAAAGGTAAGTAAGAATACTAAAGGTTATTATTTCATTTTAACAGATCAGAAAACGTGCAAGTAAATGGGAGCAGATTGGCAAGCGCGCTTTGCTAGAGATATGTGCTGAAAAGATGTCCCAGTTGCGTGGCGCCTCGAAACACATCTTCTACTCCTCAAGAAATTTAATTTTGGTGGCCATCCTTCTGGACATAATAATTTTTTTTAAAGCGTGATCTTTTGTCATTTTAAAAGTTAGCACAATAAAAATTTATACTTTTGTTTGTTTTCGTTTTGTTTATATTTTTATTTTTGACAACTAGTGCGGATGAACGGTCGATAAATATTAGAGATGATAGTAGTTTTTTCACGTTTCGTGAGGTATTTAAAAATAAAACAAGATAAATTGAGCTGTTTTGCTCTCAATATTTTGTATGGCGAAACATGTTATTTGGCAGTAGTTTGGTCTCTAAAACATGAATAGAGAGCAAAACAAGTGTTTTAAGTATCCGTGGAAACATGGTATTACTTTGTTGTTTCGGCGTTAACATTATAATTTTTGTCAAGACATCTTGTTTATGACATTTTTTCTTAACTGAATTTGTATACGATAGTAACATTTGGTACTTTTTGAGGAGTTTGTCTAGGCTGACTTAAAAATCTAAGTATTATGGCCGTCATATGTGAAAATATAATTATCGACTGTTGATTAATTCCTATCTGATTAACACAGTTTTCAGAATTTTCTGAATACCTGAAAGTCAAAACGTCTCTAAAGTATTATAAAGGGTCTGCCAAATAACTATTTTGTTTTGAAAATGCTATAAAAAATGAATTAGATGGTCAGTTGGCTTCAACTTCTGAACGAATTGGACTTTGTATAGCGTCATACCAAGGTCTTTATGCAAAATTCGTCTTCGTCTCAATGACGTTTACGAAATGTTCAATTGTTGAGAACGACGATGAATTGATGTTGATGGCGCTTAACGCACACTTTCTGCCAGAGCAGCAATATTCTCGGTTGTACGCACAGTTTTTGGCTTTTCACGCTTTGGTTTATTGAGGAGGATGCCAGTTTCTTTCACTTTTTTCAAAAGATAACGAGCATAAGGAGCTGACGCTTCTTCTCTTCTTCCAAGATCCGTACGCAACTTTCGTACACATTCTGCAATATTACCATGATTTTGAAAGAAATGTCGCTATATTTCTCAGCGTTGTTCAAGCGTTAAGCGGAAGGATAAAGCTAATTATCTTTTAAATCCGAAATGACACTTACATTGATTTAACACAAGACAAACACTGATCGACGGCTTAAGCGCGAAAACTAGTTGAAGTCAGGACTCTATCATTGATTCAATTTTTATAAACAACAGGTTTATTGTATTCGGCGTTGCTTGAGTGGAATTTTATTACCTTTCTAGGAACTTCAAAATGTATTATAGCAGATAATATATTAAAAATCTCAGAAGAGGAGTCACCTATCAAATTCAAGCTATCAATTCTGTTTCGCAACAAAATAAGTTTAAATCATTTTCTTTAACAGTTCGCACTATAGATTTTTTACCAGTTCAAGGTTTTTGAGCTTAAATTCTAATTTTACACTATAGTATTTTTAAAATTTCTTAAACAAAGGGAATTTTTCCATTAGATTACTTAATTCTCAAAAAATCTCTTTTTCCTGCGATTTTCTATTATACCGATTATTTAATTAAATCACCGATTTTTGAAAAATTAAATAATCTAATGAAAAAATTCACGTTGTTTGTGAGTGTAAGTAAGCGGTTGCGAAATGGCCATCAAGACGCGCTTTCACTCTCAATACTTAATATTGGTGATTTAATTAATTAATCGGGATAATAAAAAATTTAACGAAAAAAAATTTTTTTTTTTAAATTAAACAAATTTTCATTAAACTTCATTCACAAATGATTATTTGTATTAAGGACTATTAAAATGATCAAGCAGAGAATTATTAAAGCCCCAAACATATGCATATGGAATATAAATTGTCAAATACTTTATAAAAATTAAAAGAAGCTAAAAATTTAAACCGAATCAGAATAGAATGTTTAGTGAAATTGGTCCTCGTCCGCTGTTTTAAAATCTAAATGTCCTATTTCATCGTAATAACGATGATGATTTTAATTTCATTTAAATCGATTCAGTCGTTAAGTCGTGCAGTCGTGACGCATGCAAGACCGTTCCCTTTACAATTCTCTAGGAAAACGACAACTTTTCACTTTGAATGGGAGACACCCACTCACCGTCTTAAGCTGTCTAGTATTTCGATTGACTATGCATATTAATAAGGAAGTTTCAAGTACAAAAGTGCAGGGCTCTAAGTGTTAAAAATTTCTAGACATACAATGATCAGTCATGTGCCACGACTATTGTATCAAATCACAAAAAATTGCCTCTAGCTATGCACAATAGCAGCAAAGTTTACATGTGCAAAATTTCAAGTATGGTAGTTCTCAAGTTGCACGATAATAATTACTAACTTTGTACGGAAGGCACCACGCCCGATATTCAAATCTAGTCTGTCTTTCGCTAACCTTTCGAGATTCTACCTATAATAGTTGTCTAGCTGCACTTTAAATGTTTTTCATTTTGTATGGGATGTACCACGCCTATTATTTTAATCCAGCCAGTTTTCCGCTACGTTATGCATATTAATAAAAGAGTTATTTTAACAAAATTTAAAAGTGCTAACTTTTACAGTTACCAAGTAACACGATGATAAATATTTACTTTACGCCCATAACAAAAGAATAATAACCGATTTTGATTTCTTTACCTAAACAAAATCTACACAAGTAGCAGCTTATTATAAAAGTAAAATTAGAAAACTTGATTAATTACATACGTTTTTTACCAAGTAAATCTATTAAATTGCCTTGTGTCGGCGTACTTGTCAAATAAGCTATTATTTATTACTGATAACCTGACCGTTATTAGTTAGGATTTCCTATAAGACCTTGATGGGCACTACACGATCGTAACTGGTAATTAATCAGCTAAAACGAACTGAATGCATTACATCACAAGTAGACAAATTAAGATGCGAGTTTTTCGTGCAACATACCTGAAGGAAGAGCAGCTAAGTTTTATTTGTTTTAAGAAGTTCAGTGAGCCACCTATTCACCTGATAAACTGAATTTTTATTAAGAATTTTTTTAAACTTTAACAGTTTTGTATCAATTTTCAAAAATAATTCTCATTTTGTCGAGTAACTGTTTTTTTACTTAATGCAAAGAATGTTTTTATTGTCTAAAATTTTAACTAAAATTTTCGGATGGCATGAAAGCAAATGAAATGCATTGTTCTAATAAACTGTTCTTGGTTGTCAGCTCTTAAGGTTTTTAATAAACTGACAAATTGTGTAGAAAGTTCAATTGTTCATGTTGTACTTGCTACCAAAAAAAAAACCCAAAAGCAAAGTCTAGCAAAATTTGTACTGACAATTTGCAACACATCTCTGGTTTTAACACAGTTATCTACATTTCCGTTGAATTGAGATTTTGTTATTGTTTTAGTTGTTTTTAATGTATTTATTTATGAATGTGTTGTATTCATAACGCGTTTTTGTTGTTTGATTTCTTCTTTTATTGCTATTACTGTTAGTTGTTATTTGTCTTTCATTTTTTTTTATCAAGAAGCAAAACGCGGTACGTGAAAGATTTAAAACGAAACCACTTAATGTCATTTAAAATACTCTTGTTAGTGACAATTTAAATTGTCAAAAATAAAAACGTTTTGTTTACGATTTTATAAAAAGGCTCTTTAAGTTTAATAATTTTAAATTTAAATGGGAAGTAGTAATATTAAAGAGTTTTAAAATATGCCTAATCTAAACATATTATAAAATAGTATCGGGGTCATTTCGATGCATAATATATATTTTGGAAATTTAGTTTTTGGTGTAGATATTAATCGATATGGAATAAAAAAAAAAACTGAGGAGTTTTGTCTGACTGTCTGATGTATGTCCGTCTGTCTGTTTTCGCATTACGTAAAAACTGCTGGATTGTTTAAAATAAAATTTTGTGAGGTCCCTTACAGTCTTGGTTCAAATATAGAATACTTTTTTTGCAGAAATATCTCATGTTATAAATGAATAAAATTTTAAACTGTCTAAAGAACGCCGCAATAAATATTTAAAAGCATATTTTTCTAAATTTGAATTTAAAGCAAATTATTAATGAAGTGCAGACGAAGTCATGGGACTGCTAATCTGATATATTATTAATCTCTTTACTTATTTTGTTTGTTTGCGCGCCAATAACGGTTAAACGATGAAATTTGAAACACGGGTAGACATTTGTACTCATGATAAAATAGTTGCCGTATTCACAAGCTCTGCTAAGGTGTAGGTAGTATTGCATACTACCTTTTGTTTACTTCTTTGTGAACAACCATTGTATCAATGTGCCATTGTACATTGTACTTCATACGTCAAAAACTTAATAAAAAGAAGAAAGGTGCTATTCATCGTTTATTATTTATAAGCCAAATGGGGGAGAAAACAGAAAAAAGTAAATTAATAAATTTTTTGTGTGAAAAATATAGTTTCGATATATTAATGGTTGACTCAAGTAAGTTATATTACTAAAGGAAAAATTTGGAAGCTTAAGAGAACTTAAGCTTAGAATGCTATCAGCACAAAATAAGAAAAGATGCAATGATTGGATAATGGCTTGCTGCATTCTTCATAACATTATTATTAAATATAACTTAGAACAAGGTGGCAGAGAACAAACCTTAAGATATGTTTCCAATATACCCACTCCTACTATATACAACAGAAATGACTTATTCCACTTTCTAATAAATCAGTCAAATCAATAAAACTAATAAAAATATCTTTTAATTCAATTTAATTTAATATAATTCACACATGAACACAAAAATAATAATTTATTTAAACATAAACCATTTAAACATAAAAAAACATAAAACAAAAATCACATTAAAAAAATAAGGCACTATACAACGTTTGAAAAACATATGAAAAAAGTACTAAGTGTTGTATCGCATGTTTGCATGAAAATTACCAACAACACAGCTAGCACCGTTGTATTTTGTTAGCACTTAGCACTTACTAGGGGGCTTGTGAATAGGGCAAGTGTATTTATATTTTTAAAAGAGGACCAGGACCATTTACAGTAATCATTTAATTTTGATTGAGTTAAACTTTTAGGCTGCTTTTAATTTCTGTTAAGTGATTGATATTTGTTTATCTAAATGCAAACAGATGTCGCTTCTTTTTTTGCTGTTTTCGCGGTGTAAAATTACTATTTAGCATTGAAAACGCTGAACTGGCAATACTGGCATGAAATTATTAAAGTCCAAAGTGTAAACTATTAAAGTAAAATGATTAAGCAATATTTGTTGCAAAATACTTTATCGTTAAAATCAAAATGCTGGTTTGACATCTAATCAAGAGCTATTTATTCATAAAATATCGACACATGTATGAATAAATTAATTGCACAGCCCTATTACACGACACTTTTTGGAGTTTTTAAAATGTTTTTTTAAAGATCTGCTTTTGGAAACATTATCACCTTAGTTTATGCAATACCTGCTAACTGAAATAGTAAAGCCCTGTCAATATAATTTAGGTGGCTAACAGTAAATTTTGTGAATTAATAAATATTTTATAATATAATAGTTTATAATATTATTGGAATGCAGAGAATAAAATTCCCTTAAAAATCAGTGAAAAAGAATTAAGCAATACAAATACCAAGGCAAAAAAAGATAAAGAAACGCATCTGCTTCAGCTGACTATGTGTGCAGCAAAGCATTTATTTTGATAACGTTTGCTCTTGCTGAAGCAATAAGTTAATGTTTGTTTCTTCCTTTGCTGTTGCTTTTTAAGAAAAAAGAAAAAACGCCATTTAATGAAGTAATAAAACAACGTTTATATTTGTATTGTATTTATTGTATGTACACATAATATATATTATAAGTAATGAGTACGTTAATAAGTTTCTAACGTAAAGAGTTACAACAAGAAACAGCAATCGTAGTCAGCCACAACTTCATATTAAAGAGTTAAGCAAAAGTAAAAATAAAAATAATGAAAAACTGATTGCTGAAACTTATTGCAGCAAATGCGATTCTTTCTCTTTTTTCATTTGCTTTTGCTGCACACTTTTCCGCAGCAGCAGTTTAGCAACTACTTATGCCTTGACAATAGTCAAGCATTTTTAATCACTTATGAAAAGCTTTTACAGGCACGAATTTTAAATAGAAAAAAGTTAACGTCACTGACCTTTCTCATTTTAAATATATTGGCTATGCTTGTGAGAATATATTTAGAAAGTTTCGATTAATGATTTTGGCTTCAGTTCGATATTAGTTATGAAAAATTGCAAATAAAACATTAAAATTTGTTAACAGCTTATTCTCTTGTAGCCAAACTGAAAAATAATAATTCATTTATAAATAAAGTTAAAAAAACAAATTAAAAGCCATCTTAAAATCCATTTTAAAATTGTTAATATCGGAAATTTAAAAATTCGCCGAGATGAACAATATTTTCGACTCTCTTACCAACCATAAGATGGCATATATATGTGTTTTCACTTAAACTAGCAACGAAATCTTTTTTGAAACCTGTGCACTAACTGACTGACTAAAAGACTATGGCTAGAAAATTTTTATTATTTTTTTTTTAAATATCATCAACAATCTGTTTAACTATTCAATTATTCGTTATGTTAAACTTCTTTCCCTGCATTTTATTGATTATTCCAAGATTACAAGATGTTTTCACTTTATTATTACCACAAGGACAAAACAACTTAATTTATGAGTTCAATGCATAACAAATACTGAATGTAAGACAATTAAAAAAGAAATAAAAAATGTACTTGAAAATTAATTGGAACGTTAAACTAATAGTGAAACAAAAGAATGTCAAAAACAAAAGAATTAATTTTGTAAAAAGCAAACAAAAAATTTAAATTTAATCTAAAAACCTCAATAAAATAATGCACAATACTATTCAAATGCTTCTATTTACTGCGACTGTAATACCGAAAATTAAATACAGCATGTGTTAATTTTAGTAATTTCCTTCCAAGAATTATGCGATTTCCTTTAAAAAAGAAACACACGTTCGTATAAGATTTACAACAAGAAATAAAGTTTGATTGCACACACGCAGGTGTTTAAAAATGTAAATAAAAACTTTTTATTTGCACCATGATGAAATTTCAAAAATTATATTTGAAATTATTTTTGATTAATAAAAAGAACCTTTTTTTTTATTTCTTGTGTTTGTGTTCGGCATGTGCATTTTCATTTTCATTTTGTAAAGATAAACAATTATATTTTATTCTTATTTCCTTGAAAAATCAAAATTTTTTTCTGCTTATTTAAATTTAATTAAATGAAATGTGTTTGATTTTAGCGGTATCTGGCAAAAAGTGTTGCACCTTGTTAAATGTTGAAATAATTGTATAAATGTACAATTAAAACAAATGTAACTAAAAGAAAAAAGTTTGTGTAACAAAATGCAAAATTTTCTTAGTCAGGCTCAAATCCGTATTTTCATTTAAGATTTTTTAGGAGAGAAAATCTAAAGGCATCAAGAAAAGCTTAAATATCCTTTAATCCTTCTTAGCTTTCTGTCCCCAACAATATCGCAAAAAAATTCAATTAATTAATTGAAGTGCATAAAGATTGAGAAAATTAGTTGGTTTTTACAAAAGTCACATGTCACCTGAAGTATTTTAATATTTTAGATGGAGATTGATACATTTTAGAGAGGATCAGAGCTTATTAGAAATCTATCTATCTATATATCTTCATTGGATTTTTTACGACTGCATTTTCGTGAAAAATGTTCTTTAGTACGAGCTTCCTGTTCTTCTTCTGATAACTGGCCAATAGGTAACAGTGTTTGAGTTTTAATCTGCGGACCATGTACTAAAAATTTATGTAAATTGGGAGACATGTTACACCATGGGTATTTTTCAACAAAGTACATACAATTACATACATACATACATGATTGATGCAGTGAGTGCGTAGCTAAGCACACACGAATTTTTCTTTGATGTTGAAATAGACAACAACTTTTTTTCTTCTTATCGCAAAAGACCGGCAAAATGTTTTTATATGATTTGTAAGTAGACATATCATAGACATATCCAACAAAAATTTTTTTATCCAAGGTTGCCCAAACCGGATTTACTTTTTAAAAATATAAATTTTCAATTTTTAATTAAGAGCCATTATTGGAAATTTCAACTCAACGTGCAGCGGGTTGACGAAATATTGAACAAATAAAAACCAATATTTTTATTAAAAAAAACTGATGAAGTGCTTAAAAATTTAAAAATGAAAACTATAAAAAAAATGTAAGATTGGGATTAAAGGATAGATAAAACAAATCAGCCCTTTTGCTTTCTCATCCATACAACTCGCAACCGCAGCGTCAGTCTTAACTGGTCAAACCCAATCAATTTAGAATGACGTTGTACAACAAATGATTTTAAGTTTTCCTTGAGCTGACATGTATTATTAGTTTACTCTAACATAGTTTCACATGTTCAAGGTGCAATTCTACTTTTTAATATTTTAAATGAACAGTCGAACTATTTTGCTATTGAAACAAATTAATGTCTTCATTCAACTTAACTTCTACATTTAGGGAGAAAGAAAAAGTGTTTACAAATTTGTGTGTTAATTTGTAAAGAAAACAGGACAAATTATGGAATGCAGCGTTTACTGGATCGCTACCGCCGTCATCAGTAATCTTCGCATCTGTCTACTGTGGGTTCTGAACGTGGTAAACATCATCTATTTAACCAACTAATTTGATTAACAAGACTACAAATAATATTTATAATAAATTAATACTTATTTGGTAAGTCTCTTAATTTTTTTCTTTTCTCTAAAAATTAAATTTAATCTTTAAATTAAAATTAAAATATACAGAGAACTTAGATTATTCATTGACTAATTATAAAAATAATCCAGAGCTGTATAGAACTGATCGCCACTAAAAATAATTTTCCAAGCTTTTTACAAAAGAAATCAAGTTTAACCCTCGACGGAAGCATGTACCTGACTATCACTTGTACAGAATCTAAACTTCTTAGTGCCTCAGTAAAAATTTGAAAAATACCTTCATTCTACCAAAGTTAGTTTAAGTTCAAAAAAGTTTGTTGTTAATCGCAACAATTGTCAATGGTCCAACAAATCTGTGATACATTTGTAGTTTTATCTTCACAAGCTAACCGATTAAAGCTTAATGACACAGCTTTACTTTTAGCCAGTAAAAAAAGAAAAACCAGAAAAGTGCTACGAAAGACGTAGGCAAAAATAAATATGAACAAGATGTTAGACAAAGAAATCAGAGAAGAAAGTATTTTGTGGTATGTGAACTTAAACTAATCGTAGTTGGTAATAATATCTCGCATTTTTTTTAACTAGAACCAGCATTAAGGGGACGACTTCTACTGATGCAAGGTAATGTTGGAGAGCTAGGAAATTAGGTTATGGGAGGGGGATAGAGCACTACTTGCTTGTGGAAATTTAACTTGAATCAAAGTTACAAGAAAGACCTCCACATACGAACCGTTCGGCTAAAAAACGAATTTTCTCTGTAATGCATAGTGCAACTCACTGGCCAATCGACCTCAAAAGAATGCTCTCTTGATGTAGAGCGCGTTGCACGTTGTAAATTATGGTTTTCGGGAAAATATTTCCACATTGCATCGATGCTCCAGTGAATCAATAGAGTTGGATACCCTGGATGCGGTTAAGTTACTCCAAAATAGTTCTTGAAGCATCAGCTCATACATGAGAATTATATTCCGTTTACGGTTTGATAAAAGTGAAATAGATAGCGAGGAGATCAGATGAAGTGGAGTATTTTTTACACCATTTCAAAAACCTAAGCACTTGAATGATTATTTTGTGACCTGAAAAATATGCTTGTTCCAACGTATATCACATTGAATCTTCATGCCAAGAACATTGAGAGCTTCTAATTCCTTTTTATCTATATTACCCTGTGCGATAGTAAACAGCATTGGGTTTTACGGGCATTCAATTGTACCCAATTGTACCCTGTTCGCAAGACCCACTCAGAGATTGCCAAAAGATCGCTGTTCTGGGTACCGTCTATTGCGAAATGAACATGAATGGCATATGCTTTTGCCATCTGCGAAAGAATATATAGGTTTGGAAGTCCGATGTAGAAGATCGGTAAAAAAAGAAGAAATAAGGTAGGAGAAAGGACGGAACTTTGCGGTACCCCTGAATTAACCATGAACTCGTTTCGTGAGATCCCATCTAAAATAACACGTATAGTGCGACCCCTGAGAAAGCTCGGAAAGGAAGGCCACTAAGTCAACCGTAGAGCGTCCCCTACGCAAGACGTACTGCCGGTCACTAAGTAAGCTGTTGAACTCTAAACTTTCATTGTTGATAGCTGCTCCCTTTTTGGGGATTGGTGTTACATAAGCAACCTTCCAGCATGATGGGAATTCATCAACATGGTACAAAATATAGAAAAGTTTGCTAATAGACGAGCTAACGTCGAACAGCATTGCTTCAAGACTAGTACTGGAATTCCATCCAGTTGAGATCCGCTAAAAGCCTTTTAACTGCACGTGCTCGAAAGAATATAGGTAGCGTAGTGAGAGTAACTTGCGAAAATTTTATATTTTATCTGTCAACTACAAAGCATCTTTTTCTGTTTAAGGTTCGAGTTAAAATAATATTTGCAAAAATAAAAGCCGGCTTTAAAAGATATATAAGTACGTGCAAACGATCGTTAACGATAAACAGCTAAAATCTGTGTTGAATTTGTTTTTTTTTTTTTTTTGCAGAAGATGTTTGTATATCGCATTGGTCAAAAATTGTGCCTTAAATTAATACAGCTGCATAAATGTTTTTGTAATCTACTGCAAATCTTCAAATCTGGTTTTTAGCAATTTTAGAGGTTAAAATATGCAATATGCAGGTAAATCTGCTTTTCTAGAAAGAGAGGAACTGTCTGCCGACTTTGCTTTAAAATAAACATAAAGTAAGTAGACATCCTCTAGTTTCTAACCTTTAGTTTTTTTAAATGATGCAAATCTGTAAGTATACTCTTTCAGGTAAAGACAAATTTTGAAAAATCTAAAACAACAAACAAACAAAACTCTAAATTATGCACAGGAATTGATAGCCTTTCTATACCCTTCACCACTAAAAGTGTACAAATAGCTTATCTTAGTTTGTCAATCCATTTGTAGTTTCTACAATATCCATTGCCGACCACATTAAGTGTATATATTCTGAGTTCTTATGCATAGCGAAGTCAGCAAGATCAGTTCATGTCTTTCGAGGCAGAGGGCAAAACATACGTCCACGATTGTAAGTATTTTATGAGTGATGGCCCACTGAGCCACATATTTTTTAAGATATTAATATGGATACCATTTAAAAGCTTCTAAAAAGATCTTTTAGGAGATACTTAAACTTTTAAAAAATGCTTAACCCATAAGGAGCCGATGACATTTGTTTGTAAAACTATATATATTCAGGTATGTGACGAAAAACAATTTAGACACAAAAACGATTTGAAAACGATAAAAGGTGTGATATGTTTTTTTGAATCGTTTTGTCATATCAATTTCCACTTCCAATTTGTTTCAAACAATAAATTAACATTTTTCTATGTGATGAAAAACGATAATATCAGGTTGAAATTGCCTTCAAACAACATGGCTTCATCTATTTTTTTCTTAATTTTCAGTTTAAAAAATCAAAATGTAAGCAAAATTTTATTGTAAAAATTTTGAATAACTTAAAAGTCTGCTTTAAGGGAAAACATAAAAACAGGACGATGCGCTAATTGAGTTTATGCAAACTCATTGGGATATAGCCAAAGGATTAACAAGAGGTGATAAGACTGATGTAGGACCTCAATGGAAGATTTTAGTTACTGAACTTAATAGCTTGGGTCTCCTTATATATGACATAAGTGGTTGGAAATGTGCAACTTTAAAAAAATATGCTATTTAAAATGTGAATATATTTTTTACAATACAATAAAATATATATATATATATAAAAACAAAAGGAGGCTTTAGGAAAAGTATCAGAAATGTACGGATCGCGTTAAAAATGCAAATTCTGCAGATTTCTTCTAAAATTTTCACTTATATGCTCCTCGCCCAGTAAAGATAATGATGGTGGCACTATAAACGCCATTGCTGATATATTTAATACATACTTTAACAAAATTTGTTTTTCTGTTTCTTTAAACCATTAAATTTAGTAAACAAAATCGGTGTTTCAAGGCGCATTTATACAGGTGGTGTTTTCAATTCTATGTTCCTCATCCATTACAACTAAAGCTGCTGCTACGACAAACGCCATTTTAACTTTTTTGTTTTTATTTTAAACACTTTTATTTAAAAATATTTATAAAATGTAAATATTTATGCATTCTTCAATTTGTGGTTAACAAATGCAGAATTGGAAAATTGGAAAATGAAACCGATCAAAATTCATCACATCAGAATTGATTTGCCTTTTTAAAACGATCGTTCTTTATCACATACCTGATAACTTATTTTTTTTTCTTGTTTTTTAATTCTCTTAGTGACTTCACTTAACTAGATTTACATATATAGTGTAGCACTCTTACTTGTTCTTTTTTAAGTCGGTGGAAAATAGACAGAAATACATAACGCACACATAACGCTACCATATTTCGTGTGGCACAAAAATTAATAAAAGTTCCAAAGAGCCATTAGAAGTTGTGTTTAGAAATGAAGGTCAATAGTACAAACTTTAAAATAGGCCTTTTACAGCAAAAAAGTAAAGAAATCAGATATACAGACATGTCACAGACCTCAATTCCGATCGACAGTAGTTTCAATTCTGCAAATTGGTTCTTCAGAATCCAAAAAATTTCTTCGGAATGAAACCACTTTTAATTTTTAAAGTGGAATTTGGTTTCTTTGAAATTTTGTTATTTGCTGTTTTCTAATTTACTTTTATTATGTATTCTTATTTACATTAGCTTAAGGCTTTTACTTGGTTGTGTCCAATTTTGCCAAATTCAGATAAAAAGGTGGTGATTAAGCATTTTTTAGAAATAAGCAAAATCGATCGGAATCTGAAGAAAGTAAAACAAAATCGATAGGAATTGTTAACACGGAATCAAAACCATTCCGATCAGGATTTGTGACATGCCTGTATAATTCTCTTTTATTGTCATTTTGTATTTTATAAACGTTTTTAATATTATCTGACATACAAACTTGTGTAAAATATAATTTTAATTTTTATTTAATAACAATTATTTATTAATGAAACATTTCATATATACAAGAAAAAAACCCCGGATTTTTTTTTCAACAAATTAAATTAAATGGAAAACTTGTCTTCTGTGTTTCACCAATGCGGCGTTTGTATTTAATACAAATTAATGTTGATTAAAAACCACATTTAAAGAAAATAAATAACAAGTTAATTTAACATTAAATTACCATATTGTTGCCACCCAAAAATTTTGATTATTGTCTTTGTAAGAATTGTTTTGATGTTATCATGTCACGCTTGGGTTTTTTTCTGTTGTAGAGAATGCACAACGGAATTTAACATTTTGGATTAACTGGGAAAATTACACGGAAAATTGTTAAAAAAAAAACTATATATAAAAACATTTTTAGAAAATTGAAGTAGAAAAGTAAAGTACAATTAAAGTACAAGAACAAGAAAATCTTTAAGCATCTTTTCAAAAATTAAGAATAGATGCTTTAAGTATATTACATTCAACAGAAGTCTGAAAATCAATAATTTAATTTATTTTAAATTTATTTAGATAATAATTTGGTTTTTTATTAGCCATGGGAAAAAACTTTAGTGAATTAGCACTGCTAAAGACAACAGTAATATGGATCAAATTTTTCTGCAGAGTTTTTAAATTTATTTTTGACAAAAATTCGACCTTAAAAAATGCTCTGGAATTATTTATACATTTATTTTTATTTTTAAATACTTTTATTCTTTTACTTTCCCAACAAACCAATTCACAACACTATTCAAAGTTCTGTTCTCATTTTTTTCTATAGTTTTTGTTTCATTTTATATAACACACATTTTCTAAGAAGAATTGTTCGTTTTTCAACGAATTGCGCTGGTTAAAACAAAAACTTATAGTATAACTTGCACGAAGGGATTTCTAAGATCAAATTCAAATTATTTTTGTTACAATTTAGTCAATATTAAATTTTTAATTAAACTCAAAAATTTGGCCATTAGTTTAGCTCAAATTAAAGAAGACGTTGTACACGTAACAACTTCTAAAAGACAGGTGACCCTATTTTTCTCTCATTTTCCTAGGTAGCTATTGTTGTTATTGCATTTTAGCTACGAAAAATCGCCAAAAGTTAACATAACTTAATTTTCACATACAAAGATTACTTGTCGCTAAAAGTTCTATAAAAATGTATATCTTACCACAGAAGCAAAGCAAAAATAAAATATTGTATTATATAAAGAGTAAGAGATATCTTAAGACAAATTCTCAATTTAAATTGAAATTTAAAATTTCACTATGAAATCAAAATCAAAAGTAAGAGTCCTATATCCGACTATACCGAATCTTATATACCCTTCATCATACATGTAAGCCTTGTTTAGTGAAGTACTCGTAACTCCAATCAAAAAAACAGATATTGGGGTGTCTGAGAATTATTTGTAATTTTAGAAAAAAAATGTCAACAGCTCTCAATGGGTTAAGAATTTTTGACAAATTTTGTTATTTTCTAAAAGATCTCTTCAAAGGCTTTTGATTGATATCCATATTAATATCTTAAAAAATATGGTGCACAATCGTCATTTTATATAAAAAGTTCAGAAGTCAATAACTTTGAAAATATGACCGAGTGCTTACTTTTTACTTCATGTTTTGGCTTATTACTTAATTCTCTATCGCCTCATATATTTTTTTTTTTTATTGAATTTACTTCATTGTTCCAAATGATATGGAAAAATCGACACCTTGGCAAACTTATTTCAACACTAACAGGCACCGACAGACGGACATCGATCAATCATTTGCTATGCATAAAAACTCAGATTATATATATATATTTTAAGCTTTTTAAAGAGAAGTAGAACTTCAGGCATTAATACCTACTTAGTTTGTAACCGTGTTACATTATTTAGGAAAGGGATAGATTAGAGAAAAGACAGGTGGTGAAAGGAGATAGGTAGATATAGCCATTTTATAAATTATTTTACTTCGCCGGTGAATATGCTTTGAAGAAGAAGTACCGACGAAGGAGGCTGCATGCTTTTTTAATGTTAAATCTAATTTTGTATTTATACTATTAAACAGAAAAAAAAAAACATTTTTATTTTTTTACTGTCGCAAGTGTTGAACCCACTGCAACCAGATTTGTAGTCAACGTGCTTGTGAGACGACAGACTACAGCAGCCTCATCTCTTTATAGGGTCGAAAATGGAAATTGTAGAAATTACAATGGAATGCCAAACTGTAATAAAAGAAAAGAAATCAAACTTCAACAAATTAAAAACCGAATCAGCTTGATTTTACATTTTTTTTATGTTTAAAACTAAAAAATTTAAAAAAAATTTTAATTTCTAGTTGTTACATTTTTATATTAAAATTAGTCAAATTTAATTAAAGACATATGAGTGATAATAGAAAAACCAAATTTGTGTATTATTTTAGAGGCATTCTATAACTTTTACTTAAATCGCTTTCTACCCATCGAAACAATAATTTGTTTTTCAAAAACCTTACGATTTAAATTAGTGTTAAATTTGTGAAAAAATATGTTACGACCTGAAATTCAATTATAAAAATTTTATGTCAGACAATTAAAAACAAATCAAAACAACTTCCATGTTTTTTATTAAGTTTTTACAATTAAAACTTTGGTACTGGCTTGAGAAACTAACGAAACACGATTATATACCATATTTTACAACCAACAAAAAAATTGCATTTTTATTAAAAAAGGGTTTGGGATGTAAGCGTAATGTTATAAATAATATTGCAAAATTCCTAAAATAAAAATTTTAAAACAAAACATTTTTTTTAATGTCATAAAATTTTGCTTAAGCATTCCGCGATACAAAAATAATTTATTTCCCACTAAAACTTGGAAGAAAGAAACCCTAAAAACACACGACTTAACTCTTTTTGCATGTCTTTTAAAAATAACTTTTAGTTAAATCAGTCTAACGATATAATTGACAAAACAAATAATATTGGAGCAATAAAATTAGGAAATAATAAAAACTATAGGGTATAAATTTTAAACATACATTTATATCGTGCATTTATTTTTTTTAATAATAATATAAATTTTTGTTAAAATATATTTTTTTACATACTGTAAATGAATTGATTGCTATTTTTTAAAAAAATTTACATATATTTACATTTGGTTTATTGTGTTCAAAAAAAAGAAAAAAAATAATAATAATAACAATAATCAACAGGGTGTTTTTGGCTTTTTTGGCTCACCATCACCTTTTGGAAGAAACTTTTATAGTGGCTTTTCAGCAGCTTTGTTTTGGATGTGTTAAGAAATGTTTCAACATGGATTTATGTCTTTTCAATTGCCAAAAACTAAATTGTGTTGAAACATCTGTTAACATGCTTCCTGTACATGTTGCACCATCTATCCGTAAGTTTATATAGAATCATACATTCATACATTCATTTCATCCCATAAAAATAGACATACGTATACACACACATATACGTAGAAGAAACACTTGCAATAACAATTTTTATTGTTATTGAAAGTCTTGTTAACATTTATTTATTTCATTGTTTTTGTATCTATTTATTCGAATAGACATTTAATTTTATTTCTTGAAAATTGTAATAAATCTTTTTTACAGTTTACACTTACTTATTTGATGTATACGTGTCAAGTGTTGTAAATTTTAAGTTTCTATTATATTTCGCAAGAAATTTTACTTTTAAAGGCAACTAATAAATTTTATTATAAAACGAAAAATTTAAGAATCTCTAAAATTAATTTGTTAATATCGCAACGAAAAGTATAGTTGAGGAAGTTATTCAGTTTTTAGTTTTGATTACTGTTTCAGTACTTTAGACGAACTATTTTCTTCAAAAAATTTTATAAATGAAGAGATATCAATTTTGTTAAACAATTTTACAGGTTATTACTAAAAATTATGCAGATATTACAATTGAATAAAAGTTTTACAAAGTATTTCTTTAAGAATTACCAATGTTGTTCTAATTAATGTTCCAATCCTAAAGCAGACATATTTTAAATTAAAAAATTTTAAAACATTTTAAATCAATAATTCTTGCGAAAAAATCCGACCTCAAAACAGATTTCGTCTGTCTTTCTGTCTGTCTGTCTGTCGATAACTATTAAAAAAATTGCTACAAAAATCAAATTTCATTCACTGTTGAGACCCTGTTATATTCTAGCTCTAAACTTTATACTTGTTATATTAGACTTAACACTACAGCATCTAGTTTATTTCAATCGTCTGTCTACAAATATTCAAAAGTTTGAAACTATACATCAAATTTCAGAAACTATTCGGACAGCCTTTAATTTACAAATTCTATTTTTATACTTATGTTGTAGTAGACTAAGCGATCAGGATTTTTTTTAAATTTCAACCGTCTGTATATAACGGGTCAACATTTTGGCCATACACATCAAATAACATCAACTATTGTAACACCCTTTAATTTAAAATTTAAATTATTTATACTTCTTCTTATACCAAACAAAGTAGTGGATACTCTGTCTAATTTTTCAGTAATTGTATATGTTCATGTAGGTTAAATTACATTAATTTTAGGAACACCCTTTATTTCCTAAATTCAAGTTATAAACTTTTTGTTTTAGTGGACTTAGCAATACAGATCCCTTATAAGTTTAAGCTGTCTGTCTATAAAGATTCAAAAGTTTGGCAACATATAAAAAATTACATCAACTATTATGGCACCCTTTAATTTCTAAATCTAAATTTTATATATATATTATTATTGCGGAGTTAGCAATATAGGTTTATTCTCTGAGTACAACTGTTCAAAAGTAATACTTGTTATTATAGTGGTCATAGCAATCAATATTCTGTCCAATTTGCAAACGTTTGTCTAGAAACATTCAAAAGATAGACCCACAAAGATTAATTTGCACCACCTATGGAGGCACCCTTTAATTTTTAGATTTATTTTTGTAA
Source organism: Gymnosoma rotundatum (assembly GCA_916610165.2). NCBI lineage: Eukaryota > Metazoa > Arthropoda > Insecta > Diptera > Tachinidae > Gymnosoma > Gymnosoma rotundatum. The sequence continues at coordinate 67,586,013 of OU744338.1, read as the reverse complement.
TACCTTTTATCATTGTAAGGTATAGTAAAAAAAAATCTTAGCATTTCAGATATTTGGTTTTCAGCTTCACTTGTACAATTTAAATATAAAAAATTATTTAATAGTACAACTGGGTTTTATTTTATTTTTATTTTTTTTAAGTGGGGTTTTTTAGAAAACTTTAGTTGTTTGTAGATTTACGTTATTTTTTGTGCACTTAAAATTTTTTTTTTATATATTTCAACTCTCTGTCACCCCAGTATTTGCTTTTTGATTGGAGTTACTTCAAATTTTTTAAGAAAATACATTTTTTTAAAATACTTAACCCATTAATAGCCGATGTCATTTTTATGTAAAATTATATACAGCGATGGACATATAAATGGCACACATTTGAATAAGTTTTTTCTTAGGCTAAAATATCGCGAATACTATTAATCAAAAACAAATTTTTGGATTAATCCAAAGGTTTATTATTTGTATTTAAGAATGATATAAACTTAAGTTGAAATTCATTAATAAACAAAAAATATACATAATTTTTAAAAGGAACACTGAATTGAGCTGGACACATAAATGGCACAAACTTAAAAAAGTCATTTAATACTGCATTTGTTGATTTTTTGGTATGTACAAATGCTCTACCATTAATATTTTGTGCTGTAGCCTTTGTTTTGGATGACAGCTTCGCATCTACGACCCATACTTTCCACAAGTTTTTGGCATTTTGTTTTGGGTATGGCATACCAAGCTTCCTGAACGGCTGACCATAAATCGTCCATATTTTTATAACTTTTTTTTTGCGATTTCAACCTTGACTTCTTTCCAGAGGTTTTCAATAGGATTTAAGTCAGGGCTCTGGGCTGGCCAATCCAAAACCGGAATCTGTTCCGAACGAAACCAATTTTTTACTAGGTTTGACGAGTGTTTGGGGTCATTATCTTGCATGAATTTCCACTTAATTGGCATAGAATCGAAAGCGAATGGTTCCATATGGTTTTTGAGAATATCTAAATATTGAAACTTGTCCATTTTCCCATTGATTTTTACAAGTGGACCTACGCCATGCCAAGAAAATGCACCCCAAACCATAATGCTACCACCGCCGTGTTTTACCGTCTTCTGCGTGAACCGAGGATTATATTCTTGGCATCTGGGACGACGAACAAAAGTTCTGCCATATGGTCCAATTCTATTAATTTTTGTCTCATCACTCCATAACACGTTTTTCCAAAAATTAATAGGATTGTCCTTATGGGTTCTGGCGAAGGCTAAACGGTTTCAAACATTTCTTTTTGAGAGCAATGGTTTTTTCCTGGAAATGCGCCCAAACAAATTTGCCTCGTTTAATCTTCTTCTGACAAGCCTGCTAGATATTTCCAAGCCAAAAGATTCATTAATATCAGACGCTATCTCCCGTGAAGACTTGAATGGATCAAGTTTTGCCATTCTTACCATTGCTGCATCTGTACGAAAGTTTGTTTTTCGAGGTCTTGGCTTCCGACTTTTGCCCTTAATCAATACTTCAGGATTCTCTTCACATGATTTAATAACATTGTAAACTTTTTTTCTTGAAACTTGCAGTTCTTTAGCAATTTCCGAGACTCTTTTCCCATTTTCATTCATTTTCCATATGATCCGCCTCTCCTCGGTTGTTGTATGCTTGCCTGATCCCATTTTGAAAAAATTTTTCTTTATACTTGTTTTTTTGATTTTTTTTTAACTCTTTAACAAAGTATCAAGTGATCTGTATGAAATCTACGCGTGTAATAACTATTTTTAATAAATTGTGCCATTTACATGTCCACTTAAAATCAGCTTTGTTTACGCACAAATAATAACGGTAAATAATAAACAGAATATAACGGAATATTTGAGTGCTGCTGAAACAAAAATTCTTAAAGCAACAATCTTAAGAGATAATTGTAGCATTTTATAAAATTTCTAGTTGACAAAACATAAGTTTTTTTCTTAATTAAAATGTGTGCCATTTATATGTCCATAGCTGTATATGCAATACCACTTTTTTTTATTTTTTAATTCTCTGTCTGTGATAATCGTGGTCATAACTGTCTGTGCTCATCTTGCTACAATCACGGAGAGGCGGACATCGCAAAATTGACTTCCCTACACATAAGGATCAAGAATTTGTATATTATATGCGGTCACAAATTAATACTGTATAAATTACAAACACAATAAGAAACATAAGACACCTTTCTACAAATGGGGAAGGGTATATGAATAAGGAAAAAGTAAATAAGAACATACAGTTAGCAATTGTGAGTGATATTAAAAAAAAACCACAGACAAGTTCACACCTATAGTTGATAAAAAAAATTGTTTACTTGTAATTGCTTTGAACTGAAAAACATTGCCTAATTCTTTTTTATTTCCTGGGTTACCATTTTTTACGGTTGCGAATTTTTATTAAGATATACTTAAAGGTTTCAGAGCTACAAACTCAACCACAAAATAATATTACTTAAAGCACTTTTTATGTTATAAGACTTCACTTATCTTTATATAATTTAAATGTGTTTTTTGAATATAGATAATTTTTGCAAAAATAACCGACTAATAACCGACTGCAACAAAAATTTTAGCTATATGTCTATAACGGTTCAAAGTTTTGGCAAAATACATCAAGTTACATTTGCTATTGGATGCCCTTTAGTTTCCAAATCCAAATTTTATACTTGCTGTTATAGCGAACTTATTTTTGCTAATTTTAACCGTGTGTTACTACTGTTTTATAGTTTGGCCATATACAGCATATTAAATGAAATAAAGGGGCGTCTTTGATTTCTAAATTAAATTTTATACTTGTTATTTTAGCGGTCATATCAATACAGGTTGTTTGTAAATTTCGGCTGTCTATCTATGAGGGCCACATACATCAAACTCTTGGGACACTTTTTACTTTAAAAATCAGAAGTTGGTTAAATAATTTACACTTTGTTTATCCAAATGGCAAATCTTTTCTAGGTTGTAGGTCCTGGGTTTTTGCTTTTACAAAAGTTTCTTAATTTGTTCACCTCTAGACTTGATTACAGAGTTATTGATAGTTAAAGATACATAAGTTTTATGACGCATTTAAATTTTATAAAAATCGAATTATTAAGAAAAAATTTTAGTTTCAAGTGATGCCATAACTCACGAAAATTAACCACTTTGTAACCGACTTAAAAAAAAAAAACGAGTTTATCAATTCGACTGAATGTTGCTTTTTTATATTTGTGCCTCCATAACTCAGTCATCTCTGAACCGATTTTGAATATTTTTTGGAATTCATAATTTCAAAAATTAAAGGGTGTCCCCATACAACGTACATGTTATTTACATGTATTATGACCTGTAAAGGGCACCGCTACAAAATTAAAAAACTGCATAAAATATAGCTTCAATTGCAAAAAGTAATACAAAAATAAATCTAAAAATTAAAAGGTGTCCCAAAAGGTGACGTAAATTGACCTGTATGGGCCATTCTTATGAAGCGTTAAAGACAAACGCTTGCAGGATATAATGTCGAATGCTATGACCGTTATAATAACAAGAATGCATACTTAAAATTCTAAATTAAAGGGTGCCCCAATAGTTCATTTAGCCATACTTTTGAGAAGTTGTAAACAAGCGCTTGAAATTTACAAAGGACCTCTATTCCTTACTCCTCTATAACAACAGGAATAAAATTTTGATTTGGAAATTTAATGGTGCCCCTATAGTTGCTGTAATATGATGTATATTGCCAACTGTTGAACAGTTGTAGACAGACAGACAGATGAAATCTATTTTGAAGTCAGTTTTTTTTCGCAAGAATTATATTTTATGAGTTTGTATAATACAAAAAAGTATTTATGAATATCTATGTCTTTCTCACATTGAAGTCCTCTTCATTGTATTCTTTCTTTCACAATTAATATTTTAATACAATGGTTATAGGTTTTTGTATATTAATTTATGAATTGGTATACTAAAAGTCAATTCGATTATTTTGTATTATTTCGTATCATTTAGTTTAAAGGTTTTATACATAATATACATCATAATGTCAATGTATGAAGTTTTAATCTCAATGAAATGAATAGTGAATACAGTGAAGTGCCAAACAAAATGACAAACAGTAAGGATTTATGTGAATGATTGGCAAAAACAAATCCATTTCAGTCAATAGATTTAATATTATTTTCCCTTGCAAATTATATGTAAATAAACTAAATAAACGTAAAATCATGAAATGTCATCTCTCCAGCATAAGTTAGTTATGGCAGCTTGTAATTATGCAACTTTTAATATTTATATGAAAATTTATTATTTGAAACATTTTTAATGTTAATCAACTTTAAGTATACGATATTCTCATGAAATACTTAATTGGATATCGATATGGGATACGTTTCCCCGCAGCAATACATTTCATTTTGTGGTTTAAAATAAAAAATATCATATACGAATTTTCTAAAATAAATATATTTTTAGGCATTAAGCACACTAAAGTAGATTGATATTAAATATTCAGTTTAGTTGACCTGAAGCAACAGAATTTACTGCTTGCTCCATAATGTGATAAGAACTCGTTCGTTTTTGTTTTAAATTTATTAAAAAAAATTTTTAGAAATTGAATATATACTTCCCAAAAAATTATTTTATTTTTTAAAATTATTTCACCAATCGTATTATCGAACTTCATATTGTTCATAAAAATCGATTTAAAACATCTGTTGCATACGATATTTACACATAAATTAAAACTAATAAGAAACACAAAAATAACACAATTTATAAAAAATCGATATGCACAAGTACATAATTTTGTTGATCTGCTATTTGAGCAGATGTTTCATGTCAAAACGAACGAACGAATTATTTGAAAATATAGTCGCTATTTTATATTTAAAAAAATTCTTACTCATGATCATTTAATTAAAAACCCAGCAAACACTCTAAGTCGAAGTTGTGTTGAAAAAAAAAAATCAAACTCTTTTGCAAATTTATTTTATTTTATAAAGATTTTTCATATAACAAAAATTAAGGTAATTTTTACTTTACAAAAGTTTTTCAACAAATTTGCAGTTAATTTTACATTCAGGGGGAGATCCATGATCGTATCGACAATCGTATGAAAAAAAAAATTACATGCTACGTTCATCGTATGAATGATTGCAAACGGATAGTAATCTTTTAATTGATTCACAATAGTTTTAAAATTAAAAATTCTATAGCTAGAGTATTCAGGCTGGTCATTATTTCAAATTTCGTCGCTTGCAAAGGTCAAAACTGATATTTTGCTTGTAACGCTCGATTCAAGGACTGCTCTTCAACTAACAGTTCTTCACTGGGCACCAGCAGCTTTTTTTATAAGGGCCTCCAGCCCTAAGCTTGGTATTTTCGATCAGCCAGCCCTAAGCACAAAATTATAAATATTATTATTTTCTTAAAAAATATAAATTGGTACTCGTGCGTTTATATGCTAAAAAGCTCATCCCATAGTCAATTAATAGTAGAATTTCCTTACGCTCAATTAGAAAGCATGTTTTCGCCAAATTTTTGTGTTCAAAAATTTTATCACAAAGTAAAATTAATTTTACTTAGTTCCCAGTTTTTTTAAGGAATTTGTTGCACTTTTTAAGTTTTTTGACCTAAGTTTCATTAACGGATAACAATTCGTAAAAAACGTATGTTCAGTCATACGATAACGTACGTTGTGAGTGCATAAGTATAATTTCTCATGCTATTTAGAATGTAATGGAGAAAAGCGTATAAAGCAGCCACTTTAAAGGCAAATAGAAATAAAGGCAAATAAATGATGTGAAATTATAAAAAGTTTTGTTTGTAAAACTTAGGGATCTAATTATAACAGAGGTCATGAAGATCTATAAAATAATTGTTAGATCAATTGTTGTTTACATATCATTAGCGCAAAGAACAAAACATTTCAAAGGATTATAAACAGGCGTATGCAGAATACCCGTTGATCACAGATACCATTAAAACATATACAACAAAAGTCCAACATAACCAGTACATAGACCACAAATAGAATACAAAATTTTATTTATGATTAGACTTAGGCCCCATGCAGCAAATGCTAATAGCAACTTTTTTGTATATATTGATGTCAACCCCATTTATGAATCAAATTCAGTTAAATACTTAGGAATTACGTTACAAAGTAACGTATCTTGAGATTGCCATATTAACAATGTTAAGAACCAAATAGCTCCAGCTGTTGGTATTTTATACAAACTTAAAAATAAATTATCGGAAAGATCAAAATTAATCATTTACAATGCATTAATTGAATCGCATTTGAATTATCTAGTTTGTATTTATGCTTTTAACAAAAACAATGTATCTCTAAGATCTCTACAACGTTGTCAAAATAAAGCATTAAAAATCGTTTTCAATTTACCAAGAGCATTTTCAACACTGTTGTTGTATAACAATATATGTGAAAATATCTTGCCAATTAATGGCTTATATATATATCAGGTTCTATTGTATGTTTTTAAAAGCCTACACAACATCGGTGATCACACAATTCCATTTCTTCAAAACCAAGCACATCTTTATACAAGAAATTCTTCAAATTTGAGAATCCCAAGATGTAGATTGGAAAAAACAAAACAAAGAATTGACTATATGGGTGGTAATCTTTATAACAATTTACTCTCACGAATAAAAATTCAGAAAGTATTTCAATATTTAAAAGATTGTGTAAAGAATTTTTTAATAATTCAATAGAAACGCTTTTGTAAATATTGTTAAAATAATGTACTTATTAAAATATTTATTATATTTGCCCTATTCACAAGCCCCCTAGTACGTGCTAAGTGCTAACAAAATACAACGGTGCTAGCTGTGTTGTTGGTAATTTTCATGCAAACATGCGATACAACACTTAGTACTTTTTTTCATATGGTTTTCAAACGTTGTATTTGTTTAAATGTTTTATGTTTAAATGAATAATTATTTTTGTGTTCATGTGTGAATTATATGAAATTAAATTGAATTAAAAGATATTTTATTAGTTTTATTTATTTAATTTATTGATTTGACTGATTTATTAGAAAGTTGAAGTTGAAAGTTGCCAACATAAAAACTGTTCTTTAAGATTTAATATTGCTTTAATGACTCGATTTCTAATATTTTGTATGGTACCGCCATCACCTATACCAAAAAGAGATGCTACCTTACGAACACAAGCACCATTTCCTGAAGATCCCAAGCAGTAAAGTACAATTTTATATAAGGTTGAATATATAGGCAAATTCCTCTGGCCGTAGTCGTATCATATGAAGAAATCTGTTTTCATCAAAATATCTTAAAACCCGATTATGCCATAATGATGATTTTGGTAGCCCTAAATGTATAATTCTGCGACTGGAGAGCAAGTACATTAGGTTCATCCTAAAAATGTCTTGAATTTCATCCTCACACAAAAAATTTATTAATTTACTTTTTTCTGTTTTCTCCCCCATTTGGCTTATAAATAACAAATGATGAATAGCACTTTTCTTCTTCTTATTTAGTTTTTGACGTATGAAGTACAATGTACAATGGCACACTGATACAATGGTTGTTCACAAAGAAGTAAACAAAAGGTAGTATGCAATACTACCTACACCCTAGCAGAGCTTGTGAATACGGCAATTGTTATTATAATTGTACGTCAAGTTTAAATAGGTGCCAACTTGCCTCTAAAATGCCTTTTAGGTGCAGAGGCCAAATTATTCCTATTTAAAATATTCTTATTCTACAACTATCGTAAATAAACAAACAGAAAAAAAACAGAAACGCGTTGCGAATGACGACTGACTGGTTGGTATTCGAGTCTGAAACGTTTAGACAGACACGGCCCTCATCACATACCCGAAACTGGAACTGGTATGCTAATAGATCGAAAATACTTAAATATTATATTTTTGAATACAAATAATAAAGGTACAAATAATAAAGGATAATGGTCCACTGATAATAAAAGAAATTTTCAAACCATTATTAAATAAGTAACAAACATAATTATTATCTATCTCTACCATTCTGGCAACCATTGGAATATTTTTCCTATGTTTTTAATATATTTTCTTGAATATGTCCATACAGATTGCAACAGCAATGTCCAAACTCCGCATCATTAATATCCTAATCGTGTCCCTCTACAATATATAAGCCAAAAGGCTTTTGACATAGTTTTTCAGGATTAAGCCTATAAAGCTTTAGTAGCTTAAGTAAACCCTTTTCAAAAAAAAAAATATTTTCTTCTTAGGCTGATTCTATCAGGAAGAAGATGAGATGATGGCACACATTCTCTGTGAATACGTTTTACTTTATAGGAAAAAAATAACATTTGTTATGAAAATCAATTTCTGTTATGTAGTTCCTAAGTATTGTAGAAGAGGTCTCTTTTTTCGAAGGTTTTTGCCTTAAAATACATTTGAATTGCGGTTTGCAGTCGCCTAAAAACAAGAGATTTCGATTAACAGCGGAATTTTTTGCCATTTTAAGTATTTGCGTTTGTCACAGCATGGAAGATTATTATTATCGGATTGGCATATATAAAAAAAAATTTGTTTATCTATCGTTTTCATTAAAAAAAAGGTTATCAAAACATAAACCATTAGAAATCATATTATTGATCATGTGATTGATGGGCATAAACAGTATCCTCGATCACACTCCTAATAACAATAGAGTTTTTTTATTTTTAAAAAAATATTCCCTTAAAATATATATTCAAAATTTAAAAGTTTGCATACAAGTTAGTGGTGGTTTGCATTATTAATTAAAAAAAAGAACAACAAATTTATTTTTGTGCTCAGATAAGCAATTATTATTTAGATTTTACTTTTAAGTGAAAAGAACACAAGAAGAATTTAAATATCAGCGGCACTTATTTTAGACAGAATGAAAATAATTTTTCTTTGAGATTAAAGTTGGAAATAACAAATAATAGTGCTTTATTCCGCTATAACGACTCTTATACATATGTATATCTTTCATCAACTATGTGAATCTAGTTTAGTGAAGTAACTCTAATCAAAAAAGCAAATATTGGGGTGACAGAGAATTAAAAAAATAAAAATTTTTTGGTAGTGCCTACAAATAATTTTACATAAAAATGACATCGGCTATTAATGCGTTAAGCATTTTTAAAAAATTTTTTATTTCGTTAAAGACCTCTTCAAAAGCTTTAAAATTATAGCCATATTGATTTTTAAAGAAATTTAAAATCTCCGAACCCCGTAATTCGAAAAATATGGGTGACCGCCAATTTTTTCGCCCCACATATTTATTTTTTTTGATTGGAGTTACTTCATTATTGCCCATAACATGAAAAAATTAAAAATTAAAATTGACCGGTCATGCTTACTTCCAACAGCACCTCCTTCGACGCTATATTTGATCAATTGACATATTTATTTTTCTTGTGAAATTATGTTTGCCTAAGCATAAGACGGACGGACAGACGAATATCGCTCAATCTACTTCGCTATGCATAAAAAGTCAGAATATATATATATATATATATATATATATATATATATATATATATATATACTTTATGGGGTCGGAAATGGATATTTTAGAAATTACCCACGGAATGACAAAGTTAGATATTCAGTTTTTCCAATTTTGTGGTAAAGAATATAGAAATTTGCAAGATTAAGAATTGTTAATTTACAATATACCTTCTAAAAATCACTATTAAATAATTATATTACTCAAGGCAAAACAGGAGTGCCTTTAGTGGAACCAGAAAGTTGATTATGGGATGGACGATCGAATACATTTCGGCTAAAAGGAGGTATTTTACAAAACTTCCCTGATTATATTAGACAGCATTCTATTAAATTAACGATAAAACAGCGAAAGTAAAGCAAAGATCTCTTTTTGTATAAAGAAGAATGGGCTTTATATCGAAGCATAAGATACTCATGAAAACATCTTAGAATTTCTAATTATTTATTTGTCTTCACTTTATTTAAATTTCTGACCTTAACTTCTCAACAGGGGCATAAATATTTTTATACTTTGTTTATAGAAAACATTGTTCGTAAAAAAAGGCGATGCTACCCTGCTGATAAATTACAAACAGGCCAAGAAATAACCAAATTATTTTGGAAAACTATTTTTTTTTTTGTTTTTTTTTTCCTATAATCAGTTGTTATCTAAACTTATAATATACAAATATCACTGCTTACGCTTCAGACTTTAAATTAAACATATTTTCAATCATGTTATATTAAGTTGAATTAAAATAAAATTAAAAAAAAAAAAAACTTAATTTACACTCAGAACATAAAATATATTGATATTTTTAACATGGCAAAGGACTTTTATTATTAGTTAGACCAGTCCATTAGTCTATTGGGTAACAACTTTAGAAACTACAAAATTATCTTTAAAACTTATAAACAATCAAGATTACATATTTCTACGTTATTGAGTTTTTTTTTTCTTTGTTTTGCAAACTGTAATTACGAAACTGCGTTTGCATTATTTCAAAAAATTATATTATTGTAATCAGTCACAAGTAAGACATTTTCAAATAACTGAGGGTAATTTTGTCTATAATAAATTAAGTTAGCAATTTAATGTACCGGACTTGATAAATATTCGTCTCAAACAAAGCAGAATATTGCAGGGTTTTTAGAAATAGCACAACATACTACGTAGCTATGAGCAAAATTTGCATCGGATTTTGACTGACAAATCCAAATTTCAAGCCAGCATAATTCAATCAGTGCCAACATGCAAAATTCATACCGACTAAAAAAAACTATTTTGCTATGAAAATTTGTGTTTGTGTAATGAACCATTCAGTAGAAAGTGTCGTTCGTTTCCATACGATTATCAGTGCCTTTACCGCTTAATCCATCTTTGACAGGAAAACTGAGAAAAGACGGCCAATATTAGGCGTAAGTCAATGTACAAAGACCTCCATTTTTGTTAATTACCTAATGAGTAATTTTTAATCCGGAGTAAGTCCACGTATGTATGTATATTTAAATTTCTAAATTTTATAATTATAGAAAAGTTAGATAAAAATTGTTGTGTAATTATTTAAAGAAAATCGAAAAAATTAGATACTGTCAGAATGCAATTTCCATATCGCTACAGCCACCGTCGGAATTTTTTACGTCTTCCTACCTTAGGTTGTGCAAACACCAACTATTTAACCAACAAAAAAATTTAAGAAAGTTGTATGCAAAGAATAACTTAATTCAAACTATTAAGTTAGTTTAGTTATTAGCATAGTTAAAAGATTTGATTAAAACCGAATATCTGAAAGTATAAAAATTAGGCAAAGCTTTTGTTGGTTATAAAAAGAAATTATGTATGAAACAATTGTTTTTTTTACGATTTTTATATTTTCTTTAATTTGAACTACATATTTGTATTTTTTGAAATATTTATTTTTCTGCAGAGTCGCTATTTTTAATTATAACTCTTAGTTGACACACTTCTTTATATTTTTTATTAGCTATTTTTATTTGTTCTAAATAGTTGTATAAATAGAAAACTTAGCTATTAATAACTACCTTAAAGAATGCTGACGAAAGTTGTAGCAAGTAATAACTTTTCAAATCGTTTTTTTTTTTTCATTTTTGTTGTGAAGAATTAAGATTTTTTATATATTTTGTTACTAAATTAGAAAGGTCTTTCTCTCGAGACAATACATAACACCATGTAGCAGCTTTTTCGAAGATAATAAGATAATGAAATTTAGTAAAAATTTTCTAAAAAAAACGACTTTGAAGACATAATAAAATTGTGGGTAAAAAAATATGTTATTTCGTATTGGATTTAAAAAAATGTAACAAATAAATTATCGAAAAAGTGTAATTTAAAAATGACACATATATACATTTTTTTTAAATTGTATACTTAAAATGGTGCATTTAATCTATAATATTTTACACCATTCTGTGTTAACTCAAAATTAAAAAAATTTCGAAAATAGTCAAATAAAGTTTTATTTTGCATTCAAGGTGTATGGCCGAACAAATTATAATGATGAATTTGTTTTTAAAAGCGGGCAAAACTAGATTAAAGTTTTACAGTTATATAAATATCAGATATCATATTTTCCCTTAAAGTGATAATAAAAAAATTTGTGGATAAAACAATTATGTTACACTAATGCGATAATTATTGTCGTATTGTTTAGAAATGGAAGAATTCTGTTAATTATTTTAACTCAAAATTTGAAGAATAATTTGGATAAAATTCGAGCCACCTTAAATATTTGCCTTAAGTATATTTTTGAGTTGTTTGTCTATTTTTAACAAGCTAAAAACTACGTTAGTTAATAATATCAAATTGTGTGATAAAATTGTGTTTATTGCAATATTTTTAAAAAGTAACGATTTCGGTTTAGTTGCGAACTGTTGTGCGACAGAAATTAGCTGAACTAATTTTGGAGGTACATATATATCCAAATGAGCAAATGTGAAGAAATAATATTTGTTTTACTTTTATTACTTTACAAAGAAATAAAATTCGTTAAAATTATGTGTAATTTTTAAAGAAACTATATGAACACGAGCAGAATATAATGAATTTTCTAGATCACTTCGTATTTTTTCTGTCTTTCTTAGAGAAAAAATATTAGCGACAGGATAATTAAATTTAAATGAAAAACTCTGATAAAAATACGTTTTTAAGAAGTTTCGGTTTAGCAAACACACATACTACTTTAACTTACTGAGGATATATCACATTACCAAAACTTTAAATTTAAGAATTTCTCGTTTATCGGAACGAACAAAGAAAAGTAAACTAAATATTCCACGAAAGATAAGCCAGCAATTATGCATTATGCATTTAACAAATAAACCAAGGGCTAAAAAATCCATTGATTACCTAATCGGTTTTAGCTTATCATGTGTTTATAAATAAAACCTGAATAGTAATCGATATAGAATACAAAACATGTATTTTTGGAATTTTTGTCTGTCTGTGTTCGCATGGCGTATAATCTACTGGATGGATTTGAACAAAATTTTCTGATTAGGTCTTTTAGAACCTTAGTTCTTATATAGAATACGTTTCATTCCGTAGACAAAATAGAGATACAATCTTGAAAGCACACAATTTCACCGGTATAATGGTTTGAAAACACTTGTTAGAACTTTTTGTTTTTGTAGATGGAAGCACTAGGACTGTCTATTAAACTCTGCTATAAATAGTTAAATTTGAATCTTAAGAAAATTAGAAATGACATGCAGACAAAGTCGTGGGCTCTGCTAGTCTTCAAACAAACTGCAATAAAATAAATGGAATCCCTAAAAATGTTACTTAACTGTAATTTTAACAATATTTAATTTTAGCAAAATCCTAAAATGTCTAGTATTTTAATCCTAATAGGCCAAATCATTTAGCGTTACAAACGGCATTAGCAGATGAAAAAAATATTTATATATGTATATGATGTAAAAAAATTCGTGTACCTTCCTTTGCATTAATGCTGAAGTTTGTTTGTTATGCCGTTTAATAACTTTAGACCAAATTGGTATTTTTAAATTGTTTTCCAAATAAAATAAATTAAATTTCTCTACGTACCCCCTAGAACAGTACTAAAAACTTAACACAATTTTTAAATAAAACGAATTTTGATTCTGAAAAAGACGTTACAGTATTTCAGCAGAAACCTTTAAAATTGTACAACAAAAAGAAGCAATAAACAAAGCTCTGATTTCAGTTTTCATTTGATAATCTCGGTTAAGCATTTTTTAAACTTTTCTTTAATTCCTACATTTTTTCCACAAAAATACCAGTGATACTTTCTAAATCACTAATTACAAGATTTTATATTTGCACTAATATATATTTTTTTCGCACATGTTATTAAAATTATTAAAGTTATTTATATTTACCTAAAATATTTGACAGCATTTTTTATATTTGAAGTTTTAAAAATTTAACACTAGATTTACCAAACCCATTTTATAATCAAATTCAAATTTTTCGATTTGCCATTCACTAATTAAAATTATTTTTATTTAACTTTATTATACCATTTTACACAATAATAGTATTTGTTGATATAATTAAACTACGAACTTCTTTTCACTTAAGTAACTTTTATTTATGTATATTTGTTGCAATTCTCAATTATTTTACAAAACAAACAAACATCTAACGAGGCGTATAATTGATATTTTTTAAACAATTAGATAAATGCAAACAATTTACGTTCGACCGCTTCTAACGAACACGTCTAAGCCAATGGAAAACCCGTTATCAACTGATTTTCCGTGCAAGTCTCAACAGACGTAAAAGAAACAACTAACAGAGCACCAAATTTAGAGGCATCAGTTAGCAGCACCAAATAATAATTTGCACACGAAGTGCATTTGCTAAAGCAATCGTCAATTCTCGGACATGTTCGTATAATAAATCGGAATATTGTTTCTGTTAAGTTTGTTTGTGTTGTTTTTTTATTTTTTTATATCAAAAGCCGGCAAAAGTAAACCAGCAGAAGTCAAAAGTAAAACGAAAACAATAATACGCCACCACTATCAACAAAACTCTCAACATAAAACCATCACTACATTAAACATGTTGCATGTAATGTGTAATTTATAAGGAGTCATAACCCAGCAAATACATAAACTCAGTGTACATTGAAAATATGTAAGTTTTTCTTCTTCTGCTTAAAACCCAGAATCTCATCAGTAGAATTTTCAAATTAATAAAAATTAACCAATTATTTTAGTTAAAAATAAGTGCCACGCCATTTACAGATATTTCGCCCTTTATCTTAGTAAAAGGCGTAAAGACTATCGCTATAATATTTTAATAAATAAGTAGTTTTTGTTAAGGACACCCCGCGTACTTTAGCCAATACGGAACCACACAAACTTTGAAAACTGTATTACTTTAGTATTGATACATTATGCGAGTTAAAAATTATTAAAAAAAAAAAACATTACTTATTTTTTCCTGCTTGAACGAGTCAATAAAATTTTAGTTTTATTCGGTGCTCTTCTTCAGGAAAACTAAACAATTAAACAAATACACAAAAATATAAATGAACATTTTTATAACTAATGAATATGCACAACATTAAATAATAACATTAAAAGATTAACTATATTATACAAAAATAAATCTAAAAATTAAAGGGTGTCCCATAATTGATATAGATTTACTTATATGGGCCTATCTTTTGAACCGTTATAGACAAACGCTTGCAAATTGGGTAGAATGTCGATTGCTATGGTCGCTATAGTAACAACTATTAACATTTAAAATTATAAATTAAAGCGTGCCCCAATAGTTCATGTAATTATGTATATGGCCATAATTTTAAACAGTTGTAGACAGACGATAGAAATTTACAAGGAACATGTATTACTAACTCCGCTACAACAAAAAGTATAAAATTTCGTTTTGGAAATAAACGGGTGTCCCAATAATTCATATAATTTGGAGTATGTGGCCGAACTTTTGAACAGTTATAGACATACAGCTGAAATTTACAAGGGACATGTTTTGCTAAGTAAAGCTATAAAAAGAAGCTTAGAATTTAGAAATTAAAGGGTGTTCCCAAAATTAATGTAATTTGTTCTATATGGCCGTATTTTTTGACCCGTTATATACAAACACCTGAATTTTAGACAGAATGTCCACAACTTTGTGTGGTATAATAAGAAGTATAAAAATATTAAATTGTAAATTAAAAATTTAAATTATAATCTTATATGGACAAACCGTTGAACCGTTATAGACAGAATTTTAAAAATAAGGGGTTACCCTATAGTTGCTGTAATTTGATGTATATTGCCAAACTATTGAAGAGTTGAAAGAGTATAAAGCTTAGAGATATAAGGGTGTCCCAATAGTTAATGTAATCTAAATTATGTGGCCATACTCTTGAACCGTTATAGGCAGACATATGAAATCTGTTTTGCAGTCGGTTTTTTTTGCAAAAGTTATATTTTTAACCAAGGCGGATTTTTAAAAGGTTGTAGCGCCGCAACTTTTCTCTTACCCTTTTTAAATAATGTTTTTTTGTAAGCTTAATTTTAATTGATTTAAAACTCATGTTACGATTATATTTTAAAGAATAAAAAAAACTTTTGTAATATAATATGATACATATCTTTATGGCCACTTCACTACTGCTCATCACTTGATTTTACCCAAATTTTGTATAGAAAACTTAAAAGTCTTATATCACAAGCCTCCATTTAATAAATAAGACAAAGGGACAATAACAACTCAGAAATCTTTAATACAAAAACAGAGCACAAACATTCAAAAAAAGGTTCAAGAGAGATTTGACGAAAAAATAAAAATAAAAATTTAAACAATTTTTATTAATAAGCAATGTGCACTTGCAAATATATCAATATGAAAAATTTATTATTCGGAATCTTGATTACTTCAAATCTACATATTTCGGGAAGTGACCATATGGACATGCTTTCCTCGCAGTAATACATTTCAATTTGTAGTTTAAAAAACTAGTAGCTTAAAGAAAGCTAATAGCGAAACCTTTTTTTTTAAACTATTGATGCTGTTGATGGGGTTAAATCATAACAAAAAGCACATCGAAATAATTTATATCAACTTAAATGCTGTTAATGTTCCTTATATTTTTAAAATTTTTAACATAATTCATAGACCATCTTGAAACTCCTAACAATATTTTGTACGCTGTTAAGTTTGTCCGTTTGTGGCATCTTTTAAAAAGTTAATGTCAGATGAAAAATTTTCTACAGAAACGAAAATTTAAAAACAATTATTATTTTAATTATATCTTTCTTAACTTTTGGCAGGCTTGACATGCCAAATTTCTATCATTTCTAGACATTACTATCACCTAGTAAAAAATCAACCATATGTATGGTATGCTTGTACAAAAGGCAAAGTTGCATTTGGTGTTCTTACATAAACACATGATATAAATTAAAACTGTAAAAAGAAATTTTTATTAATCAAATATTTGAAAAAAGTCATTGCAAGACAATTTTATTCTAAACTTAAATATTTTATCCGCATGGACACAAATAAAAAAATTTTTCGAATAATCAAATTTTTTTTAATGACAACTCTATGTATAATTCTGCCCAAATCAACAAAAGATTATTAAGCACAAGATATATTTTGCATTATTTTAGTGCTTCTTCTTCGTTGAGTGATAAAAGAACAAACACTTTGGCAAATACCGCTGAACTGCGGAGAGACAACTTGGAAGCCACGATATCTTTCGGGATTAAGGTAAACTATCACAGTTTTACTAAAAATTCTGTAGGCAGATCCTAGTGTGAAAAAACTGCTTGCGAACTTTAGACAAGAACGAGTGAGAGTGTCTCATTTATCCTATTTTCTTTAAAAATTAAAAATAATTATTAATTTGGAAAACATTTTACAATCAAAACAAGTCTCACATTTAACTTTTAAAAATAATATTGTTTTCATATTATTAGACTATTCAAATCAAACTTGCGTATTTGTTGGGTTGTTTCATAAATAATATAGATTTACAGATAGACAGACAAAAACACATGTTTTACATTTGTTTTATGTTGCTGAATCCGTCTGCAATAAACACAGCAGCTGTGTTACGAACGTACAAAAACTAATTCAGATCCTGCAGACAACATAAAAGTTTTGGCGCCAAAAATCTTATTAAAAATTGTCACAAAAATGTTGCATAAAAATATATGTCAAATGTTTATAAACATTTGGAAACATTCAGAGATTCTTTAAAATGCACGTGTTTTTAGAATGTTTTTGCCGGAAAATTTACTATTTGTATATAAATGAGCATGCGTTAAAATTAAAGGATCTCCTTGTCAAATTATATACGGTCTTAAAAAAACATACAAACAAACACACATATACACTACACATACACATACTTATATAAATTTAATATATTTATATTGTACTTGTATTTGCTTAATTGTGTGTGTGTGTGTGTGTGTGTGTGAGTTTATATTTTGTGTTTACTTTTGGGAACCTAGAGTTTGTCAGTTGATGCTTTTAGCCAATCAAAGTGTGACAAAAATACGCGCAGCAAAGTATTTTAGCAAAAAGCAAGACAAATTCTAATGTATGAACAACAATTTAGTGGAGGATAAAGATATTTATGTAGAGACATGCAATGCAACGATAATGTACACTAAATATTTAAACAAATGACTTGTTGATTTCTTTATTACTTCAGAAATTTCTCTACAAAAAATATTTATTAAGACAATATGAATGTTTGTTGAGAAGAAATTTTGTAAATTGCTTTTCAACGATTAAAATACCCAATTGGTTGTAATTGCTAAAATGTATTATATTTATTTGAATTAAGTTTTTTTAACCAAAAACACACATATTGCTTTACAAACCGAAAGTTTTTTACTCAGGGGAAAACTTTCGACAGCAGCAGAGGTGTTACCAGAAGAACAACAACATTGCTTTAAAGGAAGTAATTCCAAATATTATTAGGTTATATTTTACTATGATTATAAACATATATTGCGGTTTTTACTTGTAAATTGATTGCAGTAAAAATTTAAAATGGACTATAAAGACTTACAGCCCCATTCTGTGAATTCCTGATAAATTTTTTATCGAGATATTTTGTCAAGATTCTTATCAAGCAAAAGTTCGGTTGGTATGCATTAATGAATAAAAAGCATTCGAAATTTACCAGTGTAGTGAATTTGTATAATTCATTAACCCATAAAGCAAACCGAAATATGATCGGCTGCAAATTTGCAATTATTTGCCGAGCAAGAACACGACTCAGGCGAAAATTTTTTTGTAAATTCTGCTTCCGTATTTTCTTCGTCTTCACAAATCAGCATTAACACAATTATTTCTTCTTTCATTTTTCTAAATGGATACGTAAATTTATAAATGTATTTTAAAAAAGAATCCACTATGGTGATATTTAGATGAAGGTTGCACTATTTACCGAATTTGAATACACAGACACAATAAAATAGAGTTATCAATACCAAATGAGAAAAATTATCAACTAAAAAGCTTTTATTTTTTGTAGTAGAATATCAAATCTTAATAAATATTCAAAAGTTGACAAATACTCAATGTCGTGAACTTATCAAGTGCACAGAATCGGGCTGTTAAAACGAATATAGTCAAGGCCACTTAAAAAACGCCCAAATGAGGAAAAAGCTCAAAATGGAAAAAAGTGAAATCTTCATTAACGTTAGCCACCGTCTGTCAATGTCAATAATTTGTAAAATTTTTTCGAGTTTTGTTTTACACAATCTTTTAATGCAGTACTTTCGCTAATACTTATTAATATCATTCTCAAAATGTAAAGTATTTATTGCAGATATTTTTTGTGCTTTGAAAATTAATAATAACAGAAAGCAAGAGAAACCAATATTTTGGATGCACTCTTTAAAGTCTCAACAATTTAAGTCCTATTAAAATTTTCCTTAAATTTTAATAGAATCAGCCGTTAATAATTTAATGAATTGATGGCTTTAGAGGCTCCGCTAAATGCTTAGGTAGGCATAATTCTCGTTTGCTTTGTTATCATAGGTAACCGGTCTCTCCTAAACAACATTGATCAATTTTCGGAAAAATCTCCCATATCAACTCAACTCACAATTATTTTTAGTATTTCGTCTGTCAAAATGAATAACTACTTCTAGATTTGCTTTTAGTTTCCTTTCAAATTAAGTAAAAACTTCAAACAAACAACGGGAATTTTGTATTGGATTAATTAATTATCAAAAAATCTTTTTTTCGTGCTATTTTCTTTTATCCCGATTAATTCTTTCAAACACTGATAAAGATAAAAATAGAAAATAGCAAGGAAAGAAGATTTTTTTTATTGTTGTTAAATTAATTTAATATTTGTAAAGTGCCTATGCATATAAATAAATAATCGTAGTATTTTGTGATATTTTATTTTTCATCGTCCCTTAACTGTATAAAAGAGCCGAAAAAAAGCCAAAGTGGATAAAAGAAAAAAACTAAAGCTGATTATTGTTGTTTTTGCTTAAACTTTGATTTTTGCCTGTACTTTATTGTTTGGAAAAAAATTTTTAGTTTATTTAAAAAGTTTGTGAGAAGTTTCCTGAAGATCTAAGAAAGCGGTTCCGACGTGCTCATCGAGATTTGCTTTCACTCGCAATAATCAATATCGGTGATTTAAATAGTTAATCGGGACAATAGAAAATAGCACGAAAAAAATTCTTTCTTGAAAATTAATTAAAAAAAAACTTTTTTTGCGCTTGAACTATTTATTTTTTCCGCATACTAGTGTATTTTTCGAGGACTATATCTATTAATCAACTAATAATAAAATTTAATGAGGAATTTAGCAAAAACTTCCGTTTTTCAAAAACATTCAAAATTTGATCACATGTTAATAAACTATTGGACAACCCTTTAGTTTTTAATATTAAATATTAAAACTTGTAGTTCTAACGGTTATAGTAATTGACGTTCTGTCCAACTTTCAGGCGTTTGTCCTTAACTGTTCAAAAGATAGGACCATAGGCCAATTTACATCATATATTGCAACACTCTTTAATTTTGATTTATCTTTGTATTATATTTTGCTATCGGGAACTGTAGTGGTACGCAGTTTTTTAATTTTTTGGTGCCCTTTATGGTTAAAATTTAAAAATGTGAACTGTTTTTAAAACGGATCCAATCTAGAGGCATAACCTTTCAATGAAAGAAAAGGATAATAAAAAAATTAAAAAAATTAACTTTGAAACATTAAATTTTATTTGGAAAAAAACAAACCTTTGAAATCGCACCTAAAAAGTTTTAAGAGTTAGATTTTGTAAAACTTGAAATTTTGATAAAAGCAAATACGATGACTTTAAAAAATGAAAGAAAACCCACTGAAATTAATTAAACTCAATAATAATCTTTTCGATACTTTAAACGCAACGTGTACATCACTCTAAAATCACTACTAAAAAGTTACCCTTAACTTTCTTAAATAAAAAAAATTATGGAATGAAAGAATAACGATAAATCGAAATCTCTGTAGAGACTTACTAGAAATTTCTAGATATATATATTATAAAATTAAGACCCAGAGAATAATTTTCATGAAGTACACTGTGTTTTTGCTAGGTTGATATGCTGTGGTAACGAGGGTAGAAGAAGTAATTTCTGAAGGTGTTCCTTTCTTATTCGTTACATCTGCGGTCAGATGACTCAAATATTTGACCAAAAACGCATAACCAGTATTTAGCAAATGTTTTTTCAATCTTTACTGAAACAAATTATTACGAATGATGATTTATTATATAATAAACGATATATTTTACTAGTTTTATTTAGTAGATTTTTTGTTTCGTAATAAGTGTTTGGGGACAAACATTTTTTTCTTTTCTTTTCTTTTTGGTCAAATATTTGACTAATCTAATATAAAAGCCATATGCTGAAAAAGAAAAAGGGCCATTGCAGTACTACGTACAAATTTATTTTGTTAAATTGAACAATTCACAAAAATAAATATTTTTATATACACCGTGACAAACAATTTAAGTTACATTTGTAAATATCAAAATAAAGACAAAAATCCATGATGAGGACGTTATAAAGATCGTATTGTTTGACAACTCGTCTGTTACAAAAAATAATGTTCTTAATAAGAAAATAGATATAAACAAGTTGTTTCTTGCATCACTAAGAACTTCGGCATATTTCTCTGTGTGTTTATAAAATAAAAGCTCAAGTTTCAAGTCCCCACAGAGCATTGCTTATAAAGAAATAACCAATGTTCTAGACGCTTGAATTTTGGAACAGTGAATAAAATGATTGTTACACCGGTATAGGAAAAGCAGGGAATTCGAGGTCCCAACCTTAATGCTGCATTAGCCAGGAAGTAAAGTAAAAACAAAACATCAATTTATAGCAGTCGTGGCTGAGCGTATTGGTGATAGAAAATGAATGGTACAATTATAGGCGGAATAACACAAATCTAGGCTGAGGCGTATTGTTAACGAAAACACATAAAAAATAAGTACCACAGAAGAGTGAAATAATGATAATAATAGTATTTGCAATTAAAACAAGCGATACTTTTTAAAGTGATCCAATGTTTTGGCAAACATTTGGTTGCAGCCCTTATGCACATATTCGAATGTCAAGTAAACAAAAGTGGTGACGTATCTGGTGTCCTATCAGACAAAGTTGTCATAAAGTAATGTGGGATGGGGTACGCACTAATTTAGAGATTAGTTTTTTTCGAAAAAATTAATATAAAAAAAGAAATATTTTTCATGATTCTTTTCATACTGTTAACGGATCGGTTCACAGTTTAACTTGTAGTTAAAACAAATGAAATTAGACGTCTGGCTAAAGAGAATAAAGTAAATTTCATATCAAGCAAAACTCACATTCTGAGAATCATTTAAGAAATTTAAAGAATGGTAAATACGTACAGTAAGTAAAGACCTATTATACTTTTATTATTTTTATATGGAATTTATTGCTCCCTTGAAGGAATCTTTCTTTAAAAACGTTTTACGGTACAAGCTGAAATTTCAACTTTGCCGGGAATTCTATAGGAAGCTTTAGAATCAGTTAAAAATTTAAAAATAAAATGCAGAAATACCAAAAAAATAATAAATTTATTAAAAATTAAAAACCGTAATATACGATAAATACTGTTGGTCTAATTCACAAAATGTTCCTATTTTAACTTTTACGTTTACAATAGTTACTAAACACATTTTATTTAATTAACCATTTATAAAACTAGTTTATTCAACCATAACAGCTCAACTAGCTAAACTACACTTCAGGCAATTTTACGATCACCGAATGTGTTTTTCGGTCCATATTTATTTTATTCAAAAAGGAAGCTGTTTGTTAAAACTATATGTTTGTGGTTACTTCAAAATATAGGAACAAAAATGAACATTTAAATTATTATTAATTTTGCGATTATTGTAATTATTGATTAAATAGAGGCCGGCCCGCTGCCCCGATGGTCATGGGCAAATCTTTCTGATTTTCAATAGAAAAATTTTTAAAACTATGTCTGGTCGATTGGCGTATGTAAATTTTCTCTAGTTCATTTGTGTCTTGATAAAGTTGATTTTAACACGAACGTGGAAGGACAGACGTACTTTATAGGGCCTGAAATGAAGAAAATACAAATGGAATGACAAACTTAGATACTATATTCTTTTCCACCTGTAGAGAAAGATATGAAAAGAAACATATTTCCCTAAGACAACAAAAGAAGTATTTCACATTATACAGAATTTTTTAAAAAATTTCTGCACATTTAAGCAGAGCCATGTTTAATTTTTTAGTTTGAATTATTTTTACTTTTTTTTTAATATTTTAAGAGAAAAGCAGACCACAGTGATTAATGTTTGCTAATTTATTTTGTATAATTAATTGCATCAACTAAACTTAATGAAAATCTCACAACATTAAGTTTACAATTAGTTAACTTTAAAATAACAAATGAAATTTATTTATTTATTTACTATAAAAAATACAAAGTAGAAGTTTTTTTCTAGTTCTTTAATTTAATTTGATTTTCTCCCTTTTTCTGGTATGAAGATTTAGTATCAGTGAACATTAGATGAAATCATGAATCGAATCGAAAAAAAAATTAAAAGTAATTTATTTTAACGATACGTAAGCGAATTGGGAAGCCTTTGGCGTAATATACTGAATTGGTTTTAAATATCATTAATGAAATAATTAAAATGTTGAAAGCCTCTTGCAAATAAATAATGCAATATTGAAAACAAAATTGTAAACTAAGTACACTCTACTTAAACAATCTCTAAAAAATTGGAACTAAAAAATATTTCTTAAACACAAGTTTGTTTGCATAATTAAGAATGTTTAAACCACAATATCAAAAATGCTAGTGCTGAGTCAACGATCAGCAACTGCCATATTCACATAAAATATAAAAAGTTATAAATGATGACAATATATCCATACATATTTGTCCTAAATACATTTACAAATATATTATAATATTTTATGACTACGGCAATATAATTTAACTTTTGTAAATATATTTTTTTTATATCTAGTGGTTCTGAACCTATCATGGAATTATTCCTTTCTCTTTTTATACCCTTCACCGCAAAAAGTGGAAAAAGGGTATATGTATATAAGTTTGTCATTCCGTATATAATTTCTACAATATCCATTCCATAAAGTATATGTATTCTGACATCTTATGTCGATTGAATGATGTCCGTTTGTCCATCTGTCCGTCTGTCCGTCTGTACGTCCGTGTTAGTGTTAGGGCCTCGGCAATCTTGATTTCACAAAAAATCTTCATGGTCGGTCCATGTACTTCGAGGCAGCAGGCAAAACACCACGCCTACCTCTAATTTTTACATTTCATTTAGAACAATAAAGTAACTCTAATCAAAAAAATTGACATATAAGATAAATAAAATAAGAAAAAAACGTCAAGTGAGAATATTGGCGCTCACTCATATTTTCCGAGTTACGGGCCTCTTAAATTTTCAAATTTTTTAAAATATCAATAAAAGTATCATTTTAAAGCTTTTGAAGAGATCTTTAAGGAAATACTAAAAAATTTTAAAAATTTTAAAAATGCTTAACCTATTAGGAGCCAATGTCATTTTATGTAAAATCATATATATGTAATACCAAAATTTTATTTTTATTATTTATTATATTATGCATAATATAATAAATAATATTATAAAAATTCCCAAAATAATTTTTAAAATAAAATAATATTTTTTATTGCAATTTTTTAAATACATATTTTTGACGCAATTTTAATCGTTTAGAATATTATGAATATTTTTTTTTATTTTCAGCTTTTAACAAAATATGTTATTTTTTTTTTTTTTTTTATTGTAAAAAAATTTTTAAGCAAATTTGAATATTTTTGGTAAACTTTTGGTATAATTTGAGTTTTGTAATTTATATATTTTTGTGAAATTTCAGCTTTTCAGAAAACAAAGGAATAAACAATAATTAAATAAAAAATTACGTCTGAAAATCGTAAAAAAGTAGAGCCAGTCGTGTTTTTTTAACATTTTTCCACCATTAAAAGACCGACGTTATTAAATTTCAATAGCACCTTTGACGGAATGGTGTAGTATATCTGAGGACGAAGCAAAACTCATTTCAAACCGTTAACGGACAGACGACCATCGCTAAATCGATATTTAAGGATATAGAATATAAATAGATATAGATAGATAAATTGATATATATGATTTAAAAGAGAAATTTCCTTTTTTGTTTGTATCTTTTTAGGCGCCTTATAATTTTATTGATTTACCACGAACACATGAAAATAATACATTGTTATCGAAAGAGTAACATGTTAAATTTCTCAGAAAAGGTTCAAAAGTGCTCAAATAAAAGAAATTATTGCGATTGGATTTTTCCGTTCAAAAATACTATTACGCCATTTTGATTTAAATTGCAGTACTTCATCAAAAGGTTTTCTCAGGTATATTTGTGTTTCTTTTATTTTACCTCATTCGTAAAAAAATTTTATCCTGTGTTTATTATAAATAGTTAAATACGTTATACAACTTACTGTTACCCACTGAATAACATTTCAAGAGGGGATTTATCTTTAGGCTGTAGCTGTTAACCACAGACATTAAAAACTTTGGTTACAAAGTACCGAATGATTTATTATGTGAAACAGTATAAATCTTGTTTCTTCTAGAGGCATCACAGTTACTTTTTCTCAGAAAAGAACTTTAAAATAGATCTTTAAAATCAAATTTTCTTGAGATCGGTTAAGATAATTAAAATTGCGTGTTTTTTATTACTCCTCCACTCGCCCCTCCGTTCGTTTTTTTCTCAAAATAAACCGACAATATTCTATTTTCGACAAAAATTTCTAACTGTGTTAAAAATTTTATTAAATAATTACAGCCAAAGTTTCGACTTTTTCTCTTATCTAGGTCCTAGCTCTGGGAACAGTAATTAATTGGATCTTACAGATGAGAAACTTCCTATGTTATGAATTTTACTAAAATCTATTCGCCCAGACTTAAACAAAACAGCCCGCTTTGTCTTCTTTCACCTCCTGGTCCACTATTTCAATATATAAATATCCTCTTGCACCATCCAAGCAAATATCTTCCCGTGTTTCAAATTTCATTAAATTTAGTTCAGATATAATTGATAAACCAACAAACAAAAATATAAGCAAAAGAAACTTAAGGTGGACTCACTCATTTTGTCCGGACTGAGGGGTTTCTGCAGCACGATTAACCCATTACGAAAAATTTGCCGCTGCCATATGAATACATAAGTAAACAAGTCATATTAATTTTAAAACGTGGCAATAATTAATTAAAAATAAATTATTGTTTTGTTGGTCTGAAATTATATATTTTTTATTGTTTTGGCATTTGGCTTATTCAAACGTGGGTAATAAAAAAAATGTTTTTATTAATGTCTGTTGAAATGCAAATAGGTCTTTAACTTTCAAAATATATTTTTAAAAGGAAATGCTGAAGAGAATTGCAGTAAAAGAAATATTAAATTTTTTTGTGCCAACTCAGTTCAGGTGTGTCCAGAAGAGAATTAAAGTGAAACCAAATCATGCTGAAAGTTGTCCGAACAAAATCACTTCTCTCACTCTCTGAGAGAAATGTCAAACTACATATAAAAAAGTGTTGTCCGAACAAAAAATTTGTGAATGGTTGAATCCACATTTAAATTAGATAAGATTTTGTATATAAAAATATTTGCTACTTACCCATAATAATTTATTATAAAGAGGAAATTCATTTTTTGGATGCAAGAGCTGATATTTTAGACAATTTCGCCGGTTACTTAAGCCAGCACATCAGGAAACCTTTATCTGAGCTTTTAAAAAGCCAACAAAATTTTGTTTAAGTACGGAAACTTCATTTCTTTAAAAAAACATCCTTAAACATTTTTTAGTAATTTATTTTTCTTAACTAAAACAAAAAATAAATAAATATTAAATTTATTCCAGGAAAAGTTAAAAATATTAACCCTTATCGGACGCGACTTTTCACACGTTTGATTCTCACCAGGTTGTAGTTATTTTTAACAAATATGAAAAAAAAACAATAGTATGTTATTATACATTTATATTCATTTCTTTTCAGTTTTGTTACAAATTATTTATTTTTTGTACAACTACTACATGTCTGAGTTTCATCATTCTCGACTTCAATCCAATCATCATCTGAGTTATCAACTTCTGATTCTGTATCATTTTCTTCTTCACTTGAGTATTGTATAGGAACTATAACTCTTCTTTTCTTAGAAAATAACGAAGCGTTATTGCTAAACTCATCACTAGAGCTAAAATCACTTTCAGAAATTTCTTTGATATTTATAATATTTTCTTTATTCATTTTATGGGCAAAAAATAAATTCAGGCATTAAAAAAAAGAATTGAAAGGTTATTGCACAAGTTAAATGCTCTGCTGATAACGACAAACTGAAAAGATTCTTATGCTCAAACGGTAACGGTAAATACGTATTTTCAAATGGTAACGGTAAATTGAAGAAATGAATGCATTTTAAAAACAAATCTCTTCAATAGACAGTATGTTTCGACATAATTCGCCTTGTCACTTCACACGTGTCATACGACCGTTGCAGAAAAGTACTGTTGTCACGTCAGAGGTGACTTACGACCGATAAGGGTTAAATTATTTAAAAATTTTTAATAAAGAAAAGAAAACTTTTTAGTAAAACGACTGAACTGTGAAAGGAAATTTTAACACTATGAGAAAGTTAAAGAATTTTTTCTAAGCTTTGACAAAAACAAGACCTTGCAGGAAATAAAATCAATTTTTAGAGAATTTAAAAAATATCAATATTAATCAACTAATTATTATTAAACTTTTCTGATCACGATCGTAGCTTAAAAAGCAGGACTTATAGGCCTTTTACCTTCACTGATCCTTGCATTTTGGTCTGTTCAAATCAAAGAAATAAATATAAAAATGTACTTAAGCCGAAATTAATTTTAATTTATCGATAAATATATACAAAAAATTGTTGTGATTTTGTAACTCCGAACAGTCAAACCGAATCATTTAAATGGTTTATCTAAATTTGCACGAAATCGGTCGACGCGTTCGTGATGGTTTGTTTGGGCGTGCGTAAACCACTGCTAAACAACTAAACCAATTTTCATGAAATTTAAAAAAAAGCGTAGATATTTGTCCTCAAATGTTAATTAATGCTAAATGTTATTGTTAGTTTCTATTTAACTTTGCTAAGTTTACTTAACAATATGATTTTGTGTGCAAATTAATATGATTTTCGTTAACCCCCCAAGGTGATTCAATGAATATGCAATTTTTTCAATTTCCTTTTTTCTCTCCTGTTTAATAGTCCACGACTCCCCATGTGCCAATTACAAAAAATGAAATAAATAGAACCTAAATATTGGAAGTGTCTGTGAATATGAATGTTTGTGAATAAGTAGTTAAAGGAAGGAAATTACTTGCAAATCAACATGGATATGTGTAACTGTTTGTGCTTAACTACCCCCATTAATTGTACCCTGTTGTTGAAACAAAAATAACAGAACGACAATTATGTCTAAAGTAAAAAATATACCAGTCATTCATTATTGTTTTTTTTTTTATTATTGTAATATCAATTGTAACTTATAGCCATGTTCATTGGAAACATAGAGCTTGGGAAAACTGCCACAATACCCATAAAAGGGTGTAACTAAGTTTGTAATTCCGGCTGTAATTTCCACAATATCCATTCTTATGCATAGCGAAGTCGATTGAGCGATGTCCGTCTGTGGGTCCGTGCTAGTCTTGAAATTAAGTCAATCGATCAGATATAGTATCGAAAGAGGCGCTTTTAGAAATCAGCATGATCAATCAAAAAAATAAATATTTGGGGCGATAGAAAATTAAAAAATAAGAAAGAAAACATCAAGTAAAAAAATGGCGCTCGCCCATATTTTCCGAGTTACGGGGCTCTTAAATTTTCAAATTTTTTAAATATCAATATGGGTATCATTTTAAACGTTTTGATGAGGTTTTTTAGGAAATACTACATTTTTTTTAAACTGCTTAACCTATTAATAGCCGATGGCATTTTTAAATTTTTTATTTTTTGATCTCTGTCACCCCAATATTTGCTTCTTTGATTAAAGTTACTTCACTAAATTAGATTTACATAAATGGTGAAGGGTATACATTGTTCCACAATTAAATAAAGACAAAATCGTAAGAAATTTAAAAGTACTAAGTTCAATTTTTATAAATATTAATATTAAATTAAAAAAAAACTGTTCTGTTATATCCCAGCAAAAAATTAGACATTACCATATAAAGTACTTGCCATATAATGACTTACTTTTGTGATTGCCATATTTTGTTACTCGCTTACAAAACACATTACATTAGTTTCCAAAAAAGAAGGTATTAATGGAACTAGTTCTTTATGCTAAAAGAGACTACTTTACTAAATGTACTCATTATTTCCTACAATAATTAATGTAATCGATTCTCGGGAATTGATTATAAAAGTCCCATGCCTTGTTAAAACCATTAAGTTGTCAATCTAGTTGGGAAGTACTTCTGCCAAAAATGCTTAATTCCACACTCGATTACCTTTTCAAAAATTTTTTGCTGGGTTGTAATTTATTATTTATTTCCAAAAAAAAGTGTGTACAAATTTAGTCTGAAGGTTTCAGTTGGTACAATTTACAAATTGCCATCGCTTATTCTCTACCAGCAATCTCACACACACACTTGCATCGAGAAGCCTTATTCTCACCCTTCTGTATATAACGGAATGAAATGTTAATGAGCCATTTGCACAGCATGAATTTTGTCAAATGAATATTGTAGAGGCGCATAAACGTTTGCGTGTTTTAAAGAAGTTTGCGAACAATTGTTTGACTTTTGAACATCTTAATACAAAACGAAAATTGTTTAAACAACTTTGCGTAAATATATGGTATTTTTTTATCATCGGTAAAATTGTCTGTGTCATGAACAAATCTGATGTCGTTCTACTAAGCGAGTGTAATTTTTTTTACAACTTGTGTATAGATAAATTAATATAAAATAAATACCGACAACTACGGGCATTTCTGTAATTGCACTGGTCTAAGGACAGCAAAAACTTATCAAACAATTATGCCTTAATCGTGTTGCTCTAACAATATTTCAGCAGTACTTCGAAAAAATTATACATATATTACTTATTAAAAAAAAAATATATATTTATATATAGTTTTTCACTTAAACGTGTGTTAAAAAAAAAATCGCTAAGTGAAATATACCCTGTCAGCTTAACTTTCATCACACTTGAGTGCTATATTCGGCTATGACGAATCTTATATACGCTGCACCAGGGATGGGCAACCGTTTTATAATTATGGCCAAACAAAAAGAAAACAAACCAAATTAACCGGTCTATTAAGATACGTTTGTAGATAAATGAAAATTATGTTTTCAGAAAAAGGTGAAGAACATTTTTAGAAGTTGAACAAGAATAAAATATTTCTGATAATTTATTTATAATACTTTTCTTACTGCAGTATAATATTTAAAAAAATTTATGATAAGTTGTATAACTATAGTTATAGTTATACTTATTTGTGGATTAGGTTCTTATTTCTGGTTCAATATTAGTAGTAGTAACTATTAAGCTTCGTTCTAAGTCCTCGTCTGTTATTCGCGATCTATATATTGATTTAAAAAAAGTAATTTTCGAAAAAAATTGTTCACATTTATATGCACTCCCGAACAATGAAATAATTTTTTTGCGTTATTTAGCCCAATTATAAACAAAATTTTCTAGCGAGTTTTTTCACTTTTCCCTTTTCTCCCATTACAAATTTTGATTGACTGCGGAAAGTGACAAAACTCGGGGAAAAAAGTAAGTATTATGAGTTATAAAAGACAAATTATATGTTAATAAACAATTTTTTATATTTGTTTGTTCCCACGGAATTGATAATTGGAAGAACTTTTTTTCGAAAAAAATTTTGTTCCGTGGGAAAGAAATTCAGTGAGAATATTTATGATTGGGCTGATTAATTCATTGCGGAAGGTCCTTTTTTATTGCAATTCAATTAATTCTCACTTAAGTTTTTCTAAGTTTTGTTTTGTTTTGCTGCCTGTCACTGCTTAAGGGCCGATACAATATAAATTTCAAATATGTTCGCGGGCCGCAGTTAAGTGCACGTGCGCCGCAGTTGGCCTGCGCGCCGTAGTTTCAACATATATGTATGACCAGACGTACTGCAGAATTCCTATTTAATAGTTTAAATAAAAATCGGCGTAAAAAATTCTCAACTACCACTGGGTTTTTCTACTAAAGAAAAGTTTTTTTGAAAATTGTAAATTTTGCCTAGGATTGTCGTCTCAACTTAGTAAATATTAAGGTTGCTGGATTTGGCATGAAAAAATTTGAGGCAGGCTGCCGCGAAGATCATGGAAAGATTTTGCTGATTTTCAATAGCAATTTTTTTTTAAATATGTCAGAGTGAACATACGGACAGACGAATAGAAGGACTCAAAAGAACTCAGAATATATATATATATATATATATATATATATATATATATATATATATATATATATATATATATATATATATACGTCGAACTGCCTTATAGTGAACTTCTATACAATGAAGTTCTCCTTGTTAAGAACTAAAGTCAAGAACACAGCTTTTTCGATCCACTTTCAATGTATTTTGATCTCCGGAAATGAAAGCACATTTTACTTGTTTTTTTGTCTCCGTATAGTGACCTATTTTTAGCAGCTTTTTTTTACACTTGTTAGCAACACTATTTATAAGCAAAATAAGTAGTAGTTTTGGGGTTCCCAAAATATGGATCTTTGGGCTAGACCAAAAATATGCTTCGCAAAGGAAAAAGGCTCTGCAT
Organism: Gymnosoma rotundatum; assembly: GCA_916610165.2. Classification (NCBI taxonomy): domain Eukaryota; kingdom Metazoa; phylum Arthropoda; class Insecta; order Diptera; family Tachinidae; genus Gymnosoma; species Gymnosoma rotundatum. The sequence goes on along the minus strand of OU744338.1, from coordinate 67,554,172 downwards.
TTTGTTAACAACTGCACTGCGCGTCCAAAGGACGTAAAAGATAAACTACAAAATATTGAACTTGTCTTCTTTCCTCCCAATATGACTTTTTTTCTTTAACCAATGAACCAAGGCATAATCTACAATATAAAATAACTTTACAGAATTTTGCGGAATATATTGTCACAAATGAAAGGAAATAAATCCATAGATTTGCTTCAAGCTATTCGAAATTTAAGCACAATGTGCAGTATCTATGTTAAATCAGAGACAATTACAAATTGTCGTGGATTACAGAAAAGTATATCAGATGACGATGAAGAGGAACTGGGCGGTGAAGTAACGGCAAGTATTGATAAAACCTCGTTCCCTCTTTACTTGATGAACTACGAACATACGAATGGAAATATGTAGTTCAAACAAAAATACCTGATTATTTTAAATATATACATATATAAAAAAATATTTGTGTAGAATAAAGTTTCTATATAGTGAAATAATTTTATGTTCCCTTGGAGATTCACTATGTGTATATTATAGAAATTACAAACGGAATGGTAAACTTAGATATACCCTTGCCCTGTGGTGAAGGGTATAATGGTGCCAGCATATATTTTATGCTGCACATTCATAGTTTTATTTAATTCGGTGATATGTTTTATGAAATGTATAACAAAACTTAGCACTGTTAGATTAATCAAACTGATTAAACTCACGCAGTTAATATTATTCTCATTCATTATCCAATTATATTAAATGACTTTCGGTAAGTGATATTTCCTCTCAACGTGACTTGGCAAATTATTCTTCTTACTTTGAATTAAGAACCGCAAGTAATGAATATGCGATAATTATAATGTCGGAACATTTATTTTCAGGCGTATGAATTTTAACGTTTCAGCTGCAAATTGTGTATGAAATTCATATGTATTCGTAATTTCAATTATGCATTTTGTGTCTTAATACTGCGTATTTTACATTAGATAATTTAAAAACTACTGAAATAACGTTTGTGCTACGGACACTTAAAAACATGAGAAATGAGTTTTAAGAGACAGTTTTCAGCATAAACAGAATATATTTTGCAATTTTTGTAAACGTTAGGGAATAAAATAATTTTGTTTGCATTTTATTAATTAATACATCTCAACACCAAACGGATAATTGCCAAATAAAAAAATAAAAAACTAGCAAGACTTTTCAGAACTCATACAACTTTAGCCAGAAACTTTTCCTACGATAAGTATTAGAATACTTGGTAAAAAATTAACAAATTATTAAAACTTCAAGATTAAAAAGCTATTTCTGTCCTGCAACATCGGAAAGCAACGAATTTTATTAAAAAATAGTTTTTTGACGCAATGTTTCTTTGATTTAATACTTCACTGAATATGTCCTAGGTTTCTGGATATTAATAATAATTATTAACCCATTCTTTTATAACTTAAACGGAAAAAAGTACAACATTTTTAAAATTAATGTGAGTGTCATATTTGGTTTGTAAACCACCTTACTTTAACAGTAATAAATTAAGTTGGAAAAAAATAACTTTTAAATAAATTTCTTTCAGAATAAAGTTGATTGTTGATCAACTGTCCTTGTAAATAAGAAAACAGCTGTTTTAAATATTCTATTCATCTTTGTTACACTTTTATTCAGATTTTCCGTACATTTTACTACAACTTCATTTAGTTTCAAATATTTGTTATTGGTAACCCAGTGCAGCGTTGCCAGAAGCTTTAGGAAGAAAACCATGATATCCAGAAAAAAAGATCATATTTTATAAAAAATATCATAATTTTTTCAATACAAAATTTTATTTAAAAATTATAATTAAAATACATATATTTACATACATTATTTATACTTAAATTTTTGTTGTTTAAAGTGTACGAAGTTTTACGAAGAACTATTATTATAATATATACAGGAATTCATATTTTTAATAATATCTTGATTAATTTTTAAATTAAAGCAGGAACAGTTTCAGTTTGCGCATAAGATACCTTTGAGAATGCTGTTGTCTAATCTATCTAGTTTTTGTTAAAATTGACTGTTGAAAATATTCGTTCGAAATTTTCTGAAGAACTGAGAAGACTTATTAAGTTTTAAACAAATTTTGACAACACCGGAAAAGCAAAAATGTTGTCAGCATGAGTTATTTTTGAAACTTTTGACCAAAATTCCTCACAGCTAAGATTATCTAGAGTTGTTAATGATCACTGTAATAAAGTGTGTTGCTTTTCATGTTTGTTTTAGTTGTCACAAACAAACAACAAAATATTTGTTTAAATATGCTTTTGCAACATTACCTAGTGAAGTTTTACGTTTGCTTATGTTTATAGTAAAATAAGGTCGGCTGTTAATTTTTATTTTATTTTTCAAAAAATGCACAGCATTTAAGAGTCAGGGTAATTTTACATCACATACCTTACAGAAACAATAATTTTTTGTTAATGTAAAACTATTAGCTCGGGGTAAACCAAACTTTATTATCTTTGACAAAAAAAGAGCACTTTACATCTATTAGAAGTTATATATTCATTCATAATATTAAATTTTGTTCATATTATTATGCAATATAGTGTTAGTTTCACATACGTAACAAAATAATGGCTATATTGTACTTTCCTACAATATATTGTTAATTCTATAAAATATTGTAAATAATTATCAAATAATAAAGTTATTTGAACTGTTTCATATTTTTTATATTAATTGAATTTGTAGGCAGAAAAATATTTTCTTCAATCAATATGTTATATAATAGGTCTGTTTCTTTACTTTTTGGGTAAAGTTCGTGAAAATGAGCGCAAGCATTGTTTTCTCTCATAAAGAGACAAAATTATGTAAAAGTACGGAACACAAAATCCAAATTTTAAAAACACAATAAAAACTCAAAGTATTTTGAATTTTTTAATAAAAAAAATAATTTCCCACGGGATCCCAAAGTAGAGTAAAGAAACAGACCTAATATATTTGTAATAAAAAATTAAAATTTTTAAAAGAAATATGATTGAAAGACGAGTTACAAAGAAAAAAGCTTTAAGTTGCGTGTGAACTTCGTCTCACCAAATTAACATTAAGCTTAGTTGGTTAAATAGATGATGTTTATGATGTACATAACATAAGGTAGATAGATGCAAAGAATGCTGATGAAGGATGTGGCGGTCCAGAAAATGCTGCATTTGATTCTGCTAGCGTCTAATTTTTCATGTTTTCTTTGTAAAACGTCCGCATATATTTGTAAATAATTTTTCTTTCTAAAAATGTTAAGAAAATTAATTAAAAAGAACCAAAAAGCCGAAAATAAAGTAAAATTTCATTAAATGATTGAAAATCGTTTTGGATTTAAAAACAAAATAATTTAATTTACTTTATTCGTGCTTGATTCCTTCAAATATAAATATTTCATGATGTTCTCATGAAATATTTATTATTTTAAACTAAACTAAAAAATGAATTTTATTAGTGCGGGGAAAGCATATCCATATGGCCATTTCACTACTGCTCAAATAGCTCATCAGTGGATTTTACCCAAATTTTGCACAGAAAACTAGAAAGTCTTATATCAAAAGCCAAATTGATTAAATTAGAACTCCATTGAATTAATAAGACAAAAGACAATAACAACTCAAAAATGTTTTATACAAAAACACAGCAAACATTTAGTAACTATTTTTATTTTTTCTTTAATTTTTTAGTTTAGTTTAAAATAATAAATATCTCATGAGAACATCCTGAAATATTTATGTTTGAAGGAATCAAGCACGAATAAAGTAAATTAAATTTTAAAAGATTCCGGATAATAAATATTCAAAATAATTTAAGTAACCAAAATGTCGAAAATGGATTTAAACAGGAAACTGTAAGAATTAAAAAAAATAGTGTGAAACAATGTAATCCCTGAGCATTCTCTACGCACAATGCCCCAACAAATTCAATGACTACCCTATTTAATATCAGTGTTAGGAAATATGGAATAAATGTTTGATAAAATAGTGGATACCCTTTTTTGGTTAAATATTTGATTAATCTGACCGCACCTTAACTTTAAAAACATTTGAGGTTTCACTGTACATTCTTACCATTTCATCTCTTGATGACTGAAAAATTATAACAATTACATTGAAAATATGTTCTATTCAATTTATTATTCTAATTAAATGTTTGTGTTGTCATAATTATTTTAGTCATTAATTGGTCAAGATTGATGACAGATATGTGTGTTCTTTTAACAATGTACAATGTAATTAATGTTTTGATCTATAGAGGGAATGTAAAAGGAAGGTCTAAAAACAAATATTTTTGTCTTCAAAAGACATAAAAGAATCATTAAGAAACATCCTACAACACAATAATGTAAGTATTTTGAAATTGTTTCTTTGAAAATAGAACTGTAAAAATAGTTTCTTATTTATTTGCTTTAAATTGTTTTGGATCTACAACTCAGCGTCTGCCACATAATTTCCCATTGAACAAATAATTGGCCGTATAAATAAACAAAATTTTTTGAAATGTAGAAACTTTATTAACATTTGAAAACGAAAAGAAAAATATTTTTTTTTTTCTCAGAATTGAGACACCTTCAATGTATCGAAAATAGAGTATTCTATTATTTTCATGTTTTTAATCTGGTTATATTAAAACAATATGTCATAATTCTTAAATTAACAGTGAGTTATCATATTTTATATAGAAAAGTCATGCTCTATTCAATCCAGACAGTGCTAGACAAAATAGTTTTTATGCATAATAGCTGCAAATCTTAGGACTCATCTGTCTGACTTGACCAAGGAAACAAGTTGAGCGCAACCATTATATTTAATATTATTTATTATATTCTGCTAATTTCCCATAACAATTTTAAATAAAAATGCAATTTATTTGTTGGTTTGGAAAAGCAGCTACGAGTATCTATACGTATTTCGACGGTTGCTTAAGCCAGCTCATCAGGAAACCTTTATCCAAAACATTTCCTTTAAGTATAATATATGGTGGGGTAGGGGGTTGGGATATCCTTCGATGTTTCTCATAGGTGTTCTTTATAGAGATTCGAACTTTTTATGTACCTGGGTGCTGTAATGATAATTTAAGAACTGTATTCAATTGCACCAAATAGGTATTGCTTTGTTTGCATCAGCTTGAGTAGAGGAACATACTGCTCTCACTAGAGTACGTTTTTACTATTTATCTTAATTTTCAATTTCCTTGACTATATTTTTTTCATAGGGGCTAATGGGGGCTATCGTTAATACTAAGAAAAGAAAAAGTCATGTGCATTAATAATAACTTGTAGAACGTCTGCTTTAGTCGGATGTGGCAAAAAAATCTTCTTATTTTAGGATAAATACTACGACGATTTAAATAGCTTTCTGGTAGCTTATCGAAAGGCTTTGTTTCTATTTGAATGCAGAAAAAGGTAAAATAACAAAATGAAAAATATGCGTAAAAACGTTTTTTAATAGTAGAAAAGTAGAGATCGCGAATTTTATAGTGATATATAAAATTTTTAGCATCGCGATGGAGATCACTCTCAAAAATCTTTTCCATTTTTTTTTTTTTTTTGGCAAAAAATTTAACAAATAAAATCCTTTTTTTAATTTCGAACGAAATTTTTTATCATAAAAATTTAAAACACAATTTTTCTAACAATTAATTTCAGTAGCTGCTAAAATAGCCTTTTATAGACAAAAAAAAACAACACTAAGTCTTTAGGAACAAAAAAATATATTGCAAAAGTAAAAAAAAACGGATGCGATTTAAACAACTTTCCTGACTTTAACAGTGTCTCAAAACGACAAATCTCAAGCAAAAGCCTTAAAAATTCACTTTTGTCATCTGTCCAGCTGCGTACTTATATTTTAACATGTCTCAGAATTAATTGTTGGCCTAAGGTCCAGTTACATTGGCCAAACCAATAATATGTTCCCTCGGTGCCATCTTTTTTGGAGAATTCCATAATGCCCATAATGTCAATGAATATAATTTTAATGCGGCTTCAGTTTTTACCGCTTTTCTAACAATACCTCGTAGAATGCCAAAATATGTCATTTTTAACGATAATCTTCACGAAAATGCTTCTGAAAATAAAAATAAAGTTATTTTTAATAATCCTACACGAAAAATCGTGCATCTTGAATTTAATTTGCTTTTTAAGAAATTAAAAATTTTTGATATTTCCATGTCAGTTTAAAAGATTATTTAAAAATTAACCAAACCAACAGAACTTAACTTAACTTAACAGAACTTATTGAAAGCATAACTCTTTAAAAAAATGTATATATCTTACAACTATTTTGTTACTAATTCAAAGATTCGAGGTACTTTAGCCTGTTCGTTCGTAAGCCTCGATCGTTTAGCCTGTCAAAAATTACATTGAATTTTCATAATAGAAGCTTTTGATTCCACAATATAAAATTCTTGCAAAAAAAACCGACTTTAAAACAGATTTCAACTGTCTGGCTTTAACACTATGGTCACATACGAGTATATCAAATTACATTAACTTTTCAAATTCAAATTTTATACTTGCTGTTGTAGTAGACTTAGCAATCAGGTTCTTTATAAATTTCAAACGTCTGTCTATAACGGCACAACTTTTGGCCATATACATCAAATTACATCTAATATTTTAAAACCCTTTAAATCATAATTTAAAATATTTATACTTCTGCTTATAACAAGTAAAGTAGTTGACTTTCTGTCTAACTTTCAAGTGTTTGTATATAACGGTTCAAATAGATCAAATTACACTTCATTTCTAAATTCACTTTATAAACTTGTTGTTAAAGCGGACAGCCTGTCTATATCGGTTCAAGACTTTGGCCTCTAACACCAAATTACATCAACTATTGGGAAACTTTTTAATTTCCAAAACAAAATTTTATACTTCTTTTAGTGGAGTTAGCAAATACAGGTTCTTTGTAAATTTCAAAATTCTGTCTATAAATACATAAAAATAAATAAACTTTTGGTCACCCTTTAATTTATAATTTTAAATATTTATACTTGTTACTATAACGGTCATAGCAATCCACATTCTGTCTAATTTGCAACGTTTTGCGCTGCGAAATAAATTTTTATATATAAATGTCTTTCTGAAATAATTTTGAACTTATCATTTACCAATATTGGAGAACTTTCCACCACTTTTAATAAATCTTTTTATTTTTGAACTAAGATACTTTTGATTTTTGTAATGTGTGCAAATTTTATTTATATTGTGTCAAACATTTCAGAATATACAATCGAGTTTTATGATGTTTGTTTCCAAAATTTGGTTTTCAGTAGTAATGTACTGAATAAGTTTAGTTGCATCTTCCATTTAATAGAATAGACACAAATCGGTCATGTTAACTTTTCTAAGAGGTGTTACAACTAACATTTAGAAGCAAATATCATTTGTTTGCTTTTAATATAAAACATAAATCAAGACTACAAATTATTAATAATAAAAATCAAATTATTATATTAGTGATTGAATTTTTAACGTATCAAGCGAATCGTTACCAATCTTTTTTCTGTGTGTGGCAGCTATACGGACTCCCTTTAATTTTTAGATTAATATTTGTATTAGCTTTTGCCATTGCGAGCTATAGTGATACGCAGTTTCTTAATTTTAAAGAGCTGCCCGTTTCAGTTCATAACACACATAAAAACATGTATGTTGTCTGGGGCACACTTTAATTTTAAAGATTCACCTTTCAAATAAAGAAAAAAATATCGGTTCAGCAATGATTGAGTTCTGCGGGCACGTACATAGAACTGTTAACTTCCTTCTTTTTTGAAGCCGGTTAATAAATTACCAATAACTTCTGCTTGTATAATGACAAAGCATTTGGTGCTACGAGAATTAAAAGCATGGGCTCAGTACTCGTAGTCTAATCGCCGACATAAAAAAAATATTCTTGTAGCGCCAATGAATTAATATTGAACACGCTTGACGAGATATCTTTTATAATAATGAATATTTCTATATTTCAATCATTGCGACCTTGTCTGATGCCATTGAAATTAATATCTTTCATATCTACAGCTTAGTATTATATACATATATTACGCTTCCCATTTTCCATTTAATAAGAATGCAAATCAAAAAAAATTTAATAAATACTTATGTAAGTGTTTAAATTTAAATTAATATTCAACATATAAATTTGGTTATATCTGAAGGAAAACTATCGTTTATTCCACATATTAAGATGTATAATACTTTGTTTTATTTACATAAAGCTGATCATAGATTTTTCTCACCTGACCAAACGAATTCTAAGAATGCCAGCGCTGGCATTTAGCCAAAATATCAGCTATATAAGTATGTGAGAGTATAATGCCTCTTTTATAAACAACAATTGTACATGCTCTAAGAGGAAAAAGAAAACACTAACAAAACTTATTTTTATAAAACAGAGTTTCACAACTTTGAATGCAAGTGACCATTTTTGTACTGATACAAATGCTACTTAAATTGCTCTTAAGCAGTTTATAAAATACGAACTACGACTAAATTAAAAGGCTTAACAAACACTGATACTTAAAAGCATTTTTGGAGTAAGAGCAACAAATAAAAAAATTTAATTTACAAATTTTTTTTTATTCATTTTGTAACGCTTTGAAATTCATTAAAATACGAGTATTTATATTAAATCGCAAGCGGTGCAAAGAGTGTTAAAAGCATAATTGTAATTTCCTAAATTGTTGTTTATCAAATATGACCCCCCATAAACAGAATACAACGCTCTAGAAAAAAGTCATTAAATATATATCTCCGACGAAAATTAAACTTAATAAATTCAAAGATGAATTAAATGTAAAGAAAAGGGATTTTGACTATATTTTGAAGCATTGCTTAATTTCAATAATTTATAATAAAGTTATTACAGCACTTATTATTTTTTTTTTTACCATTTCAAATATTTTTTGTTTTGTGTGGTAACAAATAATAAAATAATATCAAAAATGTCAAACAACTGAGCATACTTTCTTCGGTTTTTTACTATAACGATATACTTAATTTTTTGTAGTACCCAGTGGTAAATTTGGTGCCATGTCATCAAAAAATGGCAATGGTACTATAAGTAATAATTTTGAGTTTGACATATCACGAAACTGATTTAAAATTGTTCAAAAAACTGAAAGTGTCATGCATTAGCTTGCATCAGTGCAATACATAACATAAGATTTTGTCATTCAATGTGATACCTCGTAAAGTTGCATATATCTCTAGCAGAGTAAATAATTTAAGTTTTCAAATCAAATTTGTTACTGAGTATCAAAATAGTAGTTATTGACCAATTTAATGGCTGCATGGAGTGACAGATTCTTTTCAAATTACGCCACCAATTGCGTGACAGTTCCCTTACTTCTAGGGTAATTATTAAATATTATAAAAACAAAAATTTCTACAATATTTATTTCCGACCTCGTAAAGTGTATATTGTTACGTTTTTCCCTTTTACACACAGAAAAAAGATTGGTTAAAATTCGCTTGATACGTTAAAAGTTCAATTACTAATATAATAATTTGATTTTTACTATTAATAATTTATAGTCTTGATTTATTTTTTATATTAAAAGCTAACAAATGATATTTGCTTCTAAATGTTAGTTGTAACACCTCTTAGAAAAGTTAACATGACCGATTTGTTTCTTTACTAAAATCTATTCTATTAAAGGGAAAATGCAACTAAACTTATTCAGTACATTACTACTGAAAACCAAATTTTGGAAGTAAGAATCATAAAACTCGATTGTATATTCTGAAATCGAAAAATGTTTGACATAAATAAAATAAAATTTGTACATATTACAAAAATGAAAAATATTTTAGTTCAAAAATAAAAACATTTATTAAAAGTGATGAAAAGTTCTCCAATATTGGTAAATGGTAACTTCAAAGTTATCTCAGAAAGACATTTATATATAAAAATAATTTTATAATATTTAATTTATTTCGCAGCGCAAAACGTGCGGATAACAAGTTGAAGAAACTATGTGGAAAAGAAGAAATCATGATGTAAAGGAAGAAGAAAGCTGCATTCAATGGTTCGAATCATGAAATTTATAATGTATAATCTTATTCCTATAATTTATTATTAAAATAAAAGTAAATATTAAAAAATGATTTTGTTTTGTTTAATTTACAATAATATTTTATAATCACCCAAGAATCATTTTTTAAAATAGTTGTGACTGCTATATTTATTCAGTTACTACAACCGAATTCAAGATAATACACACAACCGACAAAATTCGATTGGCAACAAATTCGGTTCTTATAACGAATTTCTTTTCTCTGTGTAGGTAAACGGATTCTTTACTAAATTATCTACTCGTACCATCATTATATTTTTTCTCCGGAAGGTTTGTATCATTGTTTCTTATTTAATTTGGTTTTTTACCTACAATTTTTAATTTTCCTGTACGCATGTGCGATAGTGGGCTCGAACTCATGATCTTCTGTTTTACAACACGCACCTCTAACAATGCGGCCCTATGCTCCTTATAGAGGCATATATATATATATATACATATATATATGCCTCTGCTAATGCAACTATCGGGGTTGCTACTCTTTTGTTAGCTATATGTCGTATTATTCTATAGAAACGTCACCCCTGTTTTTCGCCACGCACATACGTACAACAGCAGCAGTGGTTGCTAGATTTTATTTTCGTAACAATATATTCTTGCTCCTTATACGTAGGGCAGTAGATTTAGCTATGTCAGTCCGTCCGTCCTTCTGTCCGTAATCAGAAAAGCCACAAAAAAATTATGACTACTATTCCCTCAGACATCGGTCCATAAATGATGGAGACATGTCCAAAACACAGCGAGCGGCTCTATTTTTGTAACATTTTTGAGATTTAATTGTGCTTTTTTGATTGTTATTGTTACTTTTTACCTTGTTTTATTGAAAATCGAAACTATGAATTATCAAAAATATCACTAAATTATATAAACTCTTCCAAAACATTTGCATTTTCCCCACCATTTCAATAGAAATATTTAACTAAGCTCAAAACTTAATTTCCCAATTAAAAATTAAAAATTTCATTGAAGTCTATTCCGCTACAAACCTTAGCACACCCAAGGAAGTACATAGAATAGTTAGAGAATCGTTAGATATATTTACTGCCTGCGAATGCGTAATCATGTCATTTTTTGTAATTCGTTTCTTTGGATCACCTTTCGCAATGTTTATCACGCTTAGAGTTATTCATTAAAAATATCTATTTAATGAAACCAAGTCAATTATACACCAGCTTTGACAATTCTAACACCGTAGGCTCCCCATGAATTTTAATTAATTCGTATTAGTGGCAAAATATTAGAGCTTCTTTTAAATACAGTTATGGAAGCAATTGGAAAGTGTTATATTTAAAATAATAGAATTTCTATAGATTTTATATGGCAATGAAAATTTTACTTCACAGTTCGACCAAAACTGGTCTTGTTACGTATAGTGACACTGATTCTGCCAGACAAAAGCATTGTTTACAAACACGTTCTAGTTCGGAATTTTCAGAAACATTAACCATAGAAGAGGAAACGTGTGTGGGTAAACAGGGCTAAAAAAAGCAAAGAAAATTACCAAAGAGAATATAAAATAAGAAACAGCGTGATACCAATTTTCAACCGAATCCATGTGCAAATAAAAAGTGTAGAAATTTTTGTGGTGAAAAGTTTAACGAGCCAGAAAATTTGCAATAAATGAGTTTAAGTGAGGTATTGGCAAAAAAAATAATTTAAAGAGACTGGCTGATTTCATGTATTACGCGTATGTCTATCAAAAGACGAAGATGTGATAGTAACTATAGAAAATTTACATATAATTATGTTATTATTTATAACGATAATAATATTAAAGTGTGCCAACAGTTTTTCTTAAAACCCTTCACACATCACAAAAAATGCTAAGATTAGCCAGAAGTAATGCTAGTAGTTTAAGTGGTTTTAGTGAAAACAAAACAATTTCTACGCCTCATAATAATTCAGACGAGTCAAAGATTTCACTCTTAAAATAATTTTTCGAACAATTGCCAGCTGTTCCCTCGCATTATTGTCGCAATAAAAGCAATAAGTTATATCTTCCGCAAAAATTTCGAAATGTAAAAGAGTAACGAGATTGCCATCTAAACATTTGAGAAATGATAATCAGGATTCATTCCTATTATTCCTAAGAGTCTTTCGTAATATTTTCAATAAGCAATTTAATATCGGTTTTCACATGCTTAAAAAAAAACAAATGCGTCATTGGTGAAAAGCATAAAAATCATGACAGCGAATCAGAGTACAAAAATCATGTAAAAGATAAAGAGAAATGTAAGGAAATATTTTTAAAGGATCAAAAACAAAGTGAACCTAATTCGCAAATGTCATATGCTAGCTTTGAACTCCAGAAAGTTTTGAATACGCCCCATGGGAAGAGCGCAACAGTGTATTATTCCCGAAAGTATGCATACTACAATAGTTATTGCGGACGGAAAAAGAGGTTGTAATGAAATTTGCATTGTGGTTTTTGAGTATTTAAAACTTGTGGACGAAAAAGGAACACATTGTTTAATAAGTCTATACTGTGACAGTTGTGCTGATCAAAATCGCAACAAGGCAATGTTGGCTACACTAGTGTATTTTCTTACAATTTCGAATTTTATAAGCGTTATAAAAATAACGTATCTATTGCCTGGACATACTATGACGCCTGTGGACTCTGTACTCAGTAATTTACTTACGACAAAACTTTTTGGACTCTTAGTGAACATTTGTGTTATTATTGCTACCTTTTTGCATATTAAAAGAAAAAAAGGTCAAACAAAAACAATAACAATTTTAAACAATAATTGCAACAAAACATCAAGTAACCAGAACAGTTAATTTTGGTAAGAATAAATATGTACATCTTTCTGCAATAAGTGTAATCGTTCTACGTTTTTTTTAAGTTTTGTATGAAGTTATAGGGCCGTATTTATTTAATCATAGGCACATCCTCGAAAAAGATTTTTTTCTCGACGAGAGCTTTTTAAAATATTAATGAAGTTGGATTGTGAAAAGAGCAAATGGTTAAAGGTTTATTGCCAAGCGAACATAATATAAAAGTTTTCGATATGAATGAATTTTGTTTTCAATTCAGAACTCGTTGGGCTTCATCTTTGCGAATGAAGGAACGTTTTGTTCTGAATAATAAGACATGGCTAGATTCTGCAATAGGCTTCCCTCGTCAGTGTAGTGTTTAACGCGGTAGAAAGGAGCTTGATTTCGAAGACTGTAGTGAACGAAGCAAAAACAAGAAGACCATTGCTTTGAGGAAAACGATTCCTTCATCCATTTTGGCACACGCGACTCAAATGTGTCTGAGGGCAGATGGAAAATTAAAAACTTTAAAAATGGTCACAACACTTCACCATCTAATGTAAACAAGTTTTATAAAAGTTTTTCAAAATCTTCTAGAGTGACCCAAATATCTAGTGAGGAAGCATTAGCCGTTTTGGTTGAAGCCAAGTTGTCACGACGTCAATATATTATAATTTCAGTACTTCCGATCATGAAAGATTTCCATCATATTCACAATAACCAATAACTAATGAAAGCAAATAAATTTTATTACTGCTTAAAGTGAATTTGACTGAAAAAACTTAAAATTAGAAAGAGGAGAAGTAACCTCGAACTAATTTCCACTTTTCGCATATAATAATTATTTACCTTGTATGGGAAGTAGCCCTTCCCCCGGATCTATTCCGTCAGTTTTTCAGTTAACTTCGTATATCATCTTCAAATTAACTCATACTAAGTTTAAAGCCTCTTAATATTAAAACTATCTAGATGGCTCCGCTGGAACTATCCCGTCAGTTTTTTGCTGCATTTTATATCCAGTCTTAGAATTTATTAATACCAAGTATAAAGCCTCTAACTATTATGGATTGCTAGATATTTGTTTGTATTGGGAGTACCCCTTCCTCCAGACCTATCCCGTTATTTTTTTTTCCTAACTTCGAAAATCAGTCTCTTTCAGTGATATTGATAAAAAAAATCTAAAATTATAAACAGGGAAAATCACCCCACCCATTTTCTTGATGTCCCCAAAAACTGAAGTATGAAAACTCTAACAAGGTTAATATTAAATAGTCATAATTCAGAAAAATAATATGCTTATGCCACCCTCGATTGTATGGTAGTTACACTTTCTACCTTTATATTCTTTAAAAATACACTCATAGAAATGTGTAAAAAAATGTTTTTTATTCTTTTATTTAAAGAACAATTAGAAGATATTATGCTTTTTGGTGGCGTGACTTTTTACGCTTGTAATGCTGGCACACATTTTTATTTTATATTTTATTCAAACAAATACGTATTACATACAAACAGACATGACGTTAAATATGTGTGTGCAAATTAAAGAGAGTTAAACAAAATAAAAAGGTGGCATTAAGGAAAATTTAAATAAAATTAGTTAGAATATAAAGAAGATGATATTAAATAAAAGCCTACACACCTTTCAACATGTGATATTACATTTACGTATTTTCTTATTTTTACGTATATAAGTACGAGTATTTGCTTACATACATAAATATGTATGTTTGCACGTTATTAAGCGAACTCTTATACATTTCTATGGTAAAAAAAAACAAATTATCTTTCTTTTTTGCATTTGTACACAGTGAAAAAAGGTTAATCAACCATTCTTTTGTTACGTATGTGACACACAATATTGCGTAATAATATGAACAAAATTTAATGTTGTCAATGAATATATAATTTTTAAAAACTGTGAAGCGCTAGTTTATTAAACAAAGTATGGCTGATCTAGAGCTAATAGTTTTACAGTAGAAAAAATATTGTTGCTGTTACGTATGTGACGTGAAATTACCCGGACTGTTAAATGCTGTGCACTTTTTGGAAAAATTCTTTAATTTTATTATTCAAAAATTAAGATGAAAACTGCAGACCTTTTTTATTATAAGCTTAAGCATACATCAAACTTCACTAGAAAATGTTGCAAAAGCATAATAAAAAATTTTTTTTGTTGTTACATATGTGACAGGATGTCTAACGTGAAAAACTTTTAAAATGTGACACTGGGTTGTACATAAAAATAACAAGAATTAGTAAATAAACAAATTTGCTTTTATTAACCCAAAATCTGAATATTAGTGTAACAAAGATGAATAGAAATACTGTTTAAAACAGCTGTTTTATTTTTGTAAAGAGCAGTTGACTCGCAATCTGAAACAAGTAAGAGTGTTATATTCGGCTATAGCGAATGTTATATACCCTTCAAGATATATGTAAATCTAGTATAGTAAAGAAACTCCAATCAAAAAAGCAAATATTGGGATGATAGAGAATTAAAAAATAAAATAAAAATAAGTACTTCAAATAATTTTACATAAAAATGTCATCTTCTCTTTATGGGTTAATCATTAAAAAAATAGTATTTCTCTAAAAATCTCTTCAAAAGTTTTAAAATAATACCTATATTGGTATTTTAAAAAATTTTAAAAGTTCAGAGAACCGTTATTCTGAAAATATGGGCTAGCACCAGTTGATTGATGTTTTTTTCTTACTTCTTAATTCTATATCGGCCCATATATTTGCTTTTTGTTTGGAATTACTTCATTGTTCCAAATGATATAGAAAAATTTGAGGTAGACGTGGTGTTTTGCCCGCTGCCTCGAAGGACAGGGGTCCATCTTGCTTAGTTCGAATAGCACCTCTTTCGACACTATGGCTGATCGATTGGCTTTTTTAAATTTTCTCTAGCTGTTCTAGTGCCTTGGTAAACTTGATTTCAACACTAACACGGACGGAGTAACGGACACCGCTCAATCGACTTCGTTATACATAAGAACTCAGAATATATACTTTATGGAGTTGGAAATGGATATTGTAGAAATTACAAACGGAATAAAAAACTTAATTATACCCTTTTTCCACTTTTTGTGATGAAAGGTATCAAAAATGTATTTATAATTAATTTTTTCCAACTGAACTCAATAATATTGACAAAATGACACTCACGTTAATTTAAAAATATTGTTCCCATTGAGGTGACTGTTTAAAAGAAATGGCTATAATGATAATTACTGGTGACACTAGTGAAGTATTAAAAATTGAAGATGAATTTTATAATTAATAATAACTAAGTAATTATTAACTGATGTAAATGACAAATACTTATTCGATTAATCGCTTTTTTGTTACTTTCTCACGTAAAATAACGTATTTTGTTGAAAATTATATCATTTTAAATATATTTTTTGCAGATGTACACAATCCACATTTTTGTCAAATGTGTTCAGTATTTTGGGATTTATCAGGGCTTAAAAAATGCGAATAATACATGCATAAATATAACACATTCATATAAGTTTGAAATGAACAGGAATCCTTGAAAGAAATTAAAACAAAAGAAAAGCACTTTTTCTAACTTTAAACTGCACTTCATATTGATTTTATTTTTCTATTTACACGTTTGTGTAATTCTTATTTACTTCCAAAGTTCTGTCGATTAGGTCAACCGTAGGGCTTACTATTAAATTATTAAAAAATATATATTTCAGAAAAGGATTTAATTTTTATTTTCAATAGCGTATGTAATATGGAGTTTAAATAAAACAAGTTTTCATGGACGACTTGCTGTCAGTCAGTCATTTCCTTCTCTAACAGATCAAGCTGGTAAAACTTACAACTTTTTTATACTGACCAGAAGATACCATCGTTTTACAAAGATGTTAAAGTCTATTTAAAGAATTATACTGGTTTACAAATTAACAGCTTTTAATAGCTTTTCAATATGTTGCTATCACATTTTGTTCGAGTCATCATCACTGGAAAATGACATTAAATTGTACGGAAAAAAGATTTAAATAAACTTGTTAATATGGGCAGTACCTCTTAGTACATGAATTAGTGATTTTTTTTTTCAAAATACATAATTTAATCAATAGATATTTTTTTTATAACTTTTAAGTAAAAGAATTAAACGGTTCTGTCATTATATTTTTTCTCAGTCACATTATTTTTGCTTTTAAATCCTTTGCAATAATTTTTTGTTTTTCAGAACATCTTCGCTTTGAAAATTTTTACAAATTAATTGATGATAGATGTTAGATGTCACTCTTTCATATTTTCAGCATCTTCGATACGACTTCTCATAATGTACCACAGTGCAAAAAGTTTACATGCGTGTAACCACATTTCACTCCAGAAGCTTGGTTCATCTAGAGGAACTTAAGAGTGTAAAAAAGTAAAAGTATTAAAATGGCTTTTTGTTCGAAAAAAATTGTATTTCATTTAAACAATTTGTTTTAACCCGTTTTTGGATTTTGTTTATTTGCACTCTATTCTAAATTTTATTAAATAATTAGCAGCCATATGTAGCTTAACAAACAAATAAAGCAAATTAATAAAGTCTTATAACAATTATCCATTTTAGTCTCTATGACGAAAGAATAATATGTTCATTTGAATTTAAAAATTTTAACTTTTTTTCAGCAAATATTTTTTTGTGTGTAGATTTGAGAACCCTCACAATTATTTTATTCTGAAGAAGTTAAGTAAATGCTGGGCTTAAAACAAGTTAAGGCATAAGTTCTAAGGAATGTAATATCTGCTTACCTGTAATAAAATTTATTCAGGAGGAGGGTGGTTAAATTATGAAAAGTGGGTGAATCAAGATGTTTAACTTTAAGAGATGTTTAAATTAAAAAAAAAACGTTAATAATTTTGTCAATAATATATAAAAACAAATAAGAGTGCTATATATGGCTATGCCAAATATGTAAGCATTTTCAAAAAATTTTAGTATATCCTTCAAGATCTTCTCAAGACCTTTAAAATGATATTCATATTGATATTTAAAAAACCTTTAAACTTCAGAAGCCCGTCACTCGAAAAATAAGGGGTCGAAAAGGGATATTGTTATGAAGGAATGAGAAATCTTGTTATACCCTTTATTAATTTTTTGTGGTGAATGGTATAATAATTAAGTGCTGCATGTGTATAATTTCACATAAAAATTGCATCAGGTCTTAATGAGTTAACAATTTAATAAAAAATGTATTTCCTTAAAGATCTCTTCAAAACCTTTAAAACGATACCCATATTACCCACAATTTAAAAACCCCTAACTCGGAAAATATGGGCGAACGGCAATATTTTCACTTGAATTTTTATACCCTATACCAAAAAAAAAGCAAAAAGGGTATATCTAAGTTTGTCATACCATGTGTAATATCTACAGCATCCATTTTCATTTTTCATTTCATTTCATTTAGTTGTTATAATCGAGCCAAAGGCCATATATGATTACAAAGACTTACAATAGTAATAAATAGTGAAAAAAGTACAAGAAAACAATTGTGAAAATTTTTAAATAATCCTTTGTTTGACAAAAATGAGCCAGGTGAAAAAAAAAACAACTTAGTTAATAACTTAATAATTAAATTTATTACATGTATTATGCATATGCATTTTGTAACAAATTTCTTCATGTCATTTGGAACAATAAAATAACTCCAATCAAAAAATAAATATCGACTTCGCTATGCATAATTCAAAATATATATACTTTATGGGGTCGGAAATGCATATTGTAGAAATTACACACGGAATGTCAAATTTAGTTGTTCCCTTTTTCCACTTTTTGTCGTGAATGGTTTAAGAAGTTATTTCTTTAGATTTTTTGCTCCAAGGATTTTAAATTAAAAAGCACTTCCGATACCTTCTTCAAATATTTCAGGGTGTAAGAGTCTGTAAGCCTGTTAGTTTCGGAAAATAACATGCAAGAATAAAGGAACATCTGATTTTAAAAATATATTACTCGCTTTCCCCTTTATATAGCTAATCTAATAGTGTAAGAAAAAAATTTGTGTTGGATACCTTTTATTTAATATTAATTACTATACAAACGCGAGCATATTTATTATATCAAAGAAATAAGGGAATACTCAAAAATGAGGAGAGAAAAAGTATTCAAACATATCAAGTAATTTGTTTTAAAATAAAAAATCGATTACTTTAAAAATTATTCGTTTAAAAATTAATACTTTGTCAGCCGATCAGTAGCATCAATCACTGCCTGCATACGTCTTGACATTGGCTAAACCAGCCTTTCAGTTATTTCAAGAGCAATTTGAATGTAGCACGTTTATAACCCTATTCTTAAAGACTCCTTCTTAGTTAGTATATAATTTCCAATTTATCTTTTCTAAATATCCCAAACGTGCTCGATGACATTCTAATCAATTGCCTGGGTACATGATAAAGTAACCAATCTCTGACAATGTGCGCTCTATGTTTAGGATCGTTGTGTTGTTAGAAAATCCAATAATGTCCAAGACCCAACATGTCAACTGATATCTGTAAAGTGCAATCTAAAAATTATTTATTATAGTATCAATCAATAATTCCATATACAAACACTAACCGTCTCACTCCACATGCTGCTAGGACCCTTAAGACATTACGTTTCCACTACCATGTTTCGCTGTTGTTGTTTTTTTAAGAGCTTTGTTCTCTTCCTCAAACTATTCGACGAATGTCATTTCCAAACAGTTTTAACTTTCTCTCAACCGGAAACAAATCACGAAAATTTAAACTTAAAAATTTTAAATCACTTCTCCTACTGCCCTTTCATTAAACTCCTTTATGAAATTTATATTTTTTATAGAAAATTTGTCATGAATTTTTAAGAAATAAAACTCAAATTGTTGAATTGTCTGCAGAAAAGAGCACGTATGTTTTATATTTTTAAATTTTATGCAAGAGCGATACATACATACATAAATAGATAAATTACAATAAAACATGCTCGTGCAGATACACACACACACACACATTTAACAATGAAATACAAAAAAAGTGGAAAATAAGAAAGAAAAAGAAAACGTAAAGGCAATTACATAAATCTTAATGTATTTGAGGTAAATAAAATTTTGAAACAGAATTAAATGTAAATGAAAACCAAATTAAATGTGTTTTAAAGAAGATAAACGAGTACCTGTTGTAAAATTAAATTAGACAACAAAAATGAAATTAAATTAAATTCATGTTAATAAAGGTTTATGAAAATTTTAAAGAATATTTTTTTATCAATTGTTTACTTGAATAAAAACTGGAAAATATAGCAGGAATGTTATTCATTTGGTGTTTAGCAAACTTTATCGCCTTAAATGCAGCAGCTTTTATTTACCTTCATTTGAAGTTTTTAAAAGTACCAAGGAAGTCACTGGGATATTTATTTACAAATATGTAGTTGTGTTAGATATTTAAAACAGACATTAGAACATGGGCACCAGCAGAATGTAGTGCAGCATTTTCGCGATCGTCGCAGCCGCCATCAACATTCTTTGCATCGATCTTTGTTGGGTTATGCACCTTGTAAACGTCATCCATTTAACTAAATAATTCTATAAATAACATATTAGCCCAGTTCACAATCTTGTGCAAATTGTCTTGTATCATAGCATTTGCAAACTTGTGTAGCATATTTTTAGTCTACACCAACAAAACACATAGTAATGAGTAAATTATGCTACACAATTTTGCAAATGCTATGATACAAGACAATTTGCACAAGATTGTGAACTGGGCTATTTAGTATTACTTTCTGTTCGGTATGCAATTTAATTTTTAATTTTTTTTTTACTTTTTTTCATATCAGTGTAAATGCTGTTGCAGTATCGCACTGGTTGTTATGAAAGAAGTGTGAAAGTGTGGTGCCTAGTGTTAAAATAAATTTTTGAAATTATTTGTGGAGCTATTTCGTACTATAAAAAATGATTTAATTTAACTCGGCTTAAGTTTACGTTTTGTTCTAATTTCTAACCTCTTAGGAAAGGAAAATTAATTAATTTATTTTTACTTTTAACAGTAAACTTAAATTTTTCGATTTTAAAACTTTAAACTGATTTTGTGTTTTTTATTTTATTCCTTTTCAAAATTTACTTGAGTTAATATTAAGTCCACATAAAACAACTCTGTGTATTATAAGAGTATGAAATTAAACGCACTTAGGTTATGTTTCCCTCTATTAAAGCTAAGAAGTTTTGTAACAACTTCTACATAAAATATATAAGTTAAGATTTTTTCTCATGTAATAAAATAATAAGTAATTTTAAGTGTCCACATAAACGCAACTACTTACATTTTAACTAATAAATATGTACCATTCGAGAAGACTGATTTTTCTATTTAAACATTCCTCATCTGTACACTCTTTGTTGAAGACGAAAATCAATACGTCTACGCCAGGAATTATAAAGCTTGCAATCCATTTGTGATAAATATTAGCAAACACACAAGCATAGGTAAATATAGGGTCCGCCAAATAACTTGTTTTTTTTTAATGCTATAAAAAAACAGTGTAGCTTCGGCTGTGTGGCACGTAGCGCCGTCCTGTTGAAACCAAATGTTGCCAATATCCTCCTCTTCAATTTTTGTGAACAGGAATTCGTTCAACATGGCCCGATAACGATCGCCATTGACTATAACGGCCACTCCGCTTTTTCGAAGAAAAATAGCCCAATTATGCCACTAGACCAAAATCCGCACCAAACTGTGACTCGTTTTGGGTGCACCGGCTTTTCAATGTATGCTTGCGGGTTTTCTATGCCCCAAATGGGACAATTTTGCTTGTTAACATACCCACCAAGATCAAAATGAGCTTCATCCGAAAAGGAGATTTTTTTGACAAAATTTTTTAAGCGTATACACAACCATATTCGTCCAGCGGAAGGCTAAAACTAATTATCTGTCAAATTAGACATGAGCTAAGCGTTACCATTCACGAAATAAGCACTAGTTGATAGCGGATCCGTTTTGAACAATTGAAAATTTACCGGTTTAAGATTTGATTATTGCTAGTACACATCATCAAAAACAAGTAAGAGTGTTATATTCGGCTTTGCGGAATCTTATATACCCTTCACCATCTATGTAAATTTAGCTTAGTGAAATAACTCCAATCGAAATGCAAATATTAGGTGACAAAAAATTAAAATAAATGAAAAGAAGTTATTTTGGCTTAAGTTCATTTCTTTTTAATTTCTAAACATCTTTTTTTTAGAAAGAAAAAAAAAATTAAAATATTAAAAAAATTGGCACTGCATATATACAGTATTGTTCGGAACCTAAGTAACTTTTTCCCACTAAGTAATAATAGACTCATATCTTTTCTTTAAATCAATTTTTAAAAAATATTTTTTTTATTTACTACTACACAATGTGTCTATAACCTAAAAATAACAATAAAAATTAAATTCCATTTCTTTGGAAGTTAAAATAAAATAAAAACACAATTAACTTAAAAATTCGCTGTTCAAAACCTAAGAAACTCTTAATATTTGGTATGATATCCTTTGTTTCTTACGACCTCAGTGCATCTTTTGGGAATAGATTCTATAAGATTCGATAGAATAGATGTTGGTATAGCTTCCCACTCTGATTTTAGGCAGTTCATCAACTCCTGTTTATTTTTAAAGCGTCGAGTTCCAACTCTCCGTTTTAAAATTTCCGAGAGGTTATGGGATTCAAGTCTGGCGATTGAGGTGGCCAATCCAAAACTTGAAACCAATTAGCTGATAACCAATCCTTGACTAACTCCGATGAGTGTTTTGGGTCATTGTCATGCTGAAACACCCATCGAAGTGGTATTTCCCACTCAGCGTAGTGAAGCATGTGAGTTGCTAAAATGTTTCTGTAAACAAAACGGTCCATTTTTGTTTGAGTTTCTATTAACACCACTGGCCGAAAAACAAGTCCAAACCATCACATTTACACCCCCATTCTTGATTGTGACTTTTGAGTACCGAGTATGTAGCCGCTTTCTTTTTGGTCTTCTCACGTGGCAAACTCTATCTAAATTTTGTAAGTTAAAATTAGATTCATCACTAAACAAAACAGTTCTCCATTTGGGGAAAGTCAAATCCATATGTACTCTAGCAAAATCCAACCTAAAACTACCTAAAAGCTGAGAAAATCAGAGACTACGTTGCAATCAATCAAACAAACCTCTTTTTTAAATGCTTCTTAGTCAGGATAGGCTTCTTAGATGGCATGAAGCTCCTTAAGTTTTGTTCCAATAAACGTTTTCTTACTGTGGAAGAACTAATCTGAAGTTCAAACTCATTAACTATGTCTTTCGACGAAATAAATGGATCTTATTTAACTAGACGGAAAATTTTCTGGTCTGTTCGCTCAGAAGTTTGTCGAGTAGATTTATACTTTTTTATAAGTCGGGAAACTATTGGTTTATTAATATTCAATTGGTATGCTATATTAATTTGGGGTTTACCGTTATTAAAAAGTTCGATAATCTTAAGCTTAAAAGCTGATACATAAGGTGTTCGCGTCATGGTTGCACTTCTAAAGAATTGGTACTACTTAAATGCATAAAATCAACCAGAATTACTTTTTTCAGTAGCAATTATAACGGGACTAAAATTTTTGTTTAAAATTTTTGTTGTTGTTTTAGTTAATATTTCGCAACAAATGCAACAATGTAAAAATTGCTTCTGTTTCGAACAGCGAATTTTTAAGTTAATTTTGTTTTTCTTTTATATTTTCTTCCAAAGACATAAAATGTATTTTTTGTTGTTATTATTAGTATGTAGACTATACGAGTATGTAAAATAATAAATAAAAGGGAAATTTTTCATTAATCTATTTAAAGAGAACATATACGAGTTTGATTCGGCAAACTGAAGACTAAAATGGACGGATAGACGGACATCGCTCTATCTACTTCGTTATGCAATAGAACTCAGAATATATACACTTAATGGGCTCGGTAATGGATATTGTAAAAATTACACGCGGAATGACAAAATTATATATACCCTTTTACCCCTTTTTGTGGTGAAGGGTATAAAAATATGATAAACGAACTTCAAAACTTCATGCATTTAAATAATGAAGAATCTTCTGTTTTGAACAATAAAGAAAATTTTACAAAAAAAAAAAAAAAAATATGAAATAAGTTCCTGATTGAATTCAACTCTCACCTCATTGAATCGTTGGCGGATTAAAAGCTTTTGTTCCTATTTTATGACATTTTTTAAATAAACACTCCTTAATTTTGACACTTAATGAATAATTTTATGTTATCAATCAAAAGCTGTCATTGTTGATAAGTGTCAAAATGTACCAAACAAATTTTATGTCCATCATATTTAATTTTAAATAAAACTTTCTAATTAAAATACCCGGAAATTTTGTTACAAATATCAAATATTCTGTTGACGTTAGTCACTTTAACTAAACAGCGTTATTAAACCTTAGATTAAATGCAATAATATAAAATCCCCCCTACGACAACTCAACCATAAGTTAAACGAAGCCCTTCAAATACAATTCCCTAGTAACACAATTCATGATTTCGTTATGTGCCAGAGGTTTTGATCACATTAACAGACATTCATTGATTTATTTATATATTTTTCAATACCTTCAACCCCCAAAACACCTGATATAAAAGTTTTGTTCATTTATTTCCTTATTTTATACTTTTGTATTGTTCGTATTTTGTTTTTCTTTATTTATTTACATTTTCTATGAAATACCACTAATCGAATTAATGAAATTAATTTTTGATGATATTAAAATTAGTTTAAGCCACATGTAGAAAACCACTCACTGGTCTTTAGCGCCACACACATTCATATAAATTGCTACATACTCGCATTTGCCACAATTAGTTATTCCTAATTTTATTCTTTCATTTTCATTTTCAATATTGCACAATAACTATTCAACACCAACCAACATACATACATCCATATTTGTATTTGTGTGTTTGTTGCATGTAAGTTCGTGGGCTCATTAATTTTCTTTGACAGCTGCTCGACATCGAAGCACGTTTGTCAATGTTCTCCCCTTATTTTGTGAAATGATTTAAGACTTTACTCTTTTTAATATTCGGCTTTCATGTAATTTAAGGTAAATATGGCTTTTGCTATTGGTGACATTTAATGCCATCAAAAAACAAAAGAATCTTAGTTTTTATTTTTATTTTTTTATTTTCATTAATATAAATTAAATTTTCTAAATTTGTTTACACAGTCACTAACACATGTACATATGTATAAATATATTTAAACAACTGAATTAATTAGCCAACATTTAACCTGAATTAATATAATAAATTCACCAAAATTGATTGTTGGAGTAGAAGTTTCCTTTAGCGATTTCATTGATTGTTTGAAGCAATTTGTGAGGAAATATGTATATTGAAATTTGCCAAAACCAGTTCAAGTTTATTAAAGCACAATTTTGTAAACGCTTTGAAACGAAACTACAATTTCTTAGGTCGCAACCAGTTGACAGCACGCATTTGACCACGTTAGGAAAAAACCTAACAAGTGATTAATTATTTGACACAAATTAAAAAAATGAAAGCACATTTGAATATTTTTTTT
The DNA here is from genome assembly GCA_916610165.2 of Gymnosoma rotundatum. Lineage (NCBI taxonomy): Eukaryota > Metazoa > Arthropoda > Insecta > Diptera > Tachinidae > Gymnosoma > Gymnosoma rotundatum. The sequence goes on along the minus strand of OU744338.1, from coordinate 67,528,769 downwards.
TAAATCACGTAACTTCTTTAATGTTGTTAAGTAACCATTCACTTACTACTTGCGAGTATTGTTTCGAATCATTATCATTAAGCGGAAATCTATTGTAATGCCCAATTTTTCAGCATTAGCTTCTACATTTTCTTTTAAAATATATAAATATTGCTATATTATCCATCGCTGTTTCAAGAATCACAAGGTTTCCTACCTCTCCCGCAGACATTGGACTCCACACCACCGTGTTTCACACTTGCTTTTAGATTTTTAAATTCCAGCGCTCTATGCCACCACATCTTCTGGCAACTTTTACGAAAATATTAAACTTACTTTCATCTGAAAATATAACGCTTTTTCAAAATTAATCCGGCTTATAAACGTAATTTTTGGCCTTCTCTAAGCAGAGCTTCATATTATTCTTTTAAATAAACAGCTTGCTGCGTGAATCAGATGCGGTAGCTTTTTTCAATGGAGATAATTTTCCACAGCTTGTGCACTCGTTTTTTTTTAAGAGAAGTAACACTTCGGGTAACAATACCTATTTAGTTATTTTTTGTAACCGCGCTACTTTTTTTAGGAAAGAGATGGAGGAAAGATAAGCTAGGGGGTGAAATTAGAAAGGTTTATCGATTTTAGCGATTTTAATAAATATTTTACTTCGACGGCGAATATGCTATGAAGAATTACCGATAAAGGAGGGTTTATTTCGCAATTTTATTTCTAAATATACATTTTTTGATTGCCGCAGGGTTTGAACCTTGGCCGACTAGATTTATAGTCAACGTGCTTACAGTTGTTGAAGTTTTTTACTTTCTTTTTTGTTTTGGCTACTGAATTTCACTTATTTTGGGATGCCGATTCAGAGTTCTTCCAATTTTCCGTTCCAAGCGGGAATCAATAATTTTTTCAAGGCCTCTGCCGGAAGGAATTTCTAGCGTTCCACTTTTTTTTTACTTTTTAAACACATAGCGGACTGAAGATCGCGGCCTAGAAATACCTTCAGAAATTGCTTTACACTTTAACGCAGCAACAAATTAGTCATTACCTCAGAAAGTACGTGCTATATAATGACTTACTTTTGTAATTGTCATTTTTTTTACTCGCTTACAAAACACAATACATTAGTTCGCAAAGAAGGAAGTAGTAATGGAACTAGTTTTTTAAGTTAGAAGAGAATACCTTAAAATATGTACTAATGATCGTCTTAATTTGTAGCAATAATCAATGTAATCGATTCGCAGGAATTGATTATAAAAGTCTTATGCCTTGTTAAAATCATTAGGTTGATAATCGAATTCTGAAGTACTTCCGCCAAAATTGCTTAATTCCACACACGATTACCTTTTTTAAAATTTTTTGCTGGAAATCCTCCTGGTGCAATTTTATAATTAACTCTTCTATGAATTTTAGATCCACCCTTGAAAACCATACTTATATGTGCTATTTGTAAAACAAAACTAAAAAGAACAGTTGAAATCAGTGCTGACAACATTAGAATTCATAAGACAATATTTCAAAGAATCCCTACATGTCAACGCTATATCAATTAGTTTATTTTTCAGTGCTTCATTTGGTCAATCTCCTTAAAATTTTAAATAGCTTCTCAGCATTGTTTATAACTGCAACATTTTTAGTACTTTTTGGGCTGTATTTAGAAAAATTTTTTAAATAAGTTTTCTGTATATTTTGAACAGCAGATAAATTTTTAACTGCAACCAACTGGCTTTATATAAGTAGTTCGTGTTGTGCGTAACAAGCAAAGTACTGATAGTGGATGTGACCACTAGTCATTGATTGCAGAACTTTTCCCGAAACTACACGTTTTTACTGAAAAGTTACTATGAAAGTGATTTCGTAAAAAATGGCATGAAAGTGGCAAAAAACTGGATTTTACTTGGAAACTAAAACTCATGCCTAAACAACGCTTACACTTTTTGAAACACGAATATTAGGCAAACAAAATGCGGTAGGTTGGAAGAAAATCTATGCAGGGGTTTTAAAAACATCTGCGGTTATGTTGAAAAGTTACCATGAAATTGATTTCGTTAAAAATGCCATGAAAATGGAATGAAACTGGATTTTACTGGCATAGAAACTAAAAGTTATGTCTAACCAATGATTACACATTTTGAAAGAAGAGTATTAAGCGAACAAAATGCCTGAATGAAGCCAATGCCGGGGCAAAAATTATCATAGAATCATTACCAGAAAGGCATTTGATACGGTGAAACGAGAATTCAAATAAAGAACCTTTTCATCCAGGGTCATTTCTGAAAAGATTGTAATCATTATTAGAACAACATATAATGGAGCTAGTAGCGACACGCTTCATGACGGAGCTGTAAGTGACTTCTTCCTCATTGCATTGGTAGAGTGAAGCAAGGAATGTAGCTGCTTAATACAGTTCTTGATGTCATGCTACCTAAAGCAGATCAAAGACATAATGGCTTCAGTTGGAACTTAAACAAGACTCTAGGTGATCTATCAAAAGCCTGCTGGAAACATTTCGTTAATAACCTAAAATATTTATTTTAAACCATGTCAATGTATATAAATATTTTTGTTCTTAGAAATTGATTCATATGAATATGATAAATATGATCACATTTCTGTGTACAATTGGAAATTGAAGAAGCAAAAAATTTAGCTCTGATAAAAGTGATAAAATAAAATATAATAAAGGAAAAAAAATAGAAAAAGAATATTGAACCTCTTAAAGTAGACTTTTATATATACGGGCTAGTGAAGGTTTAAGAAACTTGACTCTTATTTGGCCGATGTTTTAGAATTATATAATCCCAAACAATGACTGAATGCAGTTCATGCAAATCAGTAATTAGGGGTGAGACAGGCATAAGATGTAATGGTGTTTGCGATAAAGTGTATCACTGCACGAAAAAATGTTCTGGTGTTGACCAATACTCTGTTGGAGTGTTGGAAGCAAATAATTTTGTTAGATTTATTTGTGATGACTGCATGCAATATATAAGAAATGTCGATCTAGTGCTTGGTGAAATTCAAGATGGTGTACGGGTAAATAAACAAAACTTAAAGGAATATAAACGCGAATTTGAAACATCATTGAAACAAAACGAAAACGAAATAAAACAACTACTTGAGGCTATTGAAAAACGATATGAGGAAAGACTTAAAATTTTAGATAAAACACAAAAAGAATGTGAAAAAAATGTTAGTGAAATTAAAAAACTTTTCGGCGCGGTTAAAGATCACGAAAATAAAAGTAAAGAACTTTGTGAAAACATTGAACAAAATAATACAAAAATGTGCAACGAAATAAAAAAAGCGATAAAAGAGACAAACGTCAAGAATAATAAGATGTCATTCTCAGATGCATTAAAAAGTAATACAGTGTTGCCAGAGGTGAAAAATCAAGTGCCACTAATAATAAAACCAAAAGAAAAGCAAAAAATTGAAAAAACAAAAGGCGATTTAAATAAAAAGGTAGATCCGATAAATTTTAAAATAACAAGCGTGGAGAATAGAAAAAATGGAACTTTGATTATACAAAGTGAAAATGTGAGTGAAAGAGATAAAATAAAATCGGTAATAGAAAATTAAATGAGTGAAAGCTATGAAATAAAGGTCCCAAATAAAATTGTTATGTCGATTATCGTAACGGATATGACTTTTAAATATGAGGATAAAGAAATAATCGAAAAAATTAAAAAACAAAATCAATTTCTGGAAAATAGTAAAATCGAACTTATAAAAATATATGAAATTAAAAGGTACAATAAAAAAATGTATAGTGCAAAGTTCTTGATCGATGACCAAACATATCCGAAAATCTTAGCGAAGCAAAAAATAAACATTGGTTGGGAAAAATGTCGAGTTTTTGATGGTACTGAAATATTGCAGTGTTTCAAATGTAGAGGGTTTAACCATAAATCTAAGGACTGTAAAAATAACGAAGTGTGCTTAAAATGTCATGAAAATCATGCAACACAAGACTGTATTAAAAAATATATAAATAAATGCATTAACTGTATAAATTCAAACAAAAAGCTAAATTTGGGTCTGGATGAGAACCATGCTACAACAAGTAAATGGTGTCCAGTATATCAAAATAAATTACAGCAAAAAAAGAGAATCATGGGACTGATAGATTAACAACTAAAGAACATACAAGGAGTTTACACAAATGTACAAGGATTGATTAACAATTTTAACCAAGTTGAAGCAATTGCGGATACTGACAAGCCGGATTTTATTATACTGTCTGAGACACACTTAACCGATAGAGTAAATGAATCTGAAATACAACTAGAAGGATACAATACATATGTTACATTATCCAACTCTTCAAGAACAGGTGGAATAATAGTATATTTTAATAAAAATTGGCAGGTGAATATAATATGTGAAAGGATACGAAACTTCAAATATTGGATTAGTGTTTATAATATTAAAATAAGAAATACATCAATGATAATTGCAGCTGTGTATCGATCACCAAGCAGTCAAGACTCCGAATTTTATGAAGTTTATGAACAAACAATTGAAGAGATTTGTGATAAAAACATAGACATAATTATTGCCGGGGATTTTAATGTTGATTGGTCGAAGGAAAGTTTTTATAAACAGAGATTGCAACAGATCATAAACGATAATGGACTTGTACAAGTTATTACCGAGTATACAAGAATTACGCAAAACTCAAAAACGATAATAGATTACATTATAACAAACAATTTCAATATAAAGGTAAATAACAGCAGAATAAATAAAATATCTGATCATGAAATAGTAGAAATTTGTATAGAAACCAAAGTGTATAATGAGCATGAGAGCAAAAAACAAGTAAATTTCTTTAAATACGAAAAACACAAATTTAAAAGAGAAATTAAAGAAATATTAAAATTTGATGAAAACTTAGAGTTAAATTGTAATGTAAATAACTTTGATAAGTCGATTGAAGACACAATTAAAAAACTTACCGTGAGAAAAACGATTCATGAAAAAAGCAGAGTAAATAAGTGGTTCAACAGACAATTACAAGCATTTAAAAAAGATAAAATAGTGAAGTACCATATAGCAAAATGTGAAAATACTACTGTAGCATGGAATAATTATAAAAATGCCAGAAATATATATAAAATTAAACTAGAAAATGAAAAAAATACATATATTAACAAAAAAATAGGAAATACCAAAGATCAAAAACAAATGTGGAATAATATAAAAGACTTAGTTCTAAAAAAGAATAAATCTGTGATTAAAAATGTGATATTTAATAATGTAGAATATAATAACAGCTCCGATATAGCTAACCAATTTAATGAATATTTTATAAACAGCATTAAAGAGATAAGAGAATGTATAGAAGATGTGCAATATGATAGTCAAATAAACGTGAGAAACAATAGATTTATTTTTCGTACAATAACTATTTCAGAACTTAAAACAATTTGTAAAACGATAAAGAAAAAACCAGATTATAATAAAGTAAATATATGTTTAATCTTAGATAATTGGCATTTATGTGGAAATATAATGTTGAGAATAATCAATTCATCATTAGATACGGGAGTTTTTCCAGATAATTGGAAAACTTCAATGATTACACCAATTGAGAAAATAGCAAAAACAAATAAATGTGAAGAATTCCGTCCTATAAACACTTTAAAACTGTGTGAAAAAATCTTAGAGAAAATCGTAAAACAACAGCTTGAAGACTACATGGAAAAAAATAACATAATATCGAAATATCAATCTGGTTTTCGGCAAAACTTTTCATGTGAAACAGCGGTAAATTATGTTATTAATAGGTGGAAAAATATTGATAGAAATAAGAAGATAATGGCAATTTTTCTTGACTTTAAAAGAGCTTTCGAAACAATTGATAGAGATATATTATTGCGCAAGATGTATAAATATGGAGTACAAGATAAAGAATTAAATTGGTTTAAATCATATCTATCAAATAGAAAACAAATGACTAAAGTAAACGATATAATATCTAGTGCTTTAAACAATGACTACGGAGTTCCTCAAGGGTCGATTCTTGGGGCTCTTTTATTTATTATATATATAAATGATCTTCCCAATATAATAGAAAAGTGTGAAATAGTTTTATATGCAGATGATACACTTATTTTTAATGAATCTGAAACTGATGAACAGTGCCAAATAAAATTAGAACATGATATGATAATTGTGAATAATTGGTTGAAAATGAATAAACTAAAACTAAACGAAAATAAAACAAAAATATTAGAAATAAATATGAATAATGAAACAGATTTTAAAATTAATAATAAAATAATTGAGAAAGTGGAAAATATAAAATATTTGGGATTCAAAATAGATAAAAACTTGAATTTTAAAGAACATTTAAATTATATATGTAAAAAGATCGGGAAAAAAATTGGATTCTTCAAAAGAATAAGAAATAAAATATCAACAATGACTGCAATTAATATATATAACACGATCATTAAGCCACACTTTGAATTTGGTTCTACAATATTATATACATGCTGTACAAGCATGCAAATAGATAGACTACAAAAGTTACAGAACAGAGCTATGAGGTCTATAATTAAATGCAACAGGTTTACATCAATACAACTCATGCTAGATACACTGAAATGGCTCAACATTAGGCAAAGACTTCAATTAAATACGTTTACCTTTATTTACAAAATGAAAATGGGCAACACACCGGAATATCTAACGGATCAACTAAGATATGTTAACGAATGCCAACCTTACAGTCTTAGAAATGCAAACGATTTTAGGATACATCGAGCAACAAACAATGCAATGAAGAGGTGTTTACTATATAAAGGACTACAACTATTTAATCTACTACCTAGTAGAGTTAAAAACGAAAGAAACATAAATATATTTAAACGAAATTGTGTTCAATTTATAAAAAATTCTATTTATTAGAGCAATTGAAATGTTGATGATCTAATGTAATAGAGTAAATAAGAAAGTATTTAAATACTACTAAATAAATATATTAATAATAATAATAATAATCTCAAAGCCACCTCCTGCATTGCCTTTCAAATCAAACATCTTATACCCTGTTCAGACATACGTTTTAATTGCGCAATAAAGGAATTAACGCAATTAAGTCCCTGATTGAATTTAACTTACCATATAAGAAATTAATTAAAAAATTTTTCAACTAGTACTTAATTAAGTCGATAAATGATTAAGTTTCCTCCAACAACCCTTGTGAAGTGTGTTCAGTTAGAGAAAATTTTATACAATGACAAAAGTAAATGTCATAAAAATGAAAAATAAAATATTTTCAAATTATATGAAATGAAAATTTTTTGAAAATTTAATGGAAATTCAAAGCTAGCGTGCAGTCAAAACTTGATCGTACAAACTAGAAGAGTTCCATATTTCAAATAAAAACAAGCGAACTTTCTTTCTTTTAAAGCCGAACTTTTCTTTATTCTTCCAAATTTACAAACACAAATTTCTAATGTATAAATTAGGTCTGTTCAATAAATTTCCGGCAGAAACTAGCAACGATAGAGTAAAATAAAAATTTACAACATTACTATTCCAAATAAAAAAAAGGAATAAACGCATTTTTGAAAAATAGCAAAGTAAAGGCGAACTGAGGAAAATAACAAACAACTATAAAAATAAATATGTATTTAAAGAAGCAAAAAAGCGGTGTTCGATGCTTAAATCATTTTGTATTGCAACAGTTAGCATTTGCAAAAGCTTTGTCATCGATTGTGTACAAATTGCCAAAAATTTTCTGTCTTTTTTGTAAAACTTTTAGTTTATTTTATTCTATTTCTTTTGTTTATTGTTTTATTAACCTGGCGTTTACTTGTACATAGTTTCCTCAGCTTTCTTCTAACTATTATACAAACATTAGCTTCAATTCAAATATTTTGTATTTAAAACCGAAAAATAAATGGTAAATATAAAATTAGTAATAATATTATACAATTTAAACCATCAAAAATTATTTGTTTAGCATAAAAAAATTAAGTTTGAAGCAGCTGCAAGTTCTTGTAGAATATTTGGAAGCAAATCTAGAGTTCGCAAGAGGATCTGCTGTTTATGGAAGCAACAAACTCTCAATGGAAGAGCAGTGGGTAAAGCTCACCAAGAAACTGAATTCGCATGGGCCACCAATGCGTAGCGTTGTTGAGTGGAAAAAGGTAAGGAACTGTGTAAATTAGCTGCGCCCAATTGTTCGTAGAACACAGCCAAAAATATCTACAACAATTTTTAAAAAAATATAAATGTTTCCATTTTTTATAAAATAAAATTTTACTGGTGCTAAAATTTTGCATTTTTATTGCCTAATTTACTTGTTTTACCGATTTTTATTTTCAAACAAGCGTTTAACGTCTGAAATAGTTGATGTGGCAATATCATCAACTGACAATAAGTAAATTGATTACATTAAAAACGTAATTCCTAGCGACCGACAAGTCGAAAGATAGTGGGGCCCGTATGAGAACGATAACGAGTGACTTGTTGTCGCTCGCTTTAGTTATCAATCGACATCGTGGGCCAGGCAGGTTATGTATATTTTTTGCTGTGTGGTTGTAGAAATTTCGTGGAGAGTGCTGATAAACACTTTCAGTTCAAGGGATTTAATATGTATTAACTTATTTTGTAAAACAGAACAAGAATCAGCTGTTTTGTTCTTGACAGTAACAAAAGTAGTAAAAAATTTATTAACATTTACATCTTATACTCTTTTTTACTCTTTCGCTGCTTCTTTTGAGGTACTAAAGTAAACACTTTCCAATAACAATTAGTAACAACTTCTTGTTATTGAACAGAACTATATTCTACTGTAAAATTTTAATTAAGAAAATTAAATTGGATATGTGTGAACACCAAAATTAATTTATCAATTAGCTGTCTTTTAGTTTAGTCGTTTTGTAGAACCACCTCACACGCATTTCTGTTAATGCCGTTTTTCTATTTTAAGCAGTATAACCAGGGAAGACAAGACAAGACAAAATTATATTATTCCTTCAAAAATACCTACAAAATTTCCTTAAAAGTTACATTTTGAAATTATAATTAAATAGTTGTATTCCATATTTCAAGAATATTTTTGAGGGCAATAAATTCATTTACTGAACAAAAAAAAAAGCAAATTAAAATAAAATTTAATTAAAAAAAAGAAACAAGTAAATTTAAAATAATAAATTTCAGTCCGGTAATTCTCGGGAGTACTTAAACTTAATACTAATATTTGGTGATTGAAAAGTGCATGCTCTCGCCTTTCACTATAATTAATCAAGGGAGGATTTTTTTTTTAATTAATTCGCCAACATTTTTCTTTGAAAGATTGGTATTCGATAGAATTTACTATTTTAATAATTTTAAAAATATTATTATTAAAGACAAATTTTAGTGTTATTTGTTTTAAAATTTCAATGTTAAATAACTCACAATTCTTTTTTTTATTTGTATACAGAAAGTTCCCCGGAGAAGCATACTGTTTTGCTTGTTTCTATTTTTTAAATCAATGAAAGAGAATGGAGGGATAAATATTTTACATAAAGCCAGCAATTATATAAGGAATACAATATCAGATAAATGTCGGCCTTTCTTATCCTCACAAATGCCAGCCCTTATGAAAACATTTTTCACTACATTCTCACACATTTCACGGGATTTTTCATTAATATCATGAAGAACATTTTTTTAGTTCCTCAAGCGTTTTTGTTTGCTTTTTACATATCCCCAGAAAACCAGCAGTCAAATCGGGCGACCACGGAGGCCAATCCATATCAATACTTCTTGAAATAACTTGTTGTGGAAAGAGGTCTCCAGCAATGCCCTTATAATCCTGGCTGTATGCGATGTGGCTCCGTATATTTTTCTGTAATAAATTTGCAACGTGTTTACTTCACGACTGCCAAATATGAACTGTCAAGACTAATTTTTACCAATATGGTGGCAAAACAAAGTAGTGTATGTTATGACGGATACTCTGTATATCTGGGGCTCAGTGCTAAAAGGGCCAATGTCATAAAAATCAGTTTTGGGAAAATTAGAATTGAAATTTTTAGAAAATATTGTTTAGCGTACAGTTCAGTCAAATTTCAAGTTTTTCTTATCAAATTTGTGTTTGGCACGTAATATGATGTAATAGAAACCGTGGTAAAATATGTTCTTTATTATTTTTTTTTTAATAGGGAAAAAACGATGACATTGGCCCTTTTTTATTATGTTATAACAAATATTAAATTTAACGGATATACATACTTATGTACGTTTTTAATAATAAATACGTAATGTCATTAAACATGAAATATGAAAACTTAAAGTAGTAAAATAAGTTCATAATTTCATATAAGTGTAAAAAAACTTTCATTATTGTGATATATCCCGTCCAACTTCATCCTCAAAGTAATCCACGATATGGTCATTTGCTATCTGTTCAATAAACTGATTGTAGTACGTACGCTTTGTATTGCTAATGTATGGCAAAAGTGTTTTAAGTCATTCAACTTTTGTGAACTTAAAGGTTCCTTGTTGAACGGTAAAAGCTCAGGGATATTGTCCTTTCGGGTTTTCTGTTATTTCTGCATATATCAAAGGTCTTAAACTCATCCCCAAATTCATATTTATATAAAATATGAATATTACTAGTTAAATACTGCATCCTTTTAATTCGCAGCCATTGAACTTGTTCATTTTAAGAATAAGTTTTACGATGTACATAATAAAAAATTAAATATGTTTTAAAGTTTAAAAAATCGGCTTGATCCAACTTTTATAGGAGGTCTTCTTGGCGCCATGTGTATTAAATTCGCCCAATCAGCAATAAAAAACAACAATTGAAAATCAAAGTATTACAACAATAAACTGGACTTCTGTGTAGTACAAGTTAAAATTAAAAGCACAAGTTTGGACATTGGCTCTACATTTTTTAAAACAACATAAAATTTGTTAATGCTAAAGGGGCCAAAGTTGACATTGCCCCTTTTAGCACTAACAATTGTAAATGAGTTCATAGTGACATTTGCCAGCAAATTCCTTTTGAAGCTGTTTTGAACTGAATTGGAGATTTCCAATTGAAGCAAAATAAAAGTTAGCAGAAAAAAGGAACCTAATGCAACGGCTAACTCGAAACAACCAAAAACTGACATTGGCCCTTTTAGCACCGAGCCCCAGATATAATCCTGTATTTCTTCCAAATTCGAAAATTGTAAAAACAGTAAAAAATGTTGCATAGTTCAAGGCGGCAAAAAGACAACATTCTTCTAAATAGAGGCTTTTCTAGCTAGTTGTCAAATTTTTTTCAGCAGAATAACTACGATTGCTAACAGTTTTCGAAAAGTTAGACAGAGCACTTATTTTTCCGCACGAAATAAGTGCAGCTCATATTATTTCACAGTTCGGAAAAACTGCTGCTAAAAACATTTAACAATTCTAAACAAGAAGCAACAAAGATTTCGTATATTTTTACTAATTGCACAGAGTATAACTTTAGCAACACTATTTATTGTTTATTCGAAATAATTTTATATGTATGAAAAATTTAATTGATATTTTAGGAAAAACAGCTATCAAAGAAATTTTTTCCTCAAATAATAAAACAAGTGCTTTTTCAATAATAATATTTCGTGTTGGTTTAAATTTTAAATTTATCGTGCCAATTATCCCGAATAAATTTTTAAAATTACCGATATTGATTACTGTGGTTGAATGGCCATTCTCTAGCGATGGCCATTTCTTTAGCGCTTACTTAGGTCTTAAGGAAACTTCTCACAACCATTTTAAATAAACTATATTTGGGCAATTATAACAAAATTATGCCTGTTACGTGCATCCTTTAAATATAACAAATGTAACCAAACGGCATCACTGATTTTATGAATCCTACTATTGGCTTAGAAGCTGCTATGACTTGGCTTTTGGGGATGAAGAGTTCAATTTCTCAAGCTTTATAGAATTCCCGTTATTTGAGATATTCCTAAACGGTTAGGGTCGGCCCATTTAACTTTTTATTTTAATATGTTTAAGTATTTATTTAAATTTTTTTTGTTATTTTTCAAAAACATAACAAATTATTCTAACCGCTCAATTATTAAAACAGCTAAACGATGAATTTTCTTAAAAAACCATTTAAAACTATTTTGTTTTAAATCCTTACAGCTCCTTGTGTGAATATATAAACACTTTATGATTTGTCCGTGTATTTAGTTATTGTTTAAATTTAAAAACTATCAGATTTATTTTCTGAAAACGTACATATTTATTATGGTAAATGAAGCCATTAGTAAAGAAAACTTAAATTTAATTTAAGTCGTTAACAGGCTTTCGATGCATTTTTCATTTTCGTCTGCAAAAGATAAATGAAAATTAAATGGAAATAAAGTTAAAAGAAATACAAACGCTTAAAACAAAAAACATATTTTAAAACCCCTTAACAGATGTTTAAATTAAAAATTTAAGAAAGAAACGTTATTTCATTTAAATTAATATACAAATACGCAGCACAAGCGGTTATTTTCATTTTTATTTTAGCATTTCAATAACATGACGATTTTTTTTTATAATATAATACAAACATTTTTGTATTTAAGTCGTGTTTGTGTTTTTGTTTTTTTAACTTTTAATTTGTTGTCCGACAAATTTGTAATTTCCGTCAGTCAGCCAGTCATATGCGATATTGTGCTCAAAGCAAATGTTATATTAAAAGATTGTAGTTAGAGTCTTCCTTTAAACATTAAGAGGAGTGGTTGTAATTTTCGTTTTTTTTTTTTTCTTTTTTTTTTTTTGTTGCTTACTTTTGGCAACTTTACACTCGTAAAGTGTATACAAATTCCACCCACATACACCTTCGCTTTAAGTCAAAAATATAAAAATGTTAAATAAAAATCCTCGGTCAAATTTTCTTCTCTATATTTATTTTCTCATTGTGGTCATCTATTCAGGCTTCTCCTTTCGTTAAGCTGAAACAAAAAAGTTCATTTTTATTTGAAAATTTTAATGCCTTAAATGATAAAAATCACATCCACTCCTTAATTTCTTAAGCACGCGATGGTGATTATCATTCTTTACTTTATGTTTCTTGTAAAAGGATCTTTGTTTGATGCGTTCTAAAGTTTATTTTGGTTTAATATTTCTATAGTTTGGCTTGTGGTTCTATTTATTTTCATATATTCAACATCTTCTAAAGAACTCGTTTTAAATTGTATCTAAAGAAAAGGGGTGTTGTTTCGTTTCGTTCGTTAGCTTTTTTTAATTCAAGAATTTTTTTCTAATAAACAGTGATGAGCAATAGTTCAAAAATTACCAAATGGTGAACTGACTCTTGTCAACTGACTCATGTCAAATTGTATACCCCACTTGCGTCTCTACACCTCTTGCCGGCTAATAAAAATTTAATGAAACAAGTTCCATGCAAATTTCCGTCGTGTAAAATGCCTCTACTACATTTTCGCTTTTGCAGCTGTACAAAACCTTTTGACTTCACATCTCAAATGCTAGGTATATAAGTATGTATTTCTTTCGAAATAAATATATATTTTACAAATTTTAACACTCATTCTATTTAGTTATTAATTTGTATCCTACTTGATTAATTACGAAGAAAAACCACCAACAAAACCTGCATAAGTGTACACACTGAGAATAATGTTTTTCTTAAAATGATTTTCCATACGGTATATAATTTTTGAGCTCAAAGATAACTGTATACTTGCTTATGGTAAAACCACGTACGCCAAACAGCGTCGAAAAAAATTATAAACGGTTAACACAACCATGTTGCTGGACTTTCCCAAAAGCCAACCGTGAAAATTTTCCGGCGAGCTGGCAAATTTCGTTCGTCTCGATATCTACTTTCATAAAGTGTGGCCGTTTTATGCGAAAGTATCTATCATAGTCTCCATTGAAAGATCAGCAACGCTTTTTCATGCCCCATCAAACTCGGTGTATACTTTCATAATGTAAATTTAAATACGCCAACCAATCAGACATAGTGTCGAAAGAAGTGCTATTGGAAATTAGCAAGATCGGTGCATGTCCCTAGACGCAGCGGGCAAAACAACACACTTACCTCTAATTTTTCATTTTATTATTTGGAACGATGAAGTAACTCCAATCAAAAACAGCGTTGCCAGAAGTTTGAGAAGAAAACCATCATATGCAGAAAAAAAATCATATTTTATGGAAAAAATCACCATTTTTCCAATACAAAATTTTATTTAAAAATTATAATTAAAATACATATATTAACATACATTGTTTATACTTAAAAAATTATTTTTTAAAGTGTACGAAGTTTTACGAAGAACTATTATTATAAAATATACAGGAATTCATATTTTAAATAATATCTTGGTTAATTTTTAAATTATAGCAGGAGCAGAAATGGGAAAACTTATTAAGCTTTGAACAAATTTTGACAACACCGTAAAAGTTGGAATATTGGCAGTACGAATTATTTTTGAAACTTTTGACCAAAATTCCTCACAGCTAAGATTATTAAGAGTCATTATCTAAAGTTTGAATATCCATTTCACTAATTAAATTTGGAAAATTGTGAGCTTGGAGCTAGAAATCTTTTCTTTAGCAAAATCACCTAGATAAACTTATTCGTTGTGTAGAAATAGAATTTGTTTTCAAAGTCAAGGTCGTTATTGAGACAATGAAAGTCTTACACACTTGAAATACAAAAATTATAGTTTTTTAAATTAGAAATCATAATTTAAGAAAAAAATCATCAAATCATATTTTGGTTCAAAAATCATCAAAAATATGATAAAATCATCATTTTGGCAACGCTGATCAAAAAATCAAATATATCGGGCAATAGAAATTTAAAAAGTAAGTAATTGGGGCTCGCCCATATTTCCCGAGTTACGAGCCTTTGAAATTTTTAAATTTTCTAAAATATCAATGTGCATATCGTTTAAAAGCTTTTGATAAGATCTTTAAGGAAATACTAAAAAAAATTTAAATGCTTAACCCGTTAAGAGCCGATAACATTTTTATTTAAAAATAATGTATAGTTAGTACTTAATTTATTTTTCTTATTTTTTAGTTCTCTCTCACCCTCTGTCACCGATCGGAATGGTTTTGATTCCGTAGTAACAATTCCGATAGATTTAGTTTTACCTTCTTCAGATTCCTATCGATTTTGATTAAAAAAAATGCTTAACTACATCTTTTTTTAAATGTGGCATAATTGCGAACACCAAAATAAACAATAAGGGTAATCTAAATTAGAACACATAATAAAAGTAAATTTGCAAACCGCAAATAACGAAATTTTAAAGAAACTAAATTCCACTTTGAAATTTAAAAGTGGTTTCATTCCGAAAAAATTTTTCGTTTTTCGTTTTCTGAAGAACCAATTTGCCGAATTGAAACCACTTGTTATCGGAATTAAGTATTATTTAATTAAATAAATGTTTTTGTTTGCAAATTTTGACATTTCATTTTGTCATTATTAAATATTGTTTATTTTGTTGTGCCAGTATTGCTTTTTATTTAATATTTTGTGAAAGCGTTTGCGTAAACAATAAAGAGTATCAAATTGTACTCTTATCGTATCGAACTTGCTTTCGTATAGCAATAGAGAGTAGCCACCCTGTACTTTTATTTACAACGTTATGTTGCGATAATGTTTAGAAAAACTGATTAACGCAACTCACCTATAAACAATGACCTTAAGTATATATTGTTCATTAAGCCGCAAATATTTGCTTTAGAAATATTATTGAACTGTTAAGCTTTATAGTGCTAAAGAAACAAAATGCAATTTTTTTGGCAAATAAATTTCTAAGGATCGAACTAAATTAGTATTTGATTATTAATGTTTCTTGTTTAAGCTTCATTATTTCTGAACAAAATTCTAAAATATCAAATTCTTACTCCATATTTTGTCAATGAAAAACGCAACTTTTGTGCAACAGAAATTACTTACAAACCGAAAACTGAAAAAATTATCTTATTTGATTATTATGATTCTACTCTCACATTAAATGTAGCCCGCCTTTAATAACTGTATGTACAATTTTGTTATGTGTTTATTATCCATATTCATGTATGTGATTCCAATACATTTCAGAAAAATAAAACTTGTCACAAAAATTTCTTGCAATTATATTAAAAATTACAGTCTTACATTTCATGTTGATAATTGATTGATGATAATCCTTAAGTGTATGTTGGGACAACGTTATACGCGGGCTGCTCTGTATATTTCTGGCCTAATAGTGAAAATGCGAATATTTATAATCAAAAATGGTTTTATTGTTTTTCAAAGTATTCTCCAGCATGATTTATACACTTTTGCATGCGCTCAAACCAGTTGCAGTCGATGCACTTTTTCCACTCCGATTGAGACACCTCTAAAACATGATTTTTGAACACTTCAACAGCTTCTTCTGGCGGCGAAAATCGTTGACCACGCATTTTTTTCTTGATGTGCGGAAACAAGAAGAAGTCATTAGGTGCCAAGTCAGGGTGTCCGGCGGATGACCCATTAATTCGACGTTTTGGCCGGTCAAAAACGCTCTGGTTTGAGCCGATGCGTGAGAGCATTGTCATGGTGAACAATGATTCGTATTCTCTTGTTGGTTTTTCGAATTTCTCCGATGACTTCAGGGAAACAAATTGTAATGTAACACTCAGAAATGACCGTCCTACGTTGCTCAAGCGGAACAGTCGCCAAATGACCAGTTTTGCCGAAGAAACAGGCGACCATTTGCTTCGAAATGCTTCTTCCACGAACAACTTTCGTTGGATTTTGCTCGTCTTTGAAGACCCACATGGTCGATTGTTGTTTCGTTTCGGGCTCATACGCATGGATCCATGATTCGTCACCTGTGACGATCTTATAAACGTCTTTTATCGCTATCGTATTTTTGCAACATTTCTTTGCACCAAGCATCAATGGCATCAATGTTCTCTGGCACAACAGCCGTTTTTGGACGACCTTCACGGAATTCGTCTTTGAGCGAGCTTCGGCCACGATTAAATTTATTATAACAATTTTTCACAGTGCTATAGGATGGTGCTTCATCGCTATACAAAGATTTAAGTTCATCAATGCACTCTTGTCGTAATAATCCACGTCGAAAGTTGTGAAAAATGATGGCACGAAAATGTTCACGAGTTAATTCCATTTTTTTCAAAATTAATTTTTTCAAGTCACTGTAAAAAACACAAAAAATAGTCGTACGTCAAAACGTTTTGAGTACGATTATGCTTAAAAATGACAAACTTTCCAATGGAAATATCAGATTGCACTTGGCAGCACTCAGTGTTGCCAGGCCAGAAATATATATAGCAGCCCTCGTATCCACAAAAATTACTATTTTGTGTGCTTTTGGGCTGGTGGAATAATTGGTTCGTATTTCTTTAAAAACAATGCTGGTCAGAATGCTACAGTCAATGGTGACCTCTATAGAGCCATGATTACTGACTTTTTTGTTCATCAATTGAACAAACATGATGTGCAGAAGCTGTAGTTTCAACAAGACGACGCAACTTGTCACACAGCGCGTGCCACATTGAAGGAATTATTTCGTAGCCACATAGTTTCACGTTTTGGACTGGTAAATGGGCCTCAGAGATTTAACGTGGCTAGAATATTTTCTGTGGGGATATGTGAAGTCGCTAGTCTACAAACCTGCTACTCTGTAATCCCGAAGCGATAATTTTTTGATGCGGTAACATTCTATATAACTTCAATAAACATTTTAACTCTACTCCACTATGAACTAAAATCTAAAAATCTTAACAAATGTCTCCTAAAGTACCAAGAAAAACTAAGTTTCGAACTGACAGAGACTACTAATAGTACTATGTGAGGAAACTTCGAGCTACTGACTTTCTGTACAAAGGTGCAGGTCAGCTTATTATTTCTTAAAAAAAAGTGCCTACATATGTGACCAGCTTAATGCTATAACCTTGTGCTGGTAACAATTTATGAATAATGCAACTCTGAGATCCAGTTGAATAGCAAACTAACTTTTGAGCCTGTCTATATTTAATTTTTTTTTTTTTTTTTTTTGTTAAATTATTGGTTGAACTGTTTGAAATTATAGCAAATAAATTTCAGAGCTTAGGCCTTTCTATTTTTTTTTATTTTCGAAATTAAGCTAACATATTTTTAAGTTATATTTTCATAACTTTTTTGATTGTTTTAACTGCTTTCAACTCTTTAACTCATTATTAAAAAACTTAAATATGTATAACAAACAAAACAGAAAATATTTGTTAATACAATAAAATAGTAAACAACGAAAATTAATAATAAACAACATGTGATCGAAAGTATTTAGCAAAACATACAATTTGCATCATCACAATTGTTTTTGGAAGATAGCAGTTCTAACGGACCCATTGCAAAAGATGTGAATATAAAATAAATATAAAACCTGCCGATGCAGACTGGAACCAGGACACGCCCAGGAAAGTGGTGTAAGATTCATGACTGCAGCTATTTGTTAAAAATAACCATACAAATATGTGAGCAGTGTTCCTCCAGATAACTTTAATTCAACACATAATATAACCAGAAAGGCATTAAAGCAAGCAATTCTTCGAACTCATGCATATATACACATATTTTTTTTACATATAAAAATATTAACCATACCTAAATAAAAGCAGAAAGCGGTAAGTCTTCTTCCGCATAGCTTTAACACTGAAATGCCGACCTAAAACAGCGATAACGCTATGTCAAAATTAGTGTTGCCATTTGGTTATATTTTTTTAACTTTTGAAGGCCTTACGCAACATGTGTGATTTTGTTATATTAGGCCAAATTTTCGTGACTTTTGGTACAGACACGAAATAAAGTAACATCCCTGAAAGAGTATTTATTTAAATATTTAAGGTAAGAATCTCTATTAACATTTCGGCATTTCGTGCGGAAAACTAAGCATTCTGTTCAAACTTCAGTTATTATGCTTGAAAAATTTTACAACTGTACCAATTCCTCGATTTAGAAGAAAGTTTTCTTTTAATTTCCATCATCAAGTGCCGGATTATATTACAGAAAAATTTTCCGTAATTTTGTGTTTAAGTTTTACGCAAATAAGGCTCAAAATTGTCCTCATTTACGGTATTTTTAAAGTATTAGTACAGCAAACTCTATAGAAGCTCAATCTTTTAAAGAAAACAGTAAAACGCATTTATTAAAGAAATCCTTTTTTAACTATTGAGTCCTAATTTAAATCCTCATGAGTAACATTGGTATGAAATTTTTTTTCATACGTTTTTCTTTTTTATATTCGTTTTATTTTCGTTCAGTAAATGAACGTCTTTCCTTGTTATTTTCCCTGAAATATGGAATAAAACTTAATACTAAAATTTATATAAATAATATTAAATTACTATTTATTTAAGGAACATTGCCGAAGGTAGCTTTTATTGAAAAAATTTTACAGGGTTATTAAAAAATAAAGGCCCAAATCTTGTTTACGGACGAAACTTAAAAATTGAAAAACTCGTCTACGGGATTGTAAGCAAAAATTTATTACCTTTCCAATGATTTCCATATTGTCTTATTTCACTACAAAATACTCGATATTTGCAAACTTTAGAGTCCGTAGATCCGAAACTTAGGGTCAGACACTAAATGTTCACTTAAAATTGCATTTTACATCCCGTAAACATTTTTTTAATTTTTGTTTCAATATCGTTTCCCTTATAATTTTAATAAGAACAACATTTCTGGTGTTTTTGTTGTTTAAATTAAAAATTTAAAAAAAAACAAAATTAATCATTTTAATTTGTATTTAATTTTTATTATTATTAAACGCGTTGTCAAAATCGAATTTTACAATTGTAAAGCATTGCCTTCGCATTATTTCGGTGCTAGTTACAAAATTACAGGCAGTAGAACTTTACACAGCTAAAAATGCTTTCCGCTCTTATTTAGGTATGACTGTATCCGTCTAATCAATCAAAAGTTTACAATAAATATTAAGACTTATAATAAATAGTAAACATATTTCGTGTAATAACAAAATTTAAAAAAAATGTGTTCAAAAATACACAGTAACAGCTAACGTACGCGTTAAGCAATTTTACATTTATATTTTATGCAATAGCTCTTTAGTAAGAATATGTATGTGTTCTTGGTTAGTGCGCAATACACGAACAATAATTGTAATAAAAATTAATAAGTGACAAAGTAAAAAGTATTCAATAAGGAGCTATTAACGTTTTCTATACTTCACTTTTCAAATAAATTTGTTTTATTTCACTTTTGTAAGGAACAAAGTAAGTTTAGCCCAGTAGTTCCAATTAAAAAAAAATTGTGTCTGGGGTATACAAAAGGAAATTCTAAGGGTAAAATACTTATGATAAATCCAGCGAAATCTCATATTTTTAGACGTACGGGCGCCTAAAGTTTTTATATCATCAACTTTTCAACTTTTTATACCATTCACCACAGGTGGAAAGGGTATATTCAAGCTTATCATTCCGTTTGTAATTTCTACAATATCTATTTCCGACTGAGTTCTAGGCATAGCAAAGTCTATTAAGCGGTATCCATCCGTTTTCTTGTTAAAATCAACTTTGCCAAGACACAAGAAGAGATACAAAAATTTTAATACTCCAAACGATAGTTTCGAAAATTATGCAAGATCGATCTACGTCCTTCGAGGCAGCAAGAAAACATCATGCCAGCCTCTAATTTTTCCTTTTTTTTGCAACTTTCCTTTGTATTAATTTGTATTCCAGGTGGTGGATGTTTATAAAACAAAATTTAAGAGCTTTCACCTGAAACAGCAACCTTTTCATTTACTAAGTTGGGGCAACAACCCTTAGCAAAGTGAAAACTGCACTAATTTACTCATGTGATTATATATATATATATATGTATATATAAAGACGGACATATAACATTCGTCATAGCCGAATATATTAATCTTAATTGTTATTGTTAATTTTGCAAATATTTTAACCTTTTTAAAAAAAATTTGCTCCTTTTTGTAATAAAAACATTTTTTTGCCCAAAATTAGACTTCAGGGTTGGTTTTCATTTTTAATGCTTAAAATTTGTATTTGTTTATAATGCGTTCACAATCTTATTAACAAAGCCACAAAGTGGTTGAGATATTACAAAATTTTTATGAATTTTTGAGAATACGTACCTTTAAAATATGGGTTAACAACTATTTTGTCATTTTACTTTTTTTTTCTTAAAATTACTTTTTTTAACTCAAAACAACCTTTTATTTTTAAAAGACTTCAAAGAAAAAGAAGGAGGTTATCAATTCGACTGAATGTTGATTTTTGTAACTATTTGCCTCTATGACTTAGTCATTTCTGTATCGATTTTATTTTTTTATTTGATGGTGATGCTTCCAGATTGGTCCCATTTCGAAAACAGTTCATCATCTTAAAAATTATGGGGTATCGCCATACAACACACATGCTTGTTACGTGAATTATAAACTATTAAGGGTACCACTTTCAAATTACATTTAAAACTGCGTTCCACTATAGCCCAATCAACTAATGGCAAAAATTAATACAAAAATAAATTTAAAAACTAAACGGAGTCCACATAGGTGATATGGCTATCTTTTGAACCATTTTAGACAAGCGCTTGCAAATTCGATTGCTTTAACCGTTAAAGTAACAAAATTATAAATTAAAGAATTAAAGAATGCTCCAATTTTTTATTTATTTTGATGTATATGGGCATACTTGTGAACAGTTATTGACAGAGACCTAAAACTTACAAGGTACCTAAGTCAGATATAACAACAAGTTTAGAATTTGAATTTAGAATTTAAAGGGTGTTTCCAAAATTAATGTAATTTGACCTATATGGTCGTATCTTTTGAACCGTTATATACAAACACTTGAAAATTAAACAGAATGTCTACTACTTTGTTTGGTATAATACGAAGTATCTATACAATTTAAAATTACAAATTAAAGGCTGTTACAATAGCAAATGTAATTTGATGGGCAAACCGTTATAACAGACGTCTGAAATTTACAAAGAACCTCATTGCTAAGTCTACTATAACAGTCAGTATATATAGTTAAATTGGAAATAAAAGGGTGCCCTATAGTTGCCAAACTTTTTAACAGTTGTAGACAGACTGTAGATGTTAAAAAGGAGCTGTAGTGCGAAGTCCGCTTTAACATATAAAGTTAGTTTTTTCTTCAAGTACTATTTTTAATTTTAATAAATTTCACATTAATTTTTTGCCGATATTTATGTTACTTAAGTATTTATTTATTTTTAAAATTATTGCTACTCCTTGGAAAACTACTAAGGCGATTGTGGTTATTCCATCAAGGAATTTTAAATGCTCTTGTGTATTCAACTATCCACATTATGCAACGTAGACTATTTTCCAATAAATATAATTTTTAGTATTTACAACGATTTTTTTATATGGGATTCCATGAATATATCAACATCGACTTCAAATAAAATTTCTTCAAACTCTTATCAAAAAAGTTTCAAAACATGCTACGTAAATGTAACTTTAGCTTTTAACAACAATTCAGAGCAAAAATAATAGATCAAATTAAATTCTACAAACTGAATTCGGCAATTTGTGACATTGCAAGTGCACATTAAAATAATAATAATAAACTGGATTCGTTCTTGAATTGTCACATACGTCAGGAAAAATTTTTAGCGTCACATACGAAGACTAATTTTATTCGAACCGAGAAAAAAAAAGTAGCTCAAAAATACTGGGTATTTTTACTGCTTTCCTTGCACGTATTTTCTATAATGCATTTTTAATAAGTTCGTTTATTCTAGTTAAGTAATTATGTTATGAAAAACTGAGCTAAATAAAATAAAATAACAATTTACGTTTCGTTACACTAAGAACTTTTAATTTTTTTCATTTGGGAAGGCATTAAGGAATAATTTCACACAAAATTTCATACAAAAAATCAATTTTCGATTTTTCCAATTTTCCGGAATTTTCCATGATTTATACTAAAAACTTTTTTATTTTCTGATTTGGAAAGCCATTAAGGAGTAATTTCACACAAAATTTCATACAAAAACTCGATTTTCGATTTTTTCAATTTTCCGAAGTGATTTTCCGTATATACCTTCTCCTCCAAAATACAAATAACTTTCAAAAAATTTTATAGAAATCGGCCTAGCCGTTCTCATTTTACGAATTACTATACATTTTTTACACCATTTGTATTTATATATATAGATTTTGTGTCATTAAAACTAACCCAAATCACAATCCATGTAAACAAAAGTTGTTTGCTTTCTCTGCAAAGCAAACATTATAGAACTATTATTATTATTAGAACTTTTTTTATTTTTAGATTAAAAAAAGAAATGCTCTCAAAAATCTTTAAAAATATAAGTTGATAATAAAGAAATTTAGAAAATACAGTCACTTACTCATCACCAATTGAGTAGCAGCAACTAAAAGGTGCTTTTGTATCCTTCTCTTCGTTCATTCTATTTAAACCATGATTTTTATATGGGCGCTTTTCAGTTTAAAAATAATATGATATTTTTTTAACCTCATGCTTTAATTTTTGTATTTTTTGCCGTTATTTATAATGAACCTTTTTGACTTTTTGTGTGAGTATATAGAAAAAAGTATATTCTGTTTACCATTAACAAATGAGTGTTTTGTAACATCTTTTCACATGAAATTCTACTTTGTTCTCTATTATTTTTTGTTCAGCAGGAAGTAGTGTAGGAACAGTAAAAAAAAAAAGAAAATAACAGAGAAAGAAACTTGTTTATATCTCTAAAACATGCAACATTATTATCGTTTACTATCGCACTACTACCACTTTAACTACTGATTTTAATAGACTGATGAAACGTAATAAAAAACAGGGATGGTCGTCTAGTTATGTTCATTAACACCAAAATCAAAAGGTTTGTAATGCAAATGTTGTTTAAGATATGTTAAAGAAATGTAAATCGTAAAATAAACCGTCTAAAGAATTTCTTTGAATCATTATAAAATGTAAAAAATTAAATTATCCGTTGAAATAACCAAACTATGAAAGAAATGAAAATATAAGAATAAACAGGACATAAATTTAAACCAAGGTTTTTTTGTAGACTTTTCAACGGAAGTCTTAGATAAATTAAAATCTCCATTACTGGAATTATTAAAAATTTTAACAAATGATAAAACAAGTAAGAGTGCTATATTCTCATACATAGCGAATTCGATTAAGTTTGCCTTGGCAAAAAAAAGAAACAAATATACCAATCGATCAGATATAGTATCAAAAGAGGTGCTATTAGAAATCAGCATGATCGATCCATGCTCTTCCAGGCAGCAGCACGACTACCTCTAATTTTTTCATGAAATTTGGAATAATAAATTAACTCCAGTCAGAAAAATAAATATATAGAATATTCAAAACTAAGAAAAAAAACATCAGGTGATAAATTTGAGCTAGCCAATATTTTTCAAATAAGGGGCGTTTGAAGTTTTTAAATTTTATTAAAATATCAATATTGGTATCATTTAAAATTATTTGAAATGAGCTTTAAGTAAATACTAACATTATAAATGAATAGAAATTATTTTGGCTTAAGATCGTTTATTTTTAATTTCTTAAAATCTTTTTTAGAAAGAAAATTTATTTTACAAATGTATGCAGACGTTTTCCAAAGAAAACAAGAAAAATTAGACGCTAGCAGAATGAAATGCTGCACTTTCTGGACCGCTACGACCTTCATCAGCATTCTTCGCATCTATCTACCTTATGTTATGTACGTCGTAAACATTATCTATTTAACCAACTAACTTTGTAAATAAGAATAGAATATATTTAGAAGTTAAAAATAAATGAACTTAAGCCAAAATAATTTCTATTCATTTATAATATTCACAGTTCAAATAATAATTTAATAAAAATTAAGTTAATACCAATATTATATAAAAATGTTTAACCCATTAAGAGCCGATGACACTTTTATGTTGTAGTCACTTCACTAAACTAGATTTACATAGATAGTGAAGGGTATAAAAAATTCGGCATAGCCGAATATAGCACTCTTACTTGTTTTTTAACTGCAATAGGCAGACACTTTAACTTTAAGTATTTTAATGAAAACTATAAGAACAAGTTAAAGTTGCCTTAGAACCTATTATTTTTACGACTTTGGCCTTATCTTGTATGTATGTACTGCTATGAGCCAGTTTACATTATGTGCTTTGTGTTAAAAAAAATCATAATGCAAGAGTCTGTTGGCGAGAAGTATAGTGAAGCTTACGGGACAGCAAAAGAAGTGTGAAATTAATACTCATGTCCCATTTCACTTTTTCTGTCATTTTTCTCTCATTCATCTTTTTTTCGTTTTTTGCCGTTTTATGCATGAGCATCATAATGTAAGTGCTTTACGATTTACAAAGCTAATCCAAAAGGGAAAGTTTATATTTAAATACGCAAACAAAAAATTTCGGGATTCTTTATCTCCTCTGTTTGTCAACCAATTTGTAAATATCTTCGAGCTTTAGTGAACCGTCTTTATCTCATTTAATTTGATTCAGTAGTAAATTAATAAATGACACTTTAAATTGCCATAACTACATATGGCAAAAATACGCATCTATTCAAAATATGATTAAAATAACAAACAAAAAATATTTAAAGACAAACTTGTTCGAATTTTCACCACAAGGCGAACTATAATAAAATTTAAATCAGCTACAAGGCCCTTAATGTAAAATGGCTATATAACTGCTAAAATAACAAGTAAAAAAAAAGTAAATGAAGGGTATCGCAATAGCTACGTGCTTTTAACAAAAATGACATTATTTTTTAAGCCGTAATAGACTGAGAATATAAATTTACGCGCAGCATATATTGCAAGTTCTCCATAAGTATAAATACTAATATTAAAAGGTATGACAAAAATCTCGTAATATTCACAAGGCCTAATTTATAGTGCTGGCCATAAGAGGTACGGAACCTTTCGTGTGTGAGTCCAACATGCACTTGACGAATTTGTTTAATAAATTGCAGTTTTCATAACGATAAATTTATAATTTCCCCATTATTACAGACTTAAAAAAGAGACTAATATGGACGACATATAGAAATCATGCTTATTGTAAATTCTTTAAAATTCTTTTAATTTAATTTAAAAAAAATATCTTATTCATAATTAACTGCTGATACCAAATGGTTGTTTTTGTTTTTCTCCTTGTGGTTTGTGCTTGACTTTTAGTAAACTTATACACGTTTTACAAATAAAACTAAAATACTTATATCCGCCGAGTAAATGAAACTCACATTATATTAAATATACCAACATACTTTGCTTTTCATATGTTTTTAAAAGTCCAGCCAACTTTTAATTAACCCAATTATATCGTATGTCATTTCTAATTGTTATTTATGGAATTTTTTTTTTTACTCATATGCCAAAATAAAAGTTTGTAATTTTAAAAAAGGTACAAAGATACAGAATTATACAAAAAACAAAAAAAATTAAATACGAGGGCTGCTATATATATATATATCTGGCCTGGCAACACTGAGTGCTGCCAAGTGCAATCTGACATTTACATTGGAAAGTTTGTCATTTTTAAGCATAATCGTACTCAAAACGTTTTGACGTACGACTATTATTTGTGTTGTTTACAGTGACTTGAAAAAATTAATATAAAAAAAAAGTAATTAACTCGTGAACATTTTCGTGCCATCATTTTTCACAACTTTCGACGTGGATTATCTCGACAAGAGTGCATTGATGAACTTAAATCTTTGTATGGCGATGAAGCACCATCCTATAGCACTGTGAAAAATTGGTATAATTAATTTAATCGTGGCCGCAGCTCGCTCAAAGACGAATTACGTGAAGGTCGCCAAAAACGGCTGTTGTGCCAGAGAACATTGATGCCGTGCGTGAACTTATAATCCAAGATCGACATGCGACATACCGAGAAATAGAGATATCCTTGGAAATTTTTTCCACCAGCATACATTCGATACTGCATGAACTCCTGGCCATAAAAAAGGTTTGTTCTCGTTGGATCCCGCACAATTTGAAAGTCGCTCAAAAAAAGTCTCGTGTCGATTGGTGCAAAGAAATGTTGCAAAAATACGATTGCGGTGCTTTAAAAGACGTTTATAAGATCGTCACAGTTGACGAATCATGGATCTATGCGTATGAGCCCGAAACGAAACAACAATCGACCGTGTGGGTCTTTAAAGACGAGCAAAATCCAACGAAAGTTGTTCGAGGAAGAAGCACTTCGAAGCAAATGATAGCCTGTTTCTTCAGCAAAACTGGTCATGTGACGACTGTTCCGCTTGAGCAACGTAGGACGGTCACTTCTGAGTAGTACACTACAATTTTTTTGCCTGAAGTCATCGGAGAAATTCGAAAAACCAACAAGAGAAGACGAATCATTGTTCACCATGACAATGCGAGCTCTCACACATCGGCTCAAACCAGAGCGTCTTTGACCGGCCAAAACGTCGAATTAATGGGTCATCCGCCGTACAGCCCTGACTTGGCACCTAATGACGAAATGCGTGGTCAACGATTTCCGTGGCCAGAAAAAGCTGTTGAAGTGTTCAAAAACCATGTTTTAGAGGTGTCTCAATCGGAGTGGAAAAAGTGCTTCGACAACTGGTTTGAGCGCATGCAAAAGTGTATAAATCATGCTGGAGAATACTTTGAAAAACAATAAAAGCATTTTTGATTATAAATATTCGCATTTTCACTATTAGGCCAGAAATATATAGAGCAGCCCTCGTATTAATAAATTTGGGGCTAAAGTATAAAAACAAAAATTCTTTAAAAATTTAAAAGTATTTTTTAAA
This sequence comes from Gymnosoma rotundatum, assembly GCA_916610165.2. Taxonomy (NCBI): domain Eukaryota; kingdom Metazoa; phylum Arthropoda; class Insecta; order Diptera; family Tachinidae; genus Gymnosoma; species Gymnosoma rotundatum. The sequence goes on along the minus strand of OU744338.1, from coordinate 67,501,019 downwards.
CTCATTCTCCACAGCAGGCCAACTGGTTAAAAAAGACATCTTTGAAAATTTAAATAGTCATAATAATTTTATACAATTTAATAAGATTGTTGTAATGTGTCAATGAAATATTTAACACCAAAATACAACTTTAGAAAACTTTGACCATAATGAACCGATTATAAATTCAAATTGTTTAACAACAAAAAGACACAAATGTCCCGAGAGACTAACCAAACTCATAGCAAAACACCAGTAAAAATATTTCTAATGTATTGCACATCTAAACATACGGTTTGTCGTATGGCAAAATTCAAAAGACAAATCAAAAATTAACAACATTTTATTCAACTCAACAGATTTTCATATTAACTACTTACAAACTCACACTATACGTATAAAAGTAAAATCCTTAACAAAAAAAGGAGTTAAACAAACATACTCAAATATTAATAAAGTACAAAATACTAACTGCCTTAAATCTCCATTTTCTTTAACATTAAGTATACAAATGTGTTTGAAAGTAACTTAACATAAGGCACACGACACATTCCTGCATCAAATCCTTTTTTAAAGAGAGTTTAATTTACATTTATCTCTGTGTTACGTTAGTTTACCTTAATGCATACAAACAGCAACGACTTCCTACACTTATCAAAAAAACACACACGAATAGATATTTACATACGTGACAAGGTGATTTAGTAGTGCAGTGACGAATTTTCCTCTACTCTCTAGAAAAAGATTACGAAATTCAAATGATAATTTTAAACTTTTTGTTCTCTACTTATTAATTAGAAAAAATATATATATGATATAATAGTTCAAGTCAGATCCACTTAAAGAAAGGAAGAGCAAATACTTAGAAAAAATGGAAAAACTCGAAAAAAAGACGTTGTAAAATGGAATAAAAAATTCTAAATTACTTTTCGCATTAAAAGCTTAAAAACTAAACCGCCTGAAACCCCTTAATGCAATATTAAAGTATAAATATTCCTAAAACTACAATCCTATTTCATAGTCCGTACTTGTCTGAGTTGAGTACAAGTTCCCTGGAGTAATTTAAACATAAAAGCATAAAAAAGTGAAACGAGAACAAGAAGCAGAGAAATAAATATTTGTAACAAAAGTCTATTTTAAATGCCATTTTATACTTTTTTAAATACAACAACAGGATAACGGAAGTTACTGACACTAAACAAAGTGTTTAACATTTTTGCCAGTTCGTGCCAGCCACTAGCCAAGTTTTGCTTTAATACCACCTGTTTGCCAAAACGCACATATGAACCCCTATTGTTATTTGGTCTATGGAAACTAAGTGCTGCAGCATGTTGCCAATTGTTCCAGCAGTAACTATTATTGTGGTTTTAACAAACGCAATACAACAAAAGTCAGCAGCTAGCAATTGAATAAAAAAAAATAAAACGTAAATGAAAACCAACTGAAAAATGCACAATGATAAAGAAAAGAGAAAACCTTGCGACTTATAGTAGTTATGCAACAATATCTACCACATACTCACATGTGAGTCTTTATTTAAAAGGACCTTACACATACTTCTACTACTAATTTATTGTCTCGAGTGTTTTAGGTGAAAGAACATGCTAAAAGAGATTTGTTTTATGCCATTGTTAGTCATGGTAAATCCGCAGGTGTTTTTAGGTGTTTTAAATGTAAGACTGGTCTACCAACTTGGGGTCACAATGCTAGACCGTTTTCTTTTTGCTTCTTTTTCTGTAATAAAATGAAGTCGTTGTATGGACATAAATGTTTGTAAATGTTAATTGAAATGGTTGTGACAAAACGAAAAAGTAGAAACACATTTACATTTATGCTATTGTTGTTGTTTCTATTTATTATTTAATTTTATTAGACTTTAAATTAAAATTTAACATTTTAATTTAATTTTTATGAAATTATTAGTTGAACTGTTGGATATCATAACAATTAAAGATTTTTAAGAAAGAAAATTTTTTAAAAATTAAAATAAAATTCAACTTAAGCCAAAACAAATTTTAATTCATTTAACATTGTACTCGTATTTTTAGAAAAATATTATTCAGAATTGTATTGAGTATACAAAAATATGTATTTCTCGTCTTTTTTAATTCTAAAAATGTTTACCTTGTTGCCCAGTTGGTAACATCCAGTAATTCTGAAAATATTTTTAGCCCCTAACAAAGAGATCTTTTAAAGTCCACGAAAAATTCACCTATTCTAAACCTTTTTAAAGCTTTATATTCATAGCATGGAACATTTCTATTGCAGGTCAATGCTAAATCCATATTTCATAAGCGTTGAGCAATTATTTTGCTTCATCTTCAAGTCTCCCTCCACCCACGCTTTAACTTTAAAATTTCCTTTTCATCATAGAGGCCCGCTAACTGTTAACATTTGCTTAGACCTACTCACTTACGTAATTCAATCCAACATTTGGCTGTCCGTGCTCATATTGCTAAGCATTCTCACACGTTGCAACAGCTTCTACGCACGACCTACGAATATCATCTTCCTCAATATCGATCTTTTTCAGATAGTATCTAAAGTTGTCATGTGCTTTACAGCTTAGAGTACTCGATTGTCCACAAGATTTATTTTTGCCTTAGACTCCCTGAGTACTCTTGTAATTCCCTTCAAACAACCAAACTGAGACACAATTGCGTGCTGCCACTATTCACTTAGACACCTGACTGCCCTAATGAAGCCGACGGCGCACAATGGTTGAGGTTCATAGAACAACCATCGTATATTGGTATTTTTTGTTTGAATCAAGAAAAAAATGGAAAAATCACAAAGATTCGGCCTACTTTTACGCCCACCTTCCATACAAAGTGAAAATTAAATTTTGACCTACGGCATTGTTTTTTGCCACATATCATTTTTAAATTCTTAGAATCATTTGTGTGAAACTTGAAAAATATCCGCTCACTTTTACGCCCACTTCCCATACAACTTGACTTTTGCGTTTATGACTTTTACGTTTATCCTTCATAAAAAAAGGAGTAGAAAAAAAACATGGATATTTAAGTAAATTAAGCATAGTCTTTTAATTACTTTTTAACATAATTATCGTACTCTAATTTTTTGATTTACAGCTTTAAGCGAAATCTATTTTAAAATAGCTCTGAAGGCAATTACGTCTTTATTAGTGGCTACAAGTACAGTTCTTTGCGAATTATGTAATCTATAGGCTCTATAGTCATTATTCCTCGCTTCCTGAGCTTTTTCGGACAGCATACCGGATACAAATAATCAATTAAAAAGTAAAAAATAAAATTATTGAAAAAGGGCCTTTAGATAGAAATATTAGCAGAATAGCTTCTGCTATAGTTTTGCTACCATGCACCAAAATCTTATGCACAGGCATGTAGTACCAGCCATTGAGATCAACAATTTGGCAGTATCCATGTAATATACATATGTATATGAAATTAGTTAGTGTCGATCGATTCATTACAATTTATTGCAGCAAAATAATTTTATATATATATTAACCTTTCGTTTCATTCCAAGTACGTCAACAGTTTTGGCTGGATTTTCGAATAATCTTTTTTCCGCATTGCCACCTTTTTGTTACCTTGCTTCACTGCATAAACCTGTACATATATGCCTTGTGTCTAATCTATTCTGAATTTCAGCATTATTTGAAGCCATGAAATATATAACAATTAACCTTATTGACTATTATGTATATTACATTATGTAAAAATTTTAAACAGTAAAGAATTATGGCAACAAAAACATGCATAAACGAATTTTTGTTTTAATATTTTATCACATTAGAGTTTTCACTGTTGTTTTGACAAACAAATAATAAATATATAAGACTAATATTACGGAGTCATAATACTCAGATATCTAAGAACAAATACCAAGAAATTATCCAAATCGGCGAACATGAAAAAAATGAATTTCGGACACTCTTCAATCTATGTGTGGCGTCTTCCAGATAATTTTGAGCGATATCGCTAACACCATCATTAAATTTATTGCTTAGCCATTGAAGCCTCCGGGATTTAATGCTTACCCTTCTACTGGTTCTTGACCAGTTACCTTGGCTTTGCCGATTTGATCTTTATGATTCAATCCCTTCAAAGATTTAAGCGCCACTTGATAGTCAACATATAGAGTAATTTTCTCTCTCATTAAGTATGTGTGGAAAATAGAGGCAGATTAGACATATGATAACAAGGCCGTATGAAAATATCAGTTATATATACAGTGACGGTAGATTGATAAGAAATCTCCTACACAACCATCTATTGTAACTGACTGAAAATGCTAGCACTAGATAAATTTTAGTGGAAATAATTTGTCGGTGGCCACGATTCTTATAGGATTTAAGAAAATTGTTAATTTTTTAAATTTTAACGTTTCAAATAACAAGTAAATTTTCAGTAAAATGTAGACATATTTTTAGTAAATTATTTCAATTTTTTGACCCCTATTTAATAATAAAAGAAAAATGCTGATTTATTTTCCATCAAAATGGAAATGAAATGTAATTTGGTTTTAAGTAAAACCGATATGAAATCCATTCAGACATCAGAACTAATTCGTTTCCTAATCGATTTTCAACCAAACATGATTTACGTCACATACGCTTATAAAAATTAAGTTTGTTTATTACCTTTATTTACATTTTTAAACATTAAACCAAAATAATTAAAAACACACCTTATTTAGCATTTCATTTGATGAACAAGTTTAATATCAACAAACTTGCACGAGGACAATAAAAATGAGAAATAAAAGACACATGTTGATAATGTATTAACAAAATATCTGGTGAGTAAATCATAATTGTCATGATTAATTACCACAAAACCACTCATTAATTATAAACGTTATTAAAAAGGAATGACTTTTTATACGTTTGTTGTACTCGTATATATTTTGGTTGACTGTTAATACCAACTTTCACACGCACTTATCAAAAAGAAAAAAGCAGAAAACAATCAAAACTCTGACCATAAATACTTATAATATAATAACTTATCATCAAATAAAACCACATACGTAAGAGTTTAACCCCACATTAAAAGGACAACGTAAACCAAAATAAATAAAGAAAACAGAACGAACAGTGGTTCAAGATAAAACTTTAATATTTTATAACGGTAAACCCTTTAAAAACTCATTTCTTGTAAACATTTTTAAGGAAATTTATTTTTTGAGTAGAAATGCAGTATTAATCAATAATATTTAACAGTTATAAACAATTTGTAAGAAGACTAATTGCATTAAATTTTTACTTCACAAAATAATTTAAAAATTATTAAAAATCCACAGACGTATCCAATAATAAAAACTCATCATAAGGTTGTCACTAGTGACGAAACTGAGCAGGATCTCAACAAGCCTCACCACACAATTTGACACTATAAAATAAAGTGGCGGCTCATGACTACATTCTACATTAATTTTTTTTTTTGCAAATCGCCCGGTATAGCATGCAGAGATCTTGCTCAATTGTGTCACCTATGCCAACCTGATGCTAAGCTTTATTAAGTTCAAAAGCCTTGCATTATTGACAAAAAATATTTAAGTGCTCATGAACTTGGTCTTTTTCGAAAGATAAATAAAGAACAATAATATTTTTATACCCTTAACCACAAAAAGTGAAAAAGGGTGTATCTAAATTTGTCATTCTGTGTGTAATAGCGAAGTCGATTGACCGATGTCCGTCTGTCCTCCTTTCCGTCTCTCCATCCGTGTTAGTGTTGAAATCAAGTTTGCCTGTCAATCGATCAGAAATAGTGTTTTTTCATTTCATTTGAAACAATATAGTAACTCCAATCAAAAAAATATATATGCGGCGATAGAGAATTAAAAAATAAAACATCAAGTTAAAAAATTGTCGCTCGCCCATAATTTTCGAGTTACCCCGTAAAATTTTGAAATTTTGAAATTTTTTTTTAATATCAATATGGATATAATTTTAAAGCCTTTGCGACATCTGTAAGAAAATACTAAAATTTTTTAAAAATACTTTTCCCATCAAGAGCCGATCTGCAGTACCAAAACTTTTCTTATTTTTTAATTCTCTGTCACCCCAATATTTGGAGATACTTCACTAAACTAGATTTACATAGATGGTGAAGGGTATATAAGATTCGGCAATGCCGAATATATCACTCTTATTTGTTTTATTTTTAACTCGAAAACAAAGTCCATTGGTATCATTTATATTTTCTAATTTGACTTTGCCATATCGATGTCATTGATACTAGAAGCAAAGGGAAATATGTGAATTTTTAAGGCGTTGGATAATTCTTTAGTTCGAACAACTCTATGTGTTTCTCAGATTTAGAATATCACTAAGGAAATCTGTTCTTCCTGAAGAAAACTTTAGAAGATTGATAAATAACTTGATTCTTTCTATAGAGTTATTTTTAACATCAATAATACTAAAATGTTTAGAATAACATGAGTGATATCGGATAATCGTCAAGATATAAGGAGTTTTAAAACGAAAATCGTCAAATATCAATATGTGATATTTATGGAAGAAATCGTCAATATAACGTAAAATTGTCACATCTAACACTCGTGATAACAGGACTCTTTCTATTATGGCTTCCATACTACTGTATTTTGACATCTCTTTTTTTTATGTATAATTTGGCTTGAAAAATATTACGAGATTTATAGAACCTTTTTCTACTTTTCTGTATGTATGTATTTGTGCTTCTAGCAACGCTAGTATTTATCTGTATATTTTTGCCAGTAGTGGAAAAATATTTTCTTAATTACATTTCCAAGGAGAGTAATTAATTTTGTCTCGCTGTTGGCTGGCGTTGACATTTACCATTATGTTTTTTGGAAATGTTCAAATAAGTATCAACAACAAAAAATATACAGAGAAGAAAAAAAAAAACATTAAAATATGAATGAAAAACTTAAGTTGAGGTAAAACAGATGTCAAGTTGGGGTTAAATTTAATGTACAAGCACATTGACAAAAAAAAACATACAGGACGCACTATGGGTATATCACACAAGTGTCAGTGGCATTAAATTAAGTACATAAATAAAATTGTCCTAGACAGAAATAAAAAAAAAATATTTCATCAATAAAGATTTTATTCAATGTGGCTGTTTTTTAATGAGAATTTCTTATCCTAAGAAAATAAAATTTTTTCAAATTAAATTCAATCGAATAAAGTTTTAAAGTATCATTCTTTATGGTAATAGATAAATAATTTGAGGTAAAGACACACTACGCAAATGTTTATCAAACATTTCTAACCCTAAATTAGGCACATAATATTGTTACCTTAACCTAGACTTATCCTGACGTTAAATTCGACTCAGGAGGTCCCAACCCTTACGTCAGGCATTAATGGTAACACAACAAAAAAAGAAATTATTCCTTCAAAAAAAAACATATACAACAAAACACTGTACTTTTCAATTAATTATTACTGTCAGAGTCAAAACACTGACTGCAGATTTTCTAAAAGAAGTCTGCTTGATATACAGAAACAGCACATAATGGCACATCAATATTTAACAAAAACATTTCTTAAGATTTAGTTAAATTTAGCATTTAACTTTTTGTATTATAAATAATTCTTGCTTAAAAGAGAGACTTTAAAATAAACGAACGTAATTCTATAGTGGACATAGCAATACACATCAAATCTCTGCCAATAACAACTCAAAAGATAAGGCCATCCACATCAAACTACGTCATCTCTAAGGACACACTTTAATTTTAATTAATAATACCTCTTGTCATAGTGGAAACAGAGGTACACATTATGTCTAATTTTTAAATATTTTACTTTAACGGTTTAAAAGGTAGAACCGTAAAAAGCAAATTAAGTTACTTATACGATACCCTTTAATATTTAAATTTATTTTTTTATTTATTCCTTTCTGTTATTGGGAGGAATAGAGATACCAACTTATTTTAAATCTTATATGAGTGTCTGTCACGGTTCAATAGATAGTCAACCATGATGTGTGTTGTATGAAGACACCCTTTAATTTTTAAAATTATGAACGTTCTTTTATTAAGGGACCAGTCTGTAATTATAGTTTTGGAACTTGAAAAAATTATAGCCCGTTAAAAAGACATAAACCCAAACAAAAATCAGCTCGCAAAGTGTCGCTTAGGTTTAAAAAAATTCTCATGTTAACAACAAATGCATAAAGCAAACCGAAATAGTGCAGCATCAACGCTTAAGGCCAGGATTTACCATCATACTCAGTCTTTCGAAATGTCAAAAATTGTACGTGTGCTCAAAAAGTATGATAGTGTGGATTAAATGTGTATGTGTGTGACAGACTTTTTGACAGATCTGTACGATTTTTGATCTTTTGAAATAATTTATAAAATAGTTTTCTCTATGCAATCAGAGTTGATTTTTTTAAGACGAGGAGAAAAAAACAAAATATTAGCAACAGAATTCTGTCAAATTTTTCTGTAATTAAATCGCACGATTGTGTATGACAGTGAATCCTGGCCTTTTGCGCTAGCCAGCAAATTTAGGTATGTGTTTCGAATGCATAGAATACTTTTAAGCTTTCCTCAAAGAATTTAAACTTCTACGAAATTTATTTTTTATTTGCTTAAAACTCAAATGAATTCGAAGACAGTTGTATACTCATGTACTACTTTATTCCACAGTATCAAATAACATCGAATTACCAACAAAATATTTCTTAATTTCATTAAACTCCACGATTTGTGGCCAAAAAACATTCAAAGCAAATAAATACTGCATAAAATAACCAAAACCATTAAACAATTTTATTATCATTATTTTGACAGTGACATATAGTGAAAGTTTTTTGAACATACCACCCCAATTCCCCTTAAGAAAAAGTCTTGCTCTTCAAATTCGCATCATGAAACTATTTACCAGTAAGATAAATAAAAGAATAACAACTATAATTTTCTTCACAAAATTTTATTTGATGCTAAAATCATCATCAACAACCACATCAATTTATCCGCAAACAAATGCCACAACATTTTCTACATTTTAATGTGTGTTTGGGAAACATGTATGTATGTACATGTGTGTTGCTGTGTAAACATTGTATTGTAAATAATTACATTATACACATATATATGTATGTATATATTTATATAATTACCTACTGTTGCGAATAAAGAAATTAACAGCATTCTATTTTTATTCCTGAATATTAATCGTAAGAAAACTCCTGACAATAAGTGGCATTAATTTTTTATAATGCGACTCAAGGCAAGAATTTACGACTAGAATATGCAGTCAGGCTCAAAACATAAACACGAACAGATACCAAAAACACTATCAATAATTAAAATCTCTATAATACCAGAAAATACCCTCAAATCATCAGTTAAATTGTTAATTAACACTGAAAAAAATTATTAGTTGAATCTTGAACTGAGGACGGTTACATCATTTAGGGTCGGTCGTATCAGAGATTCAGCTCGGAATGCATTTGATTCCATAGTTCGGCTCGTTGACATCCTTCAGAAAAATATGGTAATGTAATATTGTGAAAAGAATAATCCATAATAATTTTTGAAAATTTTGATGTTGTTGTAGATATGGAATACAAAACACCTGTTTTTGAAATTATTGTATATCTGTCTGTGTTGACATCAATTGAAAACTGCTGGTTGGATTTGAACAAAATTTTGTGAGGAGGTCCCTAAGGACCTTGATTTTAATAAGAATACTTTTTTCCCTAAAAATAGGTTATTTCATGACAAAGTAGAGATACCAGTGTGAAAGCACCCAATTTTTCCGGTATAATTGTACTAAAACAGTTGTCAGCACTTTTTATTTTTGTAAATAGAAAATTTTTAACACTGTGTTAAGAACTCTAGAATAAATAGTTAAATTTGAAATTTAACAAATAACACGCATACGAAGTCGTGGGCAATGCTAGTTTATTATATATTATAAATCTCTTTGTTAGTTTGTGTGTTTGGGCGTCAATAACAGATAAATGACTGAACTAATTTTAATGAAATTCGAAAATTAGATAGTTGTCCTTATGATAAAATAGTATATTTATATTTTTGATAGCGACCCAGGACCATTTACAGTAATCATTTTATTTTGATTGAGTTAAAAATTTAAGCTGTCTTTAATTTATATTAAGTGATTGATAATTCTTTATTTAAAAATGCAAAGAGATGGCGCTTCTATTTTTGCTTACATTAAAAATGCCAGCAGAATGTTTGCAGCATAGACTTTAACAATTTCATGGTTAATCGTTTCAATATTAGCTGAAATTTTCCTATAAAAACTTTTAAAATTACTAAAGTGTAAAATTATCATTTAGCAAAGTAAAATGATTAAACAAAATTTAGCAAAATGTTTAATCGAAAAAATTTAATTGCTGGTTTGGTATCTAATAAACCTGCGTTTATACAATGCTAACTGCAGTAGTAAAATTCTGTCTTGAAATATTACTTAGGTGGCTGACAGGTAATTGTGTAAATTACTAAATAGGTCATGTTGATATGCGGAATTGCAGAATAAAATTCATTGAAAAATCAGTTAAAATTAAAGAACTAAGAAATAACAATAGCAAGCAGATAAAATATAATTTAAAAAATACTATTTTTGAATGCGCAAAAGTTTTTAAATTCTGTATTTGCGTACCTTTAGTCACAGAATTAATAGATTACTCTTTCGATTACAAAACAATGCTATAAAATTTTTTACAGTACGGCCAATATTAAGATTAAAAAAATTAAGATATGGTAATGAAAAAAAATTTTGCAAAGCTTTTAAGAATTTTGCAATTTAACAAATAAATAAAATTTTATAACTTATTGCAAGAAGTAGTTTCAAAAACTTTTTCGTACATCAAGATTCAGAAAATTTTAATTCTATTCACGAAATCCAAATTGGTTTCCTTCCGAAAACTTTTTCTGTGACATGTTTCATTTTCTTTCACTTGTGAGAGTCGCTAAACAAGATTTTAGGTTGGAACTTTAAAAATTGAAAAATAGATAAACAATAAAAATTTGTATTCTTTTAAAAGTTTAGAAATTCATTACATATGGAGCATTTGTGGGATTTTTATTTTAAAATGCGACCAACCAATCAAATGTGTACAGATAACTCGACAAATAAACTATATAATTATAAGCTCAATTTAGATACTGCAACATTCTGAGGACAGAAAAAATTATTCGTTAATAGTTGTTTAATCGTTTAATAAATTTTAGTAAAATAATGCAACCTTTATATATTTATTTCCCAACGGAAAAAAACTATTAAAAGAAAACAAAACTTTTAATTGCCACATCTGTCGGTGGAGACCTTTTTTAATAACGGTTTCTTGGGTACGATTTGCCAGCGCTTTAATTGTGAAAACATTATTTTAAAGTACTGAAAAGCTAGTATTGATTGTCATACTATAAATGATTGTGATATTGTCAGGTAATTTTTCATTAGTGATGTGCCCGCTATAATGGTGTTATTCAATCAAAAGTATGTCAAGTGCGTGTAAAAAGTATTTGCGCAAATCTTACTAAATTAATATCTAACTTTAAAGAAAATCAATTTTGATAAACTTCTATTTCATCCAAGTGGCATAATAACACATTTGGCCTATTCACAAGCCCCCTAGTACGTGCTAAGTGCTAACAAAATACAACGGTGCTAGCTGTGTTGTTGGTAATTTTCAAGCAAACATGCGATACAACACTTAGTACTTTTTTTCATATGTTTTTCAAACGTTGTATTTGTTTAAATGTTTTATGTTTAAATGAATTATTATTTTTGTGTTCATGTGTGAATTATAGTAAATTAAATTGAATTAAAAGATATTTTTATTAGTTTTATTTATTTAATTTATTGATTTGACTGATTTATTAGAAAGTTGAAGTTGAAAGTTGCCAATATAAAAACTGTTTTTTAAGATTTAATATTACTTTAATGACTTGATTTCTAATATTTTGTATGGAACCGCCATCACCTATACCAAAAAGAGATGCTACCTTACGAACACAAGCACCATTTCCTGAAGATCCCAAGCATTAAAGTACAATTTTAAGCTGCAAGTCAATGCGTAGTTGGAGCCTTTCGCCAATTGTGTGAAAAACATCGTCATTTTTTATAAGGTTGAATATATAGGCAAATTCCTCTGGCCGCAGTCGTATCATATGAAGAAATCTGTTTTCATCAAAATATCTTAAAACCCAATTATGCCATAATGATGATTTTTGGTAGCCCTAAATGTATAATTCTGCGACTGGAGAGCAAGTACATTAGGTTCATCCTAAAAATGTCTTGAATTTCGTCCTCACACAAAAAATTTATTAATTTACTTTTTTCTGTTTTCTCCCCCATTTGGCTTATAAATAACAAATGATGAATAGCACTTTTCTTCTTCTTATTTACTTTTTGACGTATGAAGTACAATATACAATGGCAGACTGATACAATGGTTGTTCACAAAGAAGTAAACAAAAGGTAGTATGCAATACTACCTACACCTTAGCAGAGCTTGTGAATACGGCAATTGACTAACTACCATTTCCAAATCAGCGCGTAAAGCGAAAGAAATCTGTCAAAATTTCTTCTGTTCATACAAAATGTATGAAGCATCCCTAAATAGCACGGCGTTAACACTTAGCAATTACAAAATCAAATTTTGACAGTGCGTTACGAAGTGAAGTTGGCTGCTTGTTGGTTTGTTTTGTTTTGTTATGGTTGAAAAGTAACGACAATTTAGTTATTTGTAAGGCAATCTATATGTTTTATCTCGTCTTTATGCTTATATAGCGGGTTTTATAAAATAAAATAAAAAAATGAGTTAACATAACTGTAACAGACACAAAGTTGACGCTCTTATTTAGGTATGTCATTGGAGCGTAAAAGCTCGACGTAAGAAGGCGTTGCGCTTTACGCGCTAATTTAGGGATGGCAGTAATACACAAAACTAATTTTAACTGACAATACTTTTAAACATTTAATTCTAATACGGTAATGTCATTTAAGGCAACTAACGGGTATACATATAACCAGAGTCGTTAGTTAACCAGTTAGGCAAGATTATAAGCTTCCAAAGCTTCCAAAGGTCATTAAGGATAAGTAACCCATGAAGCAATGATTTATTGATTATTACAAGAGGGTAAGATTAAGGCCTAAATTTAAAGTCCTTACTAACTAGTTCTTATCGCTTAACTAGTGATTATTTTCTTACCATTTAAATTACATAAAATCTTATTAAAGCCTGTTTCACACTACAATACAGAGTATGAAAATTTTTGTCAAAGACCTAAGCATTATGAAAATTTTGTTGTGTGAAAGCATATATAATAATAACGGAAAAATTTGACATCCCATAATAAATATACATTTTATAAAATTTTTCTAAACATTCTGATTTTTCATTTTATCCGGATTGTGTTTTGCTGCTCATAATTTTCATTCAACTAGAAGTGTAATAGTGTAAAAAGAAAATGTAACGTTACATTGGACTTTTTGACAAAAACAACAATTATTTCTTTCTAATAAGATCCAATGCAAATCTTAAGACTTATATTATTGTGAAAAAAGAGAATAATTAGTGATTTAAAAGTTGATAATTGAAAAATTATATATTAAAATTGTTTTCTTATAAAAATCAATTTTAATAAAATGACTTAATTAATTCGGCTAAGATTCATTATTATTTTAATTTTTCAAATGCTTCCGGCGTTTTCCAAACGAAGCAGGTAAAATAAGACACCAGTAGAATATAATGCAGCATTTTGAAGCAAAATTAATCAGTTCATTTGTAATAACGTCCAAGAGTTCAACTAATAATTTAATAAAAATCTAAAATTTAATTATTAAGAGTATCAATGCTATTAATTAAACTGTGTATAATTAGCTCGTAAATAAGTACTTATTAACATTACAAATTCGAAGAAAGACATTAGTTGATTATTTCAGCCAGTAAAAGGGCTTTTTAAGATTGGTGGCATGCATTGTAACCTAAATAATACACGCAATAACGATGTTGCAATAATCTCTAAAAAGCGCCGGTATAAATTTGATTTTAAAGTGTTTTTAATGCATTTGCACAGATTTACGGCCAATTATGCTCCTTACTCTATAGTCATAAGTGATAAAGGTATTAGAGAACGGAAAGCATTTGATGTTCTGGGCATGGAATTTTACGGAAGAAATAATTGAAGCACTTAAGTACTTAGGCTTTCTGCAACGGTACTTACTCCTTCAGATCTCCTTATTATTTACACCAACTATATCACACCAAACAAAAATGGAATACAACTCTAAACTATTGACCGGCACTTCAAAGTTTATTTTGAATTCACTTAAACGGTTGTAGAAGAGGGTGGGGGAAATAACATGTGTTTTTGTTTATTTCAAAATTCGTATTTTTCTGCAAGCAACACATTCGCTATGAAGGGCAAAGATCGAGTAGCTAATGAATCGCTCACCGAGCAGTTTCCACTTCTCCCTCTATCCCTTGTGCGCTAACCAATTTTTCTAGTTCCGTCACAATGCATTGCATTGCGTAGATGTCATGCCCTGATTCTTTGCTTCAATACAGAAAAAAATGCAATTTATTTCTAATTTTTCTCCACCCAAATGTCCGAGTTCGAAATTTTTTATCACTATTAAAAACAAAACTTCATATTTTACGCATCTTAAACAACACAAATTTAATTGATATTCATAGTATAAAGTGTGTTTATCTGTGACTTTTAGCATATGTATAAAAAATCATTGAAGATTTTAACTACTAAAACTTATTACACAAATTTTGACCCTGCAGCAAACACACAAGTAATTGTACTTTATTTTTAATACATTAATTTATTTGTATTAGTTGAAGATTTTTAGTGATGTCGTAAATGTACCAGCATGTAATAAAACTCCTGTTATACGTATCAAATAAAATCCAATTCAATTTTATGGTCTTAAGGCTCAAGTTAACCATTTAATCAGAAATACATGTTTATTTGATGCGGGAGCATGTCCTTGGAGTAATATACTTTTTATATTTTCTAGTAAGAAATAAAATAACTTTATGTTAACAATTATACATGCTCATAAATGTCTACAAGTGAAAGATACAAATATTTTTTTAGTTTTATATGTATGTACAGATATTGAACAATAAGAGGTTTTGGCAATAAACACCATAACAAATTTAATGAGGTCTCAAATGATTAAATAAAAATTCTTTATCTAGTGTCATGATTTTCTTTAATAAATATTTTACGATTACAAAAGACATACTTTCTTGCTAAATATATAATATAAAGAGTTATTTCTATATACTATATGTAAATATTTACAGTCTAATTCATAAATGTACTTTTAGAGTTTATAAGCTTTTAATAAGCAAAGGAGTATTCATAAATGTTTAGTAGTCTAATAAAACTTTAATAAATATTAGTTTTTTATTGTAGCCTATGTCTCACTTTAAACCAAAAATAAAAAAATTTTTGTTATTAAGATATTTTGTTTAAAAAGAAAAGTATGTCCTGAGGTAGAAAAATTAATTTTAAGAAGAAACCGGAAAATGACAAAATCATCGGTGACCCATACTTTCAAATTTAGATAGCCCCAAAGTGTTTATAATTCCTATCAATCGTTATATAAGTTACAAACAAATTGTTAGCCCATTATGGACCAATAAGACTCTCGAGAATTAAAAATTAAAACTAACCCTTATATCTAGTATTAACAAACATACAGACATAAATACGTATGTATGCATGTATATAAGTATGTCACATAACTATGTAAATATTTTTGTTTTAAGGAGCAATTTTTTTTAACAAGATAAAAATAATCAAAAAATTTAAAGATAAATGACATTTAACTGGTCCTGATATTTTATTTAAAGGGCTTTCCAACGATACCCATATTGGCCCATTTCGCCTAAGAATATTTAAATTATTCCAAATTTTATATAAAAACTTAAGGGATCCGTAACTCTGAAAATATGAGGTTTTGCAGGTTTTATCTCATTACATTTACTCCTTAAAATTACTTTTTTTAATACTGGGCTAAACCAGGGGCCGAATTACGGCATTCAACATCGATCGAAATTTACATTAAAATTCTGTTAAAATTTCGATCGATATGGAATGCCGTAATTTGCCTCCAGATTTGTTTCATAAAATAAAAATAAAATAAAACAAATTTATTTGTATAAAAAACGTAAACAGCTTGGCAAGAAACTTGTTATTCAAATACTTTTCATTTTATTTAAAAATTTGTTAATTACGTTTCTTGTTCATGTGTTCTGCAGTACGAGAACAAATATTTTTTTCGGTTTTCGGGTTAATTGAAAAATGGTTTTTTAAAGCTCTATGTATAATTTTGCCAGGTAAAAACGTTACAAAACCCTGCAAAATCTAAGAGAAAATAATATAAAATACCACCTGTGTTTTAAAATCTGACGACAGATTTTTTTGGGTTTACACAATTGGTATGGATAAAACACACCAAAACTAAAATAGCGGTTTACAGAAAAATGCATCCCTAATCTAATGATTTGTAATTGTCGTTTGAAATTTTCTAAAAAAAAGAGAGCCATTTTCATCCGTATTTACTTTCAATTTTTGCAGATTCATTACGTATTTTGTTTAGAGAATCCCACTGGTACTGTTCTGCACAAAAATTCGACATGTCGTAAGACTCTTGTAACCTTGTAAGCCGACCTTTAAAGTGTAGATTAGTTATTGAACAGTTATTGTGTGTTTTTTAATCAAATTTTTATAAATGGTTTATTAATCGAAAAGTGTTCTACTCGTATAACTATTGTAAACGTTAAATCTAAATTAGAAATTTTTTATGAATTAGACCGTTATAAATTAAAATCATATACATACTCGCTAACTCGCTTCAACAGGAACCAGCCTGCTTTAAAATTGATGATTCAAAGTAATAAGAATTTTCCCACTATGTCTTTTATAGTTCTCTATATGTATAATAATAATAATTCACTTTGCGTGGAAGATACCACGCCCACTATTTGAATTTTGTACGTAATTCGCCAGACTATAAAGCTAATATCTAAGATCGGTCTACTAGTGTAGGCACAATTATGCAAACGTCCACTTAAGCTATCCTAACGGCCATTTGTTTTTAAATATACTACAACAATGCAAACGCTTACCGAAATTAACTGTCACGTTTCCGGAACGCTTCAACCTGTATAAAATAGGTTTTGACGGCATTGTTACGTGACATTCGTAAGACAGTGCTGGAATTCTATGTGTTAAGTACTATTGCGGGACATTTGCCCGTTTTAGGTACTTTTGAGGTAATTGATAATAATTGTATCATTCATCAGTTTTTAATCATTTTGCTTAATAAAAGTATAATAAATAAATAGTTATAATAATAATATATTTTAAAATGTATGATTAAATTAGTCAATACATTGCACATATTGCAATGTAAAATATCTTTCGAAGTTAATTTAGTACTTTTTCCAAATTTACATGTACGAAACAGTGCTCGCAACTATGCCACAAATCTCAACACTGTTCTGAACAGCTGCAGCAAATTGAAAATTGTGTTAGGTTTTGTAATTTTATATTTTAGCTTTTATAGTTTTTTTTTTTGCAAAACAATTGTACTTATTTCTTTTTGGGTTTTTGAAATTAAAATTACAAACAAAATTATAATTACACGTGAACAAATTGTGCTGCACAATGTTTTATTTTTGTTTATTTTATTGACATGCGTCACATTTGAAAAGTTTCTATAAGTACATAAACGACCGTACGTTAAAATACGTTAAGTTTTTCTTACATCAACGTTCGCATAACGAGGCCTTTACTATGCCATAAAGGATAATATACTACTGTAAAAATATATAAACAGATTTTTTTTTTTTCGTTTCCTGCTTAGGCTAGATAAAACCTCATTCCAGTTCTAAGGTATCTTCTAATACATCTACAGTTAATTTCAATGGACTGTTTAAGGCACTGTAGTCTCTGCTTATTTTTGGTCATATTCGTCTAACTCCGCTAAAATATCGGCTTTTTTTTAAAAAACAGTCAGTTTTTTTGGATGTAACGATGTCGCAGTATACACTTGACGATTATCATTTATTTATTCACGTATCCATTCAACCAAAAGTGAGCTTCATCGCTAAAGTAAACTTGTTTATGAAAATCAGGATCAACGGTAATCTTGCAGTAGGCCCATTCACCGAACCTACGCCTAGCTAGGTGATCGGGTGGCTTTAATTGCTGCACTAGTACAATTTTTTCGCAAAATCTTTCATAAAGTGAATGGATACACATCCAATTTCCGGCAAATAAACTGCTTCTAGTCTTCTTCTACGCTACGCTTTACACCAGCAATGACTTCTTCTGTAAGCACTGTACGACAGCGTTGTCAAATTAACACGTTTCGCACCATTTTGAGTGCTTTTTCGAATTTTTTGTGCGAAAATTTCACGTGTTGGTGCGTGGTGCTTTTTTTAAATTGTTGTAGTACCACAAAAAAAAATTTTGTACAAAAAATACACCTGTTTTAATACCATTTCGTTTAAGACGTACCAAATCATAAGCACGAAATGAAACGGTATTGTTGTTGTACTAATTTTTGTTATGTTAAAAAAGAAACATTTCACATTTCTCTTTTAGATTTTCAAGGTCATTGTTTTTGTAGTAAAGGCTGCTGTCGTATCTGTTAAACAGCTTAGCAAAAGCAGAGTTTTGTCGTGAACAGTTAACCGACATAAAAAAAGGAGGTTATACAATTCGACTGAATGTTACTTATTTTGAAAATTTTTGGTAATTGATAGATTATGCTTACAGATTGGTCCCGTTTCATAAATAGTTTATAATCTTAAAAATTAAAGGGTGTCCCCATCATATTTTTTAAGTGTATTATGAACTGTAAATGACGATTCTGTAAAATATAAAATGACTGCGTATTACTATGGCTCCCAATAATAAAAAGTTATACAAAAATAAATCAAAAATTAAAGGGTGCCCCCATAATTAATGTAAATTTACTTATATGGGCCTATGTTTTGAACCGTTATAGACAAACGCTTGCAAATTGGACAGAATGTCGGTTGCTATGCCCGATATAGTAACAAGTATTAATACTTAAAATTATAAACTAAAGGGTGCGCCTATAGTTCACTTAATTTGATGTATACAGACGCTTGAAATTTACAAAAAAATACATACACTAGGTATTAAAAAATAATATACAAAATATAAAAACAAATAAAAAGTTAAGAAAAACCTTTTAAAACAGTTGAAATACATATACCAATACTGGAACAATACTGTTCACACATAACAAACAAATAAATAAATTTAATGTGAATTTAAGGTTTTAAATAATTTTTGTGACAAATAATTAATAAATGAAACTTTAAATAATAATACTTCTATTATATCAGGAAATCATTGCATTCAATTATACAACATGACATTCTCAACTATATTATATTATTTTAATTTACCCATTTAAAGTTTATATAAACGTAACTCTGTTTATGCTTTTCTATGTTATTGTTAAGCTAAACAACAATATGGTTGATAAATAATATTATTATTAAGTGTAACAATACCATGTTTTGCTAACAACTATATATTAATACTATATTATGTTGCTCTTAGATTATGGTTACTTCAACCATTTTTTTTTTCTTTGTGTGTTTGTAAATAGTTATATATAATCTAGTAAATTTGGTTTTAAAATTCAAAAAATCAGTTTTCAAACAGCATTAAATTTTTTTCACAAAAATATGTAAAAGCAACGAAAATGTATTTTCAATAAGAAAATAGCTGGATGAAAAATTTTTGATTCATACAAAATCCAGATTTTATGTGTTGTTATTTTTACTATCTTCTCAAATACATATATAAATAATCCCGGCTAAAACATTTAATTTTATTTTATATTTGTATTGATTTGTTGAGTATTCGGCATAAATGCATATGTACATACATACATATGTATATATTGTTAAGAAGTCACAAATTAGCAGGGATATGTGTGTTACTTACTGATGTCACAAATAACAAAGAAAAAATTAAATAATACAATTAATTTATATATTTAAAATGTTATCTTAATGAGTTCTTATTATTGCAGAAATCATAAAACAAAACTAATAGAATGCAGCTGTCTATAAAATGGTTGCGTAACACCTTTATAATGTTCCTCCATACTTTAAGTTAAATGCGTGTTATTGGCTCATAAATAGTTGTAGTTATTTTAAATACTGAACGAACCAAATTTAAATGCAAAGTCATACAAGCAAAACTCTTCCACGTGTTTAAGAGTAAAATTACACAAATACTCAATTAAAGAAATATAAGGAATGCTTTCATTAAATCAATTAAAAGTTAGTTAAACCACTATTCGTTGTCAAATGCAAGCTGAAATTCTAAATAGGTCCGCTTTCGTAACCGGAGAAAAATAATAGCTAAAAACCGAAAAACCTAGCAATTATTGTTATATTTGAAAATCTCTTTTATATGATCTAATTTATTTACAACACTGTGTATTAAACATACAGGTAAATAACTTTACTTTCAAACCGAAAGTATCATTTTCTTCTTTTTGTTAAACATTTATATCTCTATGTAAATTTCTTAGCACCCTAAAGGCAGTCAAACCTTTTGATATTACATCAATTTTTACTACTGTATTTAAGTTGTTTTTAAATATTCTAAAAATGGCAGGGGTAGCTAGGAACGCTAGTCAGTCAGATTGAAAGATTTTCGTAAACATGAAGAAATATAATCAAACTTATACAAGGAATTGTCCCTTTTGATCTAATTAATAGCATTAAATACGTTTTTACATTGTTCGTGCTTATTACAAATAATTATATTATATCCGCCTTTAAGAATTATAAATAAACTGTCAGTCACGATAGCTGTCTGTTGTTTTAGCAGATTATTTGCAGGCTGTTTGTTATTGCAAACTAGTTGGTTGCAAACTAGTTGGTTGCAATAGTTTCACAATGTCCTGTAGTCTTTATAGAAATATATTTCTCGAAGGATATTCACAAATCCAATTTAAGAGCGACAAATACTAATTATAAAAAAATTTAAAACTTTCAAGATATTATTATAATACCAAAACTGTGCTATAACATAATATTTTTTGAAAATAAATTTATATATTTTCATTTGTGCTCAATAAAAAACCGTTTTCTATACAAAGGACTTCCTCACTCTAGCGCAGAACTTTTTTGGATGAGCAAAGAAAGAACATAACTGTTAAATGCTCACAAAAACCATGTTATGTTCCTTGCAAAAATATATGGTTGCTGTGAACAAATTCAAGTTGTTTTAAACAATACTTTTATTACAATAAACAAGTTTTTGTTGACTTTTGAAGACTACAACAGGGTTGGTAACTTCTGGTAAAAAAATAACCCACCGGCTTAAGAATAAATAAATAAGAGATATATATTTGGCTATGCCGAATCTTATATACCCCTCGTCATATATGCAAATCTATACGCAGAGAAAATAGTGGTTGTGATATGGTCCCAATAACCATTTTATGTTCTTTCTAATAATGTATAGTTACGAAGAACAAATTATAGATGTTTTCAACAAAACTTCAGTCACGACAAAAAATTTTATTGTTAACATATAACCATTAAGTGTTTAATGTTTTAATTTTAAAAAATACGAAACACGACCAAAGTTTTTTTATTTATTAAAAATAATAAAATATGATTAAAAGCAAACGTAATAATGTGTGCGTTTAAAAATATTTTGTTCTAGGTTATGACAGAATACTTTTATATCAGTTTAGTAATTTTTTTATTAGCTTACCCTGGAGTTAATGTCGACGTCGTTGACGGCATTTCAACGCCGAAAAAGTTGAAACAGATTGAACTTTTACGGCGTTTCAACGCGTTGAGATTAACTGCTCTCATACAATTTCATACGATTCAACTTTTTCTTTGACATTTGACGCCGTCAACGACGTCGACATTAACTCTAGGGTTAAAGTTGAAAATTTTTTTATTGTTAAAGAAAAAAAATTAAAAAATTTTAATACAAATTATAAAATAAAAAATAAAATACAAAACATGAAACAAATAAAAGGTAAGCAAAACCTTTCAAAAAAAATTGAAATAAATATAATTCTCTATATTTGTGTTTAAGGCACAATTGTGAAACTTTTTACATATTTTTTTAATAAAACTTGTCATATTATTCATAAATAATAATTGCTGTTATGTAACAACATATATGACCGCAAATGCCAGATTAACGTGTTAGAAGTTTTGGATAAAAGAGGAGTCAGTATGATATCTTCAATATGAGATTATATCGTTTACTTCATAAATGGATGTTCACATAGGAATGTATGAATCTAAGATGCCACTGTTTGGGCTTACGAGTATAACCTATATTTCTTGTATAAATTATACTTTAAACCTATGCGGCAAAGCCTTTTAATTATTACTCACTAACAACAACCAAATAAATGATTTTTTGTGAATTTTTGTAAATTTTATTAAAACAATAAATAAAAATAAGTCTACTATATTAGCTAATTTTTTTCATTCAATTATATAGCATGACATTTTCAACCATATTGTGATATTTTAATTTAACCATTTAATGTTTATATTGAACCATTCAATGTTTTTATTTAAACAGAATTATGTTTACACTTTACCATAATATTGTTAAGCTAGACAACAATATGGTTGCAAAATCAGCAATATTATTATTATATGAAACAATACTATGTTTTGCTAACAACTATATAGTACAATCATAGTATGTTGCTCTTAGATTATGGCTACCTCAACCACGTTTTTTTGCGTGTAGTTTAGTGAAGTAACTATAATGAGAAAAACAAATATTGGGGTGAGTTAAAAAATAAGAAAAAAATTAAGTATTATTTATAATTATACATAAAAATGACATCGATTCTTAATGGGTTAAGCAGTTTTTTAAAAATTTAGTATTTCCATAAAGATCTCTTTAAAAGTTTTAAATGATACCATATTAATATCCTAAAAAAAATATGGTGCACAATGTACTTTTCCTAACAGGATATTTTTCGTATTTTTTAATTCTTTACCGCCTCATATATTTCTTTTGTTTTTTTTTTTTTTTATTGGAATCGCTTCATGCCTCAAAGGAAATGGACCGATCTTGATTTACAATAGCATATTTTTTGAAACTATGCCTAATCTCTTGGCGTATTTAAATCTTGATTTCAAGCCAAACACGGACGGCAAGATGCTCGATTGGCTGATCTATGCATAAGAATTCAGAATATATATACTCTATGGGGTCGGAAATGTGAAAATTACAAACGGAGTGACAAATTTTCCACGTGTGGTGAAGGGTATAAAAACATATTTGTATAGTGAACATAAATTCATAAAGTTGAAGTGTCTTGTATCTTTCAAATCTGTAAAAATTCGGCTAATTCTTTTTATCAAACGTAACTATAAAAACATTCACACTGAAATCTCATCCGATAAAAGCTAAAAACATGTTAGATCAATACAATTTTTAAAACATGAGAAAGGTAATAATTTATTTAAGTCTTTGAGTTCAGTTTTATCGTCTCGCAGTTTTGTAATATCAAAATTTTAACTGCTATAAATTTTTAATTAAAAATTCTATTAAACTAGGTTATTGTACCCGCCGTTACTTAGGTCTAATTTTAGAGTCTGTCTAAGCACTATGTAATATTATTGCCTCATTTACTATGGGGATGAGAAACCCATCATTTAGAATCAGGTTTAATTAAAATCTGTTACGCGTTTATCCTCTTCCCCACTCCCCCCTACTAATACCTTTTTTTAAATAAACATAGAATGATCTACCCTTTACATAAATTTCTAATTATGTTTAAAATTTTATTGTAATTAGTATAGACGAAAATTACCGTTTTTCCCCTTTGCCCGACTATAGGTCCTAGCTCTGCAAACAGATTTAGAACTTCATTCAACTGGATTAGGACTGTGTTAAAATTGACCTAAATGCAAAAAAATACCCGCTTCGCCTTTGTCACCACTCCTAGTCCGTAATTTGAAAATATTACCATGAGGACAAATATCGACCAAATTCCATTGAAAGCGTTTCAGACATTTAGCCGAAATTTACACCTGCACAAAAAAATAAACAAACAAATATATATTAGATATAAAGTATATAGGATTTAAGCTTTTTGAATTTAATTACTTTAAAAACATTTATTTTTTAAATTAACCGATATTGAATTTAATTACTTTAAAAACATTTATTTTTTAAATTAACCGATATAAATATCTTGAATTTTCGGAATATAATTATTATAATTTTAATTCGGCCAAAGTTCACGTATTTTTGATTTCTAATTTTGTTAAGAAAGGAATGTTATTACCAAACTTTTGCGCTAATTTTAAAAGACAACAGAACATACTGAAGCATTTCCTGGATCGCTGCAACCGTCTTCAGCATTCTTCGCATATATCAAAATACAAAGCCTATGGAAAAAAAAAATGTGAATAATGGTGCTTGTGTTTAATATACCTATTTTTTCTAATTAATTAAGCACTAGGTCAGTTTAAAAAATATATTGTTTGTTTTATTTTCTATTATTTCAATATTTCGCCTCACTGTTGGATGGCTTCTTCAGGAAACAGGAAACAAAACAATTTGTTTTAAGTTTTTTTTTTAATATAACAAAATACAAAAAGAAACTTAATGTAAATATTTTTGTTTA
The DNA here is from genome assembly GCA_916610165.2 of Gymnosoma rotundatum. Taxonomy (NCBI): domain Eukaryota; kingdom Metazoa; phylum Arthropoda; class Insecta; order Diptera; family Tachinidae; genus Gymnosoma; species Gymnosoma rotundatum. The sequence continues at coordinate 67,476,364 of OU744338.1, read as the reverse complement.
CTCTCTTCTGAAATAATAGAAAATAAAAATTAATATTTTTATTTTAAGACTTTAAAAAATAGGAAACAACTATTTGGTTCAGCTTTAAGGTCCTCTTAAAATAAAAACAATGTTTTTATTCCTGACGTATATATTTAAAGCGAACAGGTTTTGCTTTGTAGTAACTGGGCTTAAATTTTAATAATATTTCGGTGAAAATAGTTATTGAAGTTAACCGAAATATCGGAATTAATAATTTAAAAAAAAATAAAAACGAAATAGTTTTTCCCATATAAACAACAAAAGTTCAACTAAACTTAAACATACTTTAACTTCAAAAAATTTGTTAAAAATAAATTGAAAAGAATCGAGGATAAAAAATGTTAATAGAATTAAGTAAAAAAACCAAAAAAAAATGTATAAGGTAAAGAATGTTTCAAAAAAGTTAAATGGCTAAACGGACGAATAGCAGAAAGCAAGAACAAATGAAAAAATAAATAACGATGAAAGCTTCGGGTTGTATGTGGACTTCATCGAACCAAATTAATATTGATTGTTTAAGAATATTCCCCGTATTTTAAGTTGCAAAATTAATGGGATAACTAGCTGATGTTTACAATGTACACAACCTAGGGTAACATAGGTAGATGCGAAGACTGCTAATGAAGGATGTAGCGATCCAGAAAATGCTCCGTTGCATTCTGCTGGTATCTACTTTTTACTTTACTTGTTTTTCCCTTGAAAAACGTCCCATATAATTGAAAATGATTTTTTTTAATAAAAACTTAAGCAATTAAAATTCAATTATTTGTTTAAAGTAAATTTGGTTATAACTAAAATTCTAAATATATTGTTACATTCATGTAAAGTACCTTCATGTCGTTGCACATTAAGAAAGAAGATTTCTAGAAATGTTTTTTTTTCCTTCGTACTTTTCCTATAATGTTTAACATCCGCAACTACAAATGTAATTACATCAAGTGGCTGTTAGAAATGTTACATTGAAAACGTTTATAAAGTTTCTTTATTGCTGTTGGTGTTGTTGGCCTAACTCGCTGCAAATATTACAAGAAAAAAAATATATGTATGTACAAACAATAAACACATATTAAAATACATACATTAAATACAAGGAAAAAAAAACTTCCGTTGCCTGTATAAATAGGAAATGCAAATTTTTGTTTTGTTTTATTACCGAAAACAAGAAGGAAACAAAAAAAGTGGTGAAAAAATTATAGAAATAAGAGAATATTTAATGAAGTTCGTATTTCTTTTTTATACCCTTCACCACAGATGGAAAATGATAAATCTAAGTTATTTATTACGTTTGTAATTTTACAATATTTATTTCCGATCCCACAAACTATATATATTCTTAGTTCTTAAGTATAGCGAAGTTGTGCTCATGTTCGTATTGAAATCCACTTTGCCAAGACCCTATATGAGCTAGAGAAAATTAAAATATGCCGATTGATTAGATATAGTTTTGAAAATTTTGATATTGATAATCAGCAAGATCGGACCATGTCCTTCGCGGCAGCGGGCAAAACACCAAGCCTGCCTCTAGAGTCTTCATAACATTTGGAACAATGAAGCAACTCCAATCAATTAACAAATATACAGTGCAATATACAATTAAAAAAATAAGTAAAAAATTAATTTAAAAATTGGCGCTAGTCCATATTTTTCGGGTTATGGGACTCTGAACTTTTAATAAAAAAGTACCATTGTGCACCATAGTTTTGAAGATATCAATCTGGATAATATTTAAAAGCCTTTGAAAAGATCTTCCAGGAAATACTAAAATTTTTTAATGCTTAACTCATTAAAAGCCGATGACATTTTTATATAAAATTATATGTAGTACTTAATTTTTTCTTATATTTTCTCTTTTTGATTGCGGTTACTTCACTAAACTAGTTTTACATAAATGGTGAAGTGTATTTAAGATTCGGCATAGCCGATCATAGCAATCTTAGTTGTTGTATTTATTCAAAACAAAAACAGTTTGTTTCTGTTTTCTTTCATTTATTTTAAATTTAAATTTCTGGGTGCTTTTTGCTCTTTCCTTGTTTTTCTTTTTTTTTCTTTCAATGCTGAAGTTAAGAGGCCTTTACAATAAATTAACAAGAATTATGGCTACTTATGTTTTTTTGAACATTTGTTGTTCCTGGTTGAATTTAAAATAAAGTAGTTACTTACTTATACTTACTTAATCTAGATAAAGTCTTTAAAATTTGCTTAATTTTACTGTTAACTTGTAAGACGGGAATCAAATTGTATGTTTTAATTTGTATGCAGCAATACTCTTATCAAGAGTCTTCAAATTATTTACTTTTAAAAATAAGTAGTGCCCAAGACACTATGTTTGCAATAAAGTAATAAAGAAAACTCCAATTTAAAAGCAAACATATTTTGATTTTATGATAAAATCAAAAATTTAAGCTACAAAGCTTTGAATTAACAGTATTTTCAATCCAATTAGACGGCAAAAATATTGCTCTCAATTTAAGGTCTTAAAAATAGAGTTAATAACGCTGCTTAAAGTATTGGTGTTACTCAAAAAAAGAATCGATACAAATAAAAGTTTTGTCAAAATTAAACAAAAGTGTTAAAAATTTTAACCTTTTCAAATATTTCTTGTAAGGAAAAAAAATCTACTTCCAAAGAGACACACAGATAGACGGTAATTTTATATAATAATAAAAATTGGATTAAACACATTACTTAAGTGTAATTGCTTTTCTATAACAGTTTAATAGATATAAGTCCAAATACATCAAATTACATAACCTAAAGAGACACCCTGTTGTTTTATATGGGGACAGCCCTTTAACATTTATTGTTTTGTTTCATACATCCTGTTATATCGGACATATTTAAAAATATACACTCTCTGTAAATTTCATGTGTCTGTCTAAAACGGTCCGAAAGAGCAGGCTTTACAAAATTAATAACATTTCCTATGGGAACACCCTGTAATTTACAATTTAAAATTTTTACTTGCTATTGAAGCCCACTTAGTAATAACCTTCTGCGTCTGTGTGTCTGTCTGTCTGTCTATAACGACTCAAAAGATAATAGAATGTATGTAAATCTAATTTTAGCAGTTATGAGGACACCCTTTAATTTTCAATTTTAAATACTTTTACTAGTTGTTATAATGGGATACAAGGGCTTTAAGATAACGGCAATCTAAGTCAAATTTCGTAACCTCTGGGAACACCCTTTTACATTTATATTAATTTTTTATTACCATTTGTTATTGGGAGCTAAAGTTTTACCCACTTTGTTAAATTTATATAAATAAGTAAGGATGCTATATCGGCTATGCCCTTCACCATGTAAGTATACTCACATGTACCCAGTTGCTGATTGCCCATTAAACAGTTTAAACAAAAATTGGCATAAGATTCTTTCCTTCTACAAAGATTTTTTGTTTAAAAATTTTTTTCGTATATTTTAAGTTTTTCTTAGTTTTGCTTTGCTAAGTAAAAAAAGGTCGCAGTATCAGGTAAAAGTTACCAATTTTTCATACCATTTTCATTAATTTTTATTTTTTAAATTAATGAAATTTTACTTTATTTTCGGCTTTTTGGTTCTTTTTAATTAATTTCTAAACATTTTTAGAAAGAAAAATTATTTACAAATGTATGCGGACGTTTTCCAAAGAAAACAAGAAAAATTAGAAGCTAGCAGAATGAAATGCAGCATATTCTGGACCGCCACATCCTTCATCAGCATTCGTAAACATCATCTATTTAACCAACTAATCTTAATAAAGAAAATAAAGTAAAATTTCATTAATTCATAAAATCGATGGTTCGAATCCTGGTCAGGGAAAAATTAAAAATTATTTTTATTTTTTTTATACTGCAGGAATACCAACGAAAGTTAAAAACAGATACGAAAAAATTTAGTAGAGGCTTAGTGTTTTTCCCGCTACCTCAAAGGGCTGGTCCGATCTCGCTGATTTTCAATAGCAAAATTTACGACACTATGTCTGAACGATTGATGCACTTAAGTTATCTCTAGCTCATTTAGTGCATTGACAAAGTTGATTTTGACAGGGACGCGGAAGGGCAGATGGACTGAAAGACTTTGCTTAATCGTCTTCGTTATGTAAAAGAACTCAGAATATATATACTCTGTGGGGTTGAAAATGAACATTGTAGAAATTACAAACGGAATTGAGGTCTCTTAAAATTTTTTCTAATTTTCAAGCTTTAATATGTTTTAAATATAATAACGCAATATTTGTAAACGTTGGACCCACTTCAGTCAGAGATCTCAGTTTGTATTAGAATTTATTCAAAACAAAATATTAAACAGTGTGCATTTGTATATGTTCACAAGTGGGTTTGCGTGTTTTGTTTTATGTGCAATAATTCTTTTTATCTATTTAAGGGACTTTCACCAAATGTATTATATCTTTCTACAAACTATTCCAATTAAAAGAAAAATGAAAGGAAAAATCTAAAATAAGTCAAGAATAGTATGTTTTGTTATTATGTTGTAATTATTACAAAAGTCATTAATTTAGCGAATACGTTTTTTCACAACTGTCTTGCATTTTTTTTCAATGCATTTATAACAGCAGGAACAAAAAAGTCAGCCGACATACAATAAATATAAATGAACATATAGGAAGCATTCTTTTTATATGTATGTTTGTATGTATGCATGTTTGTATGTACATTTCAGTAATGTTAAAAAAAACTATTCATATGTTTGCGTGTAAAATAAAAACTCTCCCAGGAAAGAACTTTGTAGAAGTAGTTAAAAAGTATACGAGGCCTTACATCCTTTTCCGCTAAATTACAATTCCGTTGATTGCATTTCAACATTTAGAACATACATCACAGACGCACACACATAAATGTGTTACAAACATACACTAAAGTTCTCAAAGGTTTCATTGTGTATACGAGGGTTATTTAAGAGTTTCGCTATAACTCAACAAAAAACGAAAAAATTTTTTAAAATTTTTAAGCCACGTAAAATGTATCTTTTTTTAATATCGTTTATTTAACAATATTTCTTATAATTAAACTATAAATAAACAAACAGTAGTAAATTTAAATATAAATATAGTACGCAGTCCCTTAAGCGAGCTCTCTAGTACATTTTACATTAATAATATTAATTCTTTTTAAGAATATTATATATTATGTAAACCAAAATGGGTGCCATTATAAAATATATTATGTAAAGAAAAAGTTGAAAAAAAAATTACTTCCATATTTATTTAAGGGTAAAATGATAAAAGTTACATGATAAAAGAAGCAATTTGTAGATAACATTTCATGTTAGCCACCAGTTTTTATTATATTAATGTTTGGAAACATATTTTTATCTTTTAAATACAGACTTGTATCAAATCTTCTATTTTCTATAGCTAACTGATTGCAAGTTATTGCTTTTTGTGTTGCTCGTCTATATCTGTGGTAGAATATAGGAATACCTGTTTTATTTTGCATTAAACCTTGACTATCTAGGTATAAGAAGGCCTCAGGTGGGATATATCCGTTCTGTAGTATTTTGTATATATATTTTCCATTCACGTAGTATGGCGCCATTATCAGGTTATTTTCAGTGCAATTAAAGCTTCTCAAAATGTGGTCTCTAATTATAAAAATTATGAAATTGCCAACTCGGCACGTATTTGCGGCATTATATAATTTGCTGTTCGATATATAATTTTTAAAATTTCTATCTTTTGATCTGTAAAGAGACGTACATGCTCTCAAACAACGTAAAATGTATCTGTAAACCCCATGTTACCAACAAATGTGAAGATGTTATCGTTTGTGTTTCAATACTATAAGTAAACTTTTAACTAAAACTGACCGATAAGCTAAAGGGAAGGTATTCCTACCTTTAATTTAAATTTTTTATTTTTATTGTTGTTAACATATTAACTTTTTATACCTTTCCCCAGAGGTAATAGGGTTCACACCAATAAATTTGTCACTCCGTTTGAAATTTCTATGGTATTCTTTTCCGACTTCGATTCAGCAACTGTCTGTTATCATGTTGATGAGAAAATTTGTAAGTAAGTAATTTTATTTATTTTTTTTTTTATGTACATAAGAAAAAAAAAATTGATTTTAAGTAAAAAAATTTGTTCGAAAAAAATTTAATCAATATGTTTTTTGTTTTTTACATTACATCTGGTTCCACATTAATTAAATTAAAAAGACACCTTATTTAAATTAAAAAGGACACTATCTTCAAAATTTTGATAAAACTTTATTCTAAATTTAAGAAAAAAAATGTGTTAAAAAATTCTTTTTGAAATCAAATTAAAACTTATGAAATCGTCTTAAACTAACTCAATTCACTACAATTATAGTACTGGAATTAGGATTTATTTAAACATCAAGCGCATAAAGTAAAAAAGCATTATTTTACTACTTTTGTAAAATTACAACTAAAAACTGTAAGAGGTAGAATTTCTTAAATTATATATAATCTTCTGGAGTTAAGGTGTATGAATTATCGGAAAGTTGTCATTTTGAGTGCCAATTTTTCTATCATCTATTTCTATTAAAAACATAAGGTAGCAGGCTTGCTCTGACACTCGCCAACTTTTGTTTTACATGTTCTGAAAATCATATGTTTTGTTTGCGATTTGCTTTTTTTAAACTTATTTATGTTTGAAAAACAAAAACATATGATTATGCATTGCAACGCATAAGATTACAAAAAAAAAATGAAAACAGTATTTCAAAAGAAAAAATGCAAAACTCAGATCGTACTAAAGTTTATCTTAACAAATTTAATTATGTGCCTCAAACTTCAATCGCATCTTTAATTACCCGAATGTAATTATAAGAATATTAAAATTTAAATAACCACATATTTTATTTGATTACCGACATTTTCGAACTTCACCGTAGATCAGCTGTTTTTATAAAATGGCCAGTATTCAAGAAAACAAACGAAACAAACAATTATTAAAACAAAGAACTTTTTTTAATTTATTATTTACAACTTTAATTATGTAAAAATAAAAATAATTTTCCTCAAAAATAAAAGTGAACATATTAAATTTATTAAGTATATAATTTTACTGTTGTATTAAAGTTTATTTTAAGTAATATTTATAACTACATTCAGTATGTGCTTGCGATTTGAAGTCGCCAAATTTCTTGCGATTTTGAAGTGTAGAAGAATTTGCATGCAATTTTAATACGCATCGCCAGTTTTAAGTGATTTGCAATTGTAAGAACATGCCTGTATATATTTTAACGTTGAATTAGTTTTAGTTTGTTACCTATGCTACTAATACTTCCGTCCGGAATTGAATTAATCCCCAGTTTCAACCCACTGTGCGTCCTTGTATTCTAAACCTATTATTTTTGTTTATTTTTTAAAGTCGATCGAAATCCCTTCTCTCACATTGACCGTTTTCTATCACATTAGCGATAGTCTTCTTTTTATTTTAAACCTGCCCTCGTTTATTTATGCACATACAATCGTGCATATGTACCAACCAAAAACCATAAATTTAAAGCAATAGTTTCTTTCAAGTGTTTTTGTGTATATTTTATATTATTCTCTTTTCTTATTCTGCTGATTTAAGTCAAATAGATATACACAGACATTGTACCTTGTACGTTGTAAGCCTAGATTTCTTTGTGAAAATAAAAACTTTTTTGTTTTCGCAGTATTTAGCAGTGTTCGTCCTGCAACCAAAACAAAAAAAAATAACAATAAATTTCAACATGCATACAATAAGAAAAAAAAAAAACTGATTTCACATTCATAGTAATAGATAAAAATAATGAACATAGTTGTGAATTTTAAAGCAATAATAAACGGCTGAAATAAAGAATAACATGAAGAAAGGATTGCATTGCTTTTGTCTGTCTATCTACGAATGCGTCTGAACGTGCACGTAACTCTAAATGTTTTTTTTAAATATTTTCCTCTATACTGTAGTATGAACTCGAATATTATTTAATCTGAAATCTGAAAATTATATATATATAAGTACAATCAATTTTGTATTATATAATCTGCTATTATTTAGTTGTTACACATTTTATTTTAATTGCTCTTCTTAATATTTGTTGATTTATTTTTATTTATTTTTATATTTATTTATTATTTCAATATATCTTATAAACATACCCATACTGATTAGTATATTACATTTATACGGCTATCGTCAATTTCATGACAATTATCATTATCATCGTGAACGAATGCAAATAATTGTTGCAAAAAACCGACTTTAAAACAAATTTTAACTGTCTCTCTATAACGGTTCAAAAGATTGTCCACTATCATTGAATTACATAACCTATTAGAACACCCTTTAATTTTCAAATCCAAATTTTATACTTGTTGTTAATTGAACTTACAATACAGTTTCTTTGTAAATTTTAATTGTCTGTCTACAACATCAAATTACATTTACTATTGTAACACCCTTTAGTTTTATAATTTTAAATATTTAGGGCCAGTTTTTGTCTTTGTATTTAAATGTCATTTATATTTAAGTACAAAATTCAGTTTTTCAATGCACATTTAAATGAAACTTAAATGACATATCTATGCAAGTATATATTTTTCTAATGCCACATATAATTGAGTGTTTTTTATATCAATTGAAATCACTAGAATTATAAAAATTAAGACATAACATTAGAACGACAACAGACATTTTGTTTGTGTAAAATCATGTTTTATGTCAAAGAACAGCTCAGAAATGGTAAAGTAAGAAACATTTTATCAACGTCAATTTAAACAAAAACTCCATAGAAAGATGTTTACTGCTCAAGTTGCAGTAATTTTTAGATTTCGTTTAACATATCTGATAAACATAATACAAATTAAAAGAAACACGTTAAAAAACATGTAAACATAGGTTTAAAGTTTGCTAGAACAGCACTTTAATAAGTTTGAATAATAATTGCTTCATAAGAGAACAAACGTAACAATTTCGATAAAATTTGAAATAAAATAGAGTACTTTTGAAACAAATATAATGATTGTTGTTTTACCTGCTGCCTCGAAGGACATGGACCGATCATGCTGATTTTCAATAGGACACACAGAGGGACATCTCTCAATCGACTTCGCTATGCACAAAAAGTCAGATAATATATACTTTTTGGGTTCGGAAATTACACACGGAATGACAAACTTTTTGTGGTAAAGGGTATAAAAACAGGCACTTGCATAAGTGTACGGGATATTTTAAAACATATTAAATTATTTAACTTTTTTCTTACCCTTTTTAAAAATGTTTTCAATAAGATTTGTTTTTAAATTGATTTAAAACTCGCGTACAGTTCTATTTTAAAGAATATAAGAAAAGAACTTTTGTTATATAAAATGATACACTTCTGACAGCTGCTCTACACATAATATAATTGAGCAAAGAATAGTCTGCTGCCATATACCCTGTTAAGACATACGCTTTAATTGCACAATTAAGGAATTTACTTAGTTGAGCTCAATTTACCACATAAGAAGTTAATTAATAAATTGAGCAATTAGTACTTAATTGCATCAATAATTTTATAAGATGCAAAATGCAGCCCTTGCCAAAAAGTATGTTTACTCTGGGAACTATGTTCAGTGAGAAGAAAAAATTCATAAAATTGACAAGCCGCAAGTAAAAAATATAAACAAACTAATAAAAGAAAATGGCGGGTCATGGCTTTTGACTCTTAAAACTTCAAAGCAACAACAAAAATCCTTGCTGTTTTTGTTATAAAAAGAGAATTTAGCTGGGCGGACAACATTACAGTTGCATAAGCTTAATTGAGCTTGTGTGAACACCAAGTTAAATTGCCCAATTAAAATTAAACTAACTCAATTAAAAAAACATGTCTGAACAGGGTATTAACGATGCCACCTGAGAATATTATTTCTCCTTGATACATATATACCAAAAAATTACAAATATTAATAATATTCCCTTCAAGGGAAAAAATACTAGAATCAAAATTATTATCAAGGTTGCTAAGAATTTTTCTTTGATTTACTCAAAACTAGGGAAATTTTGTTCAAGACGGTTTAAAAATATAGTATTCAATTGATATTTAGAAAATAAGCGATTTGTTTGAGCTTTGTTTTTTCATTAGACAACTCATTTACATTTTGATTTTCCTTTATTTTTCTTTAAGGATTTATATTTTTGCCACTAAAACGAGGGAAAAACATTTTTTAATAATACTGAATGTACATGTTTGTATAAACTGCAGTTAACTGCCAGTTTTTACTGTTTTTCAAAGTATTGCATTGCTTTTATTTCGTTTAATACTGTTAAGGCAACAATACTTACCACTAAGATGGGTCAATCTTGAACAAAACTTGCAATTAAAAAAAAGATATTTTTGAACAGACTAACTTAATTGTAGGAAAAAATTTCTAACGCCTATTTTTTCACTAGTCAGTGGGAAATATATAGTATGGTAAGCGGTGAAAAGCTCACCGATTAATTTTACCTTTTTCATTAATTTTTTACCATAAACACAACCACCTTTCTTAAATTGGTATCAATCTGTAACCTTCACCTTTCAACTAAAAAAACACTCAAAATTGGTTCGGAAATGGCTGAGGGCTGCGGGTACAGATAAAAGAAAGACAGACTTTATTTTTTTAAGTCAGTTAAGAATGATATTTTATATGTACATATTCTATTGAAGTGTTTTGAGGCATACATTTCTCTAAAATTGTCCCCAGTTTATTACTTTATCTCGAAGGGGGAACATCTGTGTGCAAACAGATTTTCCTTTTTCAAAAAAGTGAGGTTATAATTAAAGACGCGCACGTTTTTTTCTCAACTGGCTTTTATAAAAATGCCATCGTTTTAATAAATATTAAAAAAATATATATAATCATTAATACTTCAATATCCTGTTCAGGATTTCCCACTTCCTATACGAAGTCGACGTGCAGTTCCTGGAGACATTATTTATATCTGAAAACTTGTGGGATACCCTGGCGCTATGGTTATGTACCCCTGCCATTATTAAATTCAGATAAAAAAATAAGATTGTCCCTAAATTCCAAAATCAAGCTTTCTATAGTTTAGTTTATAATTTTACTGCTTGCCCTGTCGGTCACTGTTATGCCAGGTACAACCGAAGGAACATTACAGAAAATATAAGCATGTATCACTTAATGTTTTCTCGTGTGTAGCAATGTTTCTTATTAAAATTATGTTAACTGAAATTTTTTATGTTTCACAACACGATGTTTCCTCTTTTGTATCTAAGTTTACAGTTTTGTATGTGTTGTATTATTTGATTGAAAACAGCTGCAGTGTGAGGTTGTTTTATGACCAATTAGACAAACTTCATTTTTTTCATATCTAACAAATTTCCAAATGTTTCTTCTTCTATCCTCATATAATTGTGATAGTTTTACAACTGATTTTCCTTGAATTCTTTCAAGTGCTTTTCGTTTAAAATTTCTTCTCTTTAAACAATTTTTTTACTTTACATTTTGTTCTTCATACAACACTTCGTCAGTAATTGTATATATAATTCCTTGTGCGTCGCCTATCTTATTTAACTTTTTCTTCCGCGTAGGTTTTTAAGGCATACACAGTATACAGAATTGATATTCTTTAAATGCTTGATGTGCGGTTGCCACGTCTCTATAGAAAGAAGAAACATGATTTTAACTCATTTTCACTTTGGTATTACCTCGTGGGTATCTCGCTTATAGCTTTTAACTTAAGAAATGCTTATTTAATTAAATTTTAAAAAGTGTCTAATTAGAAAATTAATAAGTTACCATTATACCAAATATGAATTTATTAAATTTTTATGAATTTATTTATTTTGCTTAAAACAAATTTGTATTAGGTTATGCGTATTACGTTTTTATCTCTTTTCTGGTTTTAATTAAAAAAGAACTCTCACACTTGCCCCTAGACTTTTAAGCATTTAAGCCATTGAATATAAAAACAACCATACAAGACGAATTAAATTTAATTGGATTTTTGAATTAACAACAACGAAATAAATTGCTACGTAACCAAATACATTTGTGCCTTTTTTGCACGATGATGGCAAAAAGGAAAATAATACTCATATACGAATACACGAGAAAAGAGCATTACATTGACAGACAATAAAAAATAGCCCCAATCAACAGTTATAGTTAAAATAAAACAACGAAAGCAATGAATTAATCTGGATTTATCGAAATAAGAACTTGGAAGAATCAGAAAAAATAACAATGGAAAAATTACTACAAAAAAATAAAAACTGGGTGAAAGTTTTTTTAAACATTTTTATAACAAATTATTGAAATAGTTTAAGAGAAAAGTTGAAATGGCTACCTCAAATTATAATCTATTTTAAACCAGTATTTATGTAAGTTGATTATATAGCCCTATGGAAAAATTCATTTTTTTTAGCGAGGGCATTCTGAAAATTTTCCTGCACGACAAAACATTTAAAAGAAATATTCTTAGTTTCCAGCTCTTAGTGACCCTCTCATAAGAATAAGTTCTTAAGATTGTGCGATTTTACTCCATTGTATTTCTTTTGAAGTTAAACATACACAAACGTCAACGAGCTGGCAGCCGCTCTTTCCATTAAGAAGTAAAATCAATAATAATTTCAGCCTCACCTATAAAAAAATGGAAGCTTCAGCGTCTGTATTTCCCCGATATGATTTTTCCAACATCACCCTATTCTGTTACGTTATGATGCATGAAAAATATCTGAAAAAAAACTGTGGAAAAAGGGTATATCTAAGTTTGTCAATTCGTTTCTAATTTCTACATATCATTTGGAACAATGAAATAACTCCTATCAAAAACACAAATATATGGGGCGATAGAGAATTAAACAAGTAAGATTGCTGTATTCGGATATGCCAAATTTTATACACCCTTCACCTTCTCTGTAAATCAAGTTTAGTGAAGTAAATCCAATCAGAAAAGCAAATATTGGGGTGACAGGAAATTAAAAATAAGAAAAAAAATTAAGTACTACGAGGGCTGCCTTATATATTTCTGGCCTAATAGTGAAAATGCGAATGCATTTCATTCTGCTAGCGTCTAATTTTTCTTGTTTTCTTTGGAAAACGTCCGCATACATTTGTAAATAATTTTTCTTTCTAAAAATGTTTAGAAAATTAATTAAAAAGAACCAAAAGCCGAAAATTTCATTAATTTGAAAAATGGTTTTATTGTTTTTCAAAGTATTCTCCAGCATGATTTATACACTTTTGCATGCGCTCAAACCAGTTGTCGAAGCACTTTTTTCACTCTGATTGAGACACCTTTAAAACATGGTTTTTGAACACTTCAACAGCTTCTTTTGGTGACGAAAATCGTTGACAACGCATTTTTTTCTTGATGTGCGGAAACAAGAAGAAGTCATTAGGTGCCAAGTCAGGGCTGTACGGCGGATGACCCATTAATTCGACGTTTTGGCCGGTCAAAAACGTTCTGGTTTGAGCCGATGTGTGACAGCTCGCATTGTCATGGTGAACAATGATTCGTCTTCTCTTGTTGGTTTTTCGAATTACTCCGATGACTTCAGGCAAACAAATTGTAGTGTACCACTCAGAAGTGACCGTCCTACGTTGCTTAAGCGGAACAGTCGCCACATGACCAGTTTTGCCGAAGAAACAGGCGATTATTTGCTTCGGAGTGCTTCTTCCACGAACAACTTTCGTTGGATTTTGCTCGTCTTTGAAGACCCACACGGTCGATTGTTGTTTCGTATCGGGCTCATACGCATAGATCCATGATTCGTCACCTGTGACGATCTTATAAACGTCGTAATACGTAATCGTATTTTTGCAACATTTCTTTGCACCAATCGACACGAGCCTCTTTTTGAGCGACTTTGAAATTGTGCGGGATCCAACGAGAACAAACCTTTTTTACGGCCAGGTGTTCATGCAGTATCGAATGTATGCTGGTGGAAGAAATATCCAAGGATGTCTCTATCTCTCGGTATGTCGCATGTAGATCTTTCATTATGAGTTCACGCACGGCATCAATGTTCTCTGGCACAACAGCCATTTTTGAACGACCTTCAGGGAATTCGTCTTTGAGCGAGCTTCGGCCACAATTAAATTCATTATACCAATTTTTCAGAGTGCTATAGGATGGTGCTTCATCGCCATACAAAGATTTAAGTTCATCAAGGCACTCTTGTCGTGATAATCCACGTCGAAAGTTGTGAAAAATGATGGCAGGAAAATGTTCATGAGTTAATTCCATTTTTTTCTATATTAATTTTTTCAAGTCACTGTAAACAACGCAAATAATGGTCGTACGTCAAAACGTTTGGAGTACGATTATGCTTTAAAATGACAAACTTTCCAATGGAAATGTCAGATTGCACTTGGCAGCACTCAGTGTTGCCAGGCCAGAAATATATATAGCAGCCCTCGTACATATATGTAATTTTATTAAAAAAAACAGTTACATCGGTTAAGCATTTTTTATTATTTTAGTATTTTCTTATAGAAAAAAATTTGAAAATTTCAGAGCCCCTTAACTCGGAAAATATGGGCGAGTGCCAATTTTTTCACTTGATGTTTTTTTTAGTTCTCTATCGCTCCATATATTCATTTTTTTATTGGAATAGATTCATTCCATATAATAAGGAAAAATTAGAGGTAGGCGTGGTGCTTTGCCTTCTGCGTCTAAGGATATGGATCGGTCTTGCTACTTTCCAATAGCACCTCTTTCGTCACTCTCTCTGTCTCTCTCTCTCTCTGGTCGATTGGCGTATTTTAACACTAACACGGATAGACAGGCGGAAATCGCTCAATCGAGATGCATAAGAATTTAGAATATATATACATATATAATGATAATGGATATTGTGGAAATTACAAATGGCATGAAAAACTTAGTTATACCCTTTTTCCACTTTTTGTGGTGAAGGGTATAAAAAATAATAAAAAAAAACATCAAGTGAAAAAATTAGCGATCGCCAATATTTTCCGAATGATGGGGCTTTGAGCTTTTCATAGAAAAGCATGAATGCGCACCATATTTTTTAAGATATCAATATGGGTATTATTTAAAAGCTTTTAAAGAGATCTTTCAGAAAATACTAAAAGTTTTTATAAATGCTTAACCCATCAAGAGCGGTTGACATTTTTAAGTAAAATTATGTATATGGAGTACTTAATTTTTTCTTATTTTTGATTAGATTCTTCACATGATGGGATTTATGTATATGGAAAGAGTATACAAGATTCGGCATAGCTGAATATAGCACTCTTACTTACTATTTGATTCTATTTATCTACCCATCTACTATGCACTCAGATAGGTATTATTCCGTCAACATTTTATTAATTCTATATATTATAATTTTTTTTCATTGTATTGAAATCACTTTTATTTTAAAAAGTGGATTTTCAAGACTTTTTTAGGAATAAATAAAATCGATAGGGGTCTGAAGAAGGTAAAATAAATTAGATCGGAATGGTTAATACAAAATTAAAACCATTTCGATCGGAGTATGTGACATGCAATTTCTTTTTGCTTTTAAGAAAACAAACATTCACTATAAGAAATAAATTTTATAAATGTTTGTGTGGCTTTTGAGCTCTTTAATAATAAAATTCTCTTAATTAAAGAACACTTCAATAATTACTGCAATATACATATTCATAACAATTTGAAAAGTCTGTAGGACAAACTGCCACCAATTTTTTCTTCTACTCTCAGCAGAGTTTACAATTGTAAGCAGAAGACCTGAAATCACAATTGTAGAGTAAACATCTATTGGGTGGCGCCAGGAGGAAGGTCGATAATCTCCAAACATCTTTTTCTTCACTAAAACAATAATAATAATGATAATAGCTAGATTTGAATTAGAGTTTGACTACATAAATGTTTAATTCTATTATTGTATATAAATGTCTCAACCATCATAGGACTCCATATCTTATCTGTCTTGCTTAACGCTGGTAAACTTCCAAAGCAATAATATGAAAAAATAAATTGAGTGGAGCTTGCTGGGCTAATTAATTGCTACCAATTATTTAGCCATCAATCAATATTAGAATATTGACGACAAAGTTCCTAATTGAATGAATATGAATTATACTTTGGCTTTTGCTAGCTGCACAGAATAAATTTAATGTTTTATATTCGCATTTAGTACTTTTTAGTTACAGACAGTCGATTCCTTAATGTACAAGTACAAGCTGTTGAATGGTTAAATATTTTTGAATGATTTAAATAAAATATTGAAAATTCAAAAATTATTAAAAGTCGTGCAATTGGCGAACTGCATACTAATGACAAAGAATTTATAATAAAAGTTTTGAGCGAACATTCAGTAAAAATTTGCTACAAATTTGATACAATCAAAACCTTCAAAAAATTTCTTTATAAAATAGTTCTTACAAAAACAGTCTTCTAAACAGACAGGCAGAAGGTCGTCAAATGTGAAACAAAAATTGTAAAACACACTATATTCAAATTTGTATTTACTTTTTAATATGTTTTCAAAGATAACGCCATACATATCAGAAAACATCACCTAAGAGGTTACTCTTTAATTTTTTGTTTTAAATATTTATGCTTGTTGTTCTAGTGGATTTTAAAAGTAGTGAAGATTTGTTTAATTTTTAAGTGTTTAATTATAGGAGTTTAAAAAATGGGGACATATAAGACAAATTACGTTACATCTAGGAACACCCTTTAATACTTAAATTTATTTTTTGTGTGTCTAATACAGTTCAGGAGTTTTAATGCTAAAAGCCTTTTTTAAATGGTTCAATTAAATGGAACAGTTCAGTTCAGAAATGACGGAGTTTTGCGGGCCAAATAGAAAATAAATTCAGATGAATTAATGACATTTTACTGTTTTAAAAAAAGAACAATAGGGATAATATATAATTACTTTAGAGAATTGATCTCTTCTATTGTCTCTTAATAGAAAGCTGCTGGCTAATAATTGCCATCTGCTCTGTGGTCGATTATCCTCGAGTATTTTGGAACATCTTGCCAAACAATCATTTATAAATTCACGACTAACTCAACATATCTGTATATAATGCTGTTTAGAATTTTAAGCATGGAGCCATATTGAACACAACTTAAGATATTTTTAACACGCAGAGAAAAAATATGACTGTGATATGGTCACAATAACCATATTATGTTCTTTGTAAATGAAAATGTATGACATTTTCAACCATATTATGATATTTTAATTTAATCATTTAATGTTTATATTTGAAGATAATTGTTTTTAGATTTAACCATGTTATTGTTATGCTAGACGACTGGTTGCAGAACTAGCTATATTATTATTAAATGTAACAGTGCTATGTTTTGTTAACAACCATATAATACAACCATAATATGTTGCTCTTACATTATGGTTACCTTAACCATATCTTTTCTTTGCGTGTACAAACACTAATCTGCTAGCACTGCACTAGAAACAACAGTTAACCATCACTTATCTGAAGTTCAAATTCTTTTAAAAAAGTGTCATTTCATTAAAGGTACGATTGTATCATATTTTTCCGTTTTTCATTCGAGATATTTTTGCAGTTCCGATTTTTTACAGAGTGTTAAACATTTGATCATCATGATTGCTGCAGCCACTACGGCCTGCTTAGAGTACTCCATATGCACCTGACTAAATTAAATTTGAAGAGTTGTTAACACTTAGATTTTATTTCCAATATTATTATAAAGGGTGGGTCAGCCAAATAACTTTTTTTTTTTTGAAAATGCTATAAAAAACCATTGAATATTTTCTCATATTTTTTTCTATTTAAAAGTACAATCTTTCCGGTCAATAATGGAAAATAATCTCATTCAAATGGCTGCCTCGGCTGGCCATGCAGTAGCCTACACGATCGGTCCAATTTTTAAGCACATTATCGATTGTGTCAGCTGTATTTCACCAAATAAAAGTCCAACGGTGTCAAATAATAGCTCCGAGGTGGCCAAACGTTGCCAATATCCTCCTTTTCAATTCGCCATTGACAGTAACGGCCACTTCTTGCTCATTTTCGAAGAAAAATGGCCCAATTATGCCTCTGGACTAAAATCAGCACCAAACAGTGACTCGTTTTGGGTGCACCGGCTTTTCAATGTATACGTGGCGACTTTTTGTGCTGCAAGTGCGAGAATTTTGCTTGTTAACATACCCGCCAAAATCGAAATGAGCTTCATCTGAAAAAATAATTTTTTTGACAAAATCGGCATCTTAATGTCGAAATATTTCCCAGCGTTCAGCGGCAGGATAAAACTAATTATCTGTCAAATCAGACATGAGCTAAGTGTAAGAATTCACGAAATAAGCACCAGTGAAAAAAAGTTTAGATGGCGGACTCGTTATTATATAATTATATGTTATATCAAGCGATTTCTTAACAATCTTTTAAAACAGACCAGTTTTTTTTAAGAAATGCAGAATCTAATTACTGAAAAAACTAAGAATACACAAAAAATTAAGATTTTTCCTTAGATTTTTTTTAACGAATTGAAATTATTTTGGCTTAATTTCATTTATTTTTAATTCCTAAAACTTTTTTTCAGAAAGAAAATTTATTTTACAAATGTATGCGGACGTTTTCCCAAGAAAACATGAAAAATTTGACGCTAGCAGAATAAAATGCTGCACCTTCTGGACCGCTATGTCCTCCATCAGCATTCTTCGCATCTATCTACCTTAGTTGTGTAATTTATAAACATCATCTATTTAACCAACTAACTTTGTAAATAAGAATTCAAGATACATTCATATCAATATTAATTTGGTTAGACGAAATTTAAACATAAACTGACGTATCTCTTTACTGTTCTCTCTGTATTACTACTAAAAAATTATAATATATTTAGCCACCATATAGAACTCTATATTGAGGCTAAATTACTTTCCATCCAAATGAAATATGCAAAAATCGTAATGCTACTTAAACCAAATAAAAGAGAAAGTGAAGTGTCTTCTTATAGATCAATAAGTTTATTGCCAGTTTTTTCAAAAATGTTCGAGAGCCTTTTGTTAAAGAGACTACTGCCATTGCTCGAATCTCAAAACATAATACCTGATTACCAATTCGTCTTTAGACACCAGCATTGTGCATACAATTACCAATGCACTAGAAAAAAACAATATACCCAATTCACAATGTTGTGCAAATGGTCTTGCATCACTGTACTGTATGTTTTGTTGGTGTTGACTAAAAATATGTTACACAAGTTACAAAAGATTTTGAATTGTGCTAATATTGTTCAGCTGTCTTTTTAGACATCAGTCAAGCATTTGACAGAGTATGGCACTGTGGTCTCTTAAATAAAGTTAAACATCGACTGCCCGCTCCATTTTTGGTTCATGTTAATGGCGAAGACTCCACGTTTGGAAGAATTAAGCGTGCTGGGTCCAGTCCAGTGTACGATTTATACGTCAGATATGCCTAATAGTTTAACCACTGCCACTTACGCTGATGATACGGCTTTTTTGTATGCGAATGAATCCCCACAAGAAGCTTCTGCAATAGTTCAAAGGCAAGTAACTCTGACCGAAAATTGGTTACAAAAATGGAATATAAAAATTAATACCCAGAAATCATCTCATGTGACTCTTACATTAAGAAAAGGTGATTGTCCAACACTTACGTTGAATGGAATTACTATCCCAAAAACAAATAAAGTAAAATACTTAGGTCTTCACCTGGTTAGGACACTAACATGGAAGGATCATGTGAAATCTAAGATAGACACTTAAACATTAAAACTAGAATAATATATTGGCTCTTGGGACCAAAATCAGAACTATGTTTAAATAGCAAGATCATCCTATACAAGACAATTTTGAAGCCAGTTTGGACTTATGCTCTTCAACTCTGGGGAACAACAAGCTATTCTAATGTCGAAATACTCCAAAGAGCATTACTCTGAAATAACACTGTTCTGCAAAGGAATCCTGCTTCAAACAAAAATAGGATAACTTGCTTAAAAAAATTTCAATTTTTTAAAGCAATCACATTATTCACATTTATATATATATAATTATTACCGAAACTGGGGAAAGGTTTATCCGATTTAGATATAAAATTCATTAGATATAAAACACAAGTACTTAAAAGTTATTTAGTTGCTCAGTAGTATTTTTAGCATGCGACTTATCAGATGGTACATAAAGGCCAATTAAAGTAAACCCATTCATATACACTTAAAGGTAAAGAAGAGAAAATGTTAAAACTATTAAAAATTAAACAAATAACACAACTCAAAAATTATGTCAAATCCCAGGACATGCAGACGTAAAGCTAAAACAGAAAAGAAATTAAGAGTTTATAAAATTGTTCTAACACATTCTGATCTTAATGTCAATTGCTTTCCTAATGATAGATTAAAATTATTGAACTCTAGCTTATGGCGTTTTCTTTTCTGGCAAAAATGTTGCATACGTTCAACACTTTCACACCTTTGTTTTCTTTTCTAAAAAGTGTAAATTAAAAGTATGTTCTTTTAAAAATATGTTGCACGAAAAAGTGTAAAATATGTTACATATTTTACCCTCTATTTTATGTAAGGATAAGTGTGCTACACTTTTTTTTAGTAGTTTTTATTCTTGATAAGTGATGTTTGCTTTTGTTGCTAAGCCCAGTGTTATATTTCTTTATTGTTGAAACGCTAATTAAACATTACTATCATTTAAAAAGAAGTTAGAAAAATTCAATAACATATTTTGTTCTATTGTGGCTACAAAATGTGTAGCAATTTTTCGGGGTCTAGGTAACATGCAAAACATTTTATGTGATTGTTGGGTAACATTTATTTTCAGAAAAGAAAACGCCATTAATTTACCCGGCGTTGTCTTGTTCGAATTTTAGGGACCTTCTTGGCACTGTAAAATACACATATTATAGGCTGGTTTACTTTATTTTGTAATCGAAATGGTAATTTCAGAGATAATATATTAAAAATCTCAGAAGAGGGGTCACCTATCAGATTTCATCTATCAATTCTGTAACTCAAGGTATGCAAATTCAAAATTTAATTGCATTTACGTCTTCAAAAATCGTATCATGCTCGGATCTTGCATTTTAACTTATTTTTAAGGGAATTTTATTCTGCAACATCGCAAACACACAATACCTTATTAAAAACTATTTAGTAGTAGTTCAAACATTTTATTTAATTTACTGACACCCCTCTTAACAATATTTTAAGACAGAATATTACTTCAGTTATTAGGTATTATATAAACCCAGTGATACAATAATGCCATATTTTAATTGCCATCTAAGTTATATAATATGAATGTGACCTCATTGCACATCTTAAAAAATCGAAAAAGCAGATCTAATAAAGCTTTTAAATACAGTCAAAGCCCGGTATAACGAATACTCAGTTTAACGAATATCCGATATAACGAATGAGCAAGTTTTAATATTAACTACCTTATACAGCGAATGGCAAAAAATAAACAATCCCGGTTTAACGAATTACAAAGCAAAATAAAAAAATCTTTACAGAACCGTTAGATTTTTTTGTGTGTTTTTGGCTTCTTTGCTTTATATTGAAAGAACACGAGTGATGCGTTGCTGTTTTCGTTAAAGTTTTAGTAGTTTTGTTTGGTTTATTATGAAAACGAGATGTAAATTCGAAATAGAAACTCATTTGATGAAAAAATAAAGATTTTAGAAGAATGTAAGAAAGGTATAAATCTTTCAGTAATATCACAAAAGTATGGAATACCAAAATCTTCAATAAGTACCTTAAAAAAACGAATATAAAAATGAGGAAAATTTAAAAATTACAAACAATGGAACAAAAAATCGGCGATCTCTTAAAAAGGATGAATTTCCAAGAATGAAAAAGGCTCTCTTCGAATGGTTTTTAAGCCAAAGAATGGAATGGTTTTAAAAGCAAAGGCAATAGAAACTCATAATCAAAAGTACGGCTCCGATTTCCATGCAAGTGATGGCTGGCTATCAAGTTTAAAGAAAAGAAAGCAAACCGGCGAAAAACTTTCAGCTCGACAAGATTTAGCGCAGCCTTTTAAAAATCAAATTAACAACTTAGTAAGCGAAAAGAATTAAACAAGAGATGTAATTTTTAATGCGGATGAGACCGGTTTATGTTGTATTGCTGCCTGACAAAACACTTGTCCATGCAGGAGAATCCAGTCCTCCTGGCATGAATTTATTCAAGGAAAGGTTAACAGTTCTATTTGCAAATGCATCCGGTTCAAAAAAATTAAAACCGCTTTTAATTAGTAAAGCAAAAAAAAACCTCGTTCATTTAAAAGCAGGATTATTCCAATGAATTACATCCATTCAAAAAATGCGTGGATGAATTCAGAAATTTTTAAGATGTGGTTCCAGAGGTAGGTTTTATGCTCAGATACATTTTTCGTGACAGTGTTTTACTTTTGTTTTTAATTTTTCTCTAAGGGTGAACAATTTTGAAAAGGCAACAATCTACCCGTAAAAGCACTACTTATCCTTGATAATGTACCAAGTCATCCGCCAACAGAGGAGCTGTTCAAAACAACCAAAGACGGAAAAATATTGACGCTTTATCTACCACCTAACGTTACACCTTTAAAACAACCGATGGACGAAAATGCCATCCGAATTTTAAAAATGCATTACAGATCATTTACTCAGTAAAATTCGATGCAGCTAACATAATCGATCCGGCTGGGAAAAAGATAAAAAAGAGTGCTTAGAAAATTGTTGGAATAAAATTATATTATCAGGTAGCACTACACTACACTACACTAAATTATAAATACAATTGAATTTTTATGTTTTTAAAATTGCGGACCACCGTTTTTTATAAAATTTCAAGGTAAAAAATACTGTTCGATATAACGAATATCTCGGTATAACGAAAGGTCTGAACATTATATCATTCGTTAAACCGGGCTTTGACTGTATTAAAATTTTTTTAATTTTTTATGGCTTTTTGCCTTATTGATTCAATGGAGATCTCATTTAATCAATTTGGCTTTTGGTATAAGACTTTGAGGTTGTCTTTACAAAATTTGGGTAGAATCCACTGATGAGCTTTATAAGAGCCGTTGCGAAATGGGCATATGGATATGCTTTCCCCGCAGTAATACAGAGAAGAGCAATAGCGGTTAGCTCAGGAAAGTGTAACACCATAACAACAGTGTATGGCAGACGTGTGTAGTGGCTATTGGATTAAAGGAGATGACTGGCATGAATAAAAGACGTAGTAGACATGTTTGTGGATGGTAACGGCATCAAGTAGTTCATGTCACGCCGGAGTAACACAGTGGTGTAGCGTTGATAGCTGCGTTTGCAGTAATATCGCATGTTTAGTAAATACAAGACCAAGGGTTCACAAGACCGGTAGGATCAAGAAGTATAGCCAGAGAAATCCTAGGGTTTGAATACAAAATAATGGGCCACAGTGATATTTGCAATCAAATGAATCCGTACGTTTGTTCTAAAAAGCGAAAAACGTAACAATATTTTATAATAAAATAACTCATGATTTAGATAAGAATCTACCGCTTTGATTTTTACGATGTAAAACTTTGCAACAAATTATATACCCTTCACAACAAAAATTGGAAAAAGGGTATATTTAAGTTTGTCATTCCGTGTGTAATTTCCACAATATACATTTCCCACCCCATAAAGTACATATATACGAGGGCTGCTCTATATATTTCTGGCCTAATAGTGATAATGCGAATATTTATAATCAAAAATGGTTTTATTGCTTTTCAAAGTATTCTCCAGCATGATTTATACACTTTTGCATGCGCTCAAAGCAGTTGTCGAAGCACTTTTTCCACTCCGATTGAGACACCTCTAAAACAGGGGTTTTTAACACTTCAACAGCTTCTTCTGGCGACGAAAATCGTTGACCACGCATTTTTTTATTGATGTGCGGAAACAAGAAGAAGTCATTAGGTGCCAAGTCAGGGCTGTACGGCGGATGACCCATTAATTCGACGTTTTGGCCGGTCAAAAACGTTCTGGTTTGAGCCGATGTGTGACAGCTCGCATTGTCATGGTGAACAATGATTCGTCTTCTCTTGTTGGTTTTTCGAATTACTCCGATGACTTCAGGCAAACAAATTGTAGTGTACCACTCAGAAGTGACCGTCCTACGTTGCTCAAGCGGAACAGTCGCCACATGACCAGTTTTGCCAAAGAAACAAGCGACCATTTGCTTCGAAGTGCTTCTTCCAAGAACAACTTTCGTTGGTTTTTGCTTGTCTTTGAAGACCCACACAGTATATTGTTGTTTCGTTTCGGGCTCATACACATAGATTCATTATTCGTCACCTATGACGATCTTATAAACGTCTTTTGAAGCACCGCAATCGTATTTTTGCAACATTTCTTTGCACCAATCGACACGAGCCTTTTTTTGAGTGACTTTCAAATTGTGCGGGATCCAACGAGAACAAACCTTTTTTACGGCCAGGTGTTCATGCAGTATCGAATGTATGCTGGTGGAAGAAATGTCCAAGGATGTCTCTATTTCTCGGTGTGACGCATGTCGATCTTGCATTATGAGTTCACGCACGGCATCAATGTTCTTTGGCACAACAGCCATTTTTGGACGACCTTCACGGAATTCGTCTTTGAGCGAGCTTCGGCCACGATTAAATTCATTATACCAATTTTTCACAGTGCTAGAGGATGGTGCTTCATCGCCATACAAAGATTTAAGTTCATCAATGCACTCTTGTCGTGATAATCCACGTCGAAATTTGTGAAAAATGATGGCACGAAAATGTTCACGAGTTAATTTCATTTTTTTCTATATTAATTTTTTCAAGTCACTGTAAACAACACAAATAATGGTCGTACGTCAAAACGTTTTGAGTACGATTATGCTTAAAAATGACAAACTTTCCAATGGAAATGTCAGATTGCACTTGGCAGCACTCAGTGTTGCCAGGCCAGAAATATATATAGCAGCCCTCGTACTGAGGTTTTAAGCACAACGATTGGGTGGTGTCTGTCTCTCCATTTGTCCTTCCTTGTTTAGGTTAAAATCAACTTTGCAAAAGCACTAGATGACCTAGAGAAAATTTAAATCCGCCAATCGACCAGACTTAGTTTCGAAAATTTACTTTTTAAAATCAGTAAGATTATTCATGTCTTTTGAAGCAACAGGAAAAACACTACACCTGCCTCTAATTTTTCCATATTATTTGGAACAAATCTAGTTTAATGAAGTAACGACGACATTTTCATATAAAATCAAATATCTGTAGTACTCAATTTTTTTTCTTATTTAATAATTCTCTGTCACCTTACTTCACTAAACTAGGTTTACAGATGGAGATAAGATTCGGCACAGCCGAATAAAATACTCTTACTTGTGTTTCTTATTTCTTTATTAAACGATAAAAACGACTACAACATACTAAGTTACTTCAGTTTGTACATAAATTTGTATGTGTCGTCGCATTGTCGATAGTTTTATATTATACTGTAAATTAATAATATTTTTGTCAATAAACAAATTTTCAGCATTTAATTAACCACACGCAGAAAAAAAACATGGTTGTGATATGGTCACAATAACCATATTATGTTCTTTGTAACAATGTATAGTTGCGGAGAACCAATTATAGTTATTTTCACCAAAACTTTAGTCACGATAAACATTGTTTGTTAAATTTCAACGATAATATGGTTACTATGCACAAAGAATGCAACATTAACTTAAAAAACTTTAACTTAAAAAAATTTCAACCACAACCAAAGTTTTATAACTTTTTAAAAATATTACAAAATATTTAACCATAATATATTATTATTAATCAAAGTATGGTTTAAAGCAACAGAATAATGTTTGCGCTAGAAAATATTTTGTTCAAGTTCTTGACAGTTCAGTAATTTTTCTGGTAGCTAAAATTTGAATCTTTTTTTTATTGATAGAGAAAGTGAAAAAAATTAACATTTATGTATAAAATAAATAATTAAAAAAATGCAAAATATGAAAAGAAATAAAAAGGGAACCAAACCATTAAAAAAAAAGTTGAAGTAAATATATTTGTATGTATGTATTTTAAGCATATACATTTTTATTTTTGTGTTTGAATCATAATTGTGAAATCATTTATTTGGGCTTATAAAATATATTTTTTTATTACTGTTTCTTGTAGCTTATGATCTAAGCGTTATTATAAGCAAATAATTGATTTTTTGTGAATTTATGTTTCTAAAAAATTTTTATGAAATGAATAAAACAATAAAAACTAACTCTTTTTTATCTGGAAAATTTTAACCATTTAATGCTTATATTTGAACATAATTATGTTTATACTTTAGAATGTTATTATTTTGCTAGACAAAAATATGGTTGCAAACGTAACAATACTATGTTTTGTTTGCAACCATATAATGCAACCATATTTTTTCTTTGCGTGCACCGCAACAGGACACAAACAGAATTAACAACTGTACAAAATAATTATTTATGAGTTAATTCCAAACTGTTAAATAGACAAGATGTAAAATAAAACAAGTAAGAATGCTTTATTCTCTACTGAGACTTATATACCCTTTACCACTGAGTTTCACTGATATAGATTCTCTCGTAATGCCCACAAGGTTTTTTTTCTTGTTTACATAGAATTTTTAAATAACCACAAAAGAGGGTGCTAATACATATGATCTAGGGAGGCAAATTGTTTTCACCGTAACAAGAAATTACACGACCAGGAATTGTCTCTTGAAAAAACAGATTTATTTCTCGGGCTGTACGGCAACGACTATTTTTTTCCAAACTTCACACATACATATGTAGCAAAAAAACAAAAAATGTTGTGTGCTTCTTTTATTTTAACCTATAATCAATCAGAGTTACCGAATACTATAATTTTGGGCAAATTTAATTACAGCTGTTTTTAATGTAGAAATCAAAATACATTTTCCATTATAATTACAGTTTGTATAAAAAATTACTTAGTATTATATTTGTCCTATATAAACATGTATGTTTAAATATAAGAAGAACTGCAAACGGTGATCACAGTAACTATTTAAAACAACGGTTATTTGAAACTCACGTTCACTGGTAACGGTGTTCTTCAAAAATCCCTAGTACAATGTGACCATGTGTAGACTTATCTTTGAAGTATTTTAGTAAATAAATTTATTTTAGTTAAATAATTGATTTATTTTGATTTTATAGCTTTAAAAATAAGAGAAAATATTTAAAGTTTAGTACATAAATAATTTTTTCATTTGTGTTTTTGTGTATGTCTTCCAATTAAAAAATAAAATATGCTGACAACTGTAAAATTGGGAGCTTTCACACAGATTTCAGAAAAATACACAAAATGTATGCAAAACTGGTAAAAATGTAAACCATACACACATTTTCACTCTCCTATCAATTATGTGTGTTTCTAAATTTTGTATGTTGCTGCACACACATATATTTATTATTTATTTATTGAAAAGTATTTTATAAATAAATTTACAAAATACATATTTAAATAGTCATTACACCAACACCAACACATACATATATGTTTGTGTTTGTTTTAAATATTTGCTTGTTACACAAATATATCTTCGAAAAAATGTGTGTCGTGTATGGAAATGACATACATTAAATATATATTTGAAGATCGTGTAGATGTATCGAACCACGATCGGTGTATGATACACACGATTGATTGTATATAAAGTTAAAACTTTTGGCGCTACAACAACAAATACATGACAGGATTATTAGAACACTGTAATTTATACAAAATATACAAGAGCCAATGTTAAACAACAACAAAACTAAAGAGTGTTCTGAAAAGTTATGAAATAAAATTTTCTAAAATCTTAAAAATACCAAAATTCCAAACAAAAAATCAACCAAATGGAAAAAGCACTTAAAAGAAAGACGTGCCGAAATTACGGGGCTCCAAACTTAATTTTTTTATTGGCTTTATTTCGTAAAATAAAGTACAGATATAGATAACATGACTATTACTTTTAAGTTCTTTAAGACACTTTTAAGATTCCTGTAACTCATTAAACGGTTACAACTGTTTCATCCAAATTTATTTTTAAAAATCACAATTTCTCGTACGAGGGCTGCTATATATATTTCTGGCCTGGCAACACTGAGTGCTGCCAAGTGCAATCTGACAATTCCATTGGAAAGTTTGTCATTTTTAAGCATAATCGTACTCAAAACGTTTTGACGTACGACCATTATTTGCGTTGTTAACAGTGACTTGAAAAAATTAATATAGAAAAAAATGGAATTAACTCGTGAACATTTTCGTGCAATCATTTTTCACAACTTTCGACGTGGATTATCACGACAAGAGTGCATTGATGAACTTAAATCTTTATATGGCGATGAAGCACCATCCTATAGCACTGTGAAAAATTGGTATAATGAATTTAATCGTGGCCGAAGCTCGCTCCAAGACGAATTTCGTGAAGGTCGTCCAAAAACGGCTGTTGTGCCAGAGAACATTGATGCCGTGCGTGAACTCATAATGCAAGATCGACATGCGATACACCGAGAGATAGAGACATCCTTAGACATTTCTTCCACCAGCAGACATTCGATACTGCATGAACACCTGGCCGTAAAAAAGGTTTGTTCTCGTTGGATCCCGCACAATTTGAAAGTCGCTCAAAAAAAGGCTCGTGTCGATTGATGCAAAGAAATGTTGCAAAAATACGATTTCGGTGCTTCAAAAGACGTTTGTAGGATCGTCACAGGTGACGAATCATGGATCTATGCGTATGAGCCCGAAACGAAACAACAATCGACCGTGTGGGTCTTCAAAGACGAGCAAAATCTAACAAAAGTTGTTCGAAGCAAATGGTCGCCTGTTTCTTCGGCAAAACTGGTCATGTGGCGACTGTTCCGCTTGAGCAACGTAGGACGGACACTTTTGAGTGATACACTACAATTTGTTTGCCTGAAGTCATCGGCAAAATTCGAAAAACCGACAAGAGAAGACGAATCATTGTTCACCATGACAATGCGAGCTCTCACACATCGGCTCAAACCAGAGCGTTTTTGACCGGCCAAAACGTCGATTTAATGGGTCATCCGCCGTACAGCCCTGACTTGGCACCTAATGACTTCTTCTTGTTTCCGCACATCAA
Organism: Gymnosoma rotundatum; assembly: GCA_916610165.2. Lineage (NCBI taxonomy): Eukaryota > Metazoa > Arthropoda > Insecta > Diptera > Tachinidae > Gymnosoma > Gymnosoma rotundatum. Next base: position 67,447,318 of record OU744338.1, on the reverse strand, counting down.
GAAAAAAAATGCGTGGTCAACGATTTTCGTCGCCAGAAGAAGCTGTTGAAGTGTTCAAAAACCGTGTTTTAGAGGTGTCTCATTCGGAGTGGAAAAAGTGCTTCGACAACTGGTTTGAGCGCATGCAAAAGTGTATAAATCATGCTGGAGAATACTTTGAAAAACAATGAAACCATTTTTGATTATAAATATTCGCATTTTCACTATTAGGCCAGAAATATATAGAGCAGCCCTCGTATTTATTAGCAATTATAGCTGTTAACAAACAAATAATTTATGTAAAACAAGTAAGAGTGCTTTGTAATTTTGTCCGCTGCGTCTATGGACATAGACCGATCTTGCCGACTTCTAATAGCACCTCTTTTAAAACTATGTCTGATCGATTGCCATTTTTTAATTTTTGTTGAAATACAGTTTCCAAAGGCAACACGGATGGACAGACGGACATCGCTCAATCAACTTCGCTATACATAATAAGTCAGAATATATATAATATTACGTTTTTCACCTTTTTAGACAAACGTACGGATTCTTTTTATTGCAAATACTACTGTGGCTCATTACAAATGCTGTATTCTTAACTTGTGGCTTTATCTGACTATACTTTTCGATCCTACGGTCTTGTGAATCCTTTGGTATTTTTTACTAAACATGCGTTATTATTACAAACGCAGCCATCCACGCTACACTAATGTGTTACTCCGGTGAGATATGAACTACTCGATGCCTTATGTATTAATCTTAACCATCCACAGACGTCTCCACTACTCCTTTTATCCAAGCCACTCATCTTTAATCCAATAGCCACAATACACTTCTGCCATACACTTGTTGTTACGCTGTTAAACTTCCCCGCGCTAACCGCTATTTGCACTAACTTTTTACTACAAAGGGGTTCTTGACAATTATCTGTTACTCTTATATTAAATTGGACGTCTCGCTAAATTATCTTCCATGGCTTTACACAATAATTATCTTTTGCCTCTCGGGAGGTTTGTACTGCTGTTTTATTAATTTTAAATTGCTTTACAACAATTATTATTTTCTATTATACGGATGTCTGAACGCGGGATCGAACTCAGGACCTCCTGTTTTGCAGCACGCACCTCTACCAACGCAGCCATTGGAGCTGCTCAGCTTTTGTTAGCTAATTGTGATTTTTATTCTATACACACCATTAGTTGAAGTAACTTATTCACCACGCTCATAAGAAAACAACAGAGGTTGCCAGATTTTATTTTCGTAACGATACTTTATGTGACCGGAAATGGATACTGTAGTTATACTTATACTTAGGATAATTAGTTATACCCTTTTTTCACTTTTTATGGCGAAGGCTATAAAAACAAAACTACTTCAAAACATAAAACATAAACGTATAAATTACTATTTAAAGTTCAATTGTTTAGTTAAACTATTACAAAGGGAATTCTTTGATAGCTTAGATCTTATCTTGATCTGCAAGTGCTTCTTCGGCAATCTGACTTATTTTTATACGTTAATTTCTGACGGTTTCATTTGCTTTTTTTATATAGCCAGAGGTTTTGTTTTTATGTTATAATTTTAGTTTTTGATGTTAAACAGAATGTATTTACGAGTAGGTTGATATGTTGTGCTAGTTAAAAATGTGCGGCAATCGACGTACTTGGAGTAATACCTAAAGAACTTGAAGAGTCAGAAAATAAAATACTATATGTGATTCTGAAAAAAGGTTCATTTACAATTTATTTAGAACTTAAAAATTAATTTTTAATTTTAATAGCGAACACAAATTCGTGTAATAACCGAATATTAAAAAAACACAAACTTATATCTGTGTTCAGCAATATACAAAATTAAGAAAAACACACAAAAAGTACACATAAAAGTACATGTACATATTTATGTTGCTTTCAAGCAGTACATGTTGTGTATGATGTGTGTATTTTCTGAACTCTGATTTATGGTATATTATAAAAATTGTAAAAACTAACATATTTTTAAAATGTTCTTCCGTTTTGAAGCACCAGACAAAAATGAAACTGATTTCATACTGTAGAGTGAATTCTTTTTATTCCGACGTCTTTATTTAATTTCCACCGCTGCAGTATTAATTTATATTTTTTTATTTTTTATTATTGATATCTTGACTTCTATTTTAATTTATAATAACTGCTTTTTCCTTTTTTCCCCATTTTGTTTATAATATTTATGCAAAATTATAAAATTAATTTCAAAATTAACTCAAATGCCAAACAACCCAGTATAAACACTATAGATTTCATTCGTAGTTTTAGATTGAAATTATTTAATTTCGTAGTAACATGAACGAGCTATTAGAGACTAAAGGGCATTTTCATAGAGACCATTTATTTGATAAATAGGGCCTTAACTTTTAAAACGTTAAAAGCAACCACTTGAAATTTTTTTAAACTATGTAGGGCTTTCTTCCTCTAATACTAAGATAAATATAAAAGATAAGTCAAGTCCTTACATATCAAAAACTAATTACATAATATTTTTTTTAAACATTTAAACACAATATAAAATTCATATACAACAAAGAAGAAATCAGCTTTTGCTCTTTGTTTACAAACGGTACTAAAACTTATAACTTAAATTATAAAAATCCCAATCAAAACAAACGAACACACGTAGGCGACGATTGCTGAAAAAACTGCATTTAAATGTATTGATTATAAAATTCCATATAAATTGTTAAATAATCGTACAAGCAAACATTTGTACTGACATAACATAAAGAAAAATTAAGACAAATTTAAAAACAAGTCGAAAATTTTTAACAAAACCAAAACAACTTCCGCTACAGAAATTCAAATTAAGTTTTACTCTTGTCCTGCATTTAACTCGCAACTCACTACAACTTTTAACATTTAACAAAGATGCGTACATTTTATGGAATTATTTTAATAATAATCACTTTACAACAATTATCCAGGGGATTTGCCATCGACAATGAGGATTTTATTGCAGACATTACAAATGGTCAACTAGGAAATGCAAACGGAGTATATGGAGCAGTGTTTGCAAATAGAGATGGATTTGGTTTGGACACAGCTGATGACAGCGATAGCAAACGTAATCTAGACAGTTTAAGAGGATTGGGTTAAAAAAAAAATAATTAAACAATTAAATTAAAAAGCTAAAGTAAATAAGTATATTGTGAATGTGATGGTTGTGATTACAAAAGGAATAAAACACGAGCATTTTAAAGTGATGTTAATGGTTTTGTTGAAATAAAAATAAAAACTTCATAAATGTGTTCCATTTATTACAAATTCTTAAAAATATTGCATAAAATATCGTACGAATATATAGATACATATGTATATTACCATTAATATTCAATAGAATATTTAAGAAATAACGATACACCTTACACTTTACATACAGATTCTGAGGTTTTCTTTAATTCTTCTTATAACATGAAGTTTAAAACAATGATTTACACGAAAAATTTCGTTATACCAAACGCAGATGTTAAATGTTTCATGAAAGTTAAAAATATTCCATTACAAAAAAACCCCTCTTCAAATACTCAATCGTTTTGCATTGTTATCATGTGACTGTGAAGTATTGAATCCATTAAATACATGCACTGAAATCAATACCAGCCCAAAGAAACAAATTAATTCAAATAATGAATATGTACTTCTCACTTGCAGTCGTAAACGATTACGAATACAAATTTAAAACTTCAATGCGGTTTAATGACTCTCTTGCATATTTATTACTTGCTGGTTTGTTGTTGTTAACCCGGAAACTGGGATTTTTTATTTTAACAAGAGTTACAATTGTAACTTAACTCTGTCTTTGATTTAATGCCTTAAACTGACAAATAAATGTTTTTGTTGCAACACGTGTGTTTATGTTTGTATCAGCCGCAGATTGTTTGCTGGAATTTCGAAAACAATAAAAATTTAATTTTATTGCCAAAGAATTTTAATTGCGTTCGATTACATGGACTTGAGTAGTATTCTAAGACCTGCAGGCATTGGCGTATATAAGTTTCAACTGTCCATGACTCGCTTAAGTCTCTCCGATTGCGACAGCTAAGTGTTTTAATTTGCTCGCAGTTAAAACAGTATCCACAATAGATAGCAGGCAAATTTACTGACGTTTCGAAGTCACAGAAAGAGAAGTTCTCAACGCTGTAAATGTTTTGTCCGTCGTTATGATCATTAAAGGTGCCATGGGAATGGGTGTGCAGGATAGAGGGTAGGGCACTGATGCGTTGTCTGCAGGGAGGAATTGTTTTACCTCTGCAGTTAATTGAGAACAGTTTTATTGTTCTTTTGCATCTATTAGGCTTAATGCTTTTAAGGTTGAATGCGACATGCCATACTATAAGGCCATAGCCGTATTACGATTATTTAACCATGGCCATAACCGTAATTATATTTGCTTCCCGCGAATAGTGTAGCCATAGCCATAAGCCACCCTTACCATAAGCAGTGAAAAATAAAGATGAAAACTGACAAATAATTAGCACGAATGTGAAACATAAGAACAAAATAAACAAGTAAGAGTGCTATAGTCGGCTATGCCAAATTTTATGTACCCTATACCATATATGTAAATCTAGTTCAGTAAAGAAATTCCAATCAAAAAAACATATACTGGTCGTTAATTGATTTTGTTTTTCAATTGAATAGGTATTCAATTATCTCTCCAAAGATTCCCATATTGCTCATTCCAACATGAAAAACATGCAAACTTTCCAGGTCCGTAACTCCGAGACTAAGCGTCAGCTCCAAAGTTTTCACTTCACATTTTATGATGAAATTTATATTTTATATCCCATGAACAACTTTTATTTTAATTTTCAACCTGCGTCCTGCGACCTGCTTAAGAAAAAGTGGCAACTCAGTACAATTTTGTCCAGACAAAAATTAAAAATAAACCAAATCAATCTGAAAGTTGTCTGAACAAAGTCACTTGTTGCACTCTCTGAGAGATATGTCAAACTACATTTAAAAAAAATGGCGTTGAAAAAAAAATTTGTCTTGACAAAATGGTTGAATACATGTTAAGAATTAACTAAAAAAAAGTTCTACATTATAAAATTTTTTATAAAAATATCATCGGCTCTTAATAGATTCATATTGATATTTTAAAAAATTGGGAAATTATAAAGCCCCGTAACTCGGGTAATATGGGCGTGCGCCAATATTTTCACTCCATCTTTTTTTACTTATTTTTTTATTTTCTATCGCCCGATATATTTGTTTTTTTTTTATTGAAGTTACTTCGTTGTTTCAAATGACATGGAAAAATTAGAGGCAGGCGTGGCGTTTTGAACGCTGCTTCGAAGGACATAGACCGATCTTTTTGATTTTCAATAGCACCTCTTTCGACACTATATCCGATCGATTGTCATATTTTTTTATTTTCTCTAGTTGATCTGACTTAAAAGCTAAGACGGACGAAAAGACAGACATCGCTCAATCGACTTCGCTATTCGTAAGAACTCAGTATATACATATGTATATACTTTATGGGGTCGGAAATGGATATTGTAAAAATTACAAACGGAATGATAAGCTTAGATAGGTATACCATTTTCCCTTTTTTGTGGTGAAGGTTATAAAAACAAACAGATAGTACCTTAATTCAGTACTCGACGTTATATGGTTGTAGTAAAAACCAAAATTTAATTAATATCTACGGTAACGGTCATGGCTATGGTATTATGTCATATCACGAATAATCAATTACCCTGTCTCTCGCAAGGTTGCATTAAACAATTATTTTGTATGATTATGACAGGTCTAATTGAAACATTAGTAATAGAAGTTCTCCTCGAGCAGCGCTCTATACAGGAAATCTAATGCACCATTTGTTTGCTCGTGTCCTTCATTTTAAAAATTTTTCTTGAAGTTTAAAATTATTAGTTTTTTATTATAGTTTTGATAATCGATTTCCGTTTTGTCACTTAATTTGCTGTCAAACGTCAATTTCAATGTTAAAATAAATTTTCGATTCTTTGTGAAATTATTAACTTAATTAAGAGTTTTTTATAATTTCAGCATTTAAGTAAATTTAATGTAAGTTTACTTAATTTCATTTTTTGAAATATTTTCGCTTTCGTTAAATTCTCATGTACAAATTTACATTTTCAAAATTTTGATGAATAGAGTTCTTTACAATTTTTTTATTTTGACTTCAATTTTTAATCAAATTTTCACATATCACTCACTTAAGGAGCTATTTTGCTAATTATATTAGCAAAACTCTTTACATTATTTTTTATAAATAATGTAGTGAACTTAGGTCTTAATTAACGTTGAATTTATTTTTAGTGTGACAAAACGAATTTTTTATTCAGCATAACTATCAATTTTCAATTTTTTAACAAACTTCCAACTAAAACACACAACATATTATATAAGTTATATCGATTTAAATCAATAATCTAATTTTCTTAATTTATTTAAAGTTAGTGATGATCTCAGTTGTCTATCAAATCTCAATTAAAACTGAGATAAATGCTTTCAAAATTTATAATTTTGTTTCAGCTACCTGAAAGCCATTAATATATTTTTACCTAAATATTTTAGATATTTTAAGATTTAACACTTAAAAACATTTTTGTGTTGAGTAATACCCCTTCCTCTCTTGCAGAAATTCTCGATATGCTGTTATATCGTATATTTGTACAATTAACAAAAGTACATCGGATGTACAATGATAGTAGGGTGAATCACTATTCGGTCATTAATTTAGCACAGAAATTTAAAATCCCACAAAATGTTGTAATATTAACTGCTAAAACTCCAAAAATATACCAATAATAAAAAAACATTCCCGTAGTCATTTAAAAGTGTTTAAAAAGTAATTAAAATATTTTTGTACTTTAATTAAATTATTTTCACGACCAATAACTTTTACACACAATTGACACCATTTTACCAACACTTAACCTCAATCAACAGAAGCAAACCAACAAAACCTTTTGTTTCTCTGACACTCTCTCTTAAATTGCTTAACACCCTTTTAATGATTTTACAAATTTGAGACTTCCCAAACTTAAATGAATTTATGCAAATTATAAGTAGACTCCTCAGTTTATAAAAAAAGTCATAAAACATAAAATAATTCGAACCACAACAACAAATATGCTTTTATATTCCTACGCAAAAAAGTCAGTCATTGAAAACCATACGCCTTAGTCCTAAGCACACGCTGAAAAATTATAAAATTTAAAAGAATTTAATTACGAACACAACAACAGGAGCAATGGAAGTTTATTAAAGCAAAGCCAGCAGTGAGTAGTCTTTAGTTGAGTAGAATTGGTTTTGGTTTCATTTCAATTAGGCCCGATTTGATTTTACACTGAACGATTTTCGCACTTAATTAGAAATGAATATATACTGCACACACAAACACACACTTAAAAAACATCTCCGCCACCATTTAATCACCCTCAAGAATGATTTGATTAAAATTGAAGATGAATTTTAATTAAAATCCTTTTTTGTTTTTTACTTTAACACCACCCTCTCCCAACCTGTCTATATTTCTTTTGTGGTTGCTTAGAGGGTGTTTGTTAGTTAATATGCCGCAACAATGTAACTCACTATGAGTTTTAAATGAAATTCTGGCGTAGTTCTGCTCTTCCTCCTGCTTTATCTTCTTTCGTATAATTTTTTGTTATATTTTGCCATAATGAAGGTGCTGTATTCGCAAAAAGCGATTAACATAAAGTGAGAAGAAAGGAAATTTCGGCTAATAAATAATGTTTTACAAATAAAATTAAAGATTAAAAGTGTTAACAATGAACCACTTATTTTATCATCCATTTAGTGTTACAATTTAAATTAAAGGAGCTTTTGCTTTAGAATAAGGCCAATTTACGATACACAGTTTAAGGTAATAAAATTTTAATCAGTACGTATAAAAATTTTGGGATAATTATCAGACAAAAATGGAAATGCTGTTCCACTTTAAAAAATAATAGAAATTGCAATAGATACTTGTGTAAGTATATCAGGCAATTAAAACCATAAATATGACTTTAACCCTGAGTAGCTAAAAATGTAGTATTTGGTAAAGGTTCTATGCTGTACTTTTCCAGTTTTGAAGCCAATAAAGGGATATACCTCCACTGTGCGCTATGTCGCTTATAATTACTATTTTGCGCTGAGTAATATTAATTTTTTTGTTTTAATAATTTATTCATAAGATTTGAGGACTTTCTCGCACAAATATTAAATCATTATTTTAAAAACCTGATTTGAGCATGAAAAAGGGTTCTTCAGTGATAAACCACTCTCTCATCATCACTAACTTTAAAGGTGCCAATTCTACAGTTGAAATTGTCTAAAAGGCCTGTGGCGTGGTTGTCTTTATTTATTTTAAGAAGTAAATTTTTAATACGAGTACTTGGCAGTCAAACTTTTTTGTTAAAAAAAAACTATTTTTAATCATAATACCAAGGCAAATTAAATACTAGGTAAAACTAGTAGCGCAGGTGATCGAATTCGCTTTACACATTTCTCCGAGCTAACGTCAAAATTTATTTACATTTTCGTGACGCGCCATTTAAAAAAACTAAAAAATTTTGAACTTGAAAATAAAATTGAATAATTAATTTGAAAAAAAGTGAATGTGCAAAAAATCGTTGTTTAAAAAGTGAAAAGTGTGTGTGCCAAGTGCTGTAAGAATATTAAAAAAACGAACAAAAAATTTGCTAATTTACATTTGTAAATTAAAAACATTTTAAACAAAATATACATTTTTGAAAATGTGTTATTGTGCGGTTTGCAAGAAAAAGTACGAACGCGGGAATGGAACTTTGTTTGATATGCCAAAGGACACTAAAATATATTTCATATTATACTTACAAACTTTGGAGGCCCGTAACTCGGAAACCAAGGGTCAGCCCCAACTTTTTTTAATTTAAAGCTGCATCCGTAAAATAGATTTGTTCCATATATACAAACACTTTTTAATAAATTTGTTTTTATTTTCTGTTTTTTTTATATTTTTCGTCAGTTGTTTACTGACAAGTACAAGTAAATATACACAAACAAAATACATGCGTTTTTTGTTTTTGTCCTCATGCGATTACCTAGTATTCAATTCGCCTTGCATAATACCTTTTAAATTTTAGTTTAATTTTTTCTTTAGCTAATAAATATTTTTTCATTCGTTTAGAAGTTTTTGAATTGGTAGTAACCTTTGATTTTTATAAATAAATATTTTTTGTAAACAATTTTAAAATTAGTGTTTGGGTTTTATTTAAATCTTTTTATTTTACTAACCCATAAACCACTAAAATTGGTGACCCCGTGCATTGTAAACCGCAAACATGTCGCATAATAGTTCAGAGGATGAGTTTGCATCGCTTCCAATAAGCAACGAAATAGCTCGAGTTTCTGTCAAGGTACCGCCATTTTGGAGGACGAATCCGGCTTTATGGTTCAAGCAGGTCGAAAGCCAATTCATCATTGCTAGAATTACTGCCGATTCCAAACGATTGTCGGTTCCATTGAAGCTAATGTTATTTGTGAGGTAAGCGACACTTCTTCGCGAGTTGTCCGCGTTATCGTTTGGTAAATTGTCGGACGATTAACTAAAGAATTTGTGGATGCAGCGTCTACCAAAGCAAATGCAAGCTGTATTATAAGTAAGTAGTGAATCACTTAAAAAGCTGGCACTTATGGCAGACAAAATTGACACATCAGAATCTTGGGAGGTAAATGCCGTATCAACAACCAACGCACTAAAAAAACGAATTAATATTCTTACGAAGAAAATCCAAGAATTATATCAAAGACGATATTGTAGAAAGAGCCGCAGCCGAAGCATTCAAAGGTCGTATTTAAGAGACAAATTATCAGGTAAGAAGAATAAACATAAAAAATGTGACACACAATGCGCATACACTTCAAAACAGTTAAATTTTTCGGAAAACTACTAGGCGCCCCATCTATGGTGACAGATGGGGTTAGCCGAGAAATTAGTAGCCTTTTTCTTCAAGATAAAGTTTCTTGTCGATACTGGCGCCGACGTCTCCGTATTTCCTATCACTTCTGTTCAACGCATGCAAAATCCAGCACCATTAAAATTATTCGCAGCAAATCAATCAACAATCAAGACTTTTGGCGAAAAATCACTCAATTTGATTTGGGCCTGAACAGAAATTTTCGGTGGACTTTTATTCTGGCTGTTGTATCAAAGCGAATAATTAGTGACGATTTTTTAAGCCACTTTGGTTTATTGGTAGATATAAAACACAATTGTCTTATTGATAATTATTTTAAATTGCAAAGCAAAGGAGCTTTGTATACCGAAATGAACCCATTAGCAATTAGATAAATCCAAGAAGGCTCATATTTTGCAAAATTGGTTCAAGAATTTTCAGATTTACCAGAAGAGTCTTCATTCACAAAAAAAGGTTAAACATTCTGTCAAACATCATATTCAAATCAAAGGGTCGCCTGTTTTTAGTAAACGACGCAAAACTACAAATTGTTAAAAAAAAAAGAATTCGAAAAAATGAATAAACAAGGTATATGTGGACCTTCCAAAAGCTGCTGGGCGAATCCACTTCATATTGTTTTAAAAGCAAATGGAGAGTGGCGTCGACTACCGCCGCACTGTGGTCAATATTTTGAGATAGCGGCCAAAACTCCTTTTGGTCTTTGTTCTCCGATTTTAAAGTTATTAGACTCATATAAAAGTAGACAGTAGTAAACCTCGAGAGCCAAAAAATTAGAACTCTATTTCAACTATTTAGTAAATTTAAGATATTTTTAGTTAATTTTTTAAGTTTAAATGATCATAACTTTTTTGTTTTTCAAGATTTTCGGACGAAATAAATTTTGTGTTGTAACTTAACTTATTTCCTATTACTTGAAGCTCTACTGTTTTCAGAACAAATTAAATATTTTTTTTAAAAAAGGTCAAATTTCTCGGAAATTTCCTACTTCATAGAGCACAACTCCTGTGAGTCAAGCTGAGTCAAAACACAAATTTACTATTTTGTAGTTCTAACTCTCCCCTACATTCCTATATATACATGTCCATGCATCGGGACTGCACTTTTAGATCTACAGCAATTTTTCTGACCCAAGGTAAGATATTCGGTACAAATGAACGTCATATTTTTTGAGAAGTTATTTGTATGTGAAAGTGGCTATTATGCATATATTTTGATGAAATTTTGTACAAGAGTTCTTATTGACTCAAAAAATAATTTTGTTGAAATTAGGAGAAGTTGGCCCATATTTGGACCTAGTCCACATAGAAGGGTGTATCAAAATTTTGATAAAAATTACAATAGAACTCTCAAATTATGTGGTATCTGGCAATTCATTTGGAAAAGGTAAAAAATGATTTTATTGCCATCTAATATTACACAACTTAAGTACCTGAAAATTGCAAATAAATTTAAAACCAATGGAAATAACTGGTAAAACCACTTACCTGTTATATTATGTTTCAAGGAGGAAAAAAGATCATTTTGAAACTTCGAGCAATAGTATATTAATCCATGCATTCATTTTATTTTTTCTTCATTATTGTTTAAACAATGGCTAAATTCAGTTATAGTGTTCTATCTGATATATATTTTGAACGGAAAGATGAAAACGACATTATTTTACTTATAATGAATAATCCATTCTTCAAAATATGCGACAAACAAGAAATTAAAATTCATAACTTAAAAATAAAAAACTTTTTAAATACTTTAAGAAAACGGTACAATCAATGTTCCAGAAACAAGAAATTGTTTTACTCACGCAACCAAGAATGGCTAAGAAATAAACTTATTTTTAAAAAGCCATCAGTAACTACCACGGAAACTGGAAAAGGTGGTCGACCAGCAAAGCCAATTGATAATTGTAGTGAAAGATCACGAAGACGCAAGCTTAAACATATCAATGAAGAAGTTTCTTGTAGCATCATAAAGGATTCATTTCTGCATCAAACTCAACCATCGAAAACTAAAAAGAGTAAAATTGCTATCATTAAAAAAATAGTGGAAGCAAGCCCCAGACGCACAAAAAGGATTTTAAAAAGTATGCCGACACCAACTGAAGAAAATAAATTTACTCCAGAAGAAGCATTTGGACTATTCTTGGATTTGAAAATGACTAAAAACCAATATACAGATCTGCGGAAGCGAACAAATGAAAAAAATTGTGGAATTTTTCCATCATATCGAGATATAGTGTCTGCCAAAAAAGATTGCTTACCTTCACCAACTGCTATTAGTGTAACTTCAAGTTCAGCAGAAATAAAATTGCTGGATCTTCTTGAACACACTGCAGAACGATTATTAAAGACATTTGATGCTGACTATTTAAAGAAGTTTAAAAATTGCAGCATGACTTTAATTTCTAAATGGGGATGTGATGGGTCCTCTGGCCAGAAACAATACAAACAATGTAATGCGGAAAATTCATCAGATGCCAATTTATTCATGATTTCTTTCGTTCCATTACGTTTAACAAAAACATTTATTGGTTCAGAGCCGTCAACTAGTAGAGCTGCAGAGATAGATGTATGGAAGAATGAAATTCCATCGTCAACAAAATTTTGTAGACCAATAAAGTTTGCTTACAAAAAAGAAACTAAAGATGTCATAACTGAAGAAGTTGGCAAAATAAGAGATGAAATTAAAGAACTTAAACCCATGATATTTGAATTTAATGATCAATGCATCGAAGTTAACTTTAAAATGTCACCTAGAATGATCGATGGAAAAGTTGCACAAGCTTTAACCGAAACAAAGTCTTCGTCAAGCTGCACCATATGCCAAAAAACATCAAGTCAATTGAGCCAACCACCAACACAAGACGATAGTTTTAATGAAGCATATGAATTTGGAATGTCACCTCTTCATGCTAGAATTCGTTTTATGGAGCATATTCTTAAATTGGGATACGATTTGGAATTTGGCCCGTTAGGCGAAACAGTGAGAAACAACAAAGAAAATTTGGAAAAAAGAAAGCAAAAAAAAAAAGATATTCAAGAAAAATACCGTGAGATAGGCCTTATAATTGACCAGCCAAAGCAAGGAGAAGGAAATTGTAATGATGGAAACACAGCAAGGAGATTTTTTTCCGATCCAGAAACTGCAGCTTCTATAACTGGAGTAGATTATGATTTAATACGACGATTCCAAATCATATTAGAAGATATAGCATGTAGCAAAAAGATAGATGCAAAAAAATTTGGTCAGTATGCTAATGAGACAGCAACCCTTTATAACCAAAAATATTCTTGGAGACATATGCCAACCACAGTTCACAAAATTTTGTTCCATGGGTAACAAATAATTCAGCACATTATGCTTCTAATTGGAGATCTCTCAGAAGAAGCGCAAGAAAAAAGGAACAAAGACTACAGATTCTTTCGCGAGCACAATACAAGAAAAATTTTCAGATATTGTACTAATGAAGATCTTGTTAATATTTTGTTGTGCACATCAGACCCATATATGTCCAGTATTCGACAAAAATGGAAATCAACCTCATTAGAATTAGATGAAGAAGCTAAACAACTACTGCTAAATGAAAATCAAAGCTATTTGGAAGAAATTTTTACTAATATTGTTTAATTAATACTAGTTAAAAGATTATAATTTGTTTCTAATTTTACTATAAATTTTTATTAATACATTTAAATAAAACAATAGTAAAAGTTTACTTAAAATGTTATCGATGTTGTGTTCTGTATATAATATATCCAAATGGTATTGATATTGTTGGGTATTTCAGTGTTATTTTTCAATTTAATCCTCACAAGAATTAGCTTTCTTCCAAAAAAAACCAGCCTTTGGCCCCTGTGAATATTAAAACTAAATAAATGTCAGGGGCCAAATGTTGACATTTTCTGACCAAAATTAAATTTAGGAATAATAAATTAATATTGGTTGTAAAATACGATTGAAGAAAATAAGAAATTATAAAAAAATACCTATTTAAAATGTCAAAATATTCAACTCTTACATGGAAACTCAACAAAAATTTAAAATGCATTTTTAACTCCATATTACTTACGTTCCTATCAGTCGATTTTTACGTTTGAAGCTTAAAGTCCCTCCTATTGAACAAAACAAAATGCAGTTACATTTCCAGTGCCTCACATACATGATTTTGTATACATGGTTAGTGGCCGTAAAATATTCAGCAATGTGGACTTAGTAAAAGCTTACCATCAATGAGAATGATGATATTGAGAAGACCGCAATCATTACGCCTATTGGTCTTTTTGAGTTTCCTTGTACATATGACGTTTGGTTTGGTTGGTTCATCAATGAAGTGGTAAGAAGCCTAGATTTTTGTTATGCACACATTGATGATATACAAAATTCACAAAAAATAAGCCAGCCTCCTCTTCATAATAAAGATCTCGCGAATCATATCCCTCAATGAAAGAAGGCACTTTTTCGGTAAAATTTATGACATGATTTTGGTTTACACTAGCGGCTCCTCCAGAAATTGTACGGAAGGATAGGTTATGTCGTTTTTTGAACCTTTTAAGCCAGGTAGATGATGCACTAAAATCGGCGAAATTCATATTTTCTGCAATTTCTTTAGCTTTGCTTCTTATAAGAGTACCCGACAGAGGAATAGTTTTATTTCGTAGCACAATTTATCAATGCAAAGACCCTTTGGATTTAACATACTCCTTTTTCTCTCTGGATTGACATTAGTTTTTACAATGGCATCAGCTTGAGTTTTGCTGATCTTACATTTTTTTGCTAACTCGCGTGCACTAAGCTTTTCATTTTTATGTATTTCAATTACATTAACTTTTTCTTTAATACTCAACACTGCTTTAGGCATGGCGATTTTAGAATGTGTATGTACAAGGCAAATTGAATACTAGGTAAAACTATTAGCGCAGGTGATCGAATTCGCTTTACACATTTCTCCGAGCTAACGTCAAAATTTATTTACATTTTCGTGACGCGCCATTTAAAAAAAACTAAAAAATAATGAACTTGAAAATAAAATTGAATAATTAATTTGAAAATAAGTGAATGTGCAAAAAAGCGTTGTTTAAAAAGTGAAAAGTGTTTGTGCCAAAAAGTGCTGTAAGAATATAAAAAAAAGAACAAAAAACTTACTAAAAAAGAAAACGTTTCTTTATAGTGCATTTACCAAGGCAGATTTATTTTACTAGGTAGTGTCGTCCGCCCAGCTGGTTTGTAGTTGGAAATGTCAAAAGTTCTTGTATTTTCCTTTGTTTGTTTACGAATTTCAAAAAAACACTAACAACAAGCGTTTGCGAGACAAAGAAAGCATGTGTAATGAGAGCAATTATCTTTTATTTCTCTTTGCGTTTTTGACGTTTCCAACACACAAAACAACAATAAAAAGACATGTTGTTTTTGTCAATATTGTATTTGTTGTAGAGCCGCTATTACCTAGTAAAATAAATCTGCCTTGGCATTTACATTACATCGAAATCTACTAGATTTGATTTGAAATCTCTTTCAAAATCCAGTTCGTTTACACTGTTTTTTTTTGACACTAGCAGGATTTCATATTAATAAAAAATCAAAATAATTGTTATTTTAAAATTTTTTTAACATTAAATTTATAATTATCACATCACTCATTTTTTCCTTTTGTTTATATTTTAATTTTATTAACATTTTAAATAAGTTTCCTTTTATTGTTTTAATAAAACTGTCATTTTTTCTTGTACAGCGTGGTATTTTTTGGTAGAATATGAAAATAACCATTTGCATTGGTAAGTACTACTAGATTTAGAGTAGATTTCGTCAAAATCTAGTGGCTTAGTAGATTTTGTTTTGTATGGGAAATCTATTTAAAATCAACTAGATTTTACTCGAAATCTCATTAGTACTAGATTTGGGTATAATGTAAATGCACTATTATAAAACATTTGTAAATTAAAAACAGTTTAAGCAAAATATACATTTTTGAAAATGTGTTATTGTGCGGTTTGCAAGAAAAAGTACGAACGCGGGTGTGGAACTTTGTTCGATATGCCAAAGGACACTAAAAGAAAAGTGAAATGGAGAAGCATTTGTGGAATCAATTTTTCTGCAGCGCTGCGTATATGTCTAACATCAATTTATGCCTTTCAATCATCACTTAGGTGGGTTCTTTGTCAGAATTTGAATCTTAAAGAAAATTAATATCTTTTACTTTGTTCGTTAATGCCAGTGATAATAAACAACTTACCTCCATATTTTTCATTTCATTGGACACCACAGTGTACAAATATATACGCCTTAACTCTAGTTTACGGACGCAGCTTAAAAATTAAAAAGAAAATTTCTACGGGGTGTAAAATTTAATTTTAAGCAAAAAATGTAAAGCTACAAATTTGGGGTTGACCCTTAGTTTCCGAGTTACGGGTCTCCAAAGTTTGAATGTGTAATATGGAATATATCGAGTATTTTTTGGTGAAATAAGACAATATGGGTATCATTGGAAAGGTAATTTCAATACCTTTTCAATTGAAAAGAAAAATAGTAAAAAAAAAATACAATAAAAACAGATAACGACCAAAAAATATATATATATTAAATAAATTAAGTTTAGTGACAATACCATACGAAAAGAGATAAAAAAATCTTTAGCAAGCGAAGCTGGTGTTGTTCATACCATAGAGGAGAAAAGTTTTGCGTCCGGTCGAAGGCCGGCTACGCAGAAAATCTTTAGTAAGCGAAGCTAAACCTAAGAGCTGTCCAAAAAACTATCATATACAATTTTTTTTTTTAATTTTTTTCTATACTTTCCTTTTAAATTGATAAGATATTGAAATTACCTTTTCAATGATACCCATATTGTCTTATTTCACCAAAAAAATACTCGATATATTCCATATTGCACATACAAACTTTGGAGGCCCGTAACTCGAAAACTAGGGGCAGCCTCAAATTTGTCACTTTACATTTTTTACTTAAAATTAAATTCTACACCCCGTAGGCAACCTTTTTTTAATTTAAAGCTGCGTCCGTAAACTAGATTTGTTCCATATGTACAAACACTTTTTAATACATTTGTTTTTATTTTCTGTTTTTTTATATTTTTCGTCAGTTGTTAACTGACAAGTACGAGTAAATTTACACAAACAAAATACATGCGTTTTTTTTTGTCCTCATGCGATTACCTAGTATTCAATTTGCCTTGTGTATGTACAATAAACATTTACAAATGTATGTTTTTCTACATTCAATACAACAAGCTGTTAGTATTAAGGGAATTCCCCTTTATACAGCTGTAAGAATATAAAAGAAAGTAAACGAAAAACAGTGTTGTATTTCTGTAATCTGTCCGGTTATGGGGGGAAAAAAAGAAAAAAAAATTTAAATCTCAAGGAATATTTTTGGAACTGAAAAAAGTGTCCGTTTATGAGACGTGTCCGCTTTAGAGAGGTGTCCGCAAAGAGAGAGTACACTGTATGACGTTTGGTTTATATAATGCTGCACAAACCTTTCAACGATTCATCAATGAAGTGGTAAGAGGACTAGATTTTTGCTATGCGTAAATTGATGATATACTCATTGCATCGAAAAATCTAGAAGAACAAACCCTTCACCTAAAAGAATTGTTCGAAAGACTTCGAAATTACGACGTCAAAATTAATGCATCGAAGTCTGTTTTTGGCGTTTCAGAACTTCCATTTCTTGGTTTTTTAGTGACTCCTAAAGGCTTAAAACCATTACCGGAACGTGTTGCAGCCATTGTAAACTACAAAGAACCAACCACTGTTAAAGATTTATGATTAACTTTTATAGACGTTTTATACCCAATGCAGCAACACAACAAGCTATTCTTCACGAGTTACATTCTGGTTGTAAAAAAATGACAATTGAAAAATAAATTTGAATAAATCAGAAACGCTTTTGAGCAATGCAAGCAACAACTTGCGGACGCTACTTTACTATCATATCCCTTAACTTACGCCCCTGCTTCAGATACTGGAATGGGAAGTGTTCTTCAGCAAGAAATTAATAGTAAGTGGAAACCAATCGCGTTTTACTCAAAACTCTTAAACAAAGCGCAGGCATCTTTTGCCTTAAAACATTTTCAATACTTTATGAAAGGCCACCAGTTTGCAAAATTTACAGACCATAAGCCCTTAATTTTTGCATTAAAGCAAAAACCAGAAAAAGCTTCCCCACGTCAATTAAGGTATTTGGACTTTATCGGTCAACATACTGTCGATATTCCGTACGTTCCTGGTAAATCAAATGTAGTTGCTGATGCATTGTCGCGCCTTGATATTATCTCAATGCCATCTGCAGTGAACTATGAGTTACTTGCAAAGTAACAACAAGTAGATGACGAATCACAAACGATATTAAAATCTCCGCAAGGTATATTATTTTAACAAATAAAATTACCTGAAGCTGAATTGCAGATCTATTGTGATGTGCCTTCAACAAATATTAGACCGTACATAACTGCAACTGTTCGAAAGCCACTTTTTGCATTTTTACATGGTCTCTCACATCCAGGAGTAAATAAAACATTGGAACTCGTAAAAGTCGATTTGTATGGCCCTCAATTCCTAAGGATGTTTGTGATTGGACTTAGCATTGCATTTCCTGGTTATCATCAAAAGTTCAGCGGCATGTAAAAAGCCCTATTGGTAATTTTGACCTTCCCAGTCAACGTTTCAAATACATTAGTATTAATATCGTTGGACCTCTACCACTATGCAAAATCACAGGTATGTTCTCACTACTATCGATAGATTTACCACGTAGGCAGAAGCAATACCACTCGAAGACATAACCGCAGCATCTGTTGCAATTGCTTTGCTAAAGGATGAATTTCACGTTACAAGCAATTTGAAAGCTCTTGATTTTGAGAGTTTTCCCAAGTTCTTGGATACAACGCCCCAAAGTTTTGCATACAACGCCCTACCACTCTCAGGCAAATGGGCTCATTGAGAGACGGTTTCGTTCTTTAAAAGCAGCTTCAAAATGCTGCGCTAAAGAAAACTGTTACCTTTGCCCTACTTAGAATTTCGTTGGTACTAGGGCGGGGTACTGTAGCGTGGTTGTCTTATTTTATTTTAATAAGTAAATTTTTAATACGTTGCAATAAAACTATACTTTGTTAAAAAAAATATTTTTAATGATAATAGCTTTGAAATTTTGCTTTAATTTTTTCTTCAGCTAATAAATATTTTTTCAATCGTTTTAAAGTTTTTGAATTGGTAGTAACCTTTGTTTTTATAAATAAATATTTTTTGTAAAAAAATTAAAAATTAGTATAGTTAGTATTTAAATCTTTTTATTTTACTAACCCATAAACCACTAAAGGCCTTTAAACATGAAAAAAATTTAAACTCGTACATTTAAACCCATAACAGTTCAAGTTTTTTTCATGATATCTAGCAAAGGCTCTATATATTTCTATAAAAAAACTGAAATTATATATGTTATAATAGTTTTTCTTTGGCCTTTTAATTATTTATATTTTGCTTATTTTTTAAGCTAATCCTTTGTGTAATATCATCAGGTAAATTGAATATTATTTTAACATAAATACAACAACAACAAGTAAGAGTGCTATACTCAGCTATACCGAATCTAATATACCCTTCACCATCTATGTAAATTTAGTTTAGTGTAGTAACTCCAATCAAATAAGCAAATATTGGTGCGACAAAGAATTAACAAATAAATAAAAAAAATTGGTACTGCATATACATATTTAATATTGCATACAAATGCTATCGGCTCTTAATGGGTTAAGCATTTTTTAAAAATTTTAGTATTTCAATAATTTATTATTTTATATTATATTTATTTTAGTATTTCCTTAAAGATCTCTTTTAAAGCTTTAAAATGATACCCATATTAATATTAAAAAAAATTTTTAAATTTCAGAGCCCCGTCCGAAACTCGGAAAATATGGATGAGTGCCAATTTTTTTCACTTGATATGTTTTTCTTATGTTTTTATTCTCTATCTCCCCATATATATATTTATTTTATTTATTTATTGGAGTTACTTTTTTGTTCCAAATGCATTTAAATGACACGAAAAAATAAGAGGTAGGCGTTGGGTTTTGTCACTGCCTCGAAGAACATGGACCGGTCATGCTGATATCCAATATCACTTCTTTCGACACTATATCTGACCTATTGACATATTTATTCAGGTATGTAATGGAAATCGTTTTCGAAATCGAGACGACTTAAAACCGTAAATGGTTGTGATATCCTTACTATTTTCATTTTGTTAATACCTTCAATATATATCGAGCTCTAACCGCCAAAAAGACTCAAACGCCAAAAACTAAAATTTACAGGAGAAGCATTTTTTTAAATATCTTTCGACCATGTCTAAGAATTACTGTGAAATTTGGTTTATAAACATTGCTACTTCTAAGCAATATATTGCATTTGATTGTTTGTGTATATCTCTAAGATAACGGCTATTTATGGCGCTAAAGTCTTTTTTGCTGTCACGCTGAATAGGTCTTTACCAATGTTAAGGCCGTTAAGTCCTTATGATTTTATTAAAACACTGCTTTTAGTACTATTTTTTTATTTTTTTAAATTATTTTTGTATATAAAATTAAACATAACGTTAACAAACCTTAAATCCATTGCTTTTTATTAAATATAAAAATTGTATGGGTTTTGTTTTCAAAATTAATAAATAGAAAATTACTTCAGGATTCGAATTAAAAGTATGTAGGTAAAAAAGTTTTAAAAGAAATAACTTTGAAGTAAGTATTATATGTCTTCTTGATCAGTTTCAGGTAGCGAATCTTTAATAGTTGCATCGTATTTCAAATTTAAAAATTTGTTATGAAATTTTGCAGGAATTATGTTTTTATCACAAAGTGTTTTTAAATCCTTGAATTTTTTTGAAGAAATTTTTAAAAAGTCATCATATAAATGGATGGGTCCATTTTCTATCAAAGCAGCGTTATGTCTTGATCGAAAAATAGAGTTGATATCATATTCTTTGATTTCGCAGTCATCACAATATCCATACTTAAGTTTCATTATAGAACTATTTTTATTAAAAGAGGCAGAACGTAATGTTGTAAAATTAAATTTTATTGAAGTCGGAAACATTGATTGGAAAAATTTTTTCCAATCTTTAAAATCTGAGTTATTTATTAAAATGCATTTATAATTTTCAGGATTGGACCTTGCATTTGAAATCATAGTATACCATTCACTAGGAGCCCAAATAGTTTTGTCGCGAGTAAATGACTCAATAGTGCTGTGTACAGAATCCACAGGCATCATAGTATGTCCAGGCAATAGATCGTTATTTTGATATCGCTTATAAAATTCGAAATTATAAGAAAATACACTAGTGTAGCCAGCATTGCTTTGTTGCGATTTTGACCAGCACAACTGTCACAGTATAGACTTATTAATCTTTCGTCCACAAGTTTTAAATACACAAAAACCACAGTGGAAATTTCATTACAACCTCTTTTTCCGTCCGTTTCTCCCCACAAAAAGCAATAACCATTCGTGGTGCCATTTTCGTATACGCTTTCATTGTAGTATGCATACTTTCGGGAATAATACAATGTTACGCTCTTCCAATGGGGCGTATTTAAAACTTTTTGGAGGTCAAAGCTAGCACATAATATTGACGAATTGGGTTGTTTACTTTGTTTTTGATCCTCTAAAAATATTTCTTTACATTTTCTATTTTGACAGTAATAAAAAATAAATTTTTAAAAACGAAAAAAGACGCAAGCGACAGTCGTGGTAACAAAATTTGTAAACAAAAAGTGAATTCTACTTAAGTCTTTATTGTTTTTGCTGTAAAATTGTAACAGTAAATTCTACAACCCTGATATTTTGTGAGACGATGCAGATGATCATGAATAATAAATTTTACTAATAAAACTAAAATAGTCCATCATGTCGCTACAGCCCTTTTGGCGGTTATGGCTCGATATTTCAATAACTCTCCATTCAGTTTCTACAATTACTTTGGAGTAACTTTTTTACTAAATTTGTCTCAAAACGAATCGTTTTCAAATCGATCGATTTCCATCACATACCTGATTATTTTTTTTTTTTTTTTTTTTTTTTTGTAAGGCAAACTTGATTTCAACACTAACACGGATGGACAGGTGGATCCCGTTCAATCGACTTCGCTATGCATAAGAAATCAGAATATATATATATACTTTATGGGGACGGAAATGGATGTTGTAGAAATTACACACGGAATGACAGCAATTGTTTGACGCGAATGAGCTCCTTTAGCGTGACAACCCACTATAAACTTCGATTCTGTTGTTGACAAAGCAACGTTTTACAATATTAATATGATATTGTTGTGGAGCTTCCAAATTTCGGCTAACAAAGCTGACTGCGAATGCTATATCCGGTTTTGTAGCTAGCATCAAGTGCATAAGGCTTCCAACTGCTTGATATCACTGCATCAGCTGATACTGCTGTACCAGTTATCGACGTATCACATGGTGTATCACTGGATTCGCATCGACCATATCCAAATTTTTAAGCAGTTTTATGGTATAGATTTGCTGATTTTAGTGTATGCCGCCATTTTTTAAATGATGAATTTCTAAGCCCACGAAATATTTAGCTTCAAAGGCTTTTAATTTAAAAGCTCGTTTTAAAACCAATAAAAACTTCAAAATATCATCTTCGCTCTCAGCAGCAATCAAACCATGATCAATGTAAATGACCACCAACATTCTCCTATTACCAGGGGGCAAATTGCGGCAATCGATATTGATCGAATAGAATTTAAATGTAAATTTTGATCGATATCGAATGCCGTAATTAGCCTCCAAGTTTATTTGCAAATACGCACTTATCGGCTTTACTCGTTTCAAGGTTAAAATTTCTCAACACCTTTGAAAAGGTTTCATTTCAACATCTAGAGGCTTATTTCAAACCGTAGACTTTTAAAAAGTTTACAAACTCATCCGGATTTGTCACAGTAACCTTCAGGTTGCTTAACATAAATACCTTCTTAAACAGCTCCGCTATCTTAATATCAAGTTGTTTGAGCTTTAAGCCTTCACCACTCTAATAGAAGTGAATTTTGCTACCGGACTAAAAGTTTCTAAATAATCAATTCGATACTCTTGGCTAAAGCCACGCGCAACTAATCTGGCTTTATATCGCACATTTTCGGTCTCAGTTGGCCCTTTTATTTGATACACCCATCTTGTACGAATAAGTTTAGCTTTCTTCGGTAGCTCGACCAGTTGCCAAGTATTATTTTCTTTGAGAGAATTTATTTCCTCACTCATTGCAAGCTTCCATTTTCAGCTTTCCAACACGATATATCTTATTGATAATTTTTGGGTATTTCGCAACCAGCTACAAAAGCGTATCCCTCTGCTAAAATAAAATTTAATGATTTTGATTGCTTAGTTAAAGCCATTTTCTTCTCATTATTTTTAATTTTAATTTTTCCACTTCCACTGTTTGCTACCAAAACTTTTTTGGACGTTATTTATCGCATCTACTTCGTTTAAATTCATAGAGCCTTCAAAAAACTCATCATCATCAACTCATCGCTACCTCTTTACTTTGCTCTATTAGCACCATAGCATTTTCTTTCATTATTTCCAGCATCTGCTTGATCATTGTTATCTAAAGGTATAATTACCTGCGGACGTAAGGTTTCATCTAAACTGTTTCATTTAATATCCTTTTGAAATTAACAACTCGGGATATTTCGACCTTATTTACTTTGGGTATATGCACTCTTAAACCTTTCACATTTGTAGCATATCCGACAAAAATATCCTGTTGAGATTTTGCATCTCATTTTTGCAGTTTTAATTTTGCCACGTGTATAAAAACATCACATTATTGAACTAGAATATCCAGTACATTGGCAACTGTGTTAATTGCTACGGCCCAAAACATTTTATCTAAGTTCTTAGTAAACAACACTGATCTTGCTAATTCAACAACAGTTCTATTTTCTCTTTTAGCTAAACCATTTTGTTCAGGATTATACGGTGCCGTTTTTTGATGAGTCACACTATTTTTCATGAGTAAGAATTTTACATTTTTTTTTTTTTTTTTTTTGATAAATTCTGAACCATTATCTGACCGAAGTACTTTGAATTTGTAACTAGTTTCAGTTTTAACATTATGAATGTATTTTTCTAAAATGTTCCTTCATGAAAAATACCTTTTTGTAGTGGGAATAATCATCTTTGAGCAAAATAAAATATTATTGACACCCAGAATTGACTTTTTATCCATCGCATTTCTCCACGCATTAGATTTAGTGGAATACAAATAGTTTTCACCGCGTTTTAAAGGCTTATCTACTTTGATTATCAACTTCAAAATATATCAGCACGCACTCGCACTAACGCAGTAGCTTAATTTTTTGTCAGACTTCATCTGCAAACCTCTATTAACTGCACTATTTGCAGAAAATACATTTAACCGAATTTCTAGTACATACAAGACGATTATTTTGCCATTTTTTACCCTCTTATGACCAAATATTTATTGCGCAACGCCCATACGCCTTTATGACATTACTATCGCCAAGCCTAATATCAATTGGATTTTCAAAAGCTTCATAAGTAACGAACCAATCTCTGTTCTTGGTCATGTAATCGCTGGCTCCTGAATCCACATATCAATGATGGTTTTCAATAAGATTCATAACTGCTTCTGATTTACATATAAAAGCATTGCCTTTGGTTTGAATTGCTTCTGCCTTATTCATATGACAATCTCGTTTCCAATTACCTAGCTTTTTGCAAATAAAACATTTGTCTTTTTTATTTGCATTCTTTTTACCAAACTTTTGCTTTGCAATAAGAGCATCACCTGCATTCACCGTTTGCCCTCCAGACATTCGAGATCCTTCCGTTATCAGTCTGCAGTTACGTTCTCCAACGTTTGTTGTTCTGGCGCAGTCGACTCCCATGCATTATAGAAATATGAAAAGCTCATCAAGACTTTTGTAATAACCATAGAACATGAAACTTCCTCACCCGCTTCTTTGAGTTGCGTAACCAACGCTTCTAGTTTTAAAATATAAACACGGATGTTTTCTTCTGGATCTTACTGAAAACTATGAAATTGCTGCTGCAAACGATAAATATTTGCTGTAGACTTAAAATCGTACACATTTTCTAATTTAAGGCACATTTCTCTTGCTGTTTTAGAATTAATAATATGCAAAAGCGGTTGTTGCCCAAGAGTCATTACTATTATCCTATGCGCCTTAATGTCGGCCTTCATCCAGTTTCCATCACGCATCAAAACCTTTCTATTAGTACCAGCATCCACTCCTACCGCAACCTGTGCACGTGTTGTACTTGACCCTGAAATTGCAGGAGCAGCATTTGTAGTATTCTCAAGTGCCACGGACTCTTGAATTATGTATTTCTATAAGTCGCTTGCATTCAGAATAACTTTAACTTGAAATCGCCACATATTCCACTGTTTAGCCCTTTCCAGTTTCTCAATTCTTGCAAAGTCCGCTTCGCTTATTGCCAATTAAGAAATTTAATTAAATAACAGAGCGCAACAGAATTAAAACAATAATTCGACGCGTTTTTAAAATTAAGATTTAAAATTTAAAAAAAAACTGTATTATAATTATTATGGTGTCTGGGCCCATAACCTGTTGAGACAAATCAAAAAGAAACAACCGCTTACTTTTAAAGGCAAGGAAGAACTTAAAGAAAAATTTATTTGATAATATTGAATAAATATACAATACCAAATTGATTATTTTCTGTAAAGCAAAGTGTAAGTGTATTATTAAAATAATTTACAGAATGAAGATGAATATATCCAACAATAAACACTTTTTTAAAACTTTGGTATTGCACTTAATTTTGTTATGCCTCTATAAAATATGACGTTTGCCTTGTTTTCTGGTTTAAATAATAAAATTATGTATCGTATAATAGAACGTATTATATAAAAAAATTTTATCAAACTATTTTCCGCATTTGAGAGCTAAAACAACAAAAAATATTTATCAATCAATTAATTAGTTTCCAGTAAAACAATAGTATTTGCTTAAAATGGTAAATAAATAAAAGTAAACAATCCATAAAAAACTAAACGTGCTACTTATCAAAGTTTAATAACAAATCCAGAATATTTATGATAACATATAAAGCTGTATAAAGACCTAATTTATTCTATCTTTGTAACCTGCACGACTTTTGTTAACAAATTTATGAATTTTAGTTGCTTCTTTTTCTTGGAATTTTTCAGTTATTTATAAGAATTCTTTAGGAAAAAACTTTTGATAATTATTTAAATTGTTGGCGAAATACATTAAATTATATGCGGCAAACTATAATGTACTTAAGAAAATTTTTCGTCAAGTTTCGTGATATGTCATTTCTTTAAGCAAAGCACGCAACTGATCACACAGCGTATCCATAAAGAAAAATTGCAACGAAGATCTGCAGTGTTAAATTTTTTTACCCTGCACCACATACAGTGAAAAAAGGGTATAACTAAGTTTGTCATTCCGCTTGTGATTTCTACATTACGCATAGCGAAATTGATTAAGCGATGTTTATCTGTTCGTTCGGGCCTAATGTTTCCATATCATTTGGAACAATGAAGTAACTCTAAACAAATAAACAAATGTATGAGGCGTTAGAGAATTAAAAAATAAGAAAAAAAAAAAAATATCAAGTGAAAAAATTGGCCCATTGAACAAATTCGCCAATATTTTCCGAGTTACGGGCCTCTGCATTTTCTAATATTTCTAAAATATCAATATGAGTATCATTTTAAAGCTTTTGAAGAGATCTTTAAGAAAATACTGATTTTTTTAAATGCTTAACCCATTAAGATCCTATGAAATTTTTATGTAAAATTATATAGATGCAGTACTTATTTTTTTTTTCTTATTTTTAATTCCCTGTCACCCCAACATTTCCTTTTTTGATTGGGGTTACTTTCCTAAAATAGATTTACATATATGGTGAACGGTTATAGAATTCGGCATAGCCGAATACAGCACTCTTTCTGGTTTTGTTACATTTTCATAGAACAAAATGGAAAATGAAATCGATTTCAGTTGAGAACAGTGATTAAAAATGCTTGACTATTTTCAATGCATATGTAATTGCTTAACTGTTGCTTAGAAAAAATGTGCAGCAAAAGCAAATGCAAAAAAAAAGCATTTGCTTAAGCTGACTATCCGTTTCTTTTTGCAGCAAAGCTGCTGTTGCTTGAGCAATTAGTTTCTTTATTTTTATTTTTGATTTTGCTTAACTCTTTACTATTAATTTGTGGCTGATACGATTGCTGTTTTTTGCTGTAACTCGCTGCTTTTCATCTCTTTTAGCATTGGAAACGTATTAATAATTTACTACTTACAATACGTAAGAAAATACATACAATTATTTCATATAACACAAATACAAAAAGCAACAGCAAAAGAAGAAACAAACATCAAATTATTTCTAAAGCAATTGCTTTATTGCAGAAAGAAACACATAGTCACCTGAAGCAAATGCGTTTCAGCAAATGCTGAAAAACATGTAAGCAAAGCAAAGGTTTTAGTGCTGTTGCTGTTTTTAAGCAAGCAATTTAAACCCTGGTTTAGAAAAATAGCAAAACGAAACCGAAATTAAGATGTGCATCAAAACGTTTTAGATTTTTCAATAGATTTAAAATCGAAAACGATTTTCATCACATAACTGATAATCTTTTTATGATTTCATTTAAAACATTTTTATTTTTATAAGTAATAAATATGTTGGAAGTAATGTTTTAAGCTTATGGAATAATCTGATATGCCAGACTTAGTCCCTGATATGCTGCACAGCCAAATATTCACAAGGGTTCATAACCGCATGCCATTGATTGCAAAGATAACATAAAAAACCACATCTTTCTTTAGCATTATTTTAGAGTTGGCCAAGATTGTTCCACTAAACGAATCATTTTGACCGGACCAAACTATGAGCGAAAAAAAGCAATCTTAGAAAAAATCAGAATCGTTCCTTTTAGAGAATCTTTCAAAGAAAATGGGTCGTCCCGGAACGACTTATATTAATGGTATCTGTCTGCAAGATAATTATTTTAATTCGAAATTTTAACTTGATTTGTTTGTTATTTTTATTTTCCTTATATTTATTTTTAAAGCATTAGGAGTACAATGAATTATTTATACACTTTCAGGACCCACAGTTTAATAATTCACAGTTTGTTTCATTTAGTTTTAAAAAATCTTACTGGTTAATGCCGTTGGTTGCAATCGAGTCCGTGTAGTAAATAATTCTTAAGAAAATGATAGCGACACAGTGAGCGGCTGATACTCTTTGTAGAAATACAAATTTCAGTGATACCAGTTTCAAATATTACCTGTTTATAAAAATAAATTAACTTATTGCAAATATACTTAAATTCTCCCAAAGCTGTTAAACAGTTACAAGTAATCATTGATAATAAGATATTTCAATTTAAAGGCTAATATAATTGTTTAAATACAATTATTTTCAATTTTGCTTTTGAGTACAAATACAAATAATCAAATCAAACTATTGAACTGATAAGCGGTGTATGTTATAATCTGTCTGCATAAATCATGATAACTTACGAATACGATAAAATAATCTGAAATAGTGAAAAGTAATCAAATGCTAGTCCGTCCGGCTTTTTTCAGAGATTATTTTTTATTTTTTCTGATTACACACGATTACAAATTTTAGTTTTATTTTAAGGGGCTACAACTATGCTGTCTCTATTTTCTTTCAAGAAACAAAGAAAAGGATTGGCAGCGGCAATAAATGTAAAATTGACGGGGATGCCGGGTCCATAAAACAGACCCACAAAAGGAATCCCCATGAAGCTACTGTCAGAGGTTTTCTTAAAAAAGCAGATTGTAGCACGATATTCCTTGTTGACTATACACAACTTAATAAAGTCACAAACATAGATAGCGAGCACTCTTCGCAGCGAGAAGAAGACCTGCAGAATTTACGTGGACTTGTGTGGAAGCAAATGGAGGATTTTTCCCAAAATCCAAACTAATTGTGGTGAACCCTTTAATGTTATAATTAAATGACGTACATACTTTACAAAACACAAATATATCAAGATCGCGGATTTAAAAAACTAAGTCTTAAATTTGAGCGAATTGTCAAACATGAAAATGATAAATTTATACAATGACGTAGAAAGTCATTCACCTCTACTCTGTATTTCGATAACTGTTGCGCATTTGGCCACACCAATATCTAGGCTGACTTCCAAAAGTTATAAATACATAACTTTGTATGTATTAGATTCAAATCATACGTATACAATGTTGCGAAACAAAGTGTTACTGATGATGCTATCACTTGTCGAAGTCGTTATGGTGAATGTTTTGTACTTCATTATTATAAAACACGATACTCTGTACAAATACAATGCAACTGACCTTTTGGAAGTCTGCCCTAATCGTAAGAAGAAGACTAAGTGTATTTTCAAAATCAGTTTTTTTACTTTAAAACGTGTGAAATAGGAACAGAAATAATAAGCAGCTTTCGAAACATTTGAATTAAATAAATAAGAATTAATTACTGTGAACAATCCTGTTGCGCTGGAGGTAATACATCATTGCAGCACAAAAATACATGTTATTTTTTTATTTCAACTAGAAACGGAATCGTCAGCAGCGGTGTCGTTGTTGTAAGAGGAGAGAAACCTGCTTCAGAATATATAGTCTAGAATTGAAAAGCGACAGTTCCCAACCATTTCAGATGAATGACTTTTTGTAAGATATTTGTTTTAAGAGTGTTGATGTGTAAAGTAACCAGTTTGATTTTACAGATTCAGGTATTATTGTTTACAACATACAAAAATTTACAATAAACTTCCACATTTGAGTACAAAAACAAAAACAAATAAAAAAAATGAATAATCATCAATAATGAAATCTTCCACTATATTTTATAATTGAATTTTTGTAAATAACACAGTAGCTCCAAGCGAAACTCGTACACTTTAGACTAATTTTTAAACTATCTTTTAACATTGAGTAAGAAGCTCTTAACAAATAAAACTGTATTTATTTTAATAGTTCATTTTATAACAAATTTAACAAAACATAAAAACATTAAATTATTATTCAATAAAAAATTTTTTTAATAAAAACATAAAATAATAGTAATTTCTGTGACAAAGCCAAACTCGTACACCACACTTCAATCAAATATTATTTTGTTGGTTTTAAATATTATTATTTGGTGTGCATGCCTTTATTTTTTATCACCATTTTTAATCTATTTGGCATACTGCGCACAAGGTTTTCGCAAAAACTCGGTTCAATTTTGCCCCATTCGTCCTGAAGAACTCTTTTCAAGCCATCCTTAGAACTTATTGTATGACTACGAATTTTACGATCGAGATAGCTCCACAAATTTTCGACTGCGTTTATGTCTGGACTCTGAGCTAGTGTATCCATAACATGTGGACAATTATAAAGTAGCCATGATCGCACATTATAAGCCTTATGCGTAGGTTCCTTGTCTTGGTAAAAATAAAAGTTTTCACCAAGACAAAATTTCTGCTTACAAACTGGCAAACTTTCTTTTAAAATGTTCAGATACATATGCTGATCCATGGTACTATCGATAAATTGTAAAACACCGGGCCCAGATGCGAAAAATTATCCCCAAACCATTACTGACCCACCACCGTGCTTAACTATTGGTTTCATGTTTTAGACAAGCAACTCCTCATTGGATTTTCTCCATACAAAAGGTCTTCCATCTGAACCAAACAAGTTGAATTTACTTTCATCTGTGAATAATACTTGCTTCCAAAATGAAAAATCCTTTGTTTCATGTTCCTTGGCAAATCGTAACCTTCTCTTTGATTTCTCTTATTAAGCAGAAGTTTAACTCTTGTCCTTCTACTATTGAAATTAGCCCTTTTTAATATGTTTCTTATGGTCTGTGAGCAACATGTTTTTCCTAAGTCTTTCTACACAACTTCTACGAGTTTCGGAGCACTTAAAAATGGGTTCCTTTTTATTTGACGTAAAATATATTGCTCGTCTTTAGCAGAGAAAATTTTGTTATATGCACTTTTCTTCTTGTTCTCAATCCTCTCTTCCATTTTACACTTTTTTATAATATATTGCACTGTTGATAGGCTTCTATCAACTATCTCAGATATTTGTCGCAGCGATTTATTATTATTATGATGTTGAATTATTAATTTTCTTACTGCGACAGAAGTCTACCTCTGTCTACCCATTTTGTTCTCTTTTGTAACTCTTTCAAACAAAAAATCAAATAAATGACAATAAAAAAGGTAATAATGGGAAAACTCCCTAATTTTTTTTTAATTATTTTTACGAAATATCCCGAAGTAAAATGCAAATTAAAAGAATGTTGCCAAATTAAATAAGACTGTACGAGTTTGGCTTTGGCGACGAAAGTTGGCACTTTTTAAAATATTTATCTGTATTTTAATAAATAAATTTATATTCAAAATTTCGTTTCTGATATTTAATTAAGTACATAGTTTTGTACTAAAATTAAGTAAATTTATTTTATTAGCCTATTTAGTTTTAGACATATAACATAAAGAAATTTGTTTTCATAGGTGTACGAGTTTCGCTTGGAGCTACTGTATCTACTTTCTAAAACTAAACAAACAAAAATTTGAAAAACTTGTAGTCACCAAACTTACAACTTACCAAAACGTAGTTTCAAATAGGGATGAAACGATACGAGTTAATAAGAGTAAATATTCGATACTTTCCTCTCGATACCAAGTACTTATAGCATCGATACTTTACTACAGAGTACCAGTAGGTATCGGTAAAAAAGTACTCGTATCGGTCAAAAATACTCGTTGCATATTGACTGAAAGTTAATGTTGAACGTTACGCCAACAACGTTACGTTCTTTAGGCTAGAACTTGTATAGACTTTATGGTAATTTATTATCGAAATATTGAGTGAAGCTTGTGTTTTATAAGTGCCAAGAGGGTCTCTAAGTCTTAAAAAACTCCTTTAACTGCATACATTTTCAATTTGATATACAGAGTTACGGCACTTTGAAATTGAAAATTGACAATAAACGTCGAAAATAAATAAAAATAAATAAAAAAAAATTTGACGCTGATTTTTTATGTGTCAAATTTGACATTTTCTGCCTTGGACAGCATTGATTTCTTAAAAATATCAATATATCAATCGATTAGATACATTGTAGAAAGAGGTGCTATTGGAAATCAGCATGTTCGGTTCATGCCCTTTGAGGCAGCAGGCACAATCCCACGCCTAACTCTAATTTTTTCAAATCATTTGGAACAATAAAGAAACTCCAATCAAAGAAATTAATTTATGGGACGATAGTGAATTAAAAAATAAGAAAAAAAACATCAAGTGAAAAAATGAGGGTCGCCCATTTTCCGAGTTACGGGGCTTTGAAATTTTCAATTTTCTGAAATATCAATATGGGTATAATTTTAAAGCTTTTGAAAAGCGTTTTAAGGAAATATTAAAATATTTTTAAGATGCTTAACCCTTTTAGAGCCGATGGCATTTCTATGAAAAATTATATGTATGCAGTACTAATTTTTTTTAATCTCTATAATTTCAATATTTCCTCTCGTACTTGTTTTTGATAAAATATTAATATTTAGCTTTTAATATCAATTATAAAAATTTCAGTAAAATTTTCAGCACATATAACACTTTCAGCTTCATAACCGATATGTATGTATGTTAACTTAAAGTACAAAATATTAAGAAAGTCTATGTTTTTAAACAATCTTATAAAATGTTTTTGGTGGAAGAAACTAGATAAATACATATTATCTAAGAAGACGCACTCTTAAAATTTCTCTTGAAATTGTTCATGCTTTCAAGAATAAACAAAAAAAAAAAATTTAAATAAATTTTATTTATAGGAGATAAACCTTCTTGTATGATACGTAGTTTTTGTATATTGGAGGCATTTTTTTTTTCTTTCTTCCAACTGTGTACAAACAAAAAAGTGTTGCAAAATTCACCATTGCTCCAATGTTCTTCATGCAACAGACTCAAAATACAACCATCTAAATTGCAAATTAAACAAAAAGTGCCAAATAACAAAAAAGGGTTAAATTTAACAAAAAAAGTGCAGATTTATTATTTTTAAAAAGGGGCACTAAAAGGGTCAAACATTCGAAATAATAGCAACTTGCTACTTTTGTAGCAACAACGGTCACGCTGCATGAGACTAGCGATATCTATTTTTATTTGCCTAAATTTTAGGAAATAGTCGACCGATACGAGTTGGTATCGATACTTTTTGTTCTATATTGAGTACGTATCGATATTTTTAGACCGATACTGTATCGAGTAAAAATATCGATACCCTAGTGGTATCGTTCTATCCCTAGTTTCAAATACTTAAGAACTTTTTTAAACTTGCGCTGTTAGCAAAATCCGGGTCCAATGCTAGCTGGCACGTCGAACTATGCTTTAATTTATTATTTTTTAGTTCTTTACTTCTTTGTCATGTCGTGTATGACAAAAGCTTTTTCCAGTCTTGGTACCGTCCTAATGAATACACACATATTTATATACATTTTTTTCTAAGTGCATTTGCTCCGATATTGATAAGACTTTTTAT
Source organism: Gymnosoma rotundatum (assembly GCA_916610165.2). Taxonomy (NCBI): domain Eukaryota; kingdom Metazoa; phylum Arthropoda; class Insecta; order Diptera; family Tachinidae; genus Gymnosoma; species Gymnosoma rotundatum. Next base: position 67,413,767 of record OU744338.1, on the reverse strand, counting down.
CTCAACAGTAGTTTATTTTAAATACATATGTATGTGTTAAAATGTATACATTTGAAAAAAAAAATATTGAAAATATAGAACTTCAGTTTTTATAAATTAAAAATTAAAAACTAATGGAATTTCACAATTTTTATAACAACGTCAAATACAATCACTTAAAGGCCATAAATTTGTTACCAGTACACAGACTGTCCAGTGGTTATAAATTAAAAAGTACGGTAAATATTGTAGTTGTGAATAGAAAATACATTGAAACTGATTGAAAAAGAATTTAATTCCACAACTTTTTTAACAAATGAAATGCAGAGAGATAAGAAAACAGGAAAAACTAGCTGGCAGTATAAAAAGCTAAAGTTTCTTAAAAAGAAAAGAATAAGATTGGTATAGTCTAGGGGAGAACTTAACGCTACTGCTCTAATCCAAAATGTTGATAGAAATTTTTTTAGCCGCGGTCTTCTGCAATATTGCTTTTGCCTCAGCGAATACCTATGAAGGGTAAGTGTTGTATTTAAATTCATATATATGGAAGTGTGTCCGTGATGTCAAAAATTAAATATTAAATACTTTCTGTGATTTTTTATTATTTTTTCGTTTTATGTTTTAACAGTTATAAAATCTATGATATTATTGCCAAAAATGTGTTCGAAAAGGAGGTGCTCATTCAGTTGACCGAAAATAGTGACTATGATTTTTTTGTTTTACCCAAGACATTGGGCGAACCAGCCCGTGTTATGATCCAACCTAAAGATCAGCTGGAATTTGAAAACACTTTAAACAAGTTCGGTATTGAGACAATAATTGTAGATGATAATGTTGCCCAAACTGCTGAATTAGAACGTGAAAGAAATCAATTTTTGCGCACCCTTTTGGACACTTCCCCCAGCCGCATAAGTTTTGCCAGTTACCAACGCCACGATGATATCAACGCTTACATGGATAGTTTGGCCAAATCCTATCCCAGCCGGGTAATTGTAAAAACTATTGGAAAATCTTATGAAAAGCGTGACATGAAGTCAATAACAATTAGTAACGGTGATGGCAGAAGTAATAAGAAGGTAATTTTACTCGATGCTGGCATACATGCTCGCGAATGGATTGCGCCTGCTGAAGCCCTGTTTGTCATTCACCAACTGGTTGAGAATTTTCATGCCAATAGTCATTTGTTAAAGGATTACGATTGGGTTATTTTACCTCTAGTTAACCCCGATGGCTATGAATATACTCATACTACGAGGCGTTTTTGGCGTAAGACCCGTAAGCCTAATAACAAATGTTACGGCACTGATGCTAACCGCAATTTTGGTTTCCACTGGGGCGAAATTGGCGCCTCCAGCTCTTCTTGCTCTGAAACGTTTATGGGTTCATCTGCTTTCTCTGAACCTGAAACTCAAGTTTTACGAGATTTAATGCTGTCTTTTGCTGGTCGTACAAAATTTTATTTAACCCTTCATTCTTATGGAAACTTCTTGCTGTATCCTTGGGGCTATACCACGTTAGTGTTTGTTTAATCCTTATGAAAGAAGTAAATTTTAAGCAACATGATTGTTTCAATTGCAGATCTCTACCAACCAACTGGAAGGATATAGATGAAGTTGCTCAAGCTGGTGCCGATGCTATTAAATCGGCCACTGGCACAACATATACTGTCGGCTCTTCCACCAATGTCTTATATGCTGCTGCCGGTGGTAGCGATGACTATGCTCTTGGTGTGGCCAACATTTCTATTGCCATCACTATGGAATTACCTGGTGGCGGTAGCGGTTTTGATCCAAGCCCAGAGCAAATCGAACCATTTGTTTCTGAAAGCTGGATCGGCATCAAGGCTATGGCTGAAAAAGTTGTTTCGAAATATTAAAAAACATTCTCATATTGAAAATAATCACTTATGTATTTAAGAGTACGTAATAGAAATTTAAAATTTATAAAAGCAACTGTCAAAAATATAGGTGAAAATAATACTGACTTATATACATGAATAAACATTTGCGATATTTAAAGAAAGTAATCTATATATCAATGTAATTCATAGGTACGACGCTCACATTATACAATCGATTTCGATAAAAAAAAAAAATAAAGCACTCGAATTATATTTTTTGTAGATTTAAATTCTTAATACTTTATTTGATTCAGTTAAGTATTTCGGAATGTTTAAAGGGCTTAAAATTGATACTAATGCATTGACAAGTAATACACAATTAAAAGGCGATTATAGATGCCAACCGAATTTTAGTTGCGTTGTACTGCAACTTCTGTTGCCGAGAAATTTTCGAAGACGTTACTTCAACAGATCAGCAACTGAAAATATACGTTTTCTTTCGGATAGCTTTTACGCTGAAATGCGTCAATGCTACGTCAAAACGATAAAAACAGGGTTAAAAAAATTAATATAACTTCCCTGATAATTTTAACAAGAATAACAATTTTGGTGTTTTATTGTATAAATTAAAATGTTATCAAGAAAAACAAAAATTGATTATTTGAATTTTTAGTTAAAAGTACGGGCATGAGAACTTTTGACAGCAAAAAAACGGATTCTGTTCTTGTTTCGGTTCTTGTTTTCGAGCTGAACCCGTTGACTTTGAATTATGATACTATGTTTGTCCAATTTTTTTTGTTTTTGTTGTAGCGGTGTTGCCACCTCTTTCGCTTTGAAGCACATCTATAATGTACATAAGTTAGCTTGAGCTTATGTCAAAAACTCAACGGAAACCTTGTCAAATTCTTAGGTAGCCCATTAAAGAATTTTAGGTGACTATAATGTACTTACATAAACTTAGTTAATGAATTTCCACAGTTGAACATTTATGTTTAACTCATACTTTTGCCCAAAATATTTTAATAAACAAAATTAAAAAAAAGGTATTGAAAGAACATAACTTATATTTAATATTCATATATTTTTTTGATGATCTAAGATTAATTCAATAAAATTATTTTCTATATTTTCTATTAAATTAAAAACTAAATTATCAACACCGTAGATCTTCCTTGAAATATTTTTTATGAATGTATAGTTTAATAAAATGCACAATCAGCTGTTTCTGTACTGCAAGTGCGATCAGTTTTGTACTTTGCTTAAAGAAATTACATTTGAGGAAACTTTTCTTAAGTGCATTATAGTTTGCTACATATAATTAAATGTATTTTCATATATGTTAAAGTTTGAATTAATTCTTTTTACAACGAAAAAAAATTTTGCATTTCGTTTCCAATTTAAATGAATTTGTAAAATGAGTTTCCATTCGACTCAAATGAATTTTTTACAAAGAATTACAATTCATTAGAACAATGAGTTGCATTTCAAACGAGTTGCAATCAATCCAACTCAAGAGCAGATCTAGAGGGACTGAAAAATGGAAATTTCTCTACCAAAATAAAAATATTTAATGATCAAAGACAACAAGGAGATGCTTACCACATAATTACTTATAAAACCAATTTAAACTTCAATAAATCAATTACATAATTGATTTAAATTTAAACCAATTTAATTCAAATGAATTAAAAATTAATTACAATCACTTCTACAAATGCATTTGTATTAGAAATTCATTTGTATTAGAAATTGCAATTTATTCTAAAAATTAATTTAAATGGGAAACGAATTGCAACTCGCTTTTATCAAATTCATTTGAATTGAGTCAAATTGCATCCAATTCATTTTTTGTGTAAAAAGAATTAATTCAAAATGTTTTAGTTCAGTGCATAAATGATTCGCGAATTAATTTAAAAATGAATAATTTATTTACAGCTCCGGGTTCGTTCTTTGCTTAAAGAAATGGAATCTGACGAAACCTGATGAGAAGCTTTATTAAGTACATTATAGTTTGCGACAAATAAATTTATTTATTTGCAGAGTTGTTTAAGTCTGATAAATTTATGTTATGCACATTATAGTTGGGTTTTAGCTCTCGCTAATTAAGATTTTGACAGCTTACAACAGCGTTCCTCATAATACAAAAAGTTCTAAAAAAAAATACACGCCCTGTTGTTCTAAATTTGCTTTTAAAAAAGTTATGAGTCGAAAAATTAACGATGTACTATTAAATATGTATTTTGACGAAAAACCCCATTGTTCAACCATAATAAGTCTGATTTAAACTTTACTAAAAATTGACCCAATAATGTTCACACCTACCCAGCACCAATGTTATCAATTCGGTCGAATAGGTCGTCGAATTCTCTTCCTCATTCATAAACATTACAGGACAACAAAACCCTACTATTTTGTATAATATTTAGGTCGTGAGAATATGGTGACCAATGGAACATATAGAAGCATTACTTTGTGACAGAATATATTGAATCGGCTTACAAGCATAATTTTCCTTAGGTAAAAGATAACTGTAACAAAACCTTGTAAATTTCTCTAATCATTTTGGCACACATTTATCTGAGCCCTTTTTTTAATTCAGTTCTAATTGTAAATTCAGAGCCTGGAGCAAGAAAATTATTCTTTGTTGCTTTTACTCATTTGTTTTATAAAACTCCTACATAATCATACCAAGTTGCAAGTTGTTCTTTCTAATTAGCTTTAAGAAATTCTTTTGTTATCTAAATAAATGAAAACTCAATAAACTCAATTTAGGTCAATAAGTTCTGTTGATTCAGTTGAATTTATCTAATCAAATATAAAAGCCGGTTGTTTTAAAAGTGTTTGAATCAATTCAAAAATATATGCCAACTTTAATCAATTCGAGTGATGTTTTTTACACTATACACCCTTTAATTTGATTATGAAATAAAAAAAAAATTATTTAGCCCCACATGATGTTATACCACTTTCCAAAATAATATATCAAAAGAAATAAAAAAGTAGCAAATTTAAGTCCATATTTCTATAGACATGAGCTTTACTTCAATCAATCTTTATGAAAAAAGCAACTGTTAAGACAAAGACATTTAAATTAAGGAATATCCAAACTTATTGCGAGTTTTTTTGTGATTCATATTAAAAATATAGTTACCATATGCAAGTGCAAGTGAAAAAAAACTCAATACACTCACACTTTTTACTAACACAACCACACTTTTGCTACTAACACAGCCAGTGTTTAAATTGCTTGCTTAAAAATAGCAACAGCACTAAAATCTTTGCTTTGCTTTTATGTTTTTCAGCAAATAAAAAAACTAAATGTCTCAGCATTTACAAAACATATATGTAATTATAAACGAAGCAACAGCAAAAAGCAAATGCAAAAAAAAATAAATATACGCATTTGCTTCGGCTGACTATGTGTTTCTTTTTGCAGCAAAGCATTTATTTTGAAAACGTTTGCTGTTGCTTAAGCAATAAGTTGATGTTTCTTTCTTCTTTTGCTGTTGCTTTTTAAGACAAAAAACGAACATCGATAAATCCTCTTCGCTATGCATAAAAACTCTGAATATATATATGCTTTATGGAAAATGGAAATGGGTATTGTTAAAATTACCTTTTCCACCTGTGATAAAGGGTATAAAAAGATATTCAGCCCAATCATGATTATTTTCACGGTATTTCTTTTCCACGGAAAAAAAATTTTCTCGAGAAAAGATACCTCCAATTATAAAATCCGTGGGAATAAAATTATAAAAAAGTGGCATCATCGTAATTTAAAGGGAGTTTTTTCTTTTTTTGTTTATTTTCATATAGTTTTTATTTTATAATTTATACTACCTACGTTTTTCCCCGAATTTTTTTACTTTTCGCAGTCAATCAGAAGGGGATAAATTTATAATGGAAGAAAAGTGAATAAAACTCGTACGGAATTTTTATTTATAATTGGGTTGATTTTAAACTTAATTTTCTTTTATAGTTAGCACGGTGAGTAGACGATATATAAGGCAATAAACTAATCATATTGTTATATTTCTTTCTTGTTATGTTCCTTGAAGTTTTATAAAGTGGTAACATATTAATCTTGCTAATTTTTTCGTGCTTCTATTTTTCCAAAGACAAAGTTGATTTAAATCAAGAATTTTTTTTATGCTAAATTAGTAAAATATATTTTTGAGGTTTATTCCTTTTAAACCTCATTTTAAATTAGTTTACAATTTTTCCAACTTTAAATTTTTCCGTTTTGATATTGCATCTTCCAGAGATTTTGTTGGGTCAAAGTCTTCTCGTTTCATTTCATACAAAATGAAGCTTTTTTGGGAAAGGCTATATTGCATTGTAATAATCTTGGGCAGTGTAGAGTTGGTCCTTTTTCTTTAATGCTGTTTGCGTATGGACTTATTCAACTTTCAAAAAAAAAATTTGTGCGATAGAATTGTACAGCAAAACTGTTTGTGTTTATTTTATGTGAAGATAGAACTCTATTGAAATTGTGATTGTAATATGAAGATAAGGTGTCAATATGTAAATCAATATGTGTTATAACATAAAAATCAGTATGTGTTATAACATGTTTTTAGTTATAGCACGCTCTATTTTGATATGTAAAACCAAAGTATATCTATAACAAGTACATGCAGGAGTTCAGCTGATAGTTTTATTGGTGTGCGTGTTTATCATGTTTTGTGTCAAAATTTGTTTACATTTATTTTAATTTTTATTTTGCTCTTGTTTTTTTTTTTCATTTTTATTATGTTCTAACAGGGATGGTAAGCGAAATATTCAAATTACACTTTTCCAACTCAAGTTGCATTGAACATCCTTTTATTGAATTCTTGTTTAAATTTACATTGATATATTCGTTAAAAGGTCATTCTCTTACTTTTTTATAATAATTAAGAAAAATTCATATTAATATTTTAGTTAGAAAAATGATAAAATGTTTCCCACTTTGCCTTCTCTGATCTGTTTTTGACATTAAACATGATTTTACACAAACAAAATGCCTGTTGTTTTTCTAATGTTGTATTTGTTGTAGACTTGCTTGTACGTAATATAGATATACTTTGTGTAAAACTATATGAGAACAGATGTTTTCAGTGATGCTTACTTTCACTTTTAAAATTTTCGCTCAAAATATTTTATTATAAAAGCTAGATTCTAAAAATAATTTAAAATATTTTTTGAACTCTTGTAGGTAATATATACTTATGTAAATTAATCGTAGGCTAAAAAATAATATTTGGGCATTTCCATAAACATGTCAACTAAGACAGAAATAAACAGAAACCCTTGAACCTGTTTTTAATATGATGCAAAAGAAATATTAAAATTTAGTACGAGGGGTGCTATATATGTTTCTGGCCTGGCAACACTGAGTGCTGCCAAGTGCAATCTGACATTTCCATTGGAAAATTCGTCATTTTTAAGCATAATCGTACTTAAAACGTTTTGACGTACGACCATTATTTGTGTTGTTTACAGTGACTTGAAAAAATTAATATAGAAAAAAATGGAATTAACTCGTGAACATTTTTGTGCCATCATTTTTCACAACTTTCGACGTGGATTATCACGACAAGAGTGCATTGATGAACTTAAATCTTTGTATGGCGATGAAGCACCATCCTATAGCACTGTGAAAAATTGGTATAATGAATTTAATCGTGGCCGAAGCTCGCTCAAAGACGAATTCCGTGAAGGTCGTCCGAAAACGGCTGTTGTGCCAGAGAACATTGATGCCGTGCGTGAACTCATGATGCAAGATCGACATGCGACATACCGAGAGATAGAGACATCTTTGGACATTTCTTCCACCAGCATAAATTCGATACTGCATGAACACCTGGCCGTAAAAAAGGTTTGTTCTCATTGGATCCCGCACAATTTGAAAGTCGCTCAAAAAAAGGCTTGTGTCGATTGGTGCAAAGAAATGTTGCAAAAATACGATTGAAGTGCTTCAAAAGACGTTTATAAAATCGTCACAGGTGACGAATCATGAATCTATACGTATGAGCCCGAAACGAAACTACAATCGACCGTGTGGGTCTTCAAAGACGAGCAAAATCCAACGAAAGTTGTTCGTGGAAGGAGCACTTCAAAGCAAATGGTCGGCTGTTTCTTCGGCAAAACTGGTCATGTGGCGACTGTTCCGCTTGAGCAACGTAGGACGGTCACTTCTGAGTGGTACACTACAATTTGTTTGCCTGAAGTCATCGGAGAAATTCGAAAAACCAACAAGAGAAGACGAATCATTGTTCACCATGACAATGCGAGCTCTCACACATCGGCTCAAACCAGAGCGTTTTTGACCGGCCAAAACGTCGAATTAATGGGTCACCCGCCGTACAGCCCTGACTTGGCACCTAATGACTTCTTCTTGTTTCCGCACATCAAGAAAAAAATGCGTGGTCAACGATTTTCGTCGCCAGAAGAAGCTGTTGAAGTGTTCAAAAACCATGTTTTAGAGGTGTCTCAATCGGAGTGGAAAAAGTGCTTCGACAACTGGTTTGAGCGCATGCAAAAGTGTATAAATCATGCTGGAGAATACTTTGAAAAACAAGAAAACCATTTTTGATTATAAATATTCGCATTTTAACTATAAGGGCAGAAATATATAGAGCAGCCCCCGTATACATATGTATGCATGTTTAAAAACAAAAATTTGTTATTTTGTTGCATTTCAAAAAAAAATTTTTTCTTGACAACATTCCTAAATTTTGTAGCATAAAATTGCATATAGATAAATTTACGTCTCCTATGGGGACGCCCTTTAATTTTAAGATTTTTTTTGTATTATGTTGTGCAGTTGAGAGCTATACTGCAACGCAGGTTTTTAAGTTTTAAAGTGGCGCCCTTTAGGGTCAGAATGCACGTAAAAAACATGTATGTTTAATGAAAAAATTGGCGCTCATCTTTATTTTCCGAATTACGGGCCTCTGAAATTTTAAATTTTTTTTTTGTTAATCAATACGGGTTTCATTTAAAAGCTTTTAATGAGATCTTTGAGGAAATACTAAAAAAAATTTTTTTAATGCTTAACCCACTAAGAGCCGATGATATTTTTATATAAAATTATGTATATGTAGTACTAAATTTTTGTTATTATTTTTTAATTCTCTGTCACCCCAATATTTGCTTGTTTGATTGAAGTTACTTCACTAACCGAACTAAGAAGACTTACATAGATGGTGAAGGGTATATAAGATTCTGCATAGCCGAATATAGCTCTCTTACTTACTCTTACTTATTTATCTACTTGATAAAAAAAATTTATATAATTAATTAAATTAATAGTAAAAGAAAAAAACTCAAATATATAAATAATTGAAACAATTAAATATTTAAAAAGAATTCAATCTAAAAGCAAAGAGAACTGTTAATATTTTTTTATTTATTTTTTAAACGTCAGTTGTAAACCTTCGAGGCTAATTAACTGCTAATTAACTGACATACAATTATTTTTATATTAAAAATTATTATTAATAATCAGTATTAATACCCTTTTTGTCTTAGGTTCAAAAATAACCTGTAGAAACACAAATAGCAAATTAAATAATTAGAAAAAATAAGAAAATGAATAGCAAATATGTAGAGTTATTCCTTTCTGAATATGAAATAACTGTATTCCAAAGCCTTGTGACCTTCATAATAAATGATCTATTCATTATGAGTGCTGAATAACTAGGATAGACTAAAGTATGGGTTCTGCTTGACGCATCGAATTCGAATTTTTCCGCTCAATATGAGGGACAGTTAAATAAAGCTAAAGTAAAATAAAGCTGTTTGCAGAGATCTTATCAACTCCTCAAAATCCAATCCAAATAATTCTAAATTATATCTAGAAACATGTTCACTTATATGCAGTCCATAAATATACCTAAGTATTCTGTTAAAGTCTAAATTTAGTGTATAAATATTGCTACGAGATGTACAGCTAAATATTTCTAACCCACTAAAGAACAATGAAAAACATACGCTGTTTCGCCTACGTATAAAAAAAATCCTAGAAATTTATATGATCGTAATTAATACGAAAACCCAGCGTCTTATGAACCCTAACTGGTTCTACTCTTTCTTTAATTATAAATGTATTCAAAAGTAAATAATAACTGTTGGAAAACGTCATTATCTTGCACTTGCAAGGATTTAGTGTTAAAAAGTTACGTAAGGACCAATCAAGTAACATACCAAGATCAGTGTTTATTATGGCTTCAAATATTCTTAGATCCCTACGATCAGAAGAAACTAGTAGCTGTATATTATCTGCGCAAGTGTAGAAAAGAAAACATCTCAAATGATATAGCAGCGGGACTAATTTAGATACCTGTGCAAACACTTTTTTCTGCGTGCGTGTTTACTTAACGCCTGATACCTTGAAATTTAAGACAATAATTGTAAAGACAAAAAAATTCAGATCAGTGAAAAGTTCGCAAATCTGTGTTACATAGCAGCAATTCACCCCTTATTAAGTCCGCAATTAAAATATTTAGAGCCTTTTATTATTAAGTCGCTTTTAATTGTTTCTTCTTTTGAACATAAAATATGCCTTGCACGCTTAGGGATTCAATTTTTCTAACCACACGCAGAAAAAATATGGTTGTGATATGGTCACAATAACCATATTATGTTCTTTATAACAATGTATAGTTGCGGAGAACCAATTATAGTAGTTATCACGAAAACATTAGTCACGATAAACATTTTTTGTTAACTTTCAACGATTAAATGGTTACTGTGCACAAAAAATACAACATGGTTGGTTTTAACTTTAAAATTTTTCAACCACAGCCAAAGTTTTATAACTTATTAAAAATGATATAAAATATTTAACCATAACATATTACCTTTAATCAAAGTATGGTTAAAAGCAACAGAATAATGTTTGCGCTAAAAAATATTTTATTTTAGTTGTTGACAGCTTAGTAATTTTTCTGTAAGCTAAAATTGTTATAAAGGGCTTCTTGACAATTATCTGTTACTCTCGTATTAAATTGGACGTCTCCACTAAATTGTCTGCCATGGCTTCACACAATAATTGTCTTTTGCCTCTCGGGAGGTATGTACTGCTGTTTATTAGTTTAATTGCATTATAAAACAATTATTATTTTTTCTTTGCACGCATGTCCGAATGCGGTATCGAACTCAGGACCCCGTGTTTCGCAGTACGCACCTCTACCAACGCAGCCATTGAGGCTGCTCAGCGTTTGTTAGCTAACTTGTGCTTTTTTTGATTCTATAAACACACCATTAGTTGAATTACCTTATTCACCACGCTCATACGGAAACAACTACAGAGGTTGCCAGATATTGTTATTCGTAACAATATTAATTATAATCGAAATTAGTTATTCAAACGATATATGTTTAATTTTCAAACATTTTTTTTTTTCGAATAAGTTTTGCATCTTTGTTCCATTTACAAAAAAAAAAAACAAAAGAGTTTTTAGTTATTATGAAATTATTAAATAACATTTAAACTAAGAATTATTAAATTAAAAAAAGAAAACAACTAGTTTTATAGAAATTTTTTATTCTGTCGTAATTATGGATGTATAAAAGGTTTTAATTGTCTCACAAATTTTTTTACAAATATTTACACTTTCGCATATCTGTACATACATATAAATGTTTTTGTTTAGAAATAATAATAAAGCTTAAAAATAACAAATACAAATGCACTCGTTCGTACTTAGAAGTATTTATGTCAGGATGTTTTTCATTGTACATGAAATTGTAAATGTGTGTGTTTGTGTGTATGTATTTTAAAATAAACTAACATGTCTTATAAATTCGATAAAACCGGCAAATGTCTCCTTGCACACATGTATAATATCCGATTTAGCAACTTGAAAATTTTCACCAGGCAATTCCAAAGTAAAGGACATAGGAATGCCCAAATTGCCATAAGCAAAGTCATCAAGACCACCGGAAGCTTCATACAAAATGCCTGCTGATGTTCCTACTGTGTAATGAGTGCCACGGTATTTGGCAATTTGATTCGCAGCCCGAGAAGCAACGGAATGCAAAAAACTTCGTGTGGGAGCGTGAGCATTTCTGCACAAGAGGATGAGAAAAAATCAAATTAATTGTAAAATTACATTTGCTGTTGAAAAAGACAAACAAAAACATTCGAAGGTAAGTCAAAAAGTCATTACAAAATAAATAATAATAAATAAATATTTTTTGTTAGATCTTAAAAATGTGCTCTCGATGTATGAATACCAAAAAGTTGTCAAATACGTATTATAAAAAAAGCTTGTACAAAAAAGGTTACCGTTATATTCTTAAAAATATTGACACTAACTTTTGTTTCATATTTATTGTGCAGGTGCGAATTCGTATTTTATTAAATCTCATATTTCGCTGCAGATCAATATCGCTAAACAAAATATTAAAACAGTCTCACGATTGAATTCACCACACATGGCAACACTATACTTTCGGCTGAGGATAAACTTGATAGATTCCTATACTAAATGGCCTCCCAGTCTAAAATTTATTACTAGTTACTTTTTAAGAATTAAGATAAGAACATCGTCAGTGCTGTTGAGTTTTTTATGACTCTGAGGCTTAAAAGTTAAGTGTTAATAATATATAATTACTGCAACAGGTAACCAAATTAGTTTAAAAACGGCTTTGTAACCCTATTGATAACTCCGTCAAGTGCACTGCAGAAAAATATTTTGTCGCATTTTGCTATTGACTGTTACCTAATGTATTATTCATCCTGACGCCATTTCAATTTATCAGCCACGTGAATGTAAATCGTAATTTCTTTAATTTATACAATAACTGACATAAAATGACGTTCTGGACAAGGTGTCTCATTTGAAGATTTACTTCCACTTTTTGGAATATTTAGCCAGTTATAGATCAAGCCTAATGCAGCTTATAAAAAAATTTCTTATTTTTAAAAGTTCTTTTATTAATAAATATTTTTAGGCAACACAAAATTCCTTTTCATCATACCAAAATGCAATATGCAGTAATTAGTCGATGAACTAGGTCTCCCAAATTACGAATTTTTTATGTAAAACAGCTCAAAAAAGTTATATAAGTTTCGAAAAGTCATTGCTGTTTTGTTAAATATAAACATTTTGGGGACTTAAGGCAAGCGCAGCTGGACTAAATTTTAGGTTCCGAGCATTTATTTCTACACGAACAAATAATCGCTTAAATTTGTGTAGACTATTTTTGCACAAATCACTAAAACAATACAAAAATATTCTGTTTAAAAATTAAAATAAAAATTATCAACAGAAAATTGCATATTTCAAATATTCTGCAGAATATTCTAAAATTTTGCTACCGACCTATTGCCTAGACATTGATTCTTGTTTCAGTTGAAAGAAAAAACTTTACACGTTTTGTTATAACAAATCTGTTATAGTCAATAAATGTCACACACTATTCTTTCAACATGCGTCCTACCAAATGCGATGTTACAGTGTTTTAACACATACTTCTTATGGCAAACTTAAAAGCCAGTATGCCTTTTAGTTTATTTATTTTTTTTTTTTAGATACATAGTAGCGCCTATCAAAACATTTCTAACTACACGATGATTTAAATTTTCTTCGAAAATCTACTTATTTAAAATGTTAAGCACTTTTTTCTACGTTCTCGTAAAGACTTATTGACCTGCCCTCGTAACTAATTGAACTTTTTATTTTAAATCACCTTGAGTATCCATATGGATAGAAAAGAAATTTTCCAAATGAATGAACATCTAAACTCAATTTGATGCGATGACGATTGTACTCAAAGTAACGTACAATGGCTGAAGTTTCCGGTTCTGAAGCAGGTGAAGTGCCCGAAAAGACTATAGAACAAAGCTAAATGGAAAAAAAATAAAACAACAAATAGGTAAATTAATTTTAAATAAATTAAAAAGTTAATATTGTTTGTATGTAAATACGAGTACATTTTGACTGGCACCACGATAATTCCAATTGTTGGGAAAATTACGATTGATATCAACACCTGCACACGAACGTCCAGAATAGTGATGTCTATTTTTACGCCAAAAACGATCCTAAAATGGAATAGAAAATAAGACTTTAAATTAAGTAATCATAAAAATAAAATAAAAGTATTATTATTAACAAGTAAGAGTGCTATATTCGGCTTTGCCGAATTTTATATACCCTTAACCAACTGTGTAAATTTAGTTTAGTGAAGTAACTGCAATCAAAAAATCAAATATAGGGGTGACAGAAAATTAATAAATGAAAAAAATTTTGGTACTGCATACACATATGTAATTACACATAAAAATGACATCGGCTTTTAATGGGTTATGCATTTTTTAAAAATTTAGTATTTCCTGAACGATCTCTTCAAACGTTTTAAAATGAAACCCATATTAATATTTAAAAAAAAATTGAAATTTTCAGAGGACAGCGCCAATTTTTTCACATCATGTTTGTTTCTTATTTTTCAATTCTCTATCGCCTCACATATTTATTTTTTTAATGGAGTTACTTTGTTGTTCCAAATGGCATCAAAAAATTAGAGGTGTACGTGGTATTTTGCCCGCTGCCTCGAAGGACATGTATCGATCTTGCTGTTTTCCAATAGCACCTCTCTCGACACTATGTCTGATCATTTGGCGCATTTAAATTTTTTCTAGACAATTTAGTGCCTTCGTGAAATTAATTACAAATTTTATGCATAAGAACTGAGAAAGTTCGAAAGTGAATATTTTAGAAACAACAAACTGAATAACAAACTTTGATATACCCTTTTCCCACTTTTTATGGTGAAGAGTATAAAAATAATCCTGGAGACGTGTCTAGAGAATTTGTAAATAAAATAATAGTTAAATGACCAGACACAAAAAATTTAACAAAGCAATTGCCTAAACAGTATTTTTGCTTCACTTTAGAGAAAAAATGTCAAAATTCTTTAAACCCCAATTTCAGATTTTTTTAGATACGAGTACACATGCCAATTACAACTTGTAATGAGACAGACAGTGCATACTAGACTTAAAAATCGTACTTACCGTTGTAAAAGTGTATTCATAACCATCCGGATTTACCAAGGGCAGCATATAAACTTCCACATCATTAAGAATACTTTTGAAAGATTTTATGTTATTTAACAATTCATTAGCAAAGTACAAAGTGGCCAAAGGGGTGATCCATTCGCGGCCATGAGTACCTGACTGTATATAAGCAACGCGACTTGGTCGCGAACGACTGTTTAGTGAAATTGATAATGCTGCCAAGTGACGGCCCTCATTAGAGCGACCCAATGACTCATAACGGCAATATTGAGGAAAGCGGGCTGCCAGAGCACTCATATAATTTAAGATCTAAAATTTTTAAACAAGTCAGACTCCTTACATTGACTTTTTATTTTGAAAGCGAAAAATTACCTCACTATATCTGGGAAAATGAGAGAAAAACCCTTTTGTTTGTCTTCTGCTTCTAATAAGTTTACATTCCGATCCTTCGCAATCAGGTAGCACATTTTCCATAGTTTCATTAAATGTCAACATTTCTTCCATAAGCGGTTTAGTTTCATAAGTTGCACCTAATTTCGCTAAACGTTTTTCGAAAATAGGTTGCATAACAGGACTGACGGTAACAATAGACATGTTACGCGTCAAAAGCCAAAAGTCCAAGTCAACTTCTTGAATTTGTAATTCAACCATGTAGTTAAAGATTTTTTCATCGTCATGGAATACTGTATATTTGTTGTAACTGTAAAGTAGAAAGTTTACAAAAAATGTCAAAACTTTATTAACTTAATAAAAAAAAAACTTAAAGATTATAAAAACACAAGTATACAAATGACAATTATTAGCAAAATAAACCTTTTGTTTTTAAGTTTGTATTTCAGAGATAATCTTCGAAACTACTCATCCGATTTAAAAGATTCTTTAAACAGTAATAACAATGACTCTCAAATGTTTGTTCCAAAATTAAAAAACAAATAATAAAAAAAAATAATTAATAATCCCGCATCGGGGCATCACAATGGGCCGTTTTGGCCTCCAAGTGAACTCGTCTAACCTGACCACCGCACAGTGGCGCATTTTCTTAAAACCCGTGGCAAAAAAAAACAAAATTTCATAACCAAATTTTGTGGAGCTGCTGAAAGTCGACAATTTTTCAGAAAGAAAAAAAGAGTGATCTTGAAAAAATAAATGCAATTTAGAATTAAAGTGTCAGAAATATTTTTTTTAATGTGTGTCTGTTTTTTATTAAAAGAAGTAATAAAATGTTTAGCAGATGCCCTACTTTTTCGGCAGTAGCCGCTTTTTAGACACCCTATATTTAGGTCATTTTTACAAATAAAACAGAGCATATCCAAAAATGGTCTAAAATGGTCTCGCACATATTTTCTGGGCATATTTGCTACATAATACTTTAAATAATTTAACTAAGTTTGGCACCCGCAAGTTGCCGCTGTAGGTGAAATAAGAAGAAAACTTTTACAACCTCCTAGTGAAAACGAGAAAATTTTTTTCTAATTTTAAAGTATGCAACAAAAATGTGTGCAAAATGTGAAAAAAAGGTTTCCGATTTTTTTTCACTGCAACAATTTTTGGTGTAAAACGAAGTTACTTGTTGCATATTTTTATTGCTTTTTGTTAAATAATAAACAATAGCGCCTATTAAGAGACACAAGGACAAGATTCTATGGAAATGGAAAGGGAATTTGCGGAAAATAACATGTGCAAATTACGATTAGGGCGCCACATTTACTAAATATTTATATTTTTCTTTTCATAAGAGCTATCTTCGTATTATGGGCGATTGGATTTAAAACTATTAGCCATATTAGTCCAACCGTTCTCAGAACCTGACGTTGCCAATTTACATTATTTAATTTTTAATTAAAAGATTTAGCTTTGCAGCAGTTGTTGTTTTTATTAAAATTAAATATAAAAAAATTAAGATTAAATTAGTCAAAATACGTTTAAAATTTGGGAATTTTCTTCAGTTGGTTACTTAAATTTTACAATTCTTTTTTTTTGTGGCAACACTGGATATATACAATTTAAAATACCTAATATACAAAATTCTACAAGACTCAAAATTATTATACCCTTCACCGTAGGTGGAAAAAGGATATATACCATAAAGAATATATGTTCAGAGTTCCTATGAGTGTTTCCAGGGGAAGACAAGAAAAACTTATACTTTTCCTTCACAAAAGTTACATTTTTGTTGTTAAAAATTACATTTTCAAATTGTTCTTAAATAAATTGGTGGCTTGAGTACATATATTTCAAGGAAAATAACAAGGCTTGCTTAAATTTAAAAACAATATCAGGCTCATATTTGTTTTAAAAATTGTAGATATTATTATTGAACCTAAACAACTCCTAGTTTTGAAGGTTTCTATAAATTTGTTCAGCCAACATTAACACAGCTATTGTATCAGTAATCAACTAGGTAATATGGTCACTTTTATAAGTTTCAGTTGACTTAAGTTTGTCTCCACACATCCATAGGAAAATTGAAGTATAATGTTAAACCTGGAAGTATAAATTTAAATTTTTGAGAAATTAGGTCAGGACTTAACCTTAACATACCGTGGTTGAAAAAAATTAGTTAAGGAAACATTGTCAGTCATTTTATGATGAACTTTTAAAGCAAATAAGACTTTAAATTTTCTTTAACACCGATATTATTAAAATAATAAATACTGTAGAAGCTTAATCTTTGAAAGAAAGAGATTTAAGGGATTTATTTTAAAACTTCCCATTCTAAATATATATATATATATATATATATATACACATATATCTTCCGGCACTTCTTTTAAATTTAAATGTGAGATTTTGTGAAATTGTAAAAACAGTAGAATATACTGCATACTTCAAGGCAATAAAGCTCTCTTCTAAACCGTAGTACCGGCACCACTAGCGAATTGTCAAATTTTTCAAGCGGAATAATTAAAGTCTCAAACAATTTTCGGAAGTTCGAACAGAGCACACGTAATAAGTGCAACTTATATAATTAAGTACACCAATACCCCGATTTGCGTCGCTTCAGTTAGCGTCGCTTCGAAGTTGCGTCTTTTTTTAAGTTTCTGGAATTTCATTGCTGGGTTGTTTTTGTTTCAGTTTGCGTCGCATGGCTTCGAAGTTGCGTCGTAAATGCTTCGATTTGCGTCGTTGATATGAAAATGTTTTTACAAAGCTAAAGCAGAAAAAGGGGATTTTTTCGTTTAGTAGAAAGCAAATTTGCAGGTGTGCGTTGTTTACATGTTAAGCGTAGTTATTAGTTTCGAATTACATATATGTCGTGGAGTGAAGTTCAGTCTAAAAGTTAAAAAAATGAGCTAAAAAAGAAAGCAAATAACTTTAGACTAGCCCCTTCTACAATTAAATCCATTGTTATATTTTTATTTTAATAAAATCTGTTATTCAAAAAATAATAAGAAAATATTTTGATTTAAAAACCCTTTTTCTAAGCTAAAATGTTTAAATCCTGTATTGACTAAACGAAAATCAAATTCTGCTTCAGTTTGCGTCGTTTCGGTTTGCGTCTCATTTTTTAATCCCAATTAACGACGCAAACCGGGGTATTGGTGTAATTGGAAAAAAAAAATGTTGCCAGAAATATTTTGATGTTATTTAACAGAAATCAAGAAATATTTCCTAACTTTTCACAAATTAAACAGAGTGCAACTACTTATTTTGACATTTATTTATTTTGTACTATTTCTTCAACAAAAATTGTGGCATTATTTGTAACCTTTGTTGGTAAAAAAAACGGCTAACAGAGACATGTAGTTCTTGTCTCAAATAATGAAACAAGTACATTATTAGTACTATTACTTATTTTGTGGCTGTGTCGTCAAAAGTTACGAAAATTTATAACAAGATTATACATGTTACGTGGAGCCTTCAAAAGTTACGAAAAATGAAAAAAATACAACCAAACGGCATCACTGGTTCTTATGCATGGCAACGCCGATTGAGCGATATCCGTCTTTCCGTCCGTGTTCGGGTTGAAATCAACTTTGCGAAAGCACAAGATGAGCTAGAGAAACTTTAAATACGCCAATAGATCAAATATAGTTACCAAAAATTTGCTATTGAAAATTAGCATGATCGGTTCATAAGTTTAGCTTTGGAACAAATTAGCAAAGTAACTACAATAAAAAAAACGAAACAATGGGTCAATAGAGAATTAAAATATAAGAAAAAAAAACATCAGTGAAAAAATTGACGCTCTTCCATATTTTACGAATGGCCTCTGAACTTTTCATATAAAAATACGATTTTTACCACATTTTTTAGGATGTAAATTTTAAATTAATTTAAAAAAATATAAAAAGTTCCATTCATGATGTCTAAGCCATAGCTGTTAAGTAATGATTACTAATCGTAGTGATTACTAATTTGACTACTTTTTTTAGACTCTAAACACATCATTCAAATCATGAAGGAAAATTGCTTAACTTTATACAAATTATTTTTAAATAACCAACAGATTTTAAATATATTATAAAGCCAGTTGATACACAACTTCAATATTTTGTAAAATTATCCAATTTTAATTTGATTAAGTTTTAAAATTTTAACACAAAATGTTTACAAATTGTTGTCTATATTATTATTAGTTTTGTAACTTTGTTATTTAAAATAAAATACAACATTTTCGTGATCACCGTTATTGCGTTACTTTTAATTTATTCATTGCATTTTATTTGAATTCACTTTTGAATAATTTATCCTTAAAATAAAATATTTTTTAAATCTTTAAAAATCTTTGGCATTATAAACAATTGCTTTTTAACACTTCATAAAATTATGTTATTTTAAAAGGCACATTTTTTAATACCCATACCAATCATACAGTGACAACCTAACTGACACCCTCAAGGGGAGCGGGTGTGACTTCGGTTGTGGCCTTGCGTCGTCTGAGCGGCCAGAGTGTAGACAATCAATTGACTAATGACCAAAAAACAAAATACTATGAATAAAAATTTACAATATATCAAAGAAGTATTCTGCTTAACATTCGGTATTTCAAAAGCATTTATACAAAATTCGACACAGCCGATTATAGCACTGCGACTTGTTTTTGTTTTTTTTATATCAATTTGCAATTAAAGAGTGAAGAGTATGTTTTACATATTTACAAGATACTGTACGATGCATTCATCTTACACTTCGGATTTTTCAAGATAATGGTCTTTACCATTTGGCAAATGCTGTAATGCAACTTAACTTGCCAACAAATTTTTTAAGTTAAGATTGAAATTTAATAAAATAATGAATCTATAACGACTTTTGGATAAAGATAATAATTTCATTGTTAAATCTTTAGACTTCAAAGAAAGAAAGAGGTTATAATTTCGCGTAACTTTTTTTGTTGCACAGTGTAATTTGTTTTGAAAATATACTTTTTTTAATATTAGTAGAAATAAACATCTAGGTAAACTTTTAAACGACACTGTTTGTGAACCCAAAGACAAAAACGTAGAAAATTAATAAGAAAAAACACTTTTAAGATTATAAATATAAGCGGTGGAAAGACAAATAGTGTACAATTAAATTAGAATTTTAATTTTAAAAATAAAAATTATCACGTGACTAAAGCAGACTCACATACAAAATTCTCATCTGATTTTCAAGATAATGATCGTCATCATCTTATAATTATTATAATCATGACTTTTGTTATTTTCTTTAAAAATCTTGCTTTTAACTCCAGTAGTGCTGTTGCGAAGTGTAGCGTAGTTATTGTCATGCTAATTTGTCGGTGGTCTACGAATAAATGAATACTAATAAATTTATTTTAGTATTAAGGTGCTTTATCATATTTATTATTGTTTTTTTTTTTAAGCTTAATTAACACAAAAAAAACACACGACCGACGTCTTTTATTTCTATTATTTTTAAAACTTTGAAAATAACCTGACGCAACCTTCAACCATTTATTCAATTATAATTTTTTTCATCATGTTTAGTACTGCAAAAAAAACAAATTTTTTAATTATTTATTTAAATAATATATTATTTTAACATAAAGAGTTTTTTCTAATTTCTTTGTCTGATTGCTTACCATTAGAATTGGTGTAAAAGGAGACTAAAGACTGTCATACTGTCATTCGTAGAATTATCCCCAAGCCTTGAAATATTTGAAGAAGATTTTTATAATAATCAAAACTTATATACATACATATAGACTATGACATGTGTTTTTTTTAGAGTTACAATTAGTTATTTAAATACCCAATTATATTTCGCTTCACAATATTTAACAGTAATGAATAATTATTAATTATGTGATTATAATCAATAAATTGGTATAAGCTATTAAAATCGAGTTAAACGACGTGGAACGTTAAAATATATATTATTATTAGATATTAGGAATTCTGCCGCATTTTTTATTGCAAAAAGACATCGGTAATTTAAACGAAAAAAAGAGCGTTGGCAATCTGATTAATTTTAGTCTGTAGCGGTAGGGTGGCAGATGAACCCCAGACTGCCATAATAAACCTCGTAAGCAGAAAAGTAGAAATTTTTTCTGAACCGATTCAACGTGATTACTGTGTACATTATATTGTGGGTCCCATATTATTGAACCATGTTCTAAAATTGGTCTGACGAGTGATGTATATAGCTGTTTTGCAAGAACACCTCTAGCCTTATTAACATGCATATGAATATGAGCTATAAAGGTTAACTGGGTGTCCTTCAAAATTCTCAAATCCAAAAGAGTATTTACCACTTGCAACTGATAAATTCCCAAAAAGTAGTTGGCATCGTACAGTTTTTTTCATTCATGTTATTCATTTACATTTAGTAGGTTTATATTGAACAATTTACGAAAGCTATTCAAGTCAGACTGGAACAATAACTAATTCGTTAGATCGGAGTAAATAAAGAAAATTTTGACATCATCTGTGTATAGTAAAATATTGGAAAATTGTACCACATTTGGGAGATTATTAATAAAAATTTAAAATAAAATTGGACTAAGATGACTTGCCTTGGGATACTTCAGATAAAACTGAAATATTTCTATAGGTGTTGTTTTTAAAGAGGACACTTTGTTTTCGGTCATACAGGTATGGTGAAATCGGTATAAAGTTAATTGGATTTGTTCCGCCAGTATTTATTATACTGTTGTTATAACTTTCGGTGAAAACCATCATCTCTGGCTGTGGGTAAACCTACCACCTTTTACTCTTAACACTATCTATTTTAACACTTACTCTTCAGTACTAACAAACACGTGACTTAAAAATGATGTTACCACATGGAAAGCGCTCGCCAAACGTACCAAGTATACAGCCATAGATGACGGTTTTCACCAAAAGTTATAAGAACATTATAATAAAATCCATTTAAGGGCATTTGAGGTGAAATCCAGTACCCAACTGTTGCAGTACTCAGCATCCGAATATGTTGAGGCAAAAAAATCAGCAAATAAGTTACAAATGGTAGCATTATCTCCTGATTCAGAATTGGCAACTTTCATAACAGAAGGAAATTCTTTCGATCTTCTTTTAGAATTTACAAATTTGTAAAACGATTTACGATTACGCCTTAAACTTATTTTCATTTTTTGACAAGTTAAGTTTATTATATTCGGCGCGGCAGATAGAATAGTTTGCATAATCAGTAAATGACAAAAAATTTTTGTAGATCTTAAAGAGCTTGTTCTATTTATTTTTGAGTCTAGTTAACTGTATTGTCTTCCAAGGGGGCACAGATTTTACTTTTTTTGCATATTTATTAATTGTATTTTCCATTGCTATTTTTATGGCGTAATAATATTTATTGACCATTGCATCAATATCTCCGGAAAATTCTATCAAATTAAGTAACAAAAATGACCAATTCGTATTTAGTAAGATACTGTTTAACATGTTATGATTTAAATTTTTATTGCAAAATACGATTTTATTAACGGTGTCACTTTATGATTCATTGCTAATTTTATTATAGCAGGTTATTTCGATTGTTGGATTAGCAAAAACTAAATCCAATAAATTAGAATGATAAATTTATATACCATTCATTTCTCTGAAAAGTCAGAGTTCAGAGAGGCTATTTAAAAATTTATCAGACCAAATGTTTGTTTTTACTGGAACGAAATATGGAATATCAGGTTGTTGATTCCATATAACAGACGGCAAATAAAAATCACCAAGAACAAATATCAAATCTGCCGTCTTGGCTTGCAGTAAAATAGTTTGAATAATATGGAGATGACAAATGTATATAGACTGCTCAGATTTAGGAGGAATATAGGAACACGTTAGAAAAATTCTTTAACTACCAGTTTTTATTTGAGCACATATAAATTCATCATTAATCAGCTGAGCACAAGTTCAGAAAGAAAAATGTTAAATAATTTAAAATTAAAAAAACAATACGAAAGCAAATCTAAAAATTGAATTGCCAATACGTGACGGAAGTTGACATGTATTCACCTATCTTCTGCACAGTTACAGAAATATATAGCAGACAGCTAAATTTTTTTTAAAGTTAGTTTTTTTTTTGTTGCAATTTTTCGCTTATTTATTCTGCCACACATTTCTTAAATGCTCATAAAATAAAGTTTTGTAGAAAACATTTTATTTCAAAAGAATAAAGGATGTACTTTTCTTTAGTGGTAAATGTATTTTTGTGAACCATCCAATCAACCAGTTTTTTAAATTAGAATAGGAGAAATATGCATATTCAATCAACCTTAACTAATCCTCATAACCCAGTATTGCAACTCTCGCCTTTTTCTATCTAGATTTAGCCTTTCTTTGTTTCCTTTCAGCCAGCCCTTTTTCTAGGCTTTTTTAACCAAGTTCAAAAACGAAAGTCGTTATCAATTCGACTGACTGCTGCGTTTTTAATGTTTGTGCATGCATAACTCAGTCATTTCTGAACCGGTTTTTAAAAGATTGGTCCCATTTTAAAAGCAGTTAATAATCTTAAAAATTAAAGGGTGTTCCCATACAATATAAATGTTTTTAAGATGTATTATAAACCGTAAGGGGCACCACTTTAAAATATAAAAACTGCGTACAACTATAGCTGCCAATGGCAAAAAAATAACTCAAAACACATCTAAAAATGAAAGGGTGCCCCACAGGTGACGTAAATTTACCTGTATGCGCCTATCTTTTGAACCGTTATATACGAACGCTTGCAAATTAAAAAGAATGTTGATTGCTATAACCCTTATAGTAACAAAATTAAAGATGCTCCTATAGTTGCTGTAATTTGATATACAGCTACTCACAGTCAAAATGGGACACAGCAATAAATTCAAATGTTTTACTTTAAATATTTTTTAATATATTTCAATTTCCTTTTATTTTATAAATTACAACTAAGCTGTTCCAAAATCAGAATCGCTCTTTTTTGTGTAGCACGAATATGAAAACATTGACATTTTTGTGCATTTGTATGGCAACACAATTCAAATTGGGACAGTTTAATTTTTTTTTTTTTTTTGAACATCCGTAAACTTTGGTGTGTATAATTTAAAATTTTATTTTCTTTAAAACAGGGTCAAACTACAATTGAAGAAATTGCAGAATTATTAAATAGGAACAATATTATAAAGCTATAAAAGTGTCCAAAATAAAAAAAGAAATTGAGCAAACAGGTGCAATTTGTTTGACCGTGATAAGTGGCTTTGTTTGAAGCAAATCAAGAACGATCCACTTTTGTCAGCAATTGACATAAAATACAAGTTTCATGAAATAAAAAATTTTAGTTTTAGAGCTGAAACAGTCCGCCGAATCTGTAAAAGCAATAATTTTCAGGCCTTGCAAACGAAAGCCATTAATATCAGAGAAAAATACAAATTTTAAAAACGCTTTTGCTCAAGATCATGGTCAAAAGTAAGTACTATTTTTTTAAGTTTTACAGATTGTTTTGATGCTTATATTATCTTCTTAGGTTATTTTTACAGACGAAAGAAAAATAATAAAATGAATCGCTTGGAGAAAACATCGTACTGAATTTCTAGACAAGAGCATTAAAAAAACGGTGAAATATTTCGGTGCTTCCCTTATGATATTGGATTGCATGTCAGCAGCTGGAGTTGAGAAAATACATTTTGTAAACATAACTATGGACTCTAAGTATTATATAAACATATTAAAAGAAATCGTTAGGGAAAGTGCTGAATGCCTAGGCAAAAAAGACAACTTCTTTTTTGACCAAAACAGTGATTCCAAACATAAATTTTGGAATGTAGGCAACTGGCTTTTATATAATTGCCCAAAAGTAAAGCAGAGTCCCCCTCAGTCTCCAGATTTAATGTTATTGAACATACACTTTACTCGCGTTAACGTGAACACCGTCTAACGTGAACTCCGCCTAACGTGAAAAACCTTTTGTTTACGTTGACTACTCTATAACGTGAACAACCTCGGAAAGCTCTTTAACGTGAACAATTTTTTTTTTTCAATTTATATGTTTTCTAATCTTGTCGATAACACTAAAATACATTCAGTTCGATTTTTGAAATTTAGGGAATCCCCTTACATAAAAAATGTGTTTATCCCCTAAATTAATATTGTTTTTTTATTATTTTAAGTCTTTTTTCTATGCAAAGTAGTGAATCAGTCGGCACGACTGCTAAAAAATCTAAGTCTTTGGTGTTAAACAAATAGGCAGTCATTTATTATTTGTTGGTTTGGAATATCTGCTATTTGCGCAACATATTTGTTGGTTTGGAATACCTGCTATTCCAAATAAACTCTATTTTTATTTGAAAATGTTATGGGATATTAGCATAATATAACAAATAATATTAAAAAAAAATTCCCAAAATAATTTTACAAATAAAAATTACGAGTATATGCAATTGCTTGTGCAAACTGAGTTTTAATTTTGTGTTCAAATTTATATATATGTCCTAGGTTTATGCTTATATGTATGTGTGAATGTTTATAATGTCAACAGATTTAACAACGCAAAAATTATAGTCGTTTTTTAACGTGAGCAACTTGCTAACTAATACCAGCTTGTTTTAAGCAATGGCGAATATCGTTAAAAAAATTAATAACAAAATCGACAATTTTTCGTTTTTAAGTCAATTTATCAAATCGATAATCGTTAAAAAAGAGTAGTGAATGACACTACTGGGCTGAGATAAAGGATTACAAAGATGTTGTAAGCTAAATAAACTACGGAGAAGTAGAGCAATCGATATTAAATACTCTAGTGCAAATATTGGTGTAAGGCAGGGATGGTAAACGTATTTTGTAATTTTACCCACCGGCTTTTAAAATTATAAAATTATTATTAGACTCAAACTGTACTACAGACATTTCAAATGAATTCGTATCTTAATCATTGAAATAACTAATTTTTGGTTTTAATTTTTCGAAACTGATCTTAAGTTTTTTTCTCATTTTTACTGTTATGTCATTATCATTCAGGTATGTGATGGAAATCGATCGATTTGAAAACGACTCGTTTTGAGATATTTTTTAAACAATAATGAAGAAGTTACCCGAAAGTAATTATAGAGATTGAGAAATCGATTTTCATCACATACCTGATTGTGTATTTTTATACAAAAGCATTAACTAAAAAAGAAATGTTAAATATTAAAAATTTTATTTATTGTGATTTCGTATTTGTTTTAACCTATGTTATTTGTTAACTTTATTAGACAAAAAGCTCATCGTCAAGAGTTGCAACTGGTTGCTTATCGGTCCTTAGAAAATCTTTAGACAGACTGGCAATAGCAGTTTTTTCTAATCTCTTACATTAGAATTAATTAATAAGATATGATTTCTATTTTTCTAATAACTAGCGCAAACTGAACAGCGTAAGTTTACACATACTTAAAAGCTTCTTGTAAACTTAACTTACAATTAAATATTATAATTTATCTCTTGGCGATTGAAATGTTCGTGGTTTAACTAATGCAGAATATAAAACATATTAAATGCAAAAAGTTAAATTTAAAACAGAAACATTTTAAATTGTACCAAATTAGTCATTGGTGTGCTGTTGTCTTTGCAGGTTTGAATTGTACAAAAAAATATAATTGTATCAACTTTGCCATCCCTGATGTATAGTATACAACATTTTTTTTTTAAATTTCTTTTTAGTTTATTCAAAGTTGAAATCTTAAATCTATCTTAATTCATATATATTCTGACTTCTTATGCATACCGAAGTCGATTCAGCGATGTCCGTCTGTCCATCTATCCGTTTATCTGCCTCGGCAAATTTGATTTCACAAAAAAAAATATGTCAATCGATCAGATACAGTGTCGAAAGAGATGCTATTGAAAATCAGCATGATGGGTCCATGTCCTTCGATGCAGCAGGCAAACAGCACGCCTACCTCTAATTTTTTTGTCATTTTGAACAATAAAGTAACTCCAATCAAAAAAACAAATAT
This sequence comes from Gymnosoma rotundatum, assembly GCA_916610165.2. Lineage (NCBI taxonomy): Eukaryota > Metazoa > Arthropoda > Insecta > Diptera > Tachinidae > Gymnosoma > Gymnosoma rotundatum. The sequence goes on along the minus strand of OU744338.1, from coordinate 67,386,587 downwards.
ATGAGTCGATAGAGAATTAAAAATTAAGAAAACACCACGTGAAAAAATTGGCGGTCGCCCATATTTTCCGATTTACGGAGGGCTCTGAAATTACCAAATTTATTTTATGTCACCCCAATTATTGCTTTTTTGATCGCAGTTACTTTACTAAACTAGATTCGGCAAAGCCGAATATAGGACTCTTACTTGTTTCGATCTTTCTTTTTCATCAAATACTAAAATGTGTTGAGCGGATATAAATAGGTTATTACTACCTTTTGCTATAGCCATGGCTGTTAGATTTTTTTATCATTTTATCACAAAAATTCGGTGAAACATATATGTTTTAACATTCTTACAAAAATAATTTTTGTTTTGCTGTTAGAAATAAGAACCGCTAACTAGAGTGTAAGGTGACTTTAGAACTCATCCATAGCACTTAAAATTGACAAATTATTAAGCTTTTCAAATATAGATCCATTTATTTAAAAAAGGGTTTACTTGTTTAATGAATACTTCTTTTTTAACTTCTGTGACCATAAATTTGTGTTTTATGCAAACAATTATTTTTTATTCAATTATAGTTAGTTCATTAAATTTTCATTATCATTAGTAAAACCAATTACGATTCGAAAAGAATCATTAGCGTTAAGTGGTAGTTAGTTTTTTAATTGTCATTATTTTAAACAATGCCAATGAATTTTGAATGGTAATGAAAAAATCCCAAATACGATTTACGTACGTTTTTTGCGATATTTCTAAATATATTAGAATTCTGTCGAATTATTTATAACTGTGATTTTTCTTTGGCATATTAGTTTATTTGCAATTACACGTTGCTTTTTGTAAATTTTTACAATTTTATTTTTATTTTTGTGTAAAATTTAAGATTTTTTAGTCTATGTTAATTATTTTGAAGAATATTTAAAAAAAGTATTGGTAGTGTTGTGTGAACTTTATTTTGTATTTTTAGAAAGTTCAAACCAACTAAATTTATTTTTGATTCCTTCGACCACAACACCTTTCTCCATTTTTAAATGGGGATATTGCCTTTCCTATTTATCTTTACAAAAGCAATATAAAATAGATTGTTTTCTCACTGTCCTAGTGGAAATTTGGACGGCTATCTAAGTTCTTTTGCATCTGATTTAAAAGAGTATAGAGCTGACAATAACCAAAAGTTTTTTTTTTTTTGAGTGTAACGTACTGAACACAAAATCATAAGATCTTCCATTGATGTCAACAATTGGACATTGGCTTTGAAGCACTAAGCATCTGTTTAATACTTTACGCGATGTATTTAAAATATTAAATTTTTTTGTAAATCATATTTTTTTGTTTACTTCATAGGTAAGGATAATATCTTGATGTTGTTGTAATTTACCGTCGCTCATTTCTTTTACCGTTCTTAAGAATTCGTGCAAAAAAACGTCTTCAAAGCAGACAAACTTAAAATCATGTTTCTTTTATTGTTGCCACAGTAAAAAAAATTTGTTCAAATTCTTAGCGTTTGTCTATAGCTGTTCAAAAGATTGGACCTATACATCAAATTACATTACAAATTATATATTAATATTTGTTTTTTTTTTTTTTTATTTGATATAGTAATGAACATTCTAACTAATTTTGAAGTGGTTGTCTATAACGGTTTCAAAATTGGGCCATATAGGCTAAATTACATCAGTTATGTGTGCTACTTCTAAACTTTAAATATCTGGCTATAACATTTCAAAAGTTTGGCCATTTTCAGACTTCTTTATAAAGGTTTAACGGTTTGGCCATACACATTAAATTACATCAACTAATGACACACCGTTTTATTTCCAAATACAAATTGTACTTGTTGTTATAGCGGACTTATCAATAAAGTTTCTTTGTAAATTTCAACTATCTGTCTATAAAGGTTTAATAGTTTGGCCACATACATCAAATTACATTAACTATTGGGACGCCCCTTCATTTATAATTTTAAATGTTTAGACTCGTTATTGTAACGTTCATAGTAATGGACATTCTGTCCAGTTTTCAAGCGTTTGTGTGTAACGGTTCAATATATAGGCCCATATAAGTCAATTTACGTCACCTATGGCGATATCCTTTATTTTATAAATTCAAATTGTGTTCTTGTTCTTATAACGGACTTATCATTACAGGTTCCTTATATATTTCGTCTGTATGTCTTTAACGGTTAAAAAGTTTGGCCATATACATAAAATTACATTAACTATTGGGACACATTTATTTTATAATTATAAATATTTATAATTTTTATTATAACATTTATTGTAGTCGACATTCCATTCAACTGTTTGTTTAAAAAGACAGGCTCATATCAGTCAATTTACTTCAGCTTTAATGCACCTTTTGATTTTAAGATTTATTTTTGTATTACTTTTTCTGTTGGGAGCTATAGTAATACGCAGTTTTAACATTTTAAAAAAAGTGCCCTTTACGGTTCATAATACTCGTAAAAACACGGGACCAATCTGTAAGCATAATCAAACCACAAAAATTTTCAAAATCGTTTCAGAAATGACTTAGTTTTGCAGGCACAAACATTAAAAAAGCAACATTGGGACGAATTGCAAACCTTCTTTTTTTGAAGTCGGGTAAAAATGAAGTATTTTTTATTTAAAAGACGTACAACCCATTCTTTGACTATACGCTGCAATTTTAAAAAATTTGTTGTTAAAACTGTATGTTATTTTTTTCCTCGTTGATATTGCACTAAATTTAAAAGGGTTAACGCTTTAATATTGATTTAAATGCTTTCAACCGAATAAAAAAGAACGTTTATTCCTCTGGGTTCTTATTGTATTATATTTCTACATAAGGACCTCTCTTTGTTTTATACTTTATTTAAATCAAATGAGTAATATAAAGATGTCCCGGTTTTCCCCCTTATCACTCCTCTGGGTAAATTTTTTAAATACATAGTCTTTTGCATTACCTGGATAAGGATGTCTTTACGTTTTATTAAAATTGGTTGATCCGAAAAATATTTCCATGTTTTATCCTTAATCATCCCTTTGCGACCGTTCTGCTCTTATTAAAATCGTTACAACAATCAAACTTTCAAAAAGAATTATTATAAATTGTTAAAAAAAAGATATGATCTGGCAACCCCCACATATCTAAAAAAAAAAAAAACAACACAATTGCTGGCTATGTGTGCGTGGTAAAAAAAAAAACAAACAAAGATGAATAAAGTTACTTCCACCATGAGCAAAGTGTATAGAATAATAAGATAATTAACTAACACGCGTTGACCAACCTCGGTGGATGCGTTTGTTGAAGGCACATTTTAATAAACAAGGCATCGAGTCAATCGTGTCTCGCCGATAGTTTAGAATATCACATGTTTCGTAAGCAGGAGGACGTAGGATCAAGTATAGTCAAAGCCATTGAGTAAGAAACAGAGAATTTATAATGTGCCCCAGTAGAGTGAAAAAAATAATAAAAGAATTCTGTACTGATATTTGCAATCAAAAAGAACCCGTACCTTTGTCCCAAAGGAAAAACGTATTAAAATAATTATATATATGATACAAGGTTTCAATCCTTTTTGCTAACACAAATTCACGTTTGACATGATTAACATGAAAATATAAAAATTTAACACGTTTTTAAGTTTAGAGAAGTGTAGTTGCCGGAAAGTAAGTACTGTGTTACTTTTATATTAAGAACCTACCCTTCATAGCCTGCTAAATTACTGCTAAATGTGACGGCGGACATCAAAGCCAGTGCAGTAAAAATTTTAAACCACATAATTATTTTATGGTTGGTACTTTTAATACTTTGAAATTATTGATCAGCAAAATAATTTATACATTTAACATTCGTATAATTTTTTGATGTTTTTCTTTATTAATTTTTTTACAAATTTGTAATATTGAGTGTAATTTTCATTTATGTTAAAGCAAAGCTAAGGTTTCAGCACGTTATTATATTTAATACTGGAACATATAATTTCATTTTTTCGAAACTGATTTACAATTTTAATATTTTTACAAACTGAACACAATTGCTTATTAACAACATGATTGAATAATTTTTGTTTTCTTCCTATTTAATTTAATTTCTTTTTTGTTTTTATTTTATTTAACTATTAATATTTTTTCGGTTTTAAGGCTAATGGTATTGCTAATTATTTGTGATTTCTTTGCTTAAAAACCAAAGCTTAAACTAAGCGACTTCCGTCCGATACGCTTACGTTAACGCAACCGACTAACAATCATGCAAAAGTTTATCTTAGAAAGAAGACGTTACCAGAAATGATTTTTATAAAAGTTTTAAACTCGTACTGAAAAAATCAATATTTAATCATAGAAAATTGTTATTGTATTCCAAAAATATATTGTACACTATTTGTTTTTGATAAACTAAACCAATTTCTATGTTGTGGTTATTAAATATTGAGTGTCAAGGTTAAGAGAAACAAACATCTTGTCCATTCATTCGCTCAGCCAACTTATTTATAAAAACACATACATATTTGTCTAAGATGTTGAGATGTTTGTGAGCGGCAGACGAATATCAATATCAATAACGATCTTGTACTTATTGTCTGCTAACTATTTTGCTGTTTCAAATTTCAAAATATTGCTGGCCGTTAAAGTCTGGTAGTTTAAGTGTGTTGTCATACAAAATATAATTATTAGAATGCCCTACAACATGTTATATTGGGGAGAGAAATAATAGATAAATAAAACCACAACAAGTTTTAATAATTTCCGCATTTAAATAAAAATAAAACCAGTACAATGCATAAAACACGAGACATTTGAATAAATATCTTTTTATCCAAAGTATTTCCAAAGTGATATTTCAATATAAACTATGGTCTCCGAACCATTTCATAAAAAATGAAAACAATAAAGTCGTTGCTGACAGCTAAATCTAGAGATACGGTGACGAATCGAAAAAAAGTAGAAAAGAGTACACATATCTAAGTTTGTCATTCCGTGTGTAATTTCTACAATATCCAGATACATGTTTTGAGTTCTTATGCATAGCGAAGTTGATTGAGCGATATCTGTCTGGCCCCTCGTGTTAGAATTCACGAAAAAATAAATGTGTCAATCGATCAGATATAGTGCCGAACGAGGTGCTATTGGAAATCAGCATAATCGGTCTATGTCCTTCGAGGCAGCAGGCAAAACTCAACGCCTACCTCTAATTTTTTTATGTCATTTGGAACAATAAACTCCAATCAAAAAAATAAAAAACATCAAGTGAAAAAATTGACGCTCGCCCATATTTTCCGAGTCACGGAGCTCTGAAATCTTAAAATTTTTTAAAATATCAATATGAGTATTATTTTAAAGCTTTTGAAGTTATCTTTAAGAAAATACTAAAAAGTTTAAAAAATTCTTAACCCATTAAGAGCCGATGTCATTTTTATGTAAAAATATGTATATGCACTACCAATATTTTTTGTTTTTAGATTTTCTGTCACCCCAATATTTGATTTTTTGATTGCAGTTACTTCACTAAACTAGATTTACATAGATGATGAAGGGTATATAATATTCGGCATAGCCGAATATAGCACTCTTACATGTTTTTTTTTTTTTTTTTTTTTTTTTTTTTTTTTTTTTTTTGAAGGTACGAATTTTATTTCTGTCTATAATTATTTGTAATACATACTTAGTTTATCGAAAAGAAAGTTATTCCTGTATTTAAAAACTTATAATGGGCACAATTGCAAACTAACTTTTATATGATCATTTAATCCTGAACAATTTTAGGTTTAAATCTCGTCAGAAATAATCAATACAAAAAAATCGGGCTAGGAAACACATGTAATTTTTTATTTACTTGTTAAATTCTATCCTGTTTAATTAAAAACATTATTTACACAAAAATATTAAAAAAAAAGCAGGAAGACAACTAACGAGTTAGAAGCTGCCTATGAAAGTTTCCAGTTTAAAGCCAACGGTTTGAGTTAAACTCAAGTTCGTGTGATATTAAAAGTCTTACTTAGATCAGGACAGTGGCTTTAATATTTTATTTATTTATTTATGTACATAAAGTACTGTTTAACTGAAATGTACCGTTTGAAAAAGTCGACTAAAGTTGTTATAAATATTTCACTTTCCATAACAATAAAGGTTGTGCCACGCATTAATTTAGTTATAAAACAAATAAATTCGATATGCTATAAACTGATAGTTATGCGATTATTTGAACCTGTTTCTTGCTCTCTGCCAAAACCACAAACTTATGTTAATTTTGTATTTCTTTTCAACCATTAATGATCTGATAAGTTTCTTGATATTTAATTTATTTTATAAAACATTTATTTTACTCATTTTTCTATAATTTGTTAGGTATAGATTTTTAAAACGATTATTTTAATTCAGAAGTTTGTTTTTTTGCTAATTTAACGAAAAAAAATAGTTTTTTTTTAAAATTTAAATTTGATAAATTTAAATTTAAATTCGTATCCGTCTTGTTAGAAGAAACTGATAGAAAACCGTCAAGTTTTATTTAAAAAATCACCAAAATAATAAAAAATAGATTTTTTTAATTCACAATATTTTTAAATATATGTATTAATTAAAATGAATAAGCAAGTTCAAATTAAGTTAAGGTACGTTTTTAAATGTGATGAATGTTCTATATCTTCAGTTGAGAAGTTCATTACCTGTACTAACAATTTATAAACTCTCTTACTCAATTGTTATAATTCAATCACTATTCTACACAACAGCTGCCAAAGTTGCTGTTGTTAAAAACAGAATAAACAATTAAGAGTGCTTTAGTAACTCCCATCAAAAAAGCAAATATTGGAGTGACAGAGAACTACATATACTATATAATTTTAAAAATGCAATTGGCTCTTAAGGGGTTAGGCCTTTTCACCACAAGTGGAAAAATGGTGTATCTAAGTTTTTCATTTCGTTTTTAATTTCTACAATATCCATTTCCAACCCCATAAAGTGTATATTTTCTGAGTTCTTATTCATAGCGAAGTCGATTAAATCAAATCAAGTTTGCAAAAAAAAATTTAAATACTCCAATCGATCAGACATAGCGTCCAAAGAGGTGCTATTGAAATCAGCGAGATCGGCCCATGTCCTTCGACGCAGCGAGCAAATCAACACTCCTACCTCTAAATTTTTTCATATTATTTAAGCCAATGCAGGGGGCGATAAAGAATTAAAAAATAATCTTCATGTTTATGTTTAAAAATGATCGAGTTGTAAGCATTTGAAAATTATTATATTTGAATTTTTTATACCCTGGTCCAGTTTTTTTTTTAAATATTGGGTACAATTTTCAGGAATTTTTTGGAATTTTAAGTAGTTAGCGAGCAAATTTTTTATTTTGAAAAAAATTGAGAGTTTTTTAGTTGGTTATAATACTTAAATAGTTTGGCCAGTAATTAAAAATAAAACAAGTAACAGAAAATTAAAAAATAAAAAAAATTGATAATGCATATTCATTTATTATTTGAGATTAAAATTCCTCCGGCTCTTAATGGGTTAACCATTTTTAAAAAATTTCAGTATTTCCTTAAAGATCTCTTCAAAAGCTTTAAAATGATACCCATATTTATATTTAAAAAATTTTAATATTTCAGAGCACCGTATTCGGAAATATGGGCGAGCATTAATTTTTTTCACTTGATGTTATTCCTTATTTTTGTAGTGGGATATTTTAATATTTTTCTAAATGGTGAGATCGAGTCAAAAACTTTAATAGCTATTATCTTAAAATAATTTTTTTTCAGATATGACGCTCTATTAGTAAATGAGCGATATGTATCTTAAAGTATAGGAGAGCAATTATATACATATATTATTTCTAAAGCACTTTTTTTTGTCGGTTGCAAATATCTCCCATACCACCGCATTAAATTTGATGAATGATATCTCATTTTAAAGCTTATTTCTAACACTAATGACGAAAAATAATTAGAAATTGAAAAATTAATATTTTCATTGATAAAAATTATATTTTATATAGAACTGCATGATAACACAGTGATTATATGTTTTTTTTTTTCAAGTGTGGTAATGCACCCTGGTAATGCTTCTGCATTGTAATACTGTGTCATTATGACTGTATGTTTTTGTTCAAGTGTGGTAACACAGGGTCGCTTAATAGTAATGCAGTTCTTCATAATACAGTATGTATTAAAATCCATTCTGGCAATACCGCTATTTACTATAATGCCGTTTATTAAAAGATATTTTTGTTTGTATTAAGGATTCGAACGGGCAAAAAGTTAACGATGATCAATGTCATTACCTCTGACATTGTATTCAAAGAATTATTATAAAATCATTTAAACATATGTATGTATGTAAATATGTATGATATATTATGATTTCTAAAATTTTATACTTTTAATAAAATGTATTGAAGTTACTAAAATTTCTATTAATTATTTTCATTTTATCTTACAAAAATGACAACTAACGCTGCGAAATATTCGCACGGGTCATCTAGTATTTTAAAATGACATTTAGATCAGAAAATTTTGGTGAAATATTTTTGTTTTCGTGTACGTTATAAGATGTGCTAGTTGTGGTGTTAGGTGACCTTAGATCTCAGACATCAAGTTTTACCCCTATTTTACATGAAAATTATAAATTTTTAAAATTTTCAAATAAAAAACATTTTGTGTTTCATAGAAACAATTATTTTTGATTCAATTGTAATAAGTAATGAAACGATTTCAGTAAAATTTAATACCATTATTAAAAACAATTATAATTAAAATAAAATCATTAGCACTAAATGGTAGTTAAATTTCTTTCATTCTCATTATTTCAAACAATACCAATGAAATCTCAATGATAATGAATAAATCCGAAGTGTGGTATAAAAGATACTTGTTGTGAGATGCAGATATCAAATACATAATATTCCGTCACAAAGCAGGTTTTCTATGAAAAACAAAAACCTTTTTACAAAAATTATTCTACTTTTTGATTTAACTTAATTATTAAACAAAAATGAATTTAAGATCCCGTTGCATTTTTAGTTAGGACAAGAATTTATGTTTCAGGAAGTGGGACACAACAAAAGATTTGCTTTATTTGAGTTTTGATTTTTATAACGACAAGTTATATTTTAATTATATTTTTTTAAATTAAAAGTGCAAAAATTACCAAGCGACGTGAAAACACAGTTGCTGTTTTCACAGATTCAAACTCAATTTTGGATTCCGAAAAATGGCCAGAAATCTAAATATTAGTCAACAATCGGTTGAAAATATAAAAAGGTGAAGTTTTGAAGGTGTTGTAAAGTGTAGAGGACGCCTATGGAATTTTTATAATTATTGCAAAAACATAAATATAAGAACCGACAGGATGTAGCTGGTAAAACTTGACGCAGTCGGACGTTCCTTAAAATTTTATAAAAATATTCCCTTTCGCTAAACAGAAGCCTGCTTTGTCTTAAATTTTGCAAAAAACGATAAGAAACTGGATCAAGGTTGTACAGTAGAAATCAGAAGGTAAAATTACTTTTGGCATCGTCAACAAGAAAAATTTCTGCGCGAACAAATTAAGCGAAATGTTAAGCATGGTGGTAGTAGTTGAATGGTTTGGTATTGCAAAACATGGCGAAAAGTGCATCTTTTGCATAAAATATTTAAAAAAAAATAATTAAGGAGATATATCTTAATATTTTAAATACACTGCACAGGGAAGCAGTATCAAAATATTTCGGAAATATTTAAGCCATTTATGAAGAGCTTGGCCGATTGATAAAAAATTTGACATGAGCATATTAGAGGAGTATCAGCTTAAACAACGGGAATATTTAATTTAATAAATTAATTGTAAAAAATATCGCGCTATTTTTTTATCCCGATTATATTATTAAATCACCAATATTAATCTGTGCTTTAGTTCCGAAGCTGGGTACCATTCACTTTTGGTCTGAAAGTCGAGTAATACGCACTTGAACATTTTTCTTATACTTTTGGCTGATTTTTAAAAATTTTATAGTGTCTTGCACACCTAGCCAATACCTACAAAATGGTACTTCAAACTTAATGTTTATGTTTAAAAATGATCGAGCATTTTAAAATTAAAATTTTTCATTCTTCGATACCCTGGTCCAGTTTTTTCAAAATATTGGGTAATATTTTTAGAAATTGTTTTTGAATGTTAAATATTTAGCGAGCAACATTTTTATTTTGAATAAATTCTGACGATTACATCTTTCCTGACTTAAAAACTGGACGATTTATATTTTGGAATATCCAAAATTATTACAATTTTGTGTTTTTTTTTTAATATTTAAAAATTTTTTTATTTCTGTTTAAGCTTGTTAGCTAGTATGTGTGTACGTTTAACCTAAATTTTGTATATAACATATTGTTCTTGTAGGAATGGAAGTCCTTTAATTTTATCTATTTTACATCGAATTTTTGACTGGAAACCCGAAGTTGGGATCGAAAAGATAAGACTGTATAAATAAGTAAAAAAAATTAAATGTTAGATATTTGAGATTTTTGGTCCTTATTTAGGGAATTGTGTAAAATGTGATGCATTGATATTTAATTCAAAAGTATTCACCCCTATCGTAAACAAAATGTGAAATTTTTGTTCCCATGAAATTTTCATTCCCCATGAAGGGAAAATTGCTATCGTGAATTTCATGGGAACATTTGTTCCCGCTATCAATTCGTACTGAATACAAATTAGAAAGAAGAAAATATAAATTGGGAAAAACATATTCCAAATTTTTTAAAGTTATAAAAAATTTAGAAATGTTAATGATTGGTGATATTGTGTTGTTGCAAGAGAAGGAGATACTACAACAGAGAACAATTTTATTTCAAGAACATGACGTGCAAGACGCTTAAAAGCCCTTGAAGTTACCCTAGACGCAAAAGGACCAATCAATGGACCCAAGTGGGCTGTGGCAACACGCCTTATAAATGTGAACAAATCTATAGGAAAAGTGAAAAAATTTCGAGGGAAAAATTTATTTACGATAAGGGGAATTTTTGTTTACGTGAAAAATTGTTCACGTGAATTATTCACGATTGCAATTTAGGGGAAAGGGAAAAAATTTCGAGTGAAAATATATTCATGATAGGGGTGATTAAGTAGTTTATTTTTTATTGTCGCATGCGAAATTTTGTTCCATTAAACTTTTTCTGATTATAAATGATTTTTAATATGTTTAAAATGTGTCCCGGTTTTTTAGTTTATAGTTTTACAATTTTGTTTTATCATCCTTTAATCTTTAGTGCGAAAAGAAATTTAAAAGGGCAAACGTCAATGTATATTGTCACTTAGTAGGAATTTTGCGTTTGAATATTTCAAAATATGTTATAAAACAACACAATTTTATGGTTGCAGTTGACATTTCTGTGGAAATGCCCATTTGCAATATTTTGACTTTTCTCAATTAAGTTGAATTTATATGATGCAATTTCCTATCAAAAAAAAAATTCGCTTCAATGTCATTCTTACGTGCAAGACTTAGTACGTGTTCTCAAATAGGAGTGTTTCAAGGTGTATCACTTTTATAAATTTTCGTTACGAAAGATACAAATTTGCAAAATTTCGTAAAAAAAAAAACAATTGTATTTGTAAAAAGGGTAACCATAAGGAATTTCTTGGATTAATCAGCTAAGCCCTTTACAAATAGCTGAGATATTTACAAAATATTTTGTTTCTATTCCACTGTCTACTGTAGCCTGAATTCGTGGAAGAATGTAAAAATTCAAATGAAGAAAATAAAATCAAGCAATATGAAGTCCCAAACTATCCTAACCTGATTTCAAAATAATATATATAAAGTGTCAGTAGACTAACTACTAAAGTTCACAGTCTAACGTGGCCAATTGATGAAAACTTAGCGGAAAGTGTGCCAACACGTGAAAAATGTGTTATTAAAAATATGGGTTTTTTACAAAGTACTTAAAGCTGATAGAAAATAAACATTAAGGAAAATATTAATTGTCAAAATACGTATATTTATTTTGACTAGACTGGCCAATAATCATCAGAACCTTAATCCACAATATTATTAAATTATAGAACACTTAATTCAAATGTTTTCTGGGTATTGTAATGTAATGTATTAGTGTCAATTTTAAACCTGTTATAACTTTCAAATTTTTTTACCGATTGAAAAAATAAATCGTGCACATTTGCAAAAAAAATATCTATCAAAGGGTTAATTTTTCTTCGAAATCGATCGTATAACATGAGCGTAAATAGAAAAAAAACCAGGGTTTAATATTCAGCACCAACAAAATTTTTTTTGACTGGCGACTGAACTAAAAATAGTTTGAGTATTCATTTTCAACTATTTGACTGCTTAAAATAGTTGAACTGAGCACACACAAAACTAAAAACCAACTGAATTCAGTCTACTATTTTCAGGAGCAAAACTAACACACAGCGACTGAGTTTTGAGTTTGTAAGTTAACAGTACGCAACTGAGAAGCCAGTTCGTGTGCGTTAAGCGGACGTAGTTATGTTTTTCAGTAACGCAACACAACTGAAAATGTGTGTGGATAGTCTGACTGAATAGTTTTATTGTGTGTTTGTACAGAGTATTTTAACAAATAGATATGTGTATTATCATTGTTGGTATAAATAGAAAATAATTTTATTTCATACTGTTTGTATGAAAGTTTAATTGCAAATGTCTTGTTACATGCACGTGTAAATAATTTTGAAGAAATAGATTTTCTGCTTATTTCTTTTTTAATTGTTTAAAATGGTTCTACACGATTAGAATAATTTTACTTAAAATTAATTTTTGGTTTACATGATTTTGTTTTCAACTTGGAACTTTATTAATAATTAATGTATTAATAAAACATAGCTATTCATATTAAATCATCAATAATTAGATCGAGAAGTATAGAATTAAGTTAAGCCAATAAAATATTTTCAAGATTTTCTACGCCTAACCGATTTTTGCAGTCTGTCTAATAAAGTCGAAATTACCATAAATTGAAATTTAAAAGATTTGTGCTGTTAGAAAGTAACCGCCGCAATTTTACTACCTAGCTTAACGGTGAAGCAAATAAATATTCTTTGCCGTTTTTTTCATAATTCATTTTTTAGTTTACTTACATACATACAGATAAAAGCAGAAAAGAATAACTACAATATTCATTAAAAATAAAATAACTTTGAAATGTTTTTTATGAAAAATTTTCCATTAAAATTTGTTCTAAAATATATTTCAAATCTATTTTAATATTTCATGAATACGGCAGTTTGAATTTAAAATGACTTTATTACTAAAAAAAAACTTTTGTGCAGATTTAAAATGAATTAATTAAGATAATTATAAAGAAAAAATTTAATGTTTTCTAATAAATAAATGAGATTATTACCAACAGGCGTTTTCGAGGAAACTTACACGAAATGGATGTAGCTCTTTATTATTCATTTAATGCAAAAGCAGTAAAATGTTTTCCCTTTAAGTAAAATTAATAACATAGAATGTGAGCTCTTGGTCTCTTTAAGTAAATCAATTTTATGAAAGAAAAAGAAAGAACACTCCAAAAGAAGAGCAACGTACACTACCTAATGTATAAAAACCCATATGTAATAAATGTACAAAACACTAACGGGAACCTTTTAACTGTGGGATTTTGTTAACAACAGGTAGATTGATTTTGTATTGTTGTTGTTGTAATATTAATCATTTTTAAAACGCTGCAGTTTCTTTAAAAAGGCCACAGGACAATTTATACATACAACAGCAAGAATGGTTTTTTTTCACATAGCAAAAGGCCTCTAAAAATAATGAAGCATTCACATTTTAATTCCGCTCATAATTTCTGCAAATTAATTAATAGTTAATTAAAACCCAAATGTCTAAAGCACTGCTCTACAGTACTATTCAAAAACTATTAATATTGTTAGTTAAAAAATTTATAATTTTCCTACAATTTTTTTTTTAATCAAAATAAATTTAAATTTTATAACTCAAATATTAAAAAAATATAAATTAAAGCATTTTCGAGTAACAGAACAAAGTAGTAATGCAAGTATATATTTTTCTTTAATTTGTTGAACAAAAAAATGTATACGAACGCTCAGTTTTCTACTTTGTTTAATCACCCCATTCACATTATCCAGTCATATTTCTAGTTTTGTTACGATACTTAAAAACCATAACTACGTCTGCTAAACGCACACGAACTGGCTTCTCAGTTGCGTATTGTTACCTTACAAACTCAAAACTCAGTCGCTGTGTGTTCGTTTTGCTACTGAAAATAGTAGACTAAATTCAGTTGGTTTTTAGTTGTGTGTGTGCTCAGTTCAACTATTTTCACTTGGCGTAAAATAGAAAACTGATTTCAGTTGTATATTTTCAGTATGTAACTGAAAAAAGATGAACTGGTTAGTAAAATGTGACTGCTAATAGTAGTTTTTCGAAACCCTGAAAAAAACCTTCTTGCTTTTTAATTACATATACATATGTATACGTAGATGTATAGTTTTTTTAGTATTGTTGATAGAGCAAAAAATGGCACAATAATTTTGGCATTTTGTCAGTTTTTATGACAACAAAAATTCATGTTTGTTTCTTCTAACTGAAACGCTGTTTGAACGTTATTATTTTGAAAAAAGCCTTCTTTGTTGTACCGTGCAGCAAATATCATACTCCGGTTAATAGCAAGATATTAATAGATTTATTTGTTAATCGAAAAATTTATTCAATTAAACTGACATGTTACGGTATATCGATTTATAATTTTAAACTGTACCTACACCCAAATATGTAAACACAAGTTATAACATCTAATATGCCCGTTGAAGGTCATATAAGTATGATTTGAAAAAAAATATTCATACTTTTACTTCTAAAAACAAAATTTATAAAAATAATTAATAATACACTTGATACCATCACTTAAATAAGGTCATCATGTGATTAATACACAAATTATAGGAAATCAATACTCTAAAGATTAGATTAAATAAATGTATACGTTTGCAGTTCTTTTGGTGTTTTTACATATTTCGATCATGTACATACATACTGGAGATTGTAATAGAGCAACAACATTTTACCAATCTGCTATGGATTTAGGAAGATATGTCCGTTAGTCATACATAGATTTGTACTTGTTTTTTATACCCTTCACCACAAATAGTTGAAAAAGGGTATAACTAAGTTTATCATTCCGTTTGTAATTTCTACAATATCCATTTCCGACCCCATAACGTATATACATATATTTTGAGTTCTTATGCATAGCGAAGTCGATTGACCGATGTTCGTTTGTCGGTCCGTTTTTGCCCTTGCAAACTTGATTTCAACAAAAATTTAAGTACGCCAATCGATCAGATATAGTGTCAAAAAAGGTGCTATTGGAAAACAACAAGATCGGTCCATGTCCTGCCAGGCAGCAGGCAAAACACTACGCCTACTTCTAATTTTTCCATAATTTTTAAACAATGAAGTAACTCAATTAAAAAAAATATATGGGCCAATAGAGAATTAAAAAATAAGAAAAAAAAAAACGTCAGGTGAAAAAACTGGCGCTTGCCCATATTTTCCGAGATGCGGGCCTCTTAAATTTTCAAATTTTTTAAAATATCAATATAGGTGTCATTTTAAAACTTTTGATGATATCGTTAAGGATATACTAAAAATTTTAAAAAATTATTAACCCATTAAGAGCCGTTTACATTTTTATATAATGTGAAGTACAACATTTTTATTTTTATTTTTTAATTTTCTGTCACCCCAATATTTGCTTTTTTGATTGGAGTTACTAAACTAAACTAGATTTACATAGATGGTGAAGGGTATAATAAGATTCCGCATAGCCAAATATAGCACTCTTATTTGTTTTATTTTAATTTTCTTGATAGTCATGTTAATTAATGTTAATTTAATAAAAGTAATATTAACTTCAAAATAATTTCTTTTTTTTCAATTTAAAGTAAATACTACTTAATTTAATTTAGAATTTTCTCAATTTAAAATGAAAATTTCTTAATTTTAAATGGAAGCTCTCAATTTCATTAATAATTATATCTATGCTTAAAATGACAGAATTATATTGACCGACATGTTAGAATATTTTAAGGCTAAGTTTATAATTGCAAAAACTATTACAACGCTTCCACAAATGTTTGAGCTTACTTTTTTATTTACTTACGATTTTCTTTTCTTCCAATAGTAAAATGATTTTCTCTATAAATCGAAATACGAGGTTACCCAATAGGAGATACAATAAAGCTTCATCATATTTTCAATTAAGTTTTATTTAAAAAACAATAAGCCTTTTAAAAAATAAAAAGAGTGTGAACCATAATAATTAGTATTTTAAATATCTCGATTGATTATGGTGGTGTCTTGATTTCTTGTGCTTTTTAGAGTTTTGTTTGTGTGGCAGCATTGTTTTTAATTCTAAAGTGGAACGTTTCCTTATTATCCTGTCAGTTATGTTTCCATCTCTCTTGCTGTGGCTCAAATTGGCTTTGTCTTGAGAAAGTTTGATCAAGTTTAAGCCGCGAAGATCTAAAAGGTTTTCAATTGCAATATTAATTAATTTATTTTCCAAATTAATTTCAGAGGAGCAAGTTTCTAAGTCATTTGCTGAACTATTTGTAATAGTTTTTGGCAAAAGTTGGGATAAAGTTGTAGTTTTTATATCATTATGAAAGCTGTCTGTTATATTGCGAGCTGCCTTGAGGAAGCCTATTGAAATTAAAGATATTTTTCACAATTCATTTTATTTTGTTTTATTTTTAAGTTTGTACTCACTTTCAGTAACTTCACAGAATTCTGTATTATTTCGTTGGGAGAATGCTACACATCTTCCTTGAACTTGTGATGCTAAAATATATATTTCTATTAAAAATAAATATATTTTTTTATCAAGAATCATTTTTGACAATGTAAAAATGGTAAGAAAATATGAATGCGTGTGTATGAATTTGTTTGAAAAGTTGTTTGATAACTTGTTTAAAATTTATTCCGTTGACTTTGGTTTGACAGCGAAAAATGGAGTTAGTGACAATAAATATTTAACAAGGTAGTGGCCAAGGCGAATTAATTACCAGGTGACAACGTAGGCGAATTCATTATTTTTTGATGGTATTTATTACTGCCAAACTCCATATATAAAAAATTTTTATATATTTTTTATGCATGGAGTTTGACAATAATGATTTTTGCGAAAATTTTTATTATTATTTTTTGATGGTAACGATTACTGCCAAATTTTATGTATACAAAATCTGTATATATTTTTTGTATGTGGAGTTTGACTGTAATAATATCAGCGAAAATGAATGAATACGCCTACGCTGCCACCTGGTAATTAATTCGACTTGGTTTGCACTTTACAGCCACCTCGAATAGTTAAACTCTGTGCAGTGCGAAACTTGCTTATATTCGTACAAAAAAAATATAATTTGTGACATTTTTGGTTTCCCGTGTTTTCTAGGCTCTCGACTGTCACGACTTAAGAATTTCTTAAGCTGAAAGTCCATCCCACGTGTTCTAAGTTTTTCGCATCCTGCGCACCTGTCAAAAAAGTAGCATTACCAAGGCAGATTTATTTTACTAGGTAATAGCGGATCTACAACAAATACAACATTGACAAAAACATGTCTTTTTATTGTTATTTTGTGCGTTGGAAACGTCAGAAACACAAAGAGAAATAAAAAATAATTGCTCTCAATACAAATGCTTGCTTTGTTACGCACACGTTTGTTGTTAGTGTTTTTTGAAATTCGTAAACAAAGAAAGGAAAATACAAACAACTTTTGACTATTCCATCTACAAACCAGCTGGGCGAACGACACTACCTAGTAAAATAAATCTGCCTTGAGTATTACCATAGTTTTATTTAGCTCAAAAGTCTACGATATCTTGATGCGACGAATTCGCAAAGAATCAGGGATAGGGAATCAGCAAATCTTTTTAGGTTCAAAAGTTATCTAAAAAATTAAGTTAAGAGAAGCAGATGAACGAGCTTTTGTAAAATAATTCTTCAAAAAATCGACTTTAAAACAGATTCCATCTGTCTGCCTATAACGGTTCAAGAGTATGGCCCTACACATTAGATTGTAATAACTATTGGGACACCCTTATATCTCCAAACTTTATACTTGTTTAACTGTTCAATAGTTTGGAAATATACATCAAATTAAAGGAACTATTGGCGCAACCTTTGATTCATAATTTTTAATATTAATACTTGTTATTACAACGGCCATAGCAATCGACATCCTGTTCGATTTGCAAGCGTTTGTCTATAACGATTCAAAAGATAGGCCCATACAAATTAATTTACGTCACCTATGGGGGCACCCTTTAATGTTAGATTGTTTTTATATAACTTCTTGCTATTAGGAGCTATAATAATACGCAGTCATTTTAAATTATAAAGAAGTGCACTTTACAGTTCATAATACACTTAAAAAACATGTATGGGAACACCCATTAATTTCTAAGATTATGACCTGTTTTAAAAACGGGACCAATCTGTAAGCATAATCTTTCAAATCAACAAAAATTTATAAAATCAGTTGAGAAATGACTCAGTTTTGCAAGTTCAAACATAAAAAAGCAACATTCAGTCGAATTGATAACCTCCTTCTTTTTTTGAAGTCGATTAAAAAAGCTGAAAGGCTGCTTATCGTCGCAGAACTTTTTTCTACGTATAAAGCTTTTAAATGTAACATGTCTCATACTTTGATTCCTTGTCTAAAAATCTTTGTGCAGTATCAAATTATTATAGTGCGTTTTCATTGTCGTGATTTTCTCCAAAAAACTTGATTTACTCAAATCAAGTTCTTTGCTACTTGATTTTCCATACATATTTCATGATACCAAAATCTTTTAAATCACTTGATTTCCTTCAAAGCATGTCGAAAAAATTACTATGTTGTGACGGACAATATTTTTGGCACACTAAGTATTTTTGAATAAAACAATAGAATTCTACAAAAAAAAAAACAAATAGAATTACTTTTTACTTTCTAATATATTCTTTACAAACTTATACTTTATAAAATAGGTACACAAAAATAAAAATTAATTGTGCATGTTTTAAAAAAATGGTTATATAAAATTTTTTGTTCAGATTTTAAGGGACAAAATTATTGGCGCAAAACCAAAAAATGTGACTATAGTTTTTCGATATGGCATCACTTAAAGTTGTAGACAGCTGAAAAGTTCCGTTATATTTTAAATGACGCTGTATTAAAAATTTAATATAGATTTTGCAAGTCATAAAGTGTGAAATTGTGGTAAATAATTAAAAATGTGCCCAAAAAGGAAGGAAACAACCGTAGCCGAACGAAAAATTATATTACATCTGCATAATCAGCAAAAATCGTATGCAGAAATAGGTGAAATTATGAGTTGAAGCCGGTTTACTATTCGAAATATTATAAAACGTTTTGCTGGTTCAAGGAATTTGTCCAGCAAAAAACATACTGGTCGGCCTCGAGT
Source organism: Gymnosoma rotundatum (assembly GCA_916610165.2). Classification (NCBI taxonomy): domain Eukaryota; kingdom Metazoa; phylum Arthropoda; class Insecta; order Diptera; family Tachinidae; genus Gymnosoma; species Gymnosoma rotundatum. The sequence continues at coordinate 67,367,180 of OU744338.1, read as the reverse complement.
TCTTAGTGAGAGAGAAGAGGTGCAAATTGTAAGAAAAATCAAAAAGAACCCTAGGTTGACATCTACTCAGCTTGCTTCTGAAGTAAAAGAAGAGTTTGGGAAAGAAATTCACGCAAAAACTATACGCAGGACACTGAATCGTGCTGGGTATAAATCTAGAGCAGCTAGAAGAAAACCTCTTATAAGTAAAAACAACAAAAAGAAAAGGTTAAGTTATGCTCAGGAATTTAGAAGCAAGGGAGAAGACTTCTGGAACAATGTGTTATTTTCTGATGAAAGTAAATTTAATATCTTGCAGTCAGATGGGAAAGTACCAGTGTGGCGGAAACCAAACACCGCTTATTATAAGAATAACACATTGTGTTCTGTTAAACATGGTGGTGGAGGGGTAATGGTTTGTGGATGCATGGCTTCAACGAGAGTTGGAGAGCTGGTTTTTATCGATCAGATTATGGATAAAACATTATACCTCAATATTTTAAAAGAAAACGTTAAGAAATCTGTGAAAAAGCTAGGCTTGGCAAAAACTTTTTTTTTCAACATGACAATGATTCGAAACATACGGCTCACGATGTCCGTATGTGGATAGCCTATAACATCCCCCATAATTTGCCCCACCCTCCGCAATCACCGGATCTTAATCCGATCGAGCATCTTTGGGAGGAATTGGAAAAACGTATAAGAAAGCACACAATTTCTAATAAAAACCAGCTTAAAGAGATTCTCTCCCAAGAATGGAAAAAAATCAGCTCAGATGTAACCAAAAAACTGGTACATTCAATGCCTAGGAGATTGGGTGAAGTAATTAAGTAAAGAGGATACGCTACTAAATATTGAAATTACATTTTATTCTCTTATAAATATTAACTTTTTAAAGGTGTGCCAATAATATTGTCCCATAAATTTTGCATTATAAACTTTATTTAATTCTTTTTCATAAAATATTTGGAAGAAATTTTTATTTTTCTGTACCTATGTAAGAAAGTACAAGTTTGTTAACAATATATAAAAAAAAAACATAATACTGTTTGATTTTGGTATATGGTTTTATTCAAAAATGCTTAGTGTGCCAAAAATATTGTCCGCGTCTGTATATTTTATGTATGAGTTGCACAGCGACGTTCCTAAATGCCGATAAAATGAAAAAATGTCTCTGCAACGCAAGTTTGCACTTAAGACATGTTTAGCATTGCATACGCATTTTTTTTAATTATGCATTGCAACAGGCGTTTAGAAAGTCGGCCTATATTTCTTCGAACTTATTTTGCCTTTACAACACTGTGTTGCGTCTAGGATATTCAAGTTCAACTCCGTCGTATCTTTTCATATTGGATGTTTTTATCGAAAAAATGACAATTACTTAAAAATTTTTTGAGAGCAATAATGTTTTTTGTTACAAATTTTCTTGACTGTTTTGAGGTTTATGTTATTTAAGATTTTTTTAATAGTAAAAAAAATGTGTTATTTTTAATTCAAAAAAAATAATTAAAATGAAAAATAAAATTGAGTTTCTGCAAAATTATATAGTGTATAGGAATCATGTGCTGACAAAAGTGTGTAATAACTTTACAAATTCTACAATTTTATGTCAGCGACAAAGCCAATTATACAAGAAAAGAATTAAAAGAAACCTTATTAAAAAACATATTTTAATTCTTCTTGCCAAAGCTCTCCAAGATTTTGGAAATTGGTAAGATTTGCATTCTTGAGTAAATATGTAACAAGTATTTTCATAAATATTTACAGGACCGATCTCCGCGTTTTTGGGAACATGATTGCAAAGAACATGAAATTGAAATTTTTAAAAATAACTTCAGGATGTCTCGCGAAACATTCAATAAACTATGTCAATATTTAAAAAATATGAAAAAAGAAAACAGTACCTTTAGGAATGCTATACTCTTCGAAAAAAAAGAAAAGCCATAGCTTTGTATGCTTTAGGATCATCTTCCGAATATAGAAGTGTCGGAAATTTGTTTGGAGTGTCGAATGCAATGGTGTGCAAATTATTAATAGAGTTCTGTCATGAAGTGTACAAACAGCTGAAACCAATGTACTTGAATAAATTTCCATTATCCAACGAAACTGTTGCAGACTGGGTATAGGGCTTTACATTTTTGGGTTTACCCCAATGCCTCGGAGCTATAGGTAAGTACATATGTTTTTTGTTTAATAAACACATTTGTACGTATATTAAATATTTATTACAGACGGCTGTCATATTGAAATTCATCCAACATCCGAAGATGTTATTGACTATTATAACTACAAGGGCTGGTATTAAACTGTTTTTTAGCACTCGTAGAATTTAGGTAATTAAATTTCAAACTAATTTGAAATTTTAGTTTTGAGATGAAACATAAAAAGGTATGCAATTTATTTATTTTTGCATAGATATCTTTATAAAAATGAAAGAAGTCCAAGAAGAAGCAATGACTCCCAAATATACGAGAATCCCTTTTTAAAAAAACTCTCTTAAAAGCCAAGCTTTTGACGAATATTCCAAAGATACTTATATGTGGTGAAAGCGTTCCAGTTTATATTATTGGTGCTTCAGCGTTTAGGTTTTCTAAAAATCGAATGAAGCCATATCCATTTAATGCCGAAAATGATGTTAAAAGACAAACATTTAATGATTCGCTGTCAAAAGCAAGAAGAGTATATGTATAGAACTCGTTTGGCCATCTTAAAGCTAGGTTTCGTCGCATAGGATAAGGAATTGATAATGACATAAAAAATGTTAACATTATCATACTATCATGTTGCGTGCAAGTGGATTATCGATTTTCAAAATTTTGACAAGGGTCACCAATATCCTCAAAGTGAAGTGATTCTGGATGACATGAGAAATGATGCCGAAAGAATACGTCAAGCTATAAGTTCACATTGTGAGTATAATGCAATTAAAACGAATTTTTGTTCTTTACATATTAATTTAAAAAAAAACAACAACAAAAGCAATACATTTTTAATATATTTTTTTGAATAAATGTAAGCAATAATAATATATTGCTAATTATTTTTTCTTTAAAAAAAAATTTAGCTAATTTTTAAGTTCTTAATTGTCTTTTGACATTTTTTCTAAACTTTTTTTCTACTTCTAAATTATAAATTTTTTCTTCCCATTTAGTTTGAATCAATCTTTTCTTAACATAATTTTTTCTATACTTTCTATTTTGTTTAAAATCTTCTGTATTAAATCATCACGACTTTTAATTTAATTTATGTTTTTTTTCAGTGATGCATTTTGTAGATGACTTTGGCTGAAATGGAGAATCCGAATAAATTTGCGAAGTTGAAGGAACATCATCAAAATTCATTAAATAAAATTCACCTAATAACATCTCTGATCACTACATTCTAGCGATTCGTTTCCAATGTTTGAATTGTCTGAAATTTCAAAAATAACAATGTACATACATATGTACATTTATCAAAATATCTATTTTCTCAAATGTATTTACAATAAAGTTCAAGTTACAATAAAAGGGGCACTATCATAGATTAAAATGTTTTATTTTAAAAGATTACAAAGTTAAAACAATGTAAAATTTACTTACCGGAATAACTCTCCTGAACAACATCCTTAAGATTATGTCTTTTAAATGACCCTAAAATCTCATGTACTTTAGGGTACATTTCCCACAAGGATGGAGAGCCATCAGAAACACCAACTTTGTCTTTTTCTTTTCTGAAATTTGATATAAAAAAATTAATTGTTTTCATTTGTTTTGTTACTAAAATATTATTTACCTATATCTTGTAGTCAGATTGTGTATTTTGTTTTTTATTTCTTCAGCAGATACCAAAATTCCACCCATAGCTTCTAGCTCCAGGCGCATCTCCTCCATTATATGAGAGTTCTTCCCAGATCCCCTCAACATATCAATTTTGAACGCCCAAAGGTCGCACAACAATGAATCCTCCTGACTGAATCATATTTTTTTTCTTTTTTTGTTTTTTTCAAAATTAAAGACACGTGTGCTCTATTAAAAAGAAAAAAATGTACTTGGGGCTTCAGTATTGCATATATGTACAGTGGCTTACAGCTTATTTTATACACTGCATAATTTAATCTTTTAAGTCCTATAACAAGAATACCAGTAGGAATTAAAAAAAACAAATTGGTATCATTAAATAGAGAAAAGGGTTTAGTTTAACAAGAAAACTTTATTTATTTAAAAAATTAATATTAACATAATTAAAAAACAAAGAAAATAAAATATACAGCTTTTTACATCTTACAGAATGCGTTGTCTGGCGGAAAATTTTTTTTATATTCTACCTTATTTTCGATATGATTGGCACTTAATTTATGGTCATATTTTGTCAGTAATTTGAGTGATTACAAGAAAATTTTAAATGGGTCTAAGCACAACATCAGAGAGAAATGGCAGTAAATGATTTTAAAAACAATCACTCGCATCAGTGAAATGATGATTAAAAAAGCTTAAACGTCGCAAGAAATTATCAAGTGCTTCGTTCGTAAAAACCGTTTAATTAACAAATGTAGAGAAGCACCAAATAAAAATTTTAACAAACATGATGAGCGTTATATTGTGAGAAAAACTAAAGCATATACAGGGCTCTTAGCTCCCAAACTGACTGATTTTAATGATCGATAGAGTCTGGGTATATGACAAATCTACAGATTTTATCAGGATAACGATCCGAAACATAAATTGTGAATTCTAAAGTCTTAGTCAATTTATAACCGTTATCACTTGATGGATTACGCCACTTTAGTCACCAAGCCTCAATGTCATTAAAAATCTATGGTCCATTTTGGAAGAAACATAAAGCAACACGAGTTTTCAAGCAAAAATGGCCTTAAAGAATTGGAGTGGTAGAATATATTGCCCGATTCAACGCGATAACTAGTTGTATTTATATTAAACCGTCTCAAGTCTGTTATAAACAATAAAGTGTACCAGACAAAGTATTAAAAATATAAATTAACAACTTGAACGTTTTCAATACTAAAGGTAACCGCATAAAGTAAGCTGTGAGATAAAAAAAAGCTGTATTTTTTTTTTACTTTTAGGATATTTAAATGTTAATTTTTAAAATAATTGAAGTTTCCTTGTTAAATTAAACCCTTTTCTCTATCAAATGTATAATGTTTATGTATAATGTATAGTGTTGAGTAAAACTACTATTCTTAACACGTAAAACTATTTAAACAATATTTATTAAATTATTTTTAATTAACAAATTGATTTATTTCAAACTTTAGCTAATGCTGTGGCTGCGAAGACGACTTTTGGAATAATCTTTTGTTTTCTTTTATTTTCTTTCTTGTCCGAGTTGCCAGTTAGTTTTGTTTCACTGGACGATTGAAAAGGGGCTGCCACATCCACTCACTCTCCAGTGATAATGTCACGATGAGGTTGGAAAGTTATTGACTGACTAGGCGCTAGGGCAGTTGGTGTATTGAGATTGGTATTATTAGAAGCTGTTGCGAGCTCGAAATTGTTTCTCGTTGGAAATTTAAAACTGTCTTTTGTTGAGTAGTATTTGAAATGAAAGCTGGTTTCAATCTGTCAGCAGATACATCTATATTTTTCTCTTTAATTCGTATAATATACAAATGGTCAGAATGTCGTTGTATCACTTCGTATGGACCAGTGTAAGGTGCTTCTAATGGTTTTCGAACGGCATCAGTGCGAAGAAAAACGAGTGAACAATTATCAAGATTCTTTAAAACAAACATTTTGTTTTTAATATGATGAGCGGTTGGTACTGGTCTTAGGAGACTAAAATGCTTCTTCAGTTTTCCCAAAAATTCAGCAGTGTCCATTTCATTATCAGTTTTATTAAAAAATTTATTGGTAAGTCGTAATGCGCTGCAATATAACAAATCAGATGGGGATGCTTTAAGATCTTCTTTGAATGATGTTCTAAGCCGAAGTAAAACTGTTGGAAGGATGTCAATCCACGATACGTTAGTATGGCATATTAAGGCTGCTTTGAACGTTCTGTGCCATCTCTCAACCATGCCATTTGACTGTGGGTGATAGGCTGTTGTTCTTGCTCGTTTCCCCCCAGTGAAATTCACAAGGGCTTTAAATAGGCTTGACACAAATTGAGTGCCCTGATCCGTAGTAATAGACTTAGGACATCCGAAACGAGATACCCAATGTGACCAAAACTCTTTCGCTGTAGTTTCAGCTGACATATCTTTAAGAGGCTTCCGGCCATCTAAAAAATCTGTCGATCATTGTAAGGCAATATCTGTAACCTTGCACAAGTGGCATAACAACGATAAATTTACATGGTCCAAACGGCCGTCGGGAACATCAATTTTGTTTGGCGTAAAACGGTTATGCCTTGTTATTTTTGACCTTTCTCAAGCTAAACAGTTTCGGCACCAACTAATAATTTGCTTTTTCATCTCTGGCCATTCGTATTTTTGACGAATTTGCTGTAGCGGTGCTTTACCACCTGGGTGTGAAGGGCCGTGAATGAAATTAAAAATTTGTTGACGATGTTCGAGGGGAAAATATGGGCGTACATATACAGTGGTTACATCACAATAAATAGGTAAAGATTCAGGATGAACTTTCTGAATTTTTAAATAATTGTTACCTGTTAAAAGAGTTTTCAACTCCTCGTCCACTTCCTGAGCTAATTTCAATTCATTCATTGAAATAGTCGTTGGCATTGAAATTGCGCTTACACGTGAGAGTGCATCTGCCACTGTGTTTCCAGGCCCAGAAACGTACACAATTTCAGTTGTAAATTGTCAAATAAAATCAAGGTGTGTCAGTTGACGTGGAGATGCTTTTTCCGGTTTCTGGGAGAATGCATAAATAAAGAGTTTATGGTCGGTTTTAATGATGAAGTGTCGGGCTTCTAACATATGACGGAAATATTTCACTGCAATTTATATCGCTAGCAATTCCCTGTCGTATGTGCTGTAATTTTTTTCAGCTGCTTCAATTTCTTGCTCAAGAGCAGCTCCAATGGCCGTATCAAAGGCGTCGGTCATCAAAACGAGATCTGATTTTGGTGATGGAGGAGCAAGCAATGTGGCTTCTCCCAGGCTACGTTTGCAAGATAAAAATGCTTCCTCAGCCTCAGGCGTCCATAATACCTTTCTTTTGTTATTTTTCTTAGAGTTCGTAAGAAAATTATTTAGAGGCGCCTGAAACTGAGCCGCATGTGGAATACAACGGCGATAATAATTAATCAAGCCTAAAAATTTCCGAAGTTCGCATATTGTTTCAGGCTTTTTGTAGTTTGTTATAGCGATGATGCGGTCATTTGCAGGCCGAATACCGCTGCCACTTATTACATAGCCCAGAAAGGTTGCTTCTGGCTGCCCAAATTTACATTTGTTTACATTTATGGTGAGTCTATGGTGCCGAAGACGTTCAAAAACCTGTCGTAGATGACATTTATGCTCTTTTATGGAACCTGACATGACAATGATGTCGTCAATATAGCAATATACGAAATCCAAACGCCATAAACCGTTGAAATGTCTAAGTGGCATTTCGAAGACCAACAGGCATGTATAGAAATTCCACTAAACCGAAGGGGGTGCAAACGGCTTTCTTTTGAACGTCTTCCTCTGCCATTGGGATTTGATAATAGGCCCTTACAAGATCAATTGTTGTGAAAATTGACTTACCATGTAATTTTTCAGAGAAATCATTAATGTTGGCAATAGGGTAGCGATCCGGAACCGTTTGAGCATTTAATTTGCAGTAGTCGCCGCATTCACGCCATCCACCAGTCTTTTTGGCTATCATATGTATGGGACTGGCCCAAGAACTTTTTGAAACTCTACAAATACCATTCTCCAACAAAAAATCGATTTCAGTTTTGGCTGCATTAAGTTTATCTCCAGAAAGTCGACGCGGACGATCCGCTACTGGTATGCCAATTGTCTTAATGTGGTGAACGATATTTAAATCAGTGTTGGACTTCCGCGTTAATGAATGTAAAGTGATGTCCACGAATTCTTTAAGTAAAGATGAAAAAGGATTTGCTGCACTAGTTAAAGTGAAAACACTAAATTCCTTTGTTGAACGCAATGTGCCGCGGCTTGTTAATTTTGTTGTGTTATCGATGAGACGTTTTTGTCTAAGGTCAATAAGTATGTTGTGCTGAATTAAAAAGTCAGCGCCAAGTATGGGTGTTTGTACGTCAGCTTAATAAATAGCCACTTAAGTTCACGGCGGAGGCCTAAATCGACTTTAAAAACACATTGACCAAATGTTTCAATATTACTGCGGTTTACAGCGGTTTCAAAGTAGCTTTAATTAAGGATAGTGGTAAAACTAATACCACTGAACCAGAATCAATTAAAAAATTGCATCTGGTAGATTTGTCATATATGTGTAGTCGATTTTCATTTATGTTGTCGTTGATAATGCTACTGCCAATCGAACCGACTGACGACTGCTGCTGAAGAATGTTAAATTCTTCACTAGAAGATCCTGTGCTTCAGCCATGTTGAGTTCACTGTCGTAATATTCGACGTTTTCATCAGAGGTATCTTCTGAGTTGTTGGCTTTTTTGCTTCTTAAGTTGTATGGGTGAGCGTTCATAGGCAAAACGGTTTTTTTCTATAAAGGCGTTGAAGTTTTAAATTTGCAGTACTGCGCTGTTTCTAACAATTTCTCTTAGCGTCTTGTGTTAAATACTTTATAGAATACGGGGTCACCAATATAGGTTTTGTGCCAAGTGTTAAGTAAAACTACTATTCTTAATCCATAAAACTATTTAAACAATATTTATTAAATTACTTTTAATTAACAAATTGATATATTTAAAACTTTAGCTAATGCTGTGGCTGCGAAGACGACTTTTGGAATAATCTTTTGTTTTCCTCTGTTTTCTTTCTTGTCCGAGTTGCCAGTTAGTTTTGTTTCACTCGACGATTGAAAAGGGGTCAATACCAATTTGATTTTTTTTTTTTATTTCTACTGGTTTTATTGTTACACGGCTTAAAAAAGTAAATTATGCAGTGCATAAAATAAGCTGTCATGTCAGCCGTTGTATGTTTATATTCAAATTAATGTTTTTACACACACTTATGTTCATTCATTCCTTATAATTAATTTACTAATTACTTAGTTTATATTTTCAAAATGTTTTTTTTTTAATGACAAACAAAACTGTTGCATTTTTCGAATTTTTTATTCACCATTCTCCAGAATTGTTATTTGATTTTGAACTACATATGTATGTATATAACTAAGATTTTGCTGCTAGGGTAATACTTTATATTTTTCTCATTCCAATAAAAGCAATTATTTAAACAATTAAGCAATTATTCATGTTTTGGTAATAAGGAAGTCGAAAGAAGGTTTAGTGCTGTAATCCACGTACTCTTCTAAACTTCTCTATGCTATCCAAACAAATAAAAATAAATTGTTGTTGCAGCATTCATTTGCTTGGCTCATGACCACAAGTAAAATAAAAACTATAACAGGTTGCCATATCGTTCTATATAAGTTTAATTTAGACGTTTTAACTCACCTGTAAATTTAAATCGCAGTTTCGAGCGATATAGCAGTAGTTAACAAAACGTCGAAAACAAAAGTTACATGTGGATATAATTAAAGTGTATGATGTTTAACAATGTTGTTAGCAAATAATTGGCGTGTTTTATTATTATGGGATTAAAAAACCTAACAAATAGATAAAACGTAAAAATATTTTAACGAAGCTATAAACTTACTTAATATATCTACACATATCGTTTCGTATAAAAATGTAGAGATTATAAGTTTACAGCATAGCCATCTTTAAAAAGTAAAAAAATTAAAATGTAAAATTATGTAAATATATTATATGTATATACATATGTACATATAAGTTATTTTAAATAATAACAATAAAAAAGAAGACACGCGCCTTACGTTGACCATCACAACAAATACTTGTAAACAAAAGCTTAAGATTCGTTCTTATTTGCCTTTTAATGTTCCCGAATAATGATAATAATATTTTACGCATTTTAAGCAAAGTAGTTAATCATGAGTGTCTGTTGGATTTTATTAATTATAACTTCGTCATAATAGATTAATAACTTTTAGTTAAAAGCTTGGAATATTTGTTGTTTCATTTTTATGCTGATTTTTTTTTTTTTTTTGCTTGGGACAGTTTAAGATATGCTCGGAAACATGTGTTATTTAATTCTTAGTTCTACAGTCATACATTTAAGACATGTGCCCGGTCTTTCGTTTCCGTGACCGGTTTTTTTTGGTCAATTATCTGATTCGTTCGTTCAATCGGTCAATTTGAACGACTGAACGAATTTAAACAACAATTCTTATTGTATGTGATTTTCTTGTCTTTTTATCAAAAAGTCCATTTAGACACGCAAATTTTACTTTGTAAGGTTTTGGTTTTATGTGAGAGAGAGGAAGAAAGAATGATGGACAGTACAAACTTTGATGTACTCGCAAAGTTGTCATGTTATTCTTTCGTTGCTTATACACAGTTGTATAAATGACATACGCATATTTTTGTTTTAAAGGCACCACATACAAAACGTCCAAAAATTAGAAACGATCAAACAGAAGGAAACAAAATTTGTAAAATAAAACTTTTTGTGTCTGAACACCAAACAAAGTTTAAAAGAAAATTAACAAAACTTTGTCAAAATAAAATTTGCGTGTCTAAATGTACATAGAAAACAATATAATCAAGTTATCTGCAGGAAAAAAATATTATTCATAAAAATAAAGAATTTAATTATTAAATGGCTTAAAAATATGATAGGCTGTGGCTTAACGAGATAATTACATCTTATTTTTCTCTGTGCTATTTCTTTAGTTTACTTAAAAAACACCTTTTCTTAATTTAAATGTTACCAATTTTCCATTAAAAAAGAAACAAAAAAAATTTTTTAAAAGACTGTTAATTCAAACAAAAAATAAATATGTACTTGCATACGTATATATACATATACAGCAACTCCTTTTAATACACAAAAAATCATCTGAAATAAAAGAACATGAAACAAAAAATATAGAGACACAAATAGACGACCTTATTATATACCGTACACTATTGAACGAAAAGAGCCGGTTAAATATTTGGTTCATTTCGTTCAATTAAGTCATCCGTTCAATTTAACCCGTACACAATTGAACGAAAAGACTTAATTTAAATGACCGGATTATTTCGTTCACTTGATTGATTAGGTCAATTTAAACCGTTCGTTAGCGAACGACATAGCTCTATTATATTTACATATCGCTCTTGATCAACAACTTTTTTCAAGAAATCAGCTTATAACATCAATATCTACCTACTGTAAAAATTTCAACGTATTCCGTTTACTCTTTCATCTCGAAAACCACTTTTGAGACCATATTCATGATAATGTAGTGATTACCTTTATTTCAACAAAAAGGTATTATTTCGAGTTAATACAAAAGTTAGAATGGAATTGATTCGTAAATTTTCATAAAAAAGGTATTATTTTGAGTTGAGTCTCTTTTCAATTTGGTTTTATTTTGAGTTGATACTGTCTTGTTGATAAAGTTTTTTTCATTTATGATCGAAAAATTTCAGAAAAATGGTGTTAACTCAAAAAACTGAATTTTTTACAATACTTGCACAGATTTCTAGGAAAAACGATGTAAATATATTTTTAAATGGAATTTGCTTCCTATGGTTTATTTGAATTTTTAAATTCTGTTAAAATGTGGACACAAACAGTTTTTTGACTCTACTAAAAATTTTTAAATTTTGAACTAATACCCTCTTGTTGATCAAGTGCGATATGTTTACTTAAAGGTACATTTTGCCGACCGTTGAAATCGTAAATGTAAAGTAATTGTAGCTGGATTCATATATCCTGGAGAATGTTTAGTGTAAAGGCATTCATTCTCCCGAACAAGAATCATTAACTTTTTGTCGACCATTATTTTTTTCTATATTTCAGTTTATAAATAAATAAAAACACACAGCTGTTCAAACGACTTTGCAATTTTGTTTAAAAAGTACGTAAATATTTCAATCGTACTTAAAATGATGTTGTATTGTAATAATGAAAAATATAACATTTGCATAAATTATATTCAGCCTAACAATTATACAAAACATTACATGTATAACATATTTAATTTATTTAAAATTATATTGTGCCGTAGGAGCCACACTATTATACAAAAAATATACAAAAACATATGGTTTTAATATTTTGTTTTTTTTTTTTCTCCTCATCATCTTAATAAAATCAACTCTGATCGCATAGAGAAAAATATTTTATGAATTATTTCAAAAGATTATAAAATCGTACAGATCTGTCACACACATAAACTTTTAATCCACACTATCATACATTTTGAGCACACATGCAATTTTTAACGGATCGTACGACTAAGTATGGTAGTGAATCCTGGCCTTAAGTGACATTTCAGTCGGCTAAACATTTGCACAGCTTCTCGTATATCAAAAATGATCAGCTGACACATCTACATTTCTACATTTACGATCGGCTAAATGTAGCTTAAAAGGTGGCGCACAGTGAGACAGCCCCATAGTAACCGAGGCAAAAAATGGTTTTTGGCGTGTCGTCCAATTTTTATTAAATTTATTAAATTTTCACAGTGCATTAACAGATATATGAGTAACAATTCCCTGAAGTTTCAGCCTCATAACTTTATTACTTTTTGGTCTAGAGCAAATCAAAGTTGAGTTATGCCAACGCTCTTGAAACATGTTAACTCAATATGTATATGTAAATTGTAATAAAAAAACATGATTTTTTAATTAATTTAGTTGGTGTAGAATGAGTAGATGAAAAAAAATTTTTTTTTAAATACAAAAAAATTCTTAACAGAATGGTGGTGTAAAAATTTAACATATTACATTTTCAATGGACTAGGAAATATAGAGCAGCCCCTCGCCCTAGGTGCAAAAATATGTCAAATGAAAGATTTAAGACTCAGCTTTCATTTGAAGTAAAGGACATATAGCAAAAGTACTTTAAACATTCAAAATAGTACAAAAAATACGCAACACACACATACTGTCGCTAACTTATTTTTACAACTTCTTACTTGTATTTTTTTTAATACGTTCGTTTGAGGCACATTATATTTTTTTATAAAATTATTAAATTTGGTGCACCAAGTTACTTACTGAATAAATTCAATTTCTCAATATCCAAAAGAACACACTCTTTAATTTGTCCTATGCATTCTTTCTTGGTAATGCACAGGTCGTTTGGTGCTAATATACATAGCTCTTATATGGAATAATATAATTTCCTATAAAGAGAGGACATTTTCTAATACAGTTTCAACATTAAAAGCACATTTTTAACAAATTTGCAAGGCTTTGATGATTTTGTTTTGTTTAATTAAGATTAACTATAATTATATATTGATGCTTAAAATTGTTTTTGTAAACTGTTCCTGCCATTTTTTCAGATTTTCCTATAAAATCCATCAATAAATGCGTGCAAACTTTAGATTTTTCCCTATAGATAATAAGGTAGCATTAAATTGTTATATGTAATTAGCATAAGTCATATTTTTGTATCGTAGTCTAGCTAATTAGGCCCTATGGGCTAGCGGCATCTTTTAATTGAAATAAAGTAAATAATTCTTTACAACTATTCACTTATTGTTTATTATTATTTTATTTAGTGCAAGCTGAGAGGGAGATGGGCGTAATAGTGAGCGTATTATTGTAATTTTTGCATGAAACATTTTAAATGATATAAATTACAGTAATATCTAGTTTGAAGGTTGTACCTAAAATTTTTTTGAAAATATTACGTTGGGGGTAAAAGAGGGCAAAAGTTTAAAATTTTTCCGATAGTGTTTGTAACAATATAGCATTCAAGTACACCAAAATTGAAAGTTATACCTAAAGTATTGCGGACAATACGGCATTTTACAAATTTCGATTGTATGAGAGGTGGGCGTAAAAGTGGGCGAATTTTCTTATTTTTTTTAATTGGAATTGTCTCAAAAATAACCTGTACAAAATTTCAGAGCTCTACAATGACTCCTTGTATTTAATGCCGGCGTTGTCTCACTGTGTGGCATAGAGATGCCTCGTTAAGTCTACCTCTGTACAAAATCTGTCCTATCGTTTCAAGTCACACCAATTTTTCTGTTCGTCCGTTACTTGACGATCCGCATTAGGAAGAGAATGAAAATTATACATAATATTTTTTTGTTTACTCCTCACTTTATACTTGTTAATTTAAATTATAGTGAGCTATAAAATTATATGTTTAAAGATTATTACAAAATATGAGTTTTATTGTGTTTGTCAGCAGATGTTTTTCACAAGCTATTGATAATTTTTTGATATTTCTTAATGCTGCCATATTTTCATCATAATTAAACGAATATAAACGACTGAAAAACTGAAACTGTTATATATAAATACAACTTGAATTTAAATGCAAATTAACTAAATGTGTAATTAAATATGAAATTAAAAACTACTTCATGGGCTGTAAGTCCCTCGTAAGAAAATATTAAAAAAATTGTAAATCAATTTTTTCTATGACGGCAAACTCCCTGCAGTTTGGTTTTTAATAGATCATGTTTCGGCATTAAGCAATGCTGAAATATTGCCGAAAAAGGAATAGTTGCGGATGGAGACTCATTGCTAGCGCTTCTACCGCAAAACATGCTTTGTATACATTTGTGAATGCATATGTATGAGTAGAAAGGACTTACAAGAAAAGTATAATTGCGGAAATATTTGGTAAATGCAAAGATTCAATATTACAATTCGGTACAAGAGTACATAAATGACATTGTCATTATTGCTATTAAAGTAAGACATGCTCGACTAAATATAGACGATGAATTGATAATGTCGTTGATGTTCGCTGTTTTGTTTGATGACTACAAGTCTTTAATATAGGGAGTTGAGAATTCAAAGGAGATATTAAGTATAGACATGGTGAAAAATCCGTTATTGCAAGACGCTAAGTTTGATAGAAAAACAGCTAGGGAAGCAGCTTTATACTCAAAAGAAATTCGTAACAAGAAACAAGTGCGGTGTAACAACTGCAAAGAACTGTATTCAAGAAACTATAAAATTTTGAAAATACTACCGAAAAAAGTCAAAAAACATGAACATTAGTAGCATTTATAAGCAATAGCTTACAATTTTGTAACACTGTTAACAATAATCAAATTGAGATTGAACAAGTAAGAGTGCTATATTTGGCTACGCCGAATCTTATATACCCTTCACCGTCTATGTAAATCTAGCTTAGAGAAGTAACTGCAATGAAAAAAGCAAATATTGGGGTGACAGAGAATTAAAAAATAAAAAATAATCGGTGCATACAAATAATTTTACATAAAAATCACATCGGCTATTAATGGGTTAAGAATTTTTAAAAAATTTTAGTATTTTCCTTAAAGATCTCTTCGGAACCTTTAAAATAGTGCCCATATTGATATTTTAAAAATTTGAGTATTTCAGAACACCGTAACTCGGAAAATAGGGGCGAGCGCCAACTTTTTTACTTGATGTTTTTTTCTTACTTTTTAATTCTCTATCGACTCATATATGTATTTTTTTGATTGGATTTACTTTATTGTTCCAAATGACATGAAAAAATCAGAGGTAGGCGTGGTGTTTTGCCTGCTGCCTTAAAGGACATGGACCGATCGTGCTAATTTCCAATAGCACCCCTTCGACTTCGCTACGCATAATAAGTCAGAATATACAAAATACTTTATGGGGTCGGAAATGCATATTGTAGAAATTACAAACGTAATGAAAAACTTAGATATACCCTTTTTCCACTTTTTGTGGTGAAGGGTATAAAAACTTTGTGTCAATTGAATTGTTAATAGTGGTGATAGTAATCATATGGTAAATAATAAAAATTTTATGTACAGCAAGAAAACTATTGCAAATAAAAAAGTGTTAATTGCAAAAAAATCTGAATTAAATGTTGAATGTCTTGGCGATGTCAGTTTATCAAGTAAAAATCGAAATAAATATAAATCGTTATAAATGTGGAATTCTAATTTGTGTGCAAATTTATTATCAGTAAAAAATTTGACAGGAATTGGAAGAAGTTAATATTTGGAAAAGAATCCTGTAAAATATTGGAAATTTAGTCAGACAAAAACTGAAATTAATATGCAAAAAGGAAAATCGCCACATTTGCAGTACGAAGTTACACAAAGTTAAGAAAGAAATAATGAAATTAAAAAATTATTGTATTTTTATTTTATGATTTATTTAAATTAAAAAATAGACGACCTTGATAAAGTCGACAAATAATCGACGAAACGTCGGGAAAAATAGTAATTAAATTAGTTTTTAATTACTTAACAACTATAGGCCTAAATAGCTCATAAATAGAATCTGAAACTGAAAATAAATCAAGATGTAAAATAAAAAGAATTAATTTAAGTGTGGATTTATTTTTGGAAGACGCAAATCATGATGCAAATGTTCTACGTGTACGTAAAAGTACCCAGTGCAAAGAAAAAAAATTTTTCTTTTATTTATTAGCTATTTTCGGCTGAACAAGGAAGCATTTTGTTATGTATGTACTACGAGTAGACGAAATTAAAGATCATTTGAAGAAACCTATGCGTATGATAGCTGTACAGCCGACATTAAAACTGTGTGATGTCCTCCGGTTTTTGGCTGACGAAAGCTATCAAAAGTGCAGCGGTAATATCATCAATGTTGGAGTAGCTCAATCTACAATGTCACTTATTTTAAATAAAAGTCACTTCCCACGCTTCTTAGCACTGAGTGTTAGTCATCCCAAATTTTTGCTTTCCTTTAGCAAAATCTGGATTTTCTCCATCAGCTGCACAAGTCGCTCAATTTGGGCTTTGGTTGTTATTTTTTTTACCGACTTAAAAAAAGAAGGAGGTTATACAATTCGGCTGAATGTTGCTTTTTATTATATTTGTGCCTCCAGAACTCAGTCGTTTTTGATCCGATTTTGAAATTTTTTGGTAATATGATAGATTATGCTTACAGATTGGTTCCGTTTTAAAAACAGTTCATAATCTTAAAAATTAAAGGGTGTCCTCATACAACATACATATTTTTTACGTGTATTATGAACTGCAAAGGGCGCCCCCAATAAAAAAAAGTTATACAAAAATAAATTTAAAAATTAAAGGGTGCCCCCATAATTGATGTAAATTTACTTAAATGGGCCTATCTTTTGAACCGTTATAGACAAACGCTTGCAAATTGGACAGAATGTCAATTGCTATGGGCGCAATAGTAACAAGTTGTAATATTACAAATTATAAATTAAAGGGTGCGCCAGTAGTTCATTAAATTTGATGTATATGGCAGTACTTTTGAACAGTTGTAGACAGAGGCTTGAAATTTACAACGAACCTGTAGCAATACATACAGTCCGCTAAAACAACAAGTATAAACTTTGGATTCGGAAGTTAAAGAGTGTTCCAATAGTTATGTAATTTTGTGTATGTGATCAAACTTTTGAACCGTTATAAACAGAACGCTGAAACTTGAATGAAACCTGTATTGCTAAATCCGCAATATCAACGAGTTTATAATTTGAATTTAGAAATTAAAAGGTGTCCCATAATTTCTGTAGATTTACTTATATAGACCTATCTTTTGAACCGTTTTAGATAAACGCTTGTAGATTTGACGCAATGTCGATTACAATGGCCGTTATAGTAACAGCTGATAATATTTAAAATTATAAATTACAGGGTGCACCAATAGTTCATTTAATTTGGTATATGGCATTACTAAACAGTTGTAGACAGACGATTGAAATTTAAATAGAATCTGTATTACTAACTCCTCTATAACAACAAGTATTAAATTTGGATTTGAAAATGAGCGGGTGTCCCAGTAGTTGATATAATATGGTGTATGTGGCCGGACTTTTGAACCGTTATAGACAGACAGTTAAAATTTACAAGTGACATGTTTTGCTTAGTCCGCTATAACAAGAAGCTTTTAATTTGAATTTAGAAATTAAATGGTGTTCCCAAAATTAATGTAATTTGTTCTATATTGCCGTATTTTTTGAACCGTTGTATACAAACAACACCTTAATTTTAGATAGAATGTCCACTACTTTATTTGGTATAATAAGAAGTATAAAAATGTTATATTATAAATTAAATTGTTGATATAATCTGATGTATATGGGCAAACGGTTAAACCGTTAAAGACAGACGGTTAAAATTTGCACAGAATCTGATTGCTAAATCTACTACAACAGCAATTATATAATTTGAATTTGGAATTAAAAGGGTGACCCTATAGTTGCTGTAATTTGATGTATATTGCCAAAATATTGAACAGTTGAAAAAGTATAAAGTTTAGAGATATAAGTGTGTCCCAATAGTTAATGTAACCTAATTTATGTGGCCATACACTTGAGCTGTTATAGGCAGACAGATGAAATCTGTTTTGAAGTCGGTTTTTTTTCGCAAGAATTATTAAAGTGCTGCGTTTGTGTATTAAACATTAAATCATCTATTTATATTAAGATCAAAAAACACCTATACTTACGATTTTTCCATTTTTTGTATTATTTTTTTAAAGCAAATGTATTAAAAATTTAACTGAAATCTATAACCGACAAAGACTCAACAGCTAATAACCCGTTGTGTATATTTATCATTTTTGTCAACCAAACTCATAGAAAATGGTAAACCGCAAACCCTTAAACAAACCAAAAAATCGACCGCACAACCAAAAAGTCAACCGCATTTAAGTTGTGAATGGCAAAACCGATGTATGAAAGACAACCAAATTATTTAAAAAGTTTTCAACCGCAATAGAGTCATATAAAAAACATTTCAATCTAATTTTATGTTTAAAAAAACTTATTATTAATAATATTACTTCCTGTTTCCTGAGAATCCACCCAACGGTGTGGCGAAATATCGAAAAAGAAATAAAAGAATAAACAATATATTTTTATTAAAAAAAAACTGACCTAGTGCTTGAACAATTAGAAAATAAAAAAAATATGGATTGCAGTTAACAAATTATTGAATTGGTAAAAAAAATACGATTGCATTTATAATTTGCAATTGTCAAATTATAAAAATTTTTGGTATAAAGAAGATTTGTGGCAAAAAATTTCACAAGAAGTTGGCGCACCAGGTAATTAATATTTATATTCTAATTTTATTTTTAATAATACATTTACAAATACTATGTTTTAGTAAAAGAAGTTAAGGAAATGTGGAAAAATATCCGTGATGCACATAAGAAATATAAGCAGAAGTGAAGCTGTGTTTTTAAAACCGTAAAAGTACTGTGAAAACCTTCGCTTTTCGGACGATGTACCAAACTCTCAAAAGTAGTAGTGGCATCATTGAAAAACACATTTTTTTCCAACAATATTCTTATTTTAAGAACAACAAGCAATCTTAGCATCAATGGCACCGAGGCAAAGTGGAAGACCACTTGTTTGATAAAAAGAAATTAAGATTTGTGTCCAATCGGTTTTATTTGGAATAGACATATAAAACTGATGCAACTCTTTCCATATAACTTCACAGGTTTCGTAAACTACATTTATTACTGTTCATATTCCAATTTTATAAGCCCATGCCAAAACCTGTACACTGTATAAACAAGAAAACTATATATATTAAAGCAGTTAAAAGTTAAGAAAATTGTTAATATGTAATATTCGTTTTAAGTAAAATCAAGGAATGATAGAGAATTTTTTTTTTTAATTTCATAACAGAAATAACAAACTATATTGATTAAAATTATTATTTTTAAAACAATTAAAACTATATAAAGTAGTTCATTCTCCAACACCCCCACTAGAATGAACACCGAGATTCATAATCCCACAGCAATGCATGTGCTTTAAACTTGTTAAAACATCAGCGGTTTGATCTTCAGTGTTTATATATTCTATAACAATTTTTTTTATTATTAACGAGACTTCTTATAAAATGAAGCCTTATGTCAATATGTTTTGAACGTGCATGATAAGTGTTGTTGTGTGACAAATTTATAACACTTTTGTTATCGCATTTAAAAATGATCGGTGATGGTCTTCCTAGTTCATTAAAAAGAGACTGTAACCCCACAGCTTTTTGACCTGCAGCTGACAAGCCATATATTTTGCTTCTATTGTTGATAATGCAACTGTTTGTTGTTTTTTAGAGTTCCAGGAAATACAACCCCCTTGAAACATGAACACATATCCAGAAGTTGATTTTCTGTCATCTACTTCACCAGCCCAATCTGCGTGTGAAAACCCTTCGATAGACATTTTTTCGTCTTTTGAAAATTGAAGCTTGTAGTTTATAGTGCCCTTCAAATACCTCATGATTCGTTTAACTGCTTGCCAGTGTGCCTTTGCACTGCCCACTGCAAATGAAACATCTCGTCGACTTACTTGTGCTAAGAACATAATACTTCCAATTGCCTCTTGATAAGCTATACTTTTCATTTCTTCATTCTCTTCTTTTGATTGTGTGCTCATCTCTTTAGAAATCTTTTGATTAACATCTAAAGGAGTTGAAATTGATTTGCAATCTTCCATTTTAAATTTTAGTAAAATTGGTTCAAAATTCATCGTTGGTGGAGACCTTAATGCTAAACATCCATGGTGGGGGTCACGTTTAGCAAACCCAAAAAGAAAAGAGCTATTTAAATGCATCAGAAGGAACAACTACTCATCTCTTTCAACCGGTAAGCCCACATATTGGCCAAGTGACACAAACAAAATTCCAGACCTTTTGGATTTTGTAATATTTAATGGCATATCAAGATCTCTACTAGATATTTTGGATAGTGACGATCTAAGTTCAGATCACACCCTATTCATAGTCTGTTACGATACTCATACTGAGCTTCAGGCTGCAAAGCATAAAATATTTAAGAAAAAACTGACATCCAGCAATTTGCATCTTACATAGAAAGCAAAATTAATCTCAATGTTTTAATAAAAACGGCATATGAATTGGAAGACGCCATAGAAACATTTTCTAGGCTAATCTGTGAGGCAACATTCGTATCTACACCATTGAATTTATCACCAAATGGGAATAATGTAAGGTTATCCAATGAAATCAGGCACCTTTTAAGAAATAAAAGATACTTGCGTAGAATTACCACACTACCAGAAATCCTTCGGATAAGACGAATTACAATAATGCATCGAATTATTTAAAAAGGCGTATGAAAGAAATTAAAAATAAGTCCGTATGTGATTTCTTAAAAAAGTTAGATTCGGCGAAGTGATGAGTATAATCTTTGGAAAGCAACAAAATATCTTAAGCACCCAACCAAAAGAAATGTACCTGTGAAAGATTATAATGGAAGATGGCGTAGATCTGATCAATCTAACGCTAGTACATTTAAGGAACATCTGGAGACCATTTTCCAACCATTTACCTTAAACCAACAAACAGATAAAGAGGAAATTGATAAATTTCAAGATATTGCTTGTCAAATGAGTTTTCCGATTAAACATATTTCCCCCGCCGACGTCGAAAAAGTTATTGTTAATCTTAATCACAAAAAAAGTACAGGATATGATGATATTTCCTCCAAAATGATAAAATCATTACCTAAGAAAGCTAAAGTGTTTTTAACCACATTATTTAACTCTGTTTTAAGATTAAGTTATTTTTCTTCTCAGTGGAAGTACGCAGAAATCATTATGATTTCAAAACCAAACAAAGATGATCATTTAGTTACTTCATACAGACCTATTAGTTTACTACCAATTTTTTCTAAAATTTTTTAAAATTTATTGTTGGAAAGGATGTTGCCTGTTTTAGAATCAAATAACATAAGCACGGTACTCCAGAACAATGTCACAGGATTGTAGACGTCATAGACGTTTTTATGAACATACAACAAGCATTTGATAGAGTGTGGCATTCAGGTCTTTTGTATAAACTTAAAAAGTTACTTCCAGCTCCTTTTTATATTCTTTTGAAGTCCTATTTAAGTGAAAGAAAATTCTATGTTAGAGTAAACATTGATCAATCTTCCTTTGGATTAATTCAATCAGGTGTTCCACAAGGAAGCGTTTTAGGACCGGTATTTTACACAATTTATACCTCAGATATGCCAGCAGTGGATGGCTTGACTATAGCGATGTATGCTGATGACACAGCTGTAATGGCTTCTAGGGATACAACTTTAGAAGCCTACCTTTTTATACAAAATGGATTGAAGCTTATTCAAGAATGGTTGAACAAATGGAACATAAAGGTAAATGCATAAAAATCTGCTCACATAACATTTACATTGAGAAAAGGCGATTGCCCTCCAGTAACACTTTGGAATAACTCTTCCCCAAACTACAAATGTAAAATATCTAGGACTTCTCCTAGATAGATGATTAACATGGAGTGAACAATAAAATAAATTGTTGTTATACAAAACGATACTAAAACCAGTTTGGACGTACGGTATTCAGCTTTGGAGAACTGCTAGTAACCCAAATATAGAGATTCTTCAAAGGCATCAATCCAAAACGTTAAGAAATATTGTTAATGCTCCATGGTTTGTCAAAAACGAAGTAATACAACATCGGGATCTTGGTATAACTACGATCAAAAAGGAAATTAATAGTTATAGTGATAAATATCTTTATAGACTAAGTCATCATCCAAATATTTTAGCCATAAATCTTTTAAATGATTCAGATGAAATTAGAAGGCTCACGAGACATCATGTACTTGATCTCCCTTTCAAAAAATAGTATTAAGTTTATGTATATACGTATGTATTTATATATTTTTATTGAGTTCGCTGGAGCTCAATAAGTTAAGTCATTTTTAAATTTATAAAATTTGCTTAACGTTTCTGTGGAAAATAGATCGCAAATAAATGAATATTACGAAAAAAATTTTCTTTAAAATATTGCAAATATATTGTTTTTGATCTAGCCACAGTTTTCCATTCGTTCGATCTCTTGTGATTTTCATTCCCAAAATAAAATTAGCTTCTCCAATATCTTTCATTTTAAAGCTTTTTGCTAGACTCTTCTTAATATTTCTTTTACTTTCCTGACTATTGGTAAATATTAAGATGTCATCAACGTAGATCGAAACAAAGGTTAATTCATTATAGTTTTGTTTAAAATAAATGCAAGGATCCGTTCTTGACTATAAAAGACCAATATTTTTTAAAGTACAGTCAAGCTTTTAATTCCATACTTTACTTGCTTGCTTAAGACCATACAACGATTTTTTTAGTTTACATACCACCATCCTTCTCTTCAATAATACCTTCTGGAATATTCATATATATCTCTTCATTTAGTTCACTCTGAAGAAAAGCTGTTACGACATCTATTTGATCAATATCCAAATTATGTTGTACGGCTAAGCTTAAAAGTAGACGTATTGATGAATATCGAACTACTGGAGAAAATGTTTCCTCATAGTCGATTCCACACTTTTGAGAGTAGCCTTTTACAAATAATCTATCTTTAAAACACTCTACATCACTTTTGAAGTTCCTTTTGGTTTTAAAACACCATTTGCTGTCAATAGGTTTCTTGCCCTTAGGTAATTTAACAATTTCCCAGTTTTTATTTTCTTTTAAAGCATCTAGTTCTTTGTTCATCGCTTGTTGTTATTGAATTTTATTGCAACTTTCTAGTGCTTGTTTTCGGATCTTCGTCAACTTGAACAACATTGCAGTCATACCTATACCTTTGAGAGTCCTGATGACTTTCTTACCATTTCAGGTGATGTTATTCTTACTATAGATGATCCAGCATCCCAGCTACTACTTTGATCTTCTCTGAACGATGTTTCTTTTGTGTTGGAATAATATTGTTCTTCTTCAGAATTGCTTTCTTCTACTACACTTGGTATTTCAGGGTTATAAATAACATCAGATCTCACTTGGCCATCTAATAGATCATTCATTTCTCCCACTGATTCACATCCAGGAAATACAAAGAATTTAGAATCATCACTAGGCATATTCTTATAGAATTGGTCTTCTAGAAACTTAGCATCTCTAACCAATTCAACTTGTTTTCTAGTAGGGTCATAAAAACGAAATGTTTTCGTGTGTGCGCAGTAACCAACAAAATTTACCTCTTTTGCTTTAGCATCAAGTTTTCTTCTTTTTTGTTTCGGTATGTGTATCACCGAGTATAATGTGTATTATGGCCATACATCCAGATACTTTAAGCTGTTTTAAATTTGGTTTCATACCTGACCATGCTTCTTCAGGGGTGATGTCTTTTAATGCTTTACAGGGAGTTCTATTAATGAAATATACTGCTGTATTTGCTGCTTCAGCCCAGAATTTTTTCGTAAGACCGGATTCAATCAAAAGACATCTTGTTTTTTCTATAATCGTTCGGTTCATACGTTCTGACATGCCATTATGTTGTGGCGTATAAGACACCGTTGTTTGATGATCAATTCCGGATTGAATAAATGTTTTTTTAACCTATTATTGCAATACTCAGTTCCATTGTCACTTCTTAAGGCTTTAATTCTTTTTCCTGTTTGATTTTCAACAAATTTTTTAAATTCTACGAACTTATCTGTTAATTCATCTTTAGTTTTAATAAAATAGGCAAACAGTTTTTTGGTGCAATCGTCAATAAATATAAGCATATACCTTGAGCCATTTATTGACGGTACTTCCATAGGTCCACAAAGATCTGAATGTATAAGGCTTAATAATTCACTTGCTCGTGTTTCTGATGCTAATTTTCCTTTCAAGCAGGTAATACAACTTTGTTTGCTCACCTCACAATTGATTCCAATGACAGCACCAGAGCTCATACTTTTTACAATTTCGTCGTTTGCATGACCAACACGTTTATGCCATAAACTAAACTGTTGAGACTTGACCTCCGAAATTAGAACATTGTTACTTGCTATGTTCAACTTAAACATGCCATTAACCAGATCACCTGTATCAATAACATTACGAGCGTTGTGGACAACCTTGCATCCTTTTTTATTAAATATAATTTTCATTTTCAATTATTTTTGAAATTGATGATAAGTTAACGTAAAGATTGGGAATATAAAAAAGCTTTTTGAAAATAATATCTTCTTTTATTTTTCCAATCTTCGCAATCATATTAACTTCACCTACAGCCTTTACTTGCATTGTTTAATGAAACATAGCATTAGTAACCTAAGCCTTCTTTTCTTGAAAATTTGAATTTGCTCCGGAATCAAAGTACCATTCACTTTTGCTCAAATCTCGAATAGAAAAGCATCCGAGCATTGCATTCACATTCTTTTTATATTTAGGTTTCGTTGATTTGTTTGGACATTTTGATGCAATGTTTCCATATTGATTACAATTTTAACATTTGGTCCTTTATTTTTAAAAAACTTCTTTTGTCCAGCAAACGCTACATCTATTGTTTCCTTCTTAACGTCTTGTAACAACTTTAATTTGATAGCGTCACCAGTTATTTTATTTCCTGAACTTTGAATTTCCATTATCATAGCATTGTATTCTTCCGTTAAGCCTGATAGCATCATGGAACCTACCTATTCCTCATCCACATTAAGACCAGCTGCTCTTAACTTTTGAGCTGTTGTTAAAATCTCATTAACATATTCTTCAACAGTTACACAATTTTGTAATTTTGTTGAACAAAATTTTTGCATTAAACCAACTCTTCTTACTAGTCCACTATCTTCTAGAATCTTACCCAGTGTACACCAGATTTCATTAGCAGTTTTGCAATTACGAATGTGTGGATATACAGCCTTATCCATCAACAGAATCGATTCTGCTCTTGCTTGGATATTTTTATTCTCCCTTTCGTCATTACCAAGAACAGCATTCCATAGTCCTTTCATTTGCAAATAGGCTTCAACAGAAAATTTCCAATCTTCATAGTTTTCACTACCGCGAAGCTTCTCAATTTGGTTGTTGTTTGCCATTCTTGATTTATCTTGAGACTTGAATTCACTTGCATACACACACAAAAATTATTAAACAATTTTACTCAATTACACTGCGGCGGCTCCATAACCTGCTAATATGTAATATTCGTTTTAAGTAAAATCAAGGAATGATAGAAAATTTATTTTTTTTAAGTTCACAACAAAAATAACAAACTATATTGATTAAAATTATTATTTTTAAAACAATTAAAACCATGGCGAAATAATACCAGGTGGTCTCGATAGCGAATTCATTAATTTCGCCGCAAACTCTAAATGTCAAAATCCATATATAAAAAATGTGTATAACAGTTAGATAAATTTTTTAATACGGAGTTTGACATTTAGAGTTTACGGCAAAATTAATGAATTCGCCATCGAGACCACCTGTATTATTTCGCCATGATTAAAACTATATAAAGTAGTTCAATTTCATTCTCCAACAAAAATTCTTACATACATACATTTGAACAATTATACTAACAGTGAAGTTAGTGTCAATCGACTTTCGGATCTTCTGGGCTTTCTTGCAGAATGCTTTTCTAGCTTTTATCTGATTAGAATTAACAACAATTTGTAATGGGAAACACTCATACGTGTAGCCAAATAAAAATGTTCATCTTTTTCTTCAATTTGCTGAATAAATCATTTTAAAAATCCTTGTTCCTCTCTGAAAACATTATCTGGTCGTACCCACCATCTCCTTCTTGAATTAGCCTTGCCTTTATTCAAATCATTACAAATATTAAATGTGTAGTCAACAGCGCTTAAAAAATCTTTTAAAATTTCCAATTAATTGCTAACTGACGTTTTGTATACAATTTTTAAATATGATTCAGTAAAAACGCACAAAAAATATGTAAACAAATAATAAAAAATGACAATAGAGTCCGCATCCTTCGCCGCAACTCATTTTATTTTTCTCTTAAATGGAATCCAGCTCCGCAACCGGTGGTTGTATTTCTTCTCTAAATTAGGTTCTTTACTGTGAAACGCGTGAAATAGCAGCAATAAAAATGAACAAATTTGTAACCAGTGTAACAAAAAGTGCAAAAAAATAATATTAAAAAAAAACATACAAAACTTAATATTGTGTGAACAATGATGAAATAAAGCATCAGCTAAGAAAGAAAAAGACAAAACATAAATATGTACGGGAGTAATCCATTCGAAAGGAGGGAAAAATTGTTAAACCTTTTTTAACATACCTACATATTCATGTAAGAAATTACAGATTTAAAAAAAAAACCTTTTTTTTTCAATAAAGACGATTTTCGTATTTTGTAGGCACTTTTTTGCAGAATCGTAGTCAACCACATTAGCATCTTTATCACCGCTTAACAGAGTTGTAGCTGTTTTGATATTTTTGCCTGAAGAAAGCTACCAACACGGAGTTGATGCTGATTAAAACGTCGGAATGGCTGAGTTCACACTGTCAAAGTCTTTATCGTTTATCCTTGACATAATGCATGCTGTACTTTTATTTATTTTGGGAGCACGCTTTAATTTCTACATTCAAATTATAAACTTGCTGTTATAGCGGACTTAGCAATACAGGTCACATGCATACACTCGGCGATACATAAAATTACATCAACTATTGGGACCCCATTTTCCAAATCCAAATTTTATTCTTGTTACAGCGGAATTAGCAATACAGGTTCGTTGTAAATATCAAGCGTCTGTCTACAACTGTTCAAAAGTTTGGCCATAAACATCAAATTATATGAACTGAATGAATTGGGACACCCTTTAATTTATAATTTTAAATATTAATACTTGTTACTATAACAGTGATAGCAATCGTAATTCGGTCTAATTTGTAAGCATTTGTCTATAACGGTTCAGGAGATAGGCCCATAAAAGTACAATTACATCAATTGTGGAAGCACCCTTTAATTTCCAAATTCAAATTATAAACTTGTTGATATAGTGGGAGCTATACAGATCCCTTTTAAGTTTCAGCGTTCTATCTATAACGGTTAAAAGTTCGGCCACATACATCAAGTTATATCAACTATTGGGTCACCCTTTAATTTCAAATCCATTTTTTATACTTGTTATTATGGCAGAGTTATCCATACAGGTTCCTTGTAAATTCCAGCCCTCTGTCTATAACGTTAAATAGTTTCGCTACATAGTAACTTTTGGGACACCCTTTAACTTATAATTTTGAAAAATTGTACATGTTACTATAATGTTCATAGTAATCGACATTCTGTTCAATTTTCAAGCCTTTGTCTACAATGGTTCCAAAGATAGGCCTATATAGGTCAATTTACGTTACCTATGGGGCCACCCTATAATTTTTACATTTATTTTTGTATTACTTTTTATTATTGGAAGCTGTAGTATACACGCAGTAATTTTCATTTTAAAGATGTGCCCTTCACAGTTCACAATACACTTAAAAAACAGGTATGTTGTATGGGGACACCCTTTATTTTTTAAGTTTATGAACAGTTTTTAAAACGGGACCAATCTGTAAGCATAAACTATCAAATTACACAAATTTCAATTTTCAAAATTGGTTCAGAAATGACAGGCAAAAACATTAGAAAAGCAACACTCACACGAATTGATGACCTCTTTCTTTTTGAAGTCGGTTAAAAAGCTTTTTGTTTATTGTCCGTTACCATCACAATAAATTTCAGGTTTTTCGTTTGATGTTCCTTAATAACTTCCTTTTACACAGAGAAAAGAGATTCGTTACGACAACCGAATTTGTTGACAATCGAATTTAAGGTTGTGAGTATTATTTGGAATTAGGTTGAGATGACTGAATGAATATGGTTCTCACTACTTTTTCAAAAATTTATTCGACAGTCGATATTAAATATTATTGTGTGGTGAATAAAACAACTTAAATAATTTTAATATGTACTTTTATTAAAAAAAAATAAGTTGCAAAAATAAGACTACGTTTAAATACATGATTCGAACCATATAAATCCAGCACAACGCTACTCATTGTTCTTCCGATTTCTTTCTTTTCATCTACTTTCTTTTACTACAAAGTAAATAAAACATTTTATCTTTATTTGCAAATGTCTTATTTAGACAATTTAAAACTTACCTTTCAAGAATTTTGAGAAACTTTGCGCTATTTTCAAATGATCTTTATTTTTTCAAAACCAAAATATCGCTTTATTTTATTTTTATTATTTTTTATGTCAAAAATACTTTAAAAGAAGTAACGCAAACGATTTATATAATTCTAACTACCAAAACTTAGTTTTTAATAGAAATGCGCTGAATTAGCTGGGTTGTCTCTCCCAATTAATAGATTTCGTGCAAGTGAAGCCTTAAATCTGTCAGGTTAACTTTCTAAACAGTAGTTGTTGCTAACCTTTAGTAATAAATATAATTTGATAGTTTTTAATACAAAAAGTATGTCATTATTATATTTTTTCTATAACGAGAAATAAATTATGATAGTAGTAGTTAAATTTAGAATATATTAACAGATTGTTTACAAATCTTTTTTCTGTGTGTACATCAATATTTATATCGTAAAGGGTTGTAAGGGCCACTAACGATTTCATTAGTTTATTTGTGCCTCCTAAGGGCCGGTAAAAATGCTTCTTAGGGCTTAATACCGAAAGATTTACACTATAAATCTATTGTTTCCCTACAATGTCTATCATAGGTCCTTTATCTCTGGAACTGCAATAAATACACGAAGAAGTTGTTTTATTATAGCCTCTACAACAAAAAATTAAATTAAAAATTAAAGGAAATCTCCATTAAGACGTTTTTTAACGTCTATAGCCTTTAAGCCGTCACAGCAGGCAATTAAAATTCAAAATGTATGTATGACTTCTGTAAGGGCAGGTTTAAAAAGCAATATTAAAAATTGTCGCCATAGAGACGTGTTTTTATCGTATGTACGTTATAATAGTTCCTGTGATGTGCTGATGCAAACTGGTTAAGTATATAGATGCGCATTCCGTGGTTTAGATTAATCATAATTTTTACTTGAGTGGCTGCTGTGGAACTATGATAAATTCCTAGGACTAAGATTGAAATTTTCTTAATTTTCTTCAACACAACATCAGCTGTCCACAAAAATCAGGTGGTTAATCGGTTGAATACCCTTATTAAATGTTTAAAATATTTATAAAGCTATTAAAAGTTGTTTTATGTCAACCTAATTGAAGTTTAAGCCCAATTTAATTTTATCATATTTCAACACGCACACATACATACATATGTATTTATGCAGACTACAAATAATAATAATAATAAATAACGTCACACTATTAGGGTGATCGATTATTCGATATTTTACAAAAACCGGTTTTCAAATAATAGTTTACCGATTTTGTAGCTCTTTTACGTGTATTATCATAATAATGCTTTCGTTACTTTTTGGATTTTTTTTTCAAAATATTTCATACAATTCGTTCTATAAATTTTTCTATTTTTCGTCTTCTTGAAACTCTGAAAGACATGTAGGAAATTTTCTTCGTTATGCTAGGAACACAACTAGGACGAACGACGAATTTTTGGTCGCGAATATTCGTCGTCAAAAATAAAGTACATTTGTGTAAATGAACATGCACACAATCATGACGTAGGACGAAATTCGTCATACGCATCGAACTATGCAATAGAATTATTTCTATTTCTTACGCCGGCGAACGACGAACAAATCAATACAAAGTGACCATGTTTGACTTTAGATTCAAAGTAGTTTAGTAAATAAAGTTGTTTTACTTAAAAAAAATATGTATTTTTACTTTGCAGCATTTTTAATAAGCGTACAGGTTATAAGTTAAATATAAAAATTGTTTTTAGTTGTGTTTTTGCTAATGATAAATTTTTTTAATATTATTTTTTTATGGTCACCTTAGCAGCTTACAAAAAGTAAACAGCAAGGCACATTAATTTTACAGGTAATAGCAGTTCTAAAACAACTACAACAATATGAAACAACATGTATTTTGTTTGTGTAAAACTTTTTTTTTAGGCTAAATTGGGTATCTCATAAACCACTTAATATTTCTCAACGATATTCTACAGAGGCAGAGCAGAGCTATTTCGCAGTAAATCTACGGACGGTCAGACCCCTAGGGTGAAGGAGGGCTTCTGGGTAGGGCACCAAATTTAGGTGATAAGAAGTTTCAAATGTTAAGATTTTTTAAATTTAATCAAACCTTGAAAATGTCTATAAAAATATGTTTAAATGTAGCTAATCTTAACTTAGTGTTTTTGGCGTAGTACGCTTATTAATTATCGGATTATTACTTTAGGACATTTGCTATATTATTAATAAAGTTTAAAATAAACAAGTTTAAAGTTTTGTTTGAGAAAATGTAAAAAATATCGTTTTTAAGGACTTTCCGCAAAAAGGTGGTATTCTTTTTTTTTTTTTTTTTTGCTTATGTAATTTAAATTTACTTGAGTAGTAGCAAATTCGTTTAAACAATTTTAAAGACAAACTATAGCAAATGCGAATAAAAACAAAATTAGGTCAACAATTATAACAGTTCCCCCTCCAGCCCTTTCCAACATTGCCAATTTTGGAACAAAATTTTAAAATTATTGTAAAATTCCTCAGAGTGCAAAGACCGATTAAAAAAAGGTCAACGGTAAGTCTCCAAATTTTTGCTACATACTCCAGAAAACATTTGACAGTCCCGTGATTATTTAAGGCCTCTTTAGTAAAAAAAGAAACATTTTTTGGGACATTTTCAGCTTTTCGGGAATTTATATGGTAAAACAAAAAAATTTAAATTTTATTTCACCATTTGATTAAAAACTCTTTTAGCTGTATTACTTAAAAATTTGTAGGAATAGCCCGATGTGTTGTGATATTTAATTTCTCAAAAAACCATCTTAACATGATTTTTTCAGTTTTTGAAAATGTAGCTCGAAAAAAATAATTAGAATATTATTAATCTAGATGTCATAAGCTTTCCATTGATGCTACTTACATGCATATATTTAAGGAGCTTCCTAAACCTCGTCAGCTTATTTTTATATGTAAAAACCAAAAATGTGTATAAACTCATTTTGTACCAAACTTCTTGGGTTTAACATATAAAATGAGCAAACAAAATCATAAAGAGGCGAAGCCTACAATTTGTAAATAAAATTCAGTTTCAAAAAGTGTGTGAAACAATGTTTTTTAAATATTTCCACAACACCACTGTAAGAAAAAAATTTTAGTAGGAAAAAAATAATAAGTGTAAACAAAATATGACATCTGAAAACATAAACAAGAAAGTCAACTGATCTACTGCCACTACCTAGTATATTAATCTGCCTAGGCAAACAGCTTCAAAAATTATAACAGCTGTGTTTTCGTCCTTATTGTGTTTCATACGACGAATTTTTGACGACGTATTCGTTGTGTTGGACGAAATTCGCCGTACGTCCCAGTTGTGTTCCTAGCATTACTGAAAAAGCGATTATATAACTAAGTTGCCAGTTCCCTGCCATATTGATCAAAAATACATAAATTTTATAAAATTTAAATGACTGATTTCGTTTAGTAAAGAAACGGCCCATTCCACATTTGAAAAATAAACATTAAAAAACTCAACAGCTGTATGGCAAAAAAACCCGACCGTACACCCTACACACTAGTCTGTTAATTCCAATGAAGTTTCCTTTAAGAAAAAATGTTTGCGTGAGTTACTTTTATGAATTTTTGCCATATTATTAAGGGAAAAATAAAACTTATTCAGATTCGCAGTACAGAGACAACTAACACATCCATACCAAACATAAATAAGATTATAGCAGCCAACAAATTTATTGTGACGTCAATAACTTCATGACAATGGTGGTTTTTAATGGTAATATAAAATTAGTTTAAATTTATCATTATTCTTGTAATGAATAACAACACAATAGTAAAGCGGCAAATCCTACCTACAAAAAGTTAATAGTAGAAACTCTTTTTAGGCACTTCAAAATAAAAATAAATTAAAAATAAATTTGGTTTTTAAATTCATAGTATTTTATTTTTAATTTAAAAAAAAATTATATTAATTTTGATATAAAGTATAATGTTAAAATCAATAGGTAATTTTGTGGAACCTATTGAACGTTACCGTTCCAAAAGCAATATTAAATTATCGCTGCCAAAGAATAAACGCAAAAAAAGAAAATCATCAGTTTTAATTAAATTGGCTACAATTCCTCGTCCAAATGTTTTGTATAAATATTTGTCTTATAACGAAATAGAACAATATCTAGATTATATCGAATTACGTTTCTCGAAGTTTGTAATTGTCCATACTTTGGGTACGACGTTTGAAGGACGATCTATTAAATGCATTGAAATCGATTATAATAAAGAAAGTCGTGTGGCTTCAACTTCTCCAAGCAGTTGTCGTTTGCTGAAAAATGGCCGTAATATTGTATTTATTGAGGGTGGTACGCATGCTCGCGAATGGATTACGGTAACGGTAGCGCTAAATTGCATTCATCAATTGACGGAGAAATATGTAAGACATAAAAACTTACTTCGTAAATTAATTTTTTATGTTGTGCCGGTGGTCAATCCAGATGGTTATGAATATACAAGAAATGTTGTAAGTAAAAATATAAAAGTTTGTATTAAACCATGACTTGGAAAGAGTAATTATGAAGTTACCAGCTCAATTAAGCTCTAAATTAAAAATAGATATCATTATTCATAACATTTTAAATTAAATATTAAAATTTTAAATGCAAATAGTTTCAGACATGAGGTCTAGAAAAGTAATCAGGGCAGTGTTTTGGATTACATATACATTTTTTATATGTAGTTAATGTCTAAATTAAAAAAAAAAAAAATCTTATTTTAAAAACAATGCGCTGTTAAACTGTACTGACCTGATAATTGCTTTATGAAATGAGATATGAAAAGTTATTTTATGAACCTTGACACTTGCTTTCAGAATTGTTTGTCAATAATAAAGCATTAAATTACGTACAGTACATTTTTTAAATCTTATATAAATATAACATTCCTGTAGCCATTTACTAATTTTTTCAGGTAAAGCGTTTATTTATTTTTTTCTTGTTTGGCAGAGTATTTTGCTTTACTCTCTTTTTACTAGTTTCTGCTGGAAATGTTACTGAACAGACCTTATATTTTTGATCGTTTCTTGTGTTATTTCAAATAATACACAAACAGCGTAACATATGCAACAAGCAAATGTAAAGGCGGCTATGCCGAATCTTATATACCCTTAACCATCTATGTAAAACTAGTAACTCATATCCAAAAAGGAAATATTCGGGTGACAGAGAATATAACAAAAAAAATTGATAGTGCGTACATATAATTTTACATAAAATTGGCATCGCCTCTTAATGGGTTAAGCATGGAAAAAAAAAAGTTGTATTTCCTTAGAGATCTCTTCAAGGGCTTTCAAATTATATCTATATTGATATTTCAAAAAATTTGAAAATAGAGCCCCTAACTCGGAAAATATGGGCGAGCGCCAATTTTTTCACTTGAAGTCTTTTTTCATATTTTTTAATTCTCTATCGCCCTATATTTATTTTTTTTTTAATTGAAGTCACTTTATTGTTCCAAGTGCCATGAAGCAATTAAAAGGTATGCGTGGTGTTTTGCCTGCTGCTTCGAAGGAAATGGACCGATCATTCTGATTTCCAATAGCACTTCTTTCGTACGACACTATATCTGATCGACTGAAATATTTTTCTTAATCAAGTTTGACGAATCAACACTAAGAAGGACATTGGTCAATCAACTTCGCTATGCATCAGTGTCAAGAAGACTGTTTTATCACATTTTGTTTATAAATCAAAATATTAATTTACTGTTATATAAGTTTTGTTATGTTGTGCCCAGTATTAATTACAAACGACTTTATGAACTTCCGTTTTATTTAGGAAAATTTGCTATTGACTGCAACTATATTTTTATGATTCACATCATTCCATAAGTCTTTGCTACAGCCTTTCATTTTTATACTGTTTCAAATCACAGAATCCACGTTGGCGCAAAAATCGTTGTCCCCATAGGAATGATGAATACGTTGGTACCGATTGCAATCGCAATTTTGATTTTCATTGGGTAGAAGGCTGTTCAAAAACAAAACGAAACACATATCAAGGTGATAAGCCCTTTTCTGAGCATGAAACGAAAGCCTTAGCAACAATTTTACACAGCTTAGCACCAAAACTATTGTTCTTTTTGTCGTTGCACTCGTATGCCCAAACCATAATGTATCCCTGGGGCTACAGCAAGTATGTATAATAGTAAGTTATATGTGAAAAAAAAACTAATGTTAAGTTTTTCCTTTATTTTATAATTGTATTTTTTAAAAAAAAAAAGCTCGCTACCAAAAAATGCCAAGTTAATGGAAAGTGTTGCCATTGCTGGACGCAATGCAATCAGAGCATTAAGTGGCCGCAATTACCGAGTTGGCAGTATATCACGTATAACCAAACGGAATATAGGCGGTGCAGTGGTAGATTACGCTTACGGAGCTGTTAAAATACCATTGACTTTAGTCATGGAGTTGCCTTCTAGTAAGTATGGATTTCAACCACCTGTGGATCAAATATGTCCACTGGGAATGGAAAGTTGGCATGGCATTAAAGAAATGTGTGAAAAGGCCTACAGTCTAAAATCCATAATTGAAGATAGAGAGAGGGTGAAAGTGTTAGAGAACAAAACAACGCAAACTTTAAGAGAAAATAAAATGACGTGCGAAAGTGACAATTCTATAGAAGATTTCTTATCCTCTGTTGAAACGGATAGTACAAAAATGTTACAAATAAATTGCGACACTGAAAAGGCGGAAAATAAGGAAGAAACAGATAAAAATAGCACACTCCATTTGGTGCAAACAAAAATGGCTAAAGGTGTCATTACATCAATGATAGATGAAGATTACCAGAGCAATGCACAGCGGAAACGTTTATTCAAAAACAAACATTTTTTTAATTTTAATTAATTATTTAATTGATAAATCATATTAATGTCAAACACATAAGTGAAATGTGATTTCTTCACAAATATAAATCAAAACTTATAGTTGTAATTATTTTGTGTTTTTAATATTTATAGATTTCATTACACACTAAATTAAAACTATTCACATTTTACAGTGTTCAATTTATGTGAATTAGGGGTTGCTGTATTTTATTTTTTGCTTTTTTTCATTGAAATAAAAATATTTTTAACGAAAATTAAAAATTTTACAAAACTATAAAATTGTTGTACATTTGAGAAACTGTTACAATAGTTTAATTTCATTGTTAGTTTGCACTAAGTTACTATATTACTGATTTAAATAGAAATGTACAGCAAGAAATAAGAAAAAAAACTTAATTTTCAAGCACCACATCTTCAGTTGGTACTCGAGGCGCAGCATACTTCAATCGTAGTTTCTCATAAATTTTACGATCCTGAAAAGACAAAAAAATTATAAATTTAGGCAATGTTTTGGTTTTATTCTAGTTAACTATAATTTTAATGAAATAAAGAAAGGTTATAATGGAATAAAAGAATTTTTTTTTAGTTCCTGTTCCATACAAACTTTTATGGCAAATGGAAATTGTGTACAAGAACGTCTTTTTCAATATCCCAACAGGTCCACGGAATCTCGTTTATAAACCTGTGGTTTAGATAGATGTAGGTTGCGCATTTCCTCCAGCTCAAAATGCCTCATAATAACACAAATTCAAATAATTATTTTAGGTTTTACTTATTTAACTCTCAGCATTATTTGAGTTGTAAAGGTTTAATTCTTTTATTATTGTATTTTTCCTTAATAGAAACTTACGGTATTTTAACGGACCCTACTCTTTTTTGCATAAAGTCATGTAATAACTAAGTTTTTTTATTGTGAGATGTAATTAAATATAATTTCTGCTTGTATTACAATGGCTGACTTCTAAACTGTATTAGTACAAAGTTTATATACAGTTTTGCTGCGGTATAAATATCTTTTACATATACAAAGTTGCGAAACAAAGCATTAATTTAGAAACTGATGAGCTAGTTGCTCGGCTGCAACGTTTCTAATACTTGTCTGCGACATTTTGGAATTGTATGCATTGTAAACATTTAGTACCATGTCACTATGTAACACAATACATTGTTTGAACACAAAGCAACTGACGTTTTGTTGTTTTTATATTTATTTTACATACCTGCGCACTAACTGATGGTCTCAACATTTGAATGGCCTTTGTAAAGTGGGTCTGGTTCACGCATAAATCACCCTCTTGTTTTTCAGCATTACTTAGGGACTCTTTAAGAGCCAACATAGAAGCCTGGCGCACAAGGCCAGCCAAATCAGCACCAGTGTAGCCATCAGTTAAAGAAGCCAACTCTTCGAAACTGACATCAGCAGCTAAAACAGGTTTAGTGCCACTCTGTAAAAATAAAAACCAGTTAATTAATACAAATTTATTTCATACAAAGAACAAACACCTTTGTTTTGGCTTTTAAGATCTCAATACGATCCTTTTGCTCAGGTAGCCCAACATATAAAATTGTGTCCAAACGGCCGGGACGTAAGATGGCAGGATCGATAATGTCTGGTCGATTTGTAGCAGCTAATATATATACTTCTTGGCGATCTTCGACACCATCCATTTCAGTCAGTAACTGATTAACAACTCGTGTACCTGAACCACCTTCATTTCCGTCAGAACGTTTGGGGCAGAGGGAATCAAATTCGTCAAAGAATATAACACAAGGTGAAGAGTTACGAGCCCTTTGAAAGCATGCTCTTACGGCACGTTCACTTTCACCAACATACTACAAAGAAAACACATAAGTTGTAAACAAAAAATAATTTATAGTTTTTTTACTTTACCATATTCATTAATTCAGGACCCTTTACAGATATAAAATTAATACCAGCTTCATTTGCTATAGCTTTGGCCAATAAAGTCTTACCACATCCTGGCGGGCCACATAATAAGACTCCAGAAGGTGCAGATAGCCCCAGACGTGCCAATTTTTCAGGAAACTTAACCGGAGCTAATACCGCTAATTTTAATTCCTCTCTTATGTCTTGTAAAGAACCTACATCGTCCCATGTTACATCAGGAACAGTAATAAAACCTTCACGTTTGGCTGATGGTTGTACGACTTTAACAGCATCGCAAAAATCATCTAAAGTTATACAAAATTCTGAAACAAAGGTAATATCTTCCGGAGGGTTATCCAACCAATTCAATAATTCAAATAAAGTAGGATCCTGCAGTTTAGGTGCCTCAGACTCTTTTTTATTAGTTATATTTTCATCTTCTGAGGCTTTTATTAGTCCCGAGGAAGAATCTAACGATTTTGCAGCCTCAATCAGTTCCATATCACTAGATTTGTCATTATTAAGGGGTACATCTGAATTTTTATTTTTGGCAGAATCATCTGTGGTAGTATCAACAGACATTGTTTCTGCATCGTCATCAGCTTTTTTAGTTTCTTCTGATTTTTCATTTGCAGAAGAGGCAGCTTCGGCATCCTCAACCTCTTTGGTAGTATTGTTTTCACTTTCTTTATTTTTCTTGTCTTTTTCCGTTTTATCAGTTTCTTCGTTTTCATCATCCAAATCAACAATTGTTATATTGCGCTGTGTCTTAAGTTGAAAAGCACGCATTTGCTCTGAACACCTAAAAAAGAAAAGTAAAATAAAATTAAGATAATTTTTAAGAATGAAGAAACAAACTTAAACCTTACTTCCGTTTTACAGCTATGGTAGCAGCACGTGATACCAAAGCCAATAGATCGGCTCCCACGTAGCCTGGCGTCAATTCGGCAATTTTATCAAAATCACATTTTGGTTCCACTGATAATCCCTCACATATTATTGTCAAAATGTCTTTGCGATCTTTACGCGTTGGTATGCCGATTGCGATTTCATGGTCAAAACGACCCACACGTCTTAAAGCAGGATCAAGTACGTCAGGACGAGTAGTTGCTCCAATGACCAACACCGATTGACCACCTTCACTAAGTTTTAAATTGTCCAAACTGCTGATAAGTTGTGAAACAATGCGCCGCTCCATATCTCTTTGAGCCATTGATCGATTTGAGGATATAGCATCGATTTCATCAATAAACAAAACACACGGTGCGCTGGAGGCAGCTTGATCAAATACATCACGTATACGTTCTTCAGATTCACCAGAAACCCCAGCAATTAATTCTGTAGCTGGTATTTCAATGAGTGGCAAATTAAGTTGCTGTAGAAAATATTTATGTTTTAATAAGATGTTTTGGCAACAACGCAAAATCTTACCCCTGCTATGGCATGAGCCAGTAAAGTTTTGCCACATCCCGGAGGACCATGCAATAAAATTCCTCTTGGCGGCATTAAGCCCAACACAAAATATATATCTGGCGATTTGATGTGCATAA
Source organism: Gymnosoma rotundatum (assembly GCA_916610165.2). NCBI lineage: Eukaryota > Metazoa > Arthropoda > Insecta > Diptera > Tachinidae > Gymnosoma > Gymnosoma rotundatum. The sequence continues at coordinate 67,327,979 of OU744338.1, read as the reverse complement.
GTAACTCACATAACTCTTTGAGTGTTTTTTCCATGCCACCAATATCCTGAAAAGTTTCCCGTGATTTACGCAACTGCACCTCTTTCTTATATTTGCGAGATCGTTGGCCACTGCCATGACTAAAAGGTCGTTCTGGATCATTACTGTTCTCACGCTGATTGTCCAACTGTTGTTGACGTTGTTGTTGATTATGCCGTTGCATTTGTTGCAGTAAATATGATGGATTGCCATTGTCGTGCTTGTCTAATTTGTGGAATTGATTTGACATGGGATTTTTCGTAAAGATTGTCGTATATTTACCAGCTTCATCCAACTTACGTTTTTTCGATGGTTGTCCTCCACCACTAGTCACCAATGTCGATATGTTGTCATGCCGTTTTTGCCCCGTTTGTAAAGGCGGCAAAGAATTTGAATCTGTTGTAGTCGAGGTCGCAGAGGATGACCCTTTGTTAGATGGTCTTTCAGGATTTAAAGGTAACTTTGTAACGGTAATAGCCGAATTTTTTACCAGCGGCAAGTTAGCCATAGCTGTATAAATAAAAAACATAAATTTAACGAAAGATATTATATATTTGAGTAATTATACTTTTTGTTAATGATTTGCCATTTGATTTAGTTGGATTACCTTCATCACCACTTTCATCACTGCTAATGTCAATGGCTTCACCAGATTGCTGTTTAGTTGTATTGGACGACGTTGTAATATTAGATTTAGCTTTTGGACCATTATACAAACTATTCATCATATTGTTAATTATGTTGTTAGATGATGATTCCTTGAAATAAAAATTGGAATGCATTTTTAAATGTATGTACATGATTTAGAAAAATTATGTATTTGTAAAGATAATTCATTGGCAGAAGTCTTTCATATTTTCAATAAATAAATATTATACTTTTAAAAATAATTTCATTAATCCAAAATCAATATGAAAGAGGTTTGGCTGCAGTAGAAATAAGTCGGCGGATGCAGCCATCAGAACGTCTGAGATTAACTTCCAATTTCCATTTGTTTAAATTAAAAAATTCAACACTAAAAATTTTTAGTTTTTGGAACAATGTCAGTTATCTGAAAGTTCCACCATCCATACAATTGACAATCGTAGCCTTTGAATCCATTTTACATCTAATGTTCTTAAATTATTCTGTAACCTTTCTGTACACTTTTATGACATTGGGAAATCGTTCGGTCATTTAACGTTGAAATGGAGCTCAAACAAGTAAGAATGCTATATTCGCCTATGCCGACCTTATATACCCTTCATCATCTATGTAAATATAGTTTAGTGAAGAACTCCAATCAAAAAAGCAAATAGTGGGGTGACAGAGAATTAAAAAATAAAAAAATTTGGTACTGCATATATATAACTTTACCTAAAAATGACATCGGCTCTTAATAGGTTAAGCATTTTTTTTTTAATTTTAGTATTTCCTTAAAGATCTCTTCAAAAGCTTTTAAATAATACCCATATTGATATTTTAAAAAATTTGAAAATTTCAGAGCCCCGTAACTGCTAAAATATGGGCGAGCGCTAATTTTTCAACGCGATGTTTTTTCTTATTTTTTTAAATCTTTATCACCCCATATATTTATTTTTTTGATTGAAGTTACTATATTGTTCCAAATGACATGAAAAAGTTAGAGGTAGGCGTGGTGTTTTTCATGGATCGATTATGCTGATTTCCAATAGCACCTTCTTCGACACTATATCTGATCGATAGACATGTGCTTTTTTTGTGAAATCAAGTTTGCCTAGGCAAACTAACACTAACAGGGATGGACAGACGGATATCGCTCAATCGACTTCGCTATGCATAAGAAGTCAGAATATATATGTTTATGTGGTCGGAAATGGATATTGTAGAAATTACATACGGAATGACAAACTTAGATATACCCTTTTCCACTTTTTGTGGTTTAGGATATAAAAATGGTGTATCGCTATGAAAATACTGCAGCTAATAAAATCGTTATTAGTGACCATAGAATAAATGTTAAGATTGATAGTGGGACATAAATGGGAGAGATGGATGTCAAAATTTACTCCAACCTCCCGAACAAATGTATTCTACAAGCTTTATTATCAGCGATAAGAAGGGCAGAAAATAGGTTTTGGTATTATGTATAGAATATTTAGTAGAAATATTGGTTTTATTACTGATATTCAAGCTGCAATCAGGTGTCTCTAATGGGTATCTACACGACAATCCTGTCCGAGAATGCCTTCAATCTGAATCGTGTAGCGATGCATTTCAGTGTTGCATTTTTATGAATGAGGAGCACGGGACTTGAAATACTTGCCAGGATAGATTCTCTTCAACTGGATAATGAAATCGACGAATTCAGCGGTATGCCTCTTGGAGCTGCAAGTGTCGCTGATATGGCCCAGACCAGATCAAAAGATCGATCTGGCCCGGACTGGATCAGGACCGTGCTGTCACTCAAGGTTTAGCGAAAACAAGTCTTACCTGAAAATGACTACTGTAAGAGCTGCCATAACAAGGAGAAGGCGGAACGATATGCCAATTTTTATGCATCGTGGATACTCTCTCTAGGCTCTCTGACATGGAGTTGGAAGAATTGCATCAGTTCATCAGGGAATGCAATTTGTTTAAGCTGAGGGTGAACACGTGCAACCAATCACTTAGTTAGTTTTAGCACCCACGCGCTGCTCATCTTTCCCATTTTGCAGTTTTCCCTCTCTATTGATTTATCTGCCTATTTTCTTCTCCTTAACACCTAAGTTAGCCAGCCGCCATTCCTTACTGTTAAGGATAATGCATTTTTTTTCTACTTATTGCTCTTTAAATAATGTGGTGTGTTTGATTTTGAGAATGAATTATTGTGCCATTTAGCTGTTTTTTTTATCTTGAACACGACATGTAAATTAACTGAACGTACGCAAAGGTTTGCTGATTGATTTGCTCGTTATAGTAGAGGACGGGATAGTGCTTAAAAAAATACTTATTTCTTAGGCGAACTACATTCTATTTTGCTAGTATACTGATATACAAAAGCAAGCAGATAAGTGAAATATGTTCTTTGTCATTCAAAAAGTATTAGTTTTGCTCATGTACAAAACGATTAAAAATTTTGTTAGATATGTGTGTTTGCATGAAGCGTTTGCAAAACGTTTTGATTGTTAAGCACTGCTTCTTATCGTTTTCTGTTTCAATTATTATAAGCTTTATGTCTTTAAAAATAATCAAATATAATGATGGTTAAGGAATACCTATTTAAGGGTAACATGCTTTGTCGAGTACTGATTATGATTTTTTATACTCTTATTGCAGCTCCTTGACATACAGCCAACTTGAACATTATCGGTAAAAATCTGCTACAAGTTATAAAACTAATGTAGGAAAAAGTACCAAGAACAATTAAAGGTGAAGAATTCAGGCCAGTAAATACCTTAAAAACTTTTGAAAAAGTTATAGAGAACACTTACAAAAAATATGGAACAACTTAATTTGTTATATAAATACCAATCTGGTTTTCGCAAAAAATACTCACAATTAATTATGTTACTAATAAATGGAAGTATCGAGATGCAAAGAGACGGCATTAGAGAAAATGAATTAGAGTGGTTAATATCTTATTTAAATAACCGGAAACAAATAACAAAAGTAAACAGCGTTAAATCCAAAGAAATTGATAACGAATTTGGGGTGCCGCAGGATTCTATTTTAGAAGCATTACTTTTTATAATATATATATATATAATATATATTAACGATATGCCGAATATTATAAATAAATGCGATACCGAAATACAATGTATAGTTAATAGCTAAAAATGAATAAACTAAAATTAAATGAAAGTAAAACTAAATTAATTAATTTTGCAAGATTTAATGTAAATGTGTGTATATTGATTTTAGAATTTTTTGTGAAAAGGTGTATAAAGGTGTTAAAGTATTATAATGCTATTTTATTTATTAACCAAGCAATAGATCTTTATCGTTTATTTATATTTTTTCAACATTTCGCTACTCCTTTGTGTTTAAATAAATATTTGTTTTTCCTGATGATGCTACACAAAGGAGTAGCAAAATATTGAAAAAATATAAATAAAAGATAAATACCTATTGCTTGTTAAATAAATAAAATGTAATTGATTAAAAGGTCAAATAAAAACTATTTTAGTATTTTAATACTACTAAAATAAAAATAAATATCAAAAAATGTCTAGTTTAAGATTCATATCTGTACAGAAAACATAACAAAACCAAATAAATCTAAAGGCTGTACTTGTTGCTGTTCCTTTTAAAATGTTTAGGTAGTGAATTTTTATGAATTAATAAGACTGGTTATCTATTTTAGATTTGTTGGCCTAAATCTCAAAATTACAAAACTTGTCAAGTGAAAAAGTTGGGGCTGACTTGCAGTTTCCGAGTTACGGTCCTCCAAAGTTTGTATTTATTATATGGCATAGATCGAGCAATCAAAAAGACAAATAATGAGGTGACAGAATTAAAAAATAAGAAAAAAACCTAAGTACTACATATATATAATCTATATATATAAAAATGAATGTCTGTCACAGCATGTTACTGTGACTCTGGAAGGAATAATAGGCTATATGAAGTTTTAATTGGACAACGGGGCGTGGCACCGCCCATATAACCCAAAAATTTAAATCGCCATATTTTGGCCATTTTTTGACCTACGCCGACGATATTTGGTACATATGGTATTGGCATAATTAGGAATACGTACCAGGAGAAAAGTAGGTGGGACCCCGCCCCTTTTTAGATAAATTAAAAATCGTAATATAGTCTTAACTACTGGACCAATCGTCATTAAATTTTCGCCCCTTTAATTTTATTTAATAACGAGGTGGGTAGCGAAGCACAACGGGTTCATCTAGTTTTATATAAAAATGTCATCATGTCTTAATGGGTTAAACATTTTAAAAAGATTGTAGTGTTTCTTAGATCTCTTTAAAAGCTTTGAAATGATATTGACATTTTAAACAATGTTGTGCACAATCGTACTTCTATGAAAAGTTCAGAGGCCATAACTCAGATAATATGGACAAGCGCCAATTTTTAACTTGATGTTTTTTTCACATTTATTTTTAATTCTCTATCGCTCCATATATTTGAGTTTTGATTGGATACATTGTTTCAAATGACATGGAAAAATTAAGAGGCAGGAGTGGTTTTTTCCCCGTTGCCTCGAAGAACATGGACCGATTTTGTGATTTTTCAATAGCAATTTTTTTAAACTATTGCTGATCGATCTGCTTATTTAAATTTTTCGTTGTTTATCTTGTGTTTTGACAAAGTTTATTTCAACGCTAACACGGACGGACAGATGGACATCGCTCCATCAAATTCGCTGTGCACAAGAGCTCAGAATGGGATATTGTAGAATTTACAAATGGAATGACAATTTTTTTTACTTTTTTTGGGTAAAGGGTATAACAAAGATGAAATGAAATTTATGAAGATGTTGCACTCTGAACATTTAAAAAATCCGAAATTATTAGCGGCTTCAAATAGCTGGGGCATGGAACAAGCGCAGCCAAACCTGAGAGCACAATTCTATATTTGTAAACACGAACAAATTCATACAATCATGTGCAAAATACATATTTGTGTTTTGATTCATAAGAAATGTTTTGTTAAAGGGGTTTTCAAGATCTAGAAGAAACGCACTTTAGTCAAAATTTTTTTCTATGCTAGTACAATTCAATTCTAGTTATTTTTATATTTATAGGTCTTTGGCTATTTGAAAACAAAAAATCGGTTTTTTTCGCAAAATTTCTTGCGATTGTGAACTGTAGAACACAATTTATGCGATTTCAACGCTCATCACAAGTTTTAAGCGATTTGGGTTTGTCAGAACATGCCCGAATATTTAATAGTTACATACATAAACATATGGCTTTATAAGATAGATTGTGAGTAAGTTTCCTCGAAAACAACAATTGGTAATAATCTCTTTTTATTTAAGACATTAATTATAATTTTGACTATATTGTAGGTTGTTGAGGATATCTCCATGTATATTAAATGTTTTTCTTTATATATTATCTGAATTTAAATAAATTTAAATCTGACAAAGTCTTCCGGTAATAGAGCCATTTCAAATTCGATCAGAACTGATGTATTCACATTATTAAAAGAACAAACATAATGTAGTCATTGAAGTACGTTCCTGGTTTAATAAAAACATCGCATTTAGCAAACGTTTGTTTGCAATGTTTGCAGATTTAAAAATGGCTAAGAGAGAATTTGTTGGTATTTTGTTATCTTACTCTCCAGTAGGTTAAATTCTCACATTTGTAAAATGCAAGTGGATTTTTAAAAAATCCATCAAAAATTTACAATTAGCACTGTAATGTACGGAAGTTCAACCAACATCTTTACAAATTAGTTTTTTTCTTTTTTTTTTGTAGTATCTATACTTAACTTACATCCATTACTTCCAAATCAGATGCATCAGATTCATCTCCACTGCCGGTAGGATCATTTAAACCATAACTTTGGGAGACCACGTGATAAGCTAAAATTTAAAAACATAACTATTGAAATACATTTTCAATAAAAAGTCGTCACTTCAAATGTAGTTGGCTCACCTTGTTCAACTAATGCACGAAATGGTGCTAATTTACGTCTTGAGTATTCAGGATAGCGATCTTGCAAATGCTTTGTCATAACTCCCACATCCAAGTAAGTTTTATCAATATTCTCTTCCAAGTACTTTTACCGGGAAATGTTCGGTAAATTTGTTCAAGTTAGGCGAAAATTAAAACAAACAAAAAACACATAATATCATACATTATGCTGGTACATTAAATTATCAAACAAAACTTAACCTCGTTTCTACTTCATTTGTGCAACACGAATTTTCTTCACCGGCGAGCGATTGCAATTTTTACTCTTTTAACTAATTTGGACTTAACATATTGATAACAGTATCCGTTTTTCTTACCTGTTTCACTCGACTTATGATCAGTGGATCATATAGAACTGGTTTGCTCTTCTTCATTTTGCAGTTAATTCCTTTTCTACTTCACAAATTACTAGGTTTAATATATTTACTTATTTTTACAATATTAAGTCTCTATTTAAAGTATGGAATGCTTCAACAAACGCGTCTAAGCTCTATTTGCACAATGCATGGTTGCGTATTAATGTACTAAAAAATATATGTTTGAAAACAAGGCGAATTAATAACAAGGAAAATCACGGCGACAATGAATACAACACCAGGTAGAATCGACCGCCCAACTGATTACTCTTTTAATTACAAAACAACAAGGCTTTTTATTGTTGCTTTGAAGTTAGAAACGCCAAAAGATGCAGTTCTCTCTTATATAATATAAGTAACGCAAAGGAATTAAGATCTAAAATAGACAATATTCGAATTGAAGACGACGGGATACTGGTATCCTTTGACGTTATCTCATTATTTCCCAGTATCCCGGTTAACTTGGCGTTGAACACAATTGAAAGCAAATGGGAAATATTACAAAAACGTACAAAAATTCCAAAACTTCTATTTATGGAGATGGTAAAGTTTTGCATAAGAGATTGCAGATACTTCAGATTTAATGAAATATTTTATGAACAGAAGAAGGGTATGCCAATGGGATCTCCAATATCACCAGTTATAGCGGATATAGTTATGGAGGAATTACTGAATACAGTTTTAGGAAAAATGAACACAAAACCGAGAATGATGACAAAATATGTAGACGACCTATTTGGAATTTTAAAAATTGATCGAGTTGACGAAACATTAATGAATTTAAATACATTTAATAAACAAATACAATTTACACTGTAGAAAGAAACTAATAACACACTACCCTACCTTGACGCATTAATAATAAGGGATAAAAACAAGATCGTAATTGACTGGCACCAAAAACCTATGGCATCTGGGAGACTCATAAATTTCTATTCAAAACACCCTAGGAATATAATTATAAACACGGCAACGAATTTTATAAAACGGGTATTAGATATTAGTAACTTAAAATTCCACGAAAAAAATAAGAAGATAATTAGAAATATACTGAGTCAAAATAGTTACCCACTTCAGACAATAAATAAATTAATTGATTATGTGACTAAAAATAAAAATAATAACACATCAGTTCAAAATCGAGACCAAGAAAGATCAACGAAAATTTATAAATCAACAGATTATATACCCGGATTATCAGACAGATTAAAACGTTCGGACATTTATGATAAAGAAAAATATACACTAGCTATGAAACCAATAAATACGACCAATAAACTTTTTACCAATACAAAATGTAAATTAGACAAAATGGATAAATCTAATTTAGCATATGAAATAAAATACAATGGTGACGAAACCGACATATGCCAAAAAGTATATGTTGGTACAACAAAAACTAAATTAAAGACAAGACTATCATCGCACAAATCCGACTTAAAATCTGCAAACAATCGAATCAAAAAACTGCCCTTGCAACCCACTGTGCAATAACTGGACATCAACCAAATTTTAAAGAAGTGAGATGCTGCATATAATAAATGCAGGAGGTGCTGCATATAATAAATATTCCAATTGGAAAAAGAATTAACTATAAAACAGATACGGACAATTGCGCTCATGTATATCGATACACAATAAACAAACATAGAAACGAAAAACAAAAAAGACAATAAACAACAGACGACACTGATATATGTAAACATTTAGGTAATTGTTAATTTGTTTGTTATGTTGTGAAAAATTGTTTTATTATATTTGTATTTATTGTCTTAGTTTAAAATTCCCTGAAGATGACCAACAAAGTTGGTCGAAATATTGGATAATAAATTATTTAATAAAAAACAAAAAAAGATTTTTTTGTAATTTATTAAATTTGAGGACCATAAAAAAGCCGAAGCATAATTAAACAGATATTTACACACCAAGGTCTACGAAAAATTTTTACAACACGATTTTAACTTTTGTCATTCGAAGAAGGAAAAATCGCAAGTCATAGTCAATTGGGCTGTCATACATTATTAATGGGTAATACTAATATACTAATAATGGGTAATACTAATAATTCGTATTTTGACATTAGCGATCTAAAAAGGTCCTTATAATAAACAATGCGATATCATAAATTAGCCTTGATAATAAAATAGTGTACAGTTCGTGCTGATAACAGATGATTTATTAGCCTTAAAAGCAATACTCCTTTACAAAATTCCATTTAGTTGTCAAACAGTTACAATACAAAACATGTGCTATCACGTGTAGACCATAGGAACATATAGCGAATTCGGCTGTAATCGATTCTCCTTAATCATATTTTTCAAAGTATATCTATATCAAGCACATGCTAGCAAGGCGTATCAAATAAATGTCAGTATCAATAAATGTCAAACTCCATATATAAAAATATGTATATCTTTACGCTACGTTTACGTTAGACAATGCTGTCATGACAATAAAATAATACGCATTAGTTGTCAAAAATGCTGACAATTGCTTCTGTAGTGTAGGCGTCCAGATTAAGATTTTTTTAAGATGATGAGGAGAAAAAACAACAAAATATTAAAACCATATGTTTTTGCATCTTTTTTGTATAATAGTGTGGCACATACGACGCCATTTTGGAACGATTTTTAAAGTAGGACAGAATTCTCTCAGATTTTTGTATGATTAAATCGTACGATTGTGTATGATAGTGAATCCTGGCCTTAAGCATTGGAAATTTTCAGATCATCCTTTGCATCCTTTTGAATACAGCGTAGTCGATTCGACGAAGTATGATGTTTTCGACATAAAAATAAGTATGATATTCTAGGGTTAAATATTTATTTTTTGTATCACCTTAAAACATAAGCTTGCAGGTACATCATAAACAAGCTTAACTATATAAAGTACTATTACGTCGTACTTTTTTGTAAAATAAAAAACTTACGGAAAATAATGATGCAACCATGACAAAAATATCTTATTCCGGATTTATACCTAAATCGGGGATTGGGGAATACTTTGCTTTTGCGGATTTGATTGATGCAATATAATCGAAGCTTTGTTTGATCCATTGAAGTATTTAAATTTTCTCTAGCTCAGTGGTGCCTTGGCAAAGTATATTTCAACCTGTACAGGGATGGACAGACAGATTTCGCTTAATCGAGTTCGCTATGTATAAGAACTCAGAATATATATACTTTATGGGGTCGGAGAGGGATATTACACACGGAATTTAAAACTTAGCATTACCCTTTTTTCACTTGTGGGTATAAAAAACTTATTGCTTGTAGTGGGGATTTTTGGGGATAAAATTTATCTAATTGTGAATAATATTGGAAAAATAGTTGGGAGCCCTGATCTTTTGTTTATATACAAACTAAGAACTTTCGCAAGTTTTATTTACTGCTGGGGAAGACTAAAATATTAAAAATTTAAAAGTTCCAAAAAAGGAATTATTTAAGATTCACTACTTAAGGTCGAATAATAAACTAAATAATTTTTGAAAAAGTGAAAGAAGTAATGGGTGGTGGTCGTTGTTACTTTCGCCAATGCCATGTTAATAGCGCGAAATTTCCTGGCATGCATTTTTTTCGTTTTCCACTCAAGGAATCAGAACGCTATAAGAAATGGCGTCAATATGCCAAAATGGAACACATGTTGCAATTTTCGGAGGTGCGCCGTAAAAATATCAGTATATGTGCCCGGCACTTTCGTTTAGAATGTTTTATGAACTACAAGATGGATCGTTTAGTTCCAAGTGCCGTACCCACAATTATGCGACTTTCAAAAAATCAAGCTCTCGATTTTGAAATTGAGATAGAGAATGGAGTTTTGGTTACACTGGAAGAGACTAAATTCGAACATTTAAAACCACCGGATGGGTTCGAATGTCCCTTATCCTTAGCCAATGATAAATTCCTACAACAGCTTCTTAACTATTTGCAAAGTCAACAAAGTCGTACAAATATTGATTTAGCAGAAGACGTAGAATACTTAGATTCAGAAAAGTCTGTAGAACATGAATTCATTACAGAAAAGCCTGATAAGTCTTTAGTCAATTCTGTAGAAATTCTTGAAACTATTCATGTAAATGCGCCTGACTTAAAACGCTTAAGAGGGATAGATGAAGACGAAAGGCCAGTCACTAGCACAAGTGTTAATAATAAAAAATGTAGAATTTTAAACGCAACAAATTGTTCGGGTGGAAATAACTCAAACAAAGAGACATCAATTTTCTTGGCGTCACGGTCGATTGAACTTAAAGACTATGATGGTAACAGCGACGAGTTGGAGTTTATAGTAAATGAAAACACAAATGAAGTAGTAAACAATGATGAACAATTGTTTTTAACAAGCGAAGTTTTTATCGATGGTGATGGTGAAGAAGCAGACGGCATAGAATATCTTGAAATATATAAAGATGAATGTACCTTGCCTTCAACTGATTCAGATGAAAACATAGTGCAAATGGAATCAAATAAGCAAGTAGATAATGTTATAACAGAAGAAACGAGTATAGAACTGCTAAAAAAGCAAAATCAGCTGGTAGAGTTAAGGGAAAAAAATCAAGATTTCGAAATTTTGCAAGTTAAATTATCTATTTTAGAAGCTGAAAACAATAAACTCAAAAAGGATTCCAAAGAAAATGAAGAAATAAAACAAAAATTGCTTTCGCTTCAAATAGAAAATAATTACTTAAAGAAAATATCTAAAAAACACAAAATATTGAAATTAATGTTGGACGAATGTTGTGAAGAAAATAAAAGACTGAAACAAGACACGGCAGATATTGAAGTGTTGAAAGCTGAAATTTCATCTAAGAAACAAGAATTAAATAATTTGAAAAAACTCTTGGAATCATATAAAAACTACGAATTAAAAGAACAAAAACTTATAGAACAGTTTAATTTGAAAATAGCAAATGAACAGTGTAATTCTGTGGCTAAAGAAAAGAAACTTAATGAAGAATTAAATGTCTTAAAAAGAAAGCTTGTACTAACTGAACAAGAATTGGAGGATAAACAATCTGAACTTACTAAAGTTCAAACGACCTTAAATGGCTGCAAAAATGAAAACGATAGGCTAATACAACATCAAAATGAATTAAAAGAAACACTAAACAATATTCAAAACCATTTAGAAATTAAACAAAATGACTACAGGACTCTAAAATCAGATTACGACAATCTGCAACAACTACATTCTGTATTAGAACAAAAGTTTTGGAAATTACAAGCATTACAAAATCAAGAAGCTACAGTATCAACATCCCTTGAAAAAATTTCTAGTAAAACTAACGCTGTTGTATCAGTTAGTTCACCTACAAAAGCTCAACTTTTTAATGGCATTAAACGTTATCTTTGCGCTTCAATGGTATCACTTCTGCGGATGGAAATGTATGGTAGTCCAGAAAGAGAATGGAAAAGTGACGAACGGCAAGCTGCTGTAGATATTTTACGTTTAGGTGAAAAAGTTTATAAGTATTTCACCGACGAATGGCGTTTTCGTTTACCGCCATTACGTGATGTACGCAATTGGTTGGAGCAATCACAACAAATAATGGACGATGAAGAAGATCTTTAACTGAAAATGTTATCATTTTTTTTCTAAGGCCTGAGAATGTGAAAATTTAATTAAGTTGATGAAATAAACTTTTTTGTTTGAAGTTAATTTACTTTTATCGTGCTTGATTCCTTCAATTATCCATATTACATGATGTTCTCATGAAATATTTATTATTTAAAACTACAAAATAAAATGTATTACTGCGGGGAAAGCGTACTCATATGACCATTTTGCTACTGCTCACATAGCTCATCAGTGGATTTTACCCAAATTTTGTATAGAAAACTTTAGTGTCTTATATCAAAAGCCAACTTAGTTGAATGAACTCCATTGAATCAATAAAGCAAAAGGACAATAAAAACACTTTTTTTTTGACTTTGTAAAAGAGAAAATGGCTGTCTAAAAAGACATACTGCTAGGTTTAACTCTGCGAACTTATTTATAATTAACAAATGTGAATTTAACCCTGTGCTAATCAAAAACGTGATTGTGTAAGGTTTGTAAACAGCAAAATATAAATCCTTAAATTTGTATCAAATCCAATAGTGATCATGGGACCACCATAATTAAATGTCAAAACCAGCAAGAGTTCAAAATTTTTCAATAATGAGCATTCAATTATAAACATTTATGATATTTTTCATAAACGAGATTTCTACGATTTTTTTATTTTTCACGTTTATAAACGACCATAAAAAAATTTTCTTACTACGATCACACATGAATGAATGCGTCTCTTTCGTTTTTAAGCATTCATATATAATAAGGGGTAAATAACATCATTCTCATTAGTGCTGCTTTTCATAAACGAATGCGAAGAATTTTCAGCGTTGAAAACTTCTTATTTATGAGTATTTAAAGATGAGAAAAATGAAGTTTCTAATAAATGAGAAAAAATGGTTTCTTTTTGACGGTCATTAACAAAAAATTGTGTGCCTGCGATCCTACATGAATGTATGTATGTATTAGCATTTATGCAAGTAAAGCGGCTATTAGACGGTCAAATTTTGCCTGTGAGCACGGCTTGATGAGAGAGGGTGATAGTGTATCATGCCAAGTTTGTCAAACATCATTGCGCAAGATTCTGAATACTGAAGTTCATATTTGTGATAGCACATGAATTAGTTGCAAAATGTTTATTTTATTTCACAACTTAATTTTTGCATTTGGTTCTACTCTTTTTTTAATTTTTCTAATGGCTTTTTCAAGACTTTTGTTTTAAATTTCTATTATATTAAACATCACTTTTTATTTGCCGAAATTCCGGCAAACTTTCATGTACTTTAATAAATTCTTTAAAAACGCAAATTAAATAACTTAATTCTGTTATTTCAAAAAGAAATTTAATATTTTATTGTTTGTTTGTGTTATTTTTTAATTTAGATTTTATTTTGATATTAACAGAAGAAGATAAAACTTAAAGCTAAACTTGCAAATTAAATTATGTTTATTTATATTCAAACTTGCATTATTATAAAAAAAATCCTTAACTTATTGTATTGCATTTTCGTTACACGCTGGGGAATAATTTTATATAACGTACTTTTATGAGTTATTTGAGTGTTCTACAAAACAATCAAACAACAGCAAGTCTGCTTTCGCTAACAGCACACAAAAAACAAAGGTGAGTTAATAACAGTCAATTGTTAGAGAGTTAACAGTGTAAGCAATACAAAATAAAGACGTGCACAGATATATCTGTTTATATCAGTTTTTGTGTGTCTACTCTTATGAGTGCGTATAGATGAGTACTCTTGCGTTTCTGATATTGTTACTTTTTCTCATTGGATGGGTGCGAATGAGTAATGCTATAAACACAATCAAAAGCTACCGACCATCGACTACCGACTACAAAAGTAACTGGCTACAAAAATAGCCAAGTCACAGGCTACTTAATTCTTTTAACGACTAGACGACTAACTACAAAAAATCAACATCTGTTTTGACATATTTATTAAAGTTAACCAAAACAAACTTGATTTTTTAAGTGAATTTGTGTAAAAAAAATTTTAAATGTCTCAAAAAAATTTAAGTACTATTGCTAAAATAGTGGAAACAAAGACTTCAGTGTAGGAAGCGTCCACGTCCACATTTGCATGTAAATTGAACTAAACATTTACATTAAACAATATAATAAATACATATAAACAGTAAAAATGACTATTATATACTTACCAATTTCAATAAAAAACCCAAAAAATAAATATAAATGAAATAAATTAGAAATTGATGAAAAAAGAACTAAATGGAAAATTTCACAAACAAAAAGTAAATGAGAAATGCGCCAAATAAATAGTAAATGAAAAATGTAAAGAAATGAACAGATGATTATTATTTTTCAATGGTGCCACTATTAAAGTTTTTTTGCGTTTTTAATAGCGATATTTATTGTATTGCGTTTTTAAAACCACCATTTCATGCATTTATTGTATTGGCAACACTAATCTGTTTTTTGTAGCCAACAAAAATAGAAATAAGTCTAAGTTGGCTACGGGCTACAAAAGTAGCCGTGTAGTCGGTAGTCGTGTAGCGGCTAAAAGAATTATTCTCATAAGCACGCATGTGTTCTATTTTTGACATCTTGTAGTTGATAGTCGGTGGACTTGATTGTGTTTATTGCGTGAAGAGAGAATGAGAGTAACATATCTGTTCTCCTATGTTTCGCACAAACGGATATAAACAGATACTGATGGTTGTATCATAAGTACTTATTGTTTGCTGAAAATCAATGGAATGAATGGATAATTCATACGTACATATGCATTGGTTTATTAAAAATAAAATTATTGTTTCTAAACATGATCAATATTTTAAATTTTATTTAATATGTATAAAAACTTTAACAATATTTTTTCCAGAATAATTTGCTTAAAGCAAATGAAACTTTTTATTTTCTAATTGATCAAACACTTTGCAATTATGTGGTTTTTGAATAACTAGTAGAGTCATTTTTTAAAGGTCACTGAAGAATATAGCTCAAAAGTAAAAATTTTACATCTGCTTAGAATCCAAAAAAAAAAAAAACAAATACAATTTGTAACATACCCGAATATACGCCAGCAGTAGAACATCAAAAAATATACGTACAGTAGCTCCAAGCGAAACTCGAACACTTTAGACTAATTTTTAAACTATGTTATAACATTAAGTAAGAAGCTCTTAACAAATAATACTATATTTATTTTATTAGTTCATTTTATAACAAATTTAACAAAACATAAAAACTTTAAATTATTATTCAATAAAAAATTCATTTTAATAAAAACATAAAATAATAGTAATTTCTGTGACAAAGCCAAACTCGTACACCACGCTTCAATCAAATATTATTTTGTTGGTTTTAAATATTAATATTTGGTGTGCATGCCTTTATTTTTTATCAACATTTTTAATCGATTTGGCATACTGCACACAAGATTTTCGCAAAAACTTGATTCAATTTTGCCTCTTTCGTCCTGAAGAGCTCTTTTCAAGTCATCCTTAGAACTTATTGTATGACTACTGATTTTACGATCGAGATAGCTCTACAAATTTTCGATTGGGTTTATGTCTGTACTCTGTGCTGGTGTATCCATAACATGTGGACAATTATAAAGTAGCAATGATCGCACATTGTAAGCCTTATGCTTAGGGTCGTTGTCTTGGTAAAAATAAAAGTTTTCACCAAGACAATGTTTCTGCTTACAAACTAGCAAACTTTCTCTTAAAATGTTCAGATACATATGCTGATCCATGGTACCATCGATAAAGTGTAAAACACCAGGCTTAGATGCAGAAAATGATCCCCAAACCATTACTGACCCACCACCGTGCTTAACTGTTGGTTTCATGTTTTTGGCAAGCAACTCCTCATTGGATTTTCTCCATACATAAGGTCTTCCATCTGAACTAAACAAGTTGAATTTACTTTCATCTGTGAATAATACCTGCTTCCAAAATTAAAAATCCTTTGTTTCATGTTCCTTGGCGAATCAAAAACTTATCTTTTAAATTCTCTTATTAATCAGAAGTTTAACTCTTGTCCTTCTACCATTGAAATTAGCCCTTTTTAATATGTTTCTTATGGTCTGTGGGCAACATTTTTTTCCTAAGTCTTTTTCAACAATTTCTACGAGTTTCGGAGCACTTAAAAATGGGTTCTTTTTTATTTGACGTAAAATATATTGCTCGTCTCCAGCAGAGAAAATTTTATTATTTGCACTTTTTTTCTTGTTCGCAATCCTCTCTTCCATTTTATACCTTTTTATAATATATTGCACTGTTAATCGGCTTCAACTGTCTCAGATATTTTATTATGATAATTTTTTTACTTCAACAGAAGTTTGTCCTCTCTGTTTACCCATTTTGTTCTCTCTTGTAACTCTTTCAAACAAAAACTCAAATAAATGACAATAAAAAAAGTGATAATCGGGAAAGTCCATATTTTTTTATATTATTTAACGAAATATTCCGAAGTTAGATGCAAATTAAAAGATTTTTGCCAAATTAAATAAGACTGTACGAGTTTGGCTTTGGCGTCAAAATTTGCCACTTTTTAAAATATATCTCTGTATTTTAATAAATAAAGATATATTCAAAATTTCATTTCTGATATTTAATTAAGTACATAGTTTTGTACTAAAATTAAGTAAATTTATTTTATTAGTCTATTTAGTTTTAGACATATAACATAAAGAAATTTGTTTTCATAGGTGTACGAGTTTCGCTTGGAGCTACTGTATATACACACACGGTAACGCTTAATTAAAAATTTTTTTTACGACCTTATAAAAAACAATTAAAATTGCAAATTCTTATGAGTAAAAAAAAATTTTTTTCTCATTTTTTCACTTTTGAATAGAAAGAAAAAAAAATAAATCATTACATTCATAAACGAAAAAACCAAAATATTTTCTAGCCACTCACACATGTACGAAAAGAAGCAACAAAAACTAAAACAGCTCACTGCTCTCTCATGTGTGAGAAATTATTGCAAAAAAAGGCTGACTTTTCCACTCTTAAGAATCGAATAAACAGACCTAAATCTGTAAAAAAATCAAAATTTTCTTCTCAAATTATTGAATTTCCTGCATCTGAAAATGAGATGTTCAGCACTTTTAGTGACATTACAGGTGGGACAATTGTCATCAGATACTTCTCTAATTCTTTTAAGGTATGTTCTATCATATGTATGACCAGCTATGAGCCTGTTAATAATCTTGCAAATACTGGCATCATAGCTTACCTGCTTAAACCACGGTTTACTGAAAAGAAAGAGCTTGGCAAATAACTTCACTTTCACTTCTGACACGCACCGGTACTCTTTATTCCATTCATCATTAAGAATATTACGAAATACTTTTAGCACCTCACAAGGCGTAACACTAGCAACCATGGGGCACCAACATTTAAAGCATTCTTGGCCATAGAATCCACTATTTTATTAAACCATATCCCTTTATAGCTGGAAACCCAGACGACTTTCACATCCTTAAAAGGATTTCTATTTTCAAAGTTCTGCAATGATATAATTATCAGTTTCATCCCGTTTCAACATTTTACATGCAGGTAGGCTATCAGTAATAATAACAACAGAAGAAAGATTGTCCTCCTCGACAATTTCAACAGCTTTTTGGATGGCCAGAATTTCAGAGAAAGTGCTTCCGATTCCTCGTAATATTAAAAATTGCAAAACCAAAACTTGCTTCCCCAAGAGAGGCATCAGTGGCAAACATGTTAAACTTCCTTTGATTTTACAATTGAAATTTTCTATTATAAATGGCCTGCACCATTTATAAAAAAATTATAAGATCATCAATGACCTCAAGTTTCTGGCATTTAATCTTAGTGGAGATGGAGACTACTTTATCAAAATAAGGTTTGAATCGTGAGTAAATATAAATGTAACTGGACTGGAGTTCTATTAATTAACTTGATCTTAAGGAATTCCGTGGCAGTTACGAACAGACCTCGTTGTTTTCGTGGCAATTTATTCGCGAAGGCATAAATAACTTACATTAGAGTGGAAGGGGTCAATCACAGGCATCTTCTCGAGACACCATTTTGACATCTAATAATTTTCTTGTCAATGTATTCCAGCATAGCAGCCATTGTAGTCCTAGCATTTTCCAATTTGGATCTAACCAGACTTTTATAGAGATTAACTGCAATATGTGAAAATAACCCAGCTTTGATATTAATCAAACATTTCATCAACTTACAGCAGTTTCCCATCTTATTAACCACAACACCATAATGATGTTTAACTGTCAAGGTGGCACTAATCATCCTACCCAGAAGCTTATACTTTTGTATTTGCTAAATGATAACGTCATCTATAATCAGATTAAGATTCCTTTTTGAACACCTGTCAAAGGCCATAAAAAGAGGTTTTATCGAGATTAAAACTAAGGTTCAGTTAAGAACACTTACTCATAAATTCAATCGTCTTCCGCTTCAAATTACCAAGGGCATCCTCTTTTTTGAAATGATGCTACGAATATAAAATGATAAAGTCATCCCCATACTGATGTGCCATCGTTTTGTTATCCTGAATACTGTGAAGTGTCGCCGTATAAATACTCGTATTAAAAAGCAGGGGAGAAAGGCAGCTACCCTGAGAAAGACCATCCACAGTGTTTTTCTCTTCCTTCCCTAAAACAAGCTTTCTTTCTTTAAACAAATTATAAATCCATTTAAGAAAAGTGGGATCAATGTCCAATGTAGATAAAATGTTGTTCACTTTCCCAAGAATAACACAGTTGTAGACATTAGATATACATATCAACAAAGAACATTATTACCATTATTCTTAAGCAAAGCCACTTGATGTAGAGATCATTAATCATCAAGGCTGCAGACCTCCCCTTACAATAGGCAAAGCTATTTTGAGGCAAATAATCAGTACCATCAATAGCAATAGTAATCCGAACTTTTAACATAAGATTGATCATCTTGGGAAAAACACAGATAAACGATATAGGTCTGAAATTCTCTACATTCAAAAGGTGCCTATATTGCTATCAGCAATATCACAATCCATAACTGCCCTGTTAAGGGTCGCAAGCAGTGTACTTTTCGCAGGATCACAAAGAGTCCTTATCATCTTATATGTCACCCTGTCACAGCCTTTCGCAGTGCATCTCGTTTTCTTGGACAGCATTTCAGAGAATTCATTAAATGTAAACCCATCAAAATCAGACCATCTTCCCAACGTATACTCCACAACAGCAGGTTGCCGAACCGGTACCTGAGGTCTTAGGGATTCCAAAGATTCCTTATCATTACAGCTGTCCCATTGAGATGACCGTACAGAAGAAATGCCACTCCTAAGATTCCTCACAAATGTCCACCCCTCACGAGAACCAGGATGCTAATTAAACCTGTCCACAGCTTCCGCATAACTTGCTTTTTTAGCCTTAAAAAATTTCACTTTTCACTCCTTACGAAGTGCCAGAAAAGCTTCAAAATAAACCGGAATCGGATATTTCTTGTATTTCTTATTAGCAGCACAGAAACGTCTAAAGAGGACCTTTATTAAGGTTTTATTAGGTTTTATCCTTAACCTTATATGTATCTCTAAAAATTTCATTATGAAAAGTTTCCTCAATTTAATTAATTTCTGTTATTAAATTAACAGTCTGTTAATTCCTTCCATGGCCAGAAAATTCCCCTGATAAAAACATCATCAAAAGGATCCAAAAATTGCATAAGATTCTCCCTAGCAGTCTAGAAGTCATTAACAGCCAAGAACGGTCGTACATATACCACACAAATAGTAAAAATCCTCTTAAGATTTAAGGTTTAAAGGAATCTTCTGAAATTTAATTATCTCCTCAGACCTATAGCCACACCACCATAGTCATCAGATCTAAGTTTTTCAACAACACTGAAGTTGTACACTTTATTGGGCTGATTGTCTCTTCTAGAGTAAACTTCACTCAGACAGATGATATCAAAATCCAATTTATGAATAAAAAAAACTAAAATTATGTATGTTAGCAGAAAGTGATTGACAATTATATTGCAAAATCCTCATTTTGACGCCTGTTCAATCTTACAATAAAATGCTCTATAGCATCAAGGCCCTTTTGATTAGCAATATCTGTAAAAAAAAGTCCTTCATAAATTTTAAAATCTCATTTGTGAGTTTCTCAAGCTCCCCCACCTTCTTGTAGTTTGTGCTCTCAAAAACAGTCCTCCTAGGATTAAGATCCACAGGCTTCCTAGCCTTCTTCACCACATCACTATACACAGACGGAATAAGAATACGATTGATTTCATAATCCCTACATTTATGATGGAATGCACGAGTATCCAATGCTGGAAATTGATCACTATCAGCAAAAATGCCAAATATGTTGTTCCTTTCCTGTGAATATGTATCGAAAACTTCCTTCCTCGCCATTTTCTTGCCAGTCATGATTTTCACCAGATTCTGTTCCCTCTGCCATGAATTACACTTCCGTTACTCTCTGGAAAAATGATCCACACTACCACATAAAAGGCATTTACCTTGACAACCATCTTCAAACACACCAAGCCTGCCACACTTCAAGCACCTCTTTTTCGATTTGCAGGTTCTCTGCGTATGTCCAAGTATAACACAGTCGTGACATTGAGGATAGAAAAAATCAACCCTTAGCACCGTATAGTTCAAGGTTACTTCCCTAGGAACATAATTTTCCTCAAAACCAACTTTGAGTGAAAGAGATGGCATAAAGAGAGAAGTAGCACTTAAGGCATTAATACCTTCTTAGTTTGTAACCGTGCTACATTCTTTACGAAAGGGATAGATGAGAGAGAAGACAGGTGGTGAAAGGAGAGAGATATAGCCATTTTATTAATTATTTTACTTCACCGGCGAATATGTTGTGAAGAAGTACTGACGAAGGAGGCTGCATGTTTTAATGTTAAATCTGATTATGTATTTATACCATTAAACAGAAAAAAACATTTTTTATATTTTGACTGCCGCAAGGGTTGAACCCAGGGCAGCCAGATTTGTAGTCAACGTACTTACCACCTTGGCTTTGACCGACATAGCTTTCCCTTCACAAATAATATTGCTTTTAATTTCATCCTCTGAAATATAAGAATGTATGCCTTTAATTATTTCATAGGTTTCCGTAAAACTTCTGGGTATAAACAAAAAAATAAATAAATATGTCAATCGTCAGATATAGTGTCAAAAGAGCCAACAGGTAAAACACCATGCCTACTTCTAATTTTTTCATGTCAATTGGAAAAATAAAGTAACTCCAATCAAAAAAAAAACAAATGTATGGGGCGATAGAGAATTTAAAAATAAGAAAACAAATTGGCGCTCGCCCATATTTTCCGAGTTACGGCGCTCTAAAATTTTTAAAATATCAATATGGGCATCATTTTAAAGCTTTTGAAGAGATCTTTAAGGAAATACTAAAAATTTTTTAAAATGCTTAAACCATGTAAAATTATATAAATGCAGTACCATTTTTTATTTTTTAATTCTCTATTACCCCAATATTTGCTTTTTTGATTGGAGTTTCTTCACTAAACTAGATTTAAATAGATGGTAAAGGGTATAAAAGATTCGGCATAGCCGAATATAGCACTCTTACTTGTTATTATTATTTTTATAAATCTTTATTGAATATCAGCTAAAAATATAAGTATAAAGTACAATAGAATGAGAATTTACTTAGAAGCACAGTTTAGATAATACACACATCATACACAACATGTAATGTGCGCTTGGCTCTTTTTTTGCACTGCTCCTTTTTTGTGCGCAAAGCGCAAAAGAGCCAAAAATGCGCTTGGCTCTTTTATTGTGGTACAAAACATATTTTTTTAACGTCAAGATTATAATGTTAAAATCAATACAATAAATAAATGATTTGATTTATGTGTTTGGGACAGTTTAGAAGATTGTTTATCGTTTTTTAAATATAGCTTATATTCAAATGAAGGTTGGAGAAACATATACATACTTATGTATGTATATTTATTTTATTTATATTTGTACGCATACATAAATGTATGTATGTATATATGTACATATGTATGTGTGTATGTATATGTACGAATAATAGTGTTATGTATTTTTGTGGTCTACCATTGTAGTTGGTTTTTGATTATTGGTAAGTAGTGGAGTTCCTTGTAAATTCAAGCGAGGGTCATATGAATGGCTCATAAATAAAAATGTGCAATAAGTCATGTTAAAAAAGTAAGGATAAAGGGTAATAATTTGCTTATCTTTAACATTATTGCAATTCTACTTAATAAGGGAATTTTGGTTGTTTACTGGTATCACAAAGTAATTATTTTCAATTGATTTTTTGTTTGTTTGTCCAATTGTTTTCCTGCTTTAAATTAACATGTGTTATTTGTTGTTGCGGTTTTTCAAAAATGTAGATGTGCTTTGCTTATAATTTAGGTACGTTAGACGGTAAATTTGTTTTGCTTATGTTTTAGGTAGGGGATGTTTACTGGTGCATTTGTTATTGTTTTATTATTACTTAATTTATGGTAAAACACCAAATTATTAGTACTAA
Source organism: Gymnosoma rotundatum (assembly GCA_916610165.2). Classification (NCBI taxonomy): domain Eukaryota; kingdom Metazoa; phylum Arthropoda; class Insecta; order Diptera; family Tachinidae; genus Gymnosoma; species Gymnosoma rotundatum. The sequence goes on along the minus strand of OU744338.1, from coordinate 67,304,933 downwards.
AAACAAAACTATAGAATTCGTAGTATTGTTGATAAAAAAAAAGTTTCTTGCTAAAATTAATGCCAAAAAATTTGATCGTTTCTACCTTTTCCTCATACATACATATGTATGTAAAATCAATGTAAATGTTTAATATACCAGAACCGCAATAAAAATATAAAATAAGTAATTTATTGTAGGTATAAATATATGTAAATAAATTTTTTAAACTAAATAAAACAATTGTTTTCATTTGCATTTAATAGGTAATAAAAATTTGCTTTATTTAGTGCCAATAATTTGATGCTTTACCATCAATTAAGAAATAATAAAACAATAACAAATTCACAAGTAAACATCCCATACCTAAAACAGAAGCAAAACAAATTTACCCTTTAACATACATTTGTTTACAACAAAAATTAACCCTTGACAACAAAAAAAGGTTTAACTTAACAATTAGTAAGAGCCAACGCAGTAAGGAAAGGCTATACATATATTTCTCTCTGATTAAATATGTAAAGTAAAACAAAACTAAAGTAACGCTTGTAGGATGCCGATGTTTTTAGTTGAAACTACGTTTCCAAAAATTCAACCGTATATCATCTACATGTCCTTAAATTGATTATGAAATCATGTTGAATTCATACTTTTAATATAAATATCAATTTTAAATCCCACAATAAGCAAATCTTCAAATAAATAAATAAAATAAAACCAAATAAAAATAAAATAAATCCAAATAAATAATATTAAATTAATAATAATTAATATTAAACAACATATTGTTACGAAATTTTTTTGTAAAACTTAATAAAAGCCAAACGAACCACTGTTACTACCAAAAGGAGCACAAACAAAAGAGCTAAAATTAAATGCGCATGGCTCAAAGCGCAGAGCATGAATAAAAGGAGCAAACGCAATGCGCATAAACGATTGGCTCTTTTTTTCTGCTCTGCTCTTTTGCGCATAGCTTAAAAAGGAGCGAGCATAAAAAGAGTACGCAAAGAGCAAAAGAGCGAGCCAATCTGAAGCCAGGAAATTACCGTCCTTATCAGGCAGTAAATGTTGCTAACCGCATTGTGCCAAATCCAAAAGAAGTGTTCCAAATTTAAAAATCTTTCGTTTTCAATATTGCTCCAAGCGTGGTTAGAAAAGTGTAACTTCAACGAATATTTTTTGGAAAGATCATGCACATTCTATATATGCGATGTTCGAAACAAAACTGGAAAAGTACTTTAGAAGCTGATTATATATATGAGTATATGAAACAAATTAAATTTATAAATATTAAATATTTTGCATCAGCGGTCTTATACAAACAACCAGGGGTATATTATCCTTAGCTAGCGAAATGCTACAGGAAGGATCAAACTTAATTTTCATTTTAACCAGCCGATTTAATCAGGATCCATTACAAAATGTATTTTCACATGTGCGCTCCAAAGGTGGACATTGTAAAAACGTCAAAATAGATTTCATCTGTCTGACGATAACGGTTCAAGAGTATGGCCACACACATTATATTTCATTAACTCTAAGGACACCCTTATATTCCATCTTCAAACTTTATACTTGTTCAACTGTTCAATTGTTTGACAATATATGCATGTACATCAAATTACAGCAACTAATTCAAATTATATACTTGCTGTTGTAGTAGATTTATCAATCAGGTTCTTTGTAAATTTCAAACGTCTGTCTATAACGGTTCAACAGTTTGGCCATCTACCTCAGATAATATCAACTATTGTAAAACCCTTTAATTTAAAATTATACTTCTTACTATACCAAACAAATTAGTAGACATTCTGTCTAATTTTCAGGTGCTTGTACGGTTCAAAAAATGCGGACATATAGGTTAAATAACATTAGTTTTGGGAACTCCCTTTATTTTAAAATAAAATTATAATCTTCTTGTTATAGCGGACTTAGCAATACAGGTCCCTTGTAAGTTTTAGCTGGCTGTCTAGAACGGTTTAAAGGTTCGGCCACATACACCAAACTACATCAACCATTGGGACACCCATTTATTTCCAAATCCAAATTTTATACTTGTTGTTATAGCAGAGTCACTAATACAGGTTCTTTGAAAATTTCCATCGTCTGTCTACAACTGTTTAAAAGTATGGCCATATACATCGAATCAAATGAACTATTGGGGCACCCTTTAATTTATAATTTTAACTATTAATACTTGTGACTGTAACGGCCATAGCAATCGACATTTTCTGACCAATTTGCAAGCGTATCAATTATGGGACACCCTTTAATTTCTAAATCCAAATTATAAACTCGTTGATATAGCGGAATTAGTAATACAGGTCCATTTTAAGTTTCAGCGTTCTGTCTATAATGGTTCAAAAAATACGGACATATAGAGTAAATAACATTAATTTTGGGAACTCCCTTTAAATTAAATTATATACTTGTTGTTATACGGACTTAGCAATACAGGTTCGTTGTAAATTTTAAGCGTATGTCTACAACTGTTGAAAAGTATGGCAATATACATCAAATTACTATAACGGCCATAGCAATCGACATTCTATCCAATTTGCAAGCGTTTGTCTATAACAGTTCAAAAGATAGGTTTATATAAGTCAATTTAAGTCACCTATGGGGGCAACCTTTAATTTTTAGATTTATTTTTTTATTACTTTTTGCTATTGGGAGCCATAGCAATACGGAGTAATTTTAAGTTTTAAAGAAGTGCACTTAACAGTTCATAATACACTTAAAAAACATATATGTTGTATGGGGACAGTCGTTAATTTTTAAGATTATGAACTGTTTTTAAAACGGGACCAATCTGTAAGCATAATCTATCAAATTACAAAATATTTTCAAAATCAGTTCAGATATGACTGAGTCGGTTAAAAATAAATCAAGTTAGCATCCTTACAAATTTTGCAACTGACGATGAAATATTTTTACCACTGGAGTTTCAACATATTTCGGAAGAAAATGATACTATACCAATCCAATGATACATATAGTGGATAAATACCAAGAAAATTAAGGATTTTTTGATGAAATTGCCGACTGTTTCAACTCTACGTATTTGCCACTTGATCTTACTTTCAATCGACAGCGCTACAAGGCGCTACGATTATCTTGCCATGAATTCAGAACAATAGATATAACTAAACCTTCGCAAATTCTCACATATCCATCAGAAATGTAAATCCATTCTAAGAACTATGAAAACGAATCAGACTTCGAAAGTTTATGTGCACCCTCTGACTTGTTTCTTGAAATGAGTAAGATTCACATAAAAGTCTTCTAAATACTATTTTGTAAAAACAGAGCAGCTAAAAACATAAAAAACATATTACTGAACAATGTGTAGAGTGTACTAAAATTCTCATGTCTGATTTGACGCTTGTCACAAAAACAAGTTGGAAATTCCGAATTTGCTTATACTTATCTTGCTAATAAAGCATTGCTCATGGGAGATACTTGAGTGCAAAGTAACAAGTTCTAGAAAAGTCAAAATTTTAAAGCACCAGTAACGTATTTCATTTGGCAATTTTAGTTTATAAATTTTGCTGTCAAATTCGTATTGAACAAAAAATTTAATATTGGATATACATAAATAAGTGTCTTTTTTTTACCATTGTTTGAAATTTCATTAAAAACATGTTAAGTAACCACATAGGGCATAATTAGTTCGGTGCGATTATGCATATTTTAAAAAATACACAAATAAAAATAGATATTTACCCTACAATAACATGTGTGTGAAGATAAATTTTAAAAATTTTAGCTTTGCCACAAACCTTTTAATTTAACAGAGCTCTGTTAGAAAGATAACATAGGCCTGTTAAAGGAATAAAATGCGGTCTATGCATCCAAATTGTAAATTTTATGGAAACAACGAAGTATGGCAGAACCAAAATGATTAGGATTTGCTTGCGAGGTGTCCTTCTATAGTTATCCATACTTAAAATATTAAAATGCGCGTGTTGGAAGGAGTTTGGGCACTTATATTTTTAATATTTGTATTTCTCTAAGGGATGAGCCCATTTTTATGGAAACAACAATACAGAATTGTGTGTGAGGTATTCTTCTTTAATTGTGCATACTTGGAATTTTTAACAGCGCGAGTTGGAACGGGTTTTTGGCATTTTTAAAATTTTGAAATTTGGGTTTCTCTAAGGGATGAGCCCATTTTTATGGAAACAACAAAAGATGGCAAAATCGTAACAATACAGAATTGTGTGTGAGGTATTCCTCTTTAATTGTGCATACTTGGAATTTTTAACAGCGCGAGTTGAAACGGGTTTTGGGCAATTTAAAAATTCGGGTTTCTCTAAGGGATGAGCCCATTTTTATGGAAACAACAAAAGATGGCAAAATCGTAATAATACAGAAATGTGTGTGAGGTATTCCTCTTTAATTGCGCATACTTGGAATTTTTAACAGCGCGAGTTGGAACGGGTTTTGGGCAATTTAAAAATTCGGGTTTCTCTAAGGGATGAGCCCATTTTTATGGAAACAACAAAAGATGGCAAAATCGTAATAATACAGAAATGTGTGTGAGGTATACCAATAATTTGGTGTTTTACCAGCAATTTAATTAAAAAGTAATAAAACAATAACAAATGTGCCAGTAAACATCCCCTACCTAAAACATAAGCAAAGCGCTTAACAACAAAAATAACACAAGCCGTAGTGAAGATAACAGTAACAAATTCACAGTAAAACATAAGCAAAACAAATTTACCGTTTAACAACAAAAAATAAGGCAAGCTGTAATGAAGATTATAATAAAACAATAACAAATGCACTACTAAACATCCCATACATAAATTAAAAGCAAAGAATATCTACTATTTTGAAAAACCACAACAACAAATAACACATGCAAATTTAAAGCAGGAAAACAATTGGCCAAACAAAAAACCAAATGAAAATAATTATTTTATGTTACTAGTAAACATCAAAAATTCCCTCCTTAGATATAATTGCAATAATGTTAAAAATAAGCAATTTTTCCCCTAATCCTTACTTTTTAACCGACTTCAAAAAAGAAGAAGGTTATACAATTCGGCTGAATGTTGCTTTTTTATATTTGTGCCTCCAGAACTCAGTCATTTCTAATCCGATTTTGAAAATTTTTGGCAATATGATAGATTATGCTTACAGATTGGTCCCGTTTTAAAAACAGTTCATAATCTTAAAAGTTAAAGAGTGTCCCCATACACCTTACATATTTTTTACGTGTATTATGAATTGAAAAGGGCTCTTCTTTAAAATTTAAAATGACTGCGTATTACAATAACTCCCAAAAACAAAAAATTATACAAAATTAAATCTAAAAATTAAAGGGTGCCCCCATAATTGATGTAAATTTACTTATATGGGCCTAATTTTTGGACCGTTAAAGACAAACGCTTGCAAATTTAACGCAATGTCGATTGCTATGGCCGGTAACAGCTAATAATATTTAAAAATATAAATTAAAGGGTGCACCAATACTTCATTTAATTTGGTATACAGCCATACTTTTTAACAGTTGTAGACAGACGATTAAAATTTACAAAGAACCTGTATTTCTAACTCCTCTATAACAAGTATAAAATTTTAATTTGGATATAAACGGGTGTCCCAATAGTTGATATAATATGGTGTATGTGGCCGGACTTTTGAAGCGTTATAGGCAGACAGCTGAAATTTACAAGGAACATGTTTTGCTAAGTCCGCTATAACAAGAAGCTTATAATTTGAATTTAAAAATTAAAGGGTGTTCCCAAAAATTATAGTTATTTATTTTATTAGTCCGTATTTATTGAACCTTTGTATACAAACACTTTAATTTTAGACAGATTGTCCACTACTTTATTTGGTAAATTAAGATGTATAAAAATGTTATATTATAAATTAAATTGTTGATATTATCTGATGTATATGGCCAAACTGTTGAACCGTTACAGACAGACGGTTGAAATTTACGCAGTATATAATTTGAATTTGTAAATTAAAGAGTGACCCTATAGTTGCTGCAATTTGATGTATATTGCCAAACTTTTGAATAGTTGAAAAAGTATAAAGTTTGGAGATATAAGTGTGTCCCAATAGTTAATGTAACCTAATTTATGTGGCCATAAACTTGAGGTGTTATAGGCAGACAGATGAAATCTGTTTTGAAGTCGGTTTTTTTTCGCAAGAATTATTATAACACCACTTATTGCACATTTTGATTAATGAGCCGTTCATATGACCCTCACATACATATGTATATACATACATTTAGTTATGCGTACAAACATATCTATATGCATATACATACATAAATAGACAATAATATAAATAATACTCGTATATATATACATGTTCCTCCAACCTTTATTTGAATATTAAACTGTACTAACCTGTCCCAAACACATTAATCAAATAATTTATTTATTGAATTGATTTTTACATTATAATCTTGCCGTTAAAAAAAATATGTTTTGTACCACAGTAAAAGACCCATGCGCATTTTTTGATCTTTTGCGCATTGCGCAGAAAAAAAGGAGCAGCGCAAAAAAAGAGCCAAGCGCATTGTTCTTTTTTTAATGCGCTGTTCTTTCAATGCGCAGAGAAAATATATTGGCGCAGAGCAATGCGCAGAGAAAACATATTGGCGCTGAGCAATGCGCAATAACAAGTTGGCTCTGCTCTATGCGCAAAAGAGCAGAAAGGAGCTGCTCTGCGCTGCGCATTTACTTAAGGCGGGTTCACCCATTGTTTCGGAACAAAATTTTTGTTGTGAGAGAATTTTAGTTTTGTGAGAGTTTGTTCTGAAACGATTCACCCACTTCGAACAATTTTTCTGGAAAAACAAAGCTACCATATGAAACATATGTGTAAGCGAGATGTGTTACTTTACAAGCAGGCAGCACTGTGATAGAAAATTAAAATCACTGAATGCCGTTTTGTTATAAATAAATTCTAAATTAAAAAAAATTTCATAATTAAATAAAAAAATGAGCTAAAAAAAAAAATTGAGGTAAAAAGTCATACAAGCATTCTCTACCCGGCTTTTTCATTTCTGAAATAAGCTTCAAGGCAAGGGATTCATTCGTTGAGATCCATGACACAATTTTTTAAACTTATTTTCTTTTATTTTGTGTTTTATTATAAATATACCAGGCAAATTAAGGCAGGTAATCTTAAGAACAAAACAAATTTTAAAAATAATTATTGAATATCAATGCAAACAAAGAACGAAAAAGTATGTAAAATATATTTTTTGCTTGAATGATTTTTATCACATTAATTAATGAAGTGGCAGCTCAGTTAAATTTTCTTTAAAAAAAAGTAGTTGGCAGCACAGTTTCTTTGTTTCGGAACAAAAATTAAAATTAAACCAATTCAAGCTGAAATTGTTCCGAAGTGAGTTTACTCTCTTTCTCTCTCTCTCTCAAAAAATAAAACGTCAAACTACATATAAAAAAAAAATGTTTCGGAACAAAATTTTTGCCGGTGAACCAGCCTTTAGAGCCAGTTTACATTAAGGGCATTGTAGCTGCCTTTTTTTATTGTTTTCTCTTTTGGAGAATCTCCGTAACTCATCAAACGTTTACATTATGACTCTTTTGTAGCAAGTGAGAGAATTTTATGATGTTTTCAAGTGTTGCCTTAAGCTAAATGTATTAATTTTTCAAAAATTTTTGAACAATATAGAAAACAACAGCAATTTGGTAACACCGCTCAAGATAGAATTGCAAAAAAAGAAAGAGAGTAACAGGAATGAGAGAAAAATGAGAGAAAAAAACTAAAAAGAGTCATGAATATTCATTTCGTACTACTTTTGCTACCCCGTAAACTTCTCTACACCTCTTGCCAACAAAATTCCGCATCATGACTTTTGTAGCTGATACAATGCCCTTAATATAAACTCCCTCTTACTCTGAAACAGCTTTATTTATTGTCTTTGATTGAGCGATATCCGTCTGTAAAATCAACTTTGCAAGGGCCGATCAAATAGTTTTGGAAACTTTGCTAATGAAAATCAGCAAGATCACGCCTGCCTCTAATTTTTCTATTTATTTTTTCATCTTTCGTTTGTATTCTGTAAGGTGGGTGTTTTTTTTACTACTTAAAATTGTAAGTTTGGTTTAAGGTGTTGCCAGCATTTACTAAGTAGTAAAGACAAACACACTAGTGCTAGCCACCACAATTATACGACGCTTTTTTTTAACAGAAAAACCTAATAGAGTTAAACCTCGATTAAGCGGGCCTCTAGATAATAATCAGTTACATCTATTAACCGGCATGCGGTTCTTTTTATTTTTTCCCTCTATTATCCTTGTTTTACCTCTATTATCCGTGCAGCGTTTTTATGTTTTTTATTGTGTAAATTTAAATCGGGTGTTTTCCCGTTTTAAGTTCATGTGCCCACAAATAAGAACATATTTGCGCTTTTATTCATTTAGTTATAGCCTTTTTACACTTGCTCATATCTTTCATCTTTCATCAATTTGCCAATATGTTACATCTTCCCCATAAGAAATACATAGGGCTGAAAATCAAAATCTTTACAAGATGTTCCTATCTCATTTTGTTCCAATCAACATCTTTTGATAATTTTAGTGTCACCACTAGAAAATGGACATTTAAATATAAAAACGAAATACTTGTCAAAAAAATACAATGAGTAAGATGGAAGAGGCGCAAGGTTATTAATTTTTAATTTCCATACTCATAAATAATAAAAATAACTTGGAAATGTGTTTTATGATAAAATCTCCATACAGATTTGTACTAAACTACTTTTCAAACCTATTTTCATACTTTAGAAATACGGCAAAAATTATAGTTTTTCTTTATACTATATTTAGAAATTAAAATATACTTGAAGTTAAGCAGAATTAAATTTTTTCATTTCAGGACGAGTAACTCAATACAACGATTGTTTAGTAATATGAAATCGAAAATTGACAAAGCCGACAAAAGTAACGTTGTGTATAGTATAAATTGTAACGGAAACGAATCCAGTAAGTGTGATATGATTTATGTTGGGACAACTAAAACAAAACTAAAAACTAGACTCGCATCACATAAATCTGACTTAAAAGCTATACACAAACCGGTGGAGCAAAAAACAGCACTTGCTGCCCACTGTGCAACGAAAAATCATATACCGAACTTTGACGATGTGAGAATATTAAAAGAAGAGAAAAACTATGGTAGAAGATTTACTTTAGAAATGTTACATATAATTGACGTTCCATCAAATAAGAGATTAAATTACAAGCAAGACATCGAAAAATGCGCTCAAATTTACAGAAATATTGTTAGTAAACAAAAAAGATCAACCTAGCTGTCAGTGGATAAGTGTTTACTGCACAATATATACGTGCTTTTTCAAACATTGTTAGTTTAATTTAATTGTGTTTAATTTAAAAATGTAAATATTTGTTTTCACTTATTTTATTTGTTCAATTGTAACAATGTTTTTTGTATTGTTTTGTATTCTTGACAGAGTCCCCTGAAGATGAATAGCGAAGCTATTCGAAATATTGGGAATATAAATTAAATTAAATAAAATTAACAAAGTGTTTTAATTACCCAAAAACGACCTTAAGCCGAACAAAAAAATTTAAATCATTTATCAAAAATTAAAAGGTCAACAATACACCACATTTTAATTTTTTCATTTTGTTATAATACTAAAATCTTTACCTAACAGTTGCAAAAACTGGAAATAAAAAAAAATTAAATTTTTTAAATGGTTTTGTATTAAAGCCGCTTCGAAAAAACAATGAAAACGTCGTCTTATCTTAAAAAATTCCGTCCTTCTATTTGGAATATCTTATTCCCAAAAACTACAATTCCTTCGTTCTCCAGCATAACTTTTGCTAATTCTTCAACAGTTATTATTAAACCAAATATTGAAAACTTTTTTAGCTCCATTTTATTAAATAGATTAATATTTCGGTATACGCATAACAAAGTGTTTGTCAAAGATGAAAGATGTTGCAAATGTAAACGACTTTTTTTCATTTTTAACATCTTCCACGCGTTTCTCATAGATGTATGCAAGTGTAAAAACCCTATTAGTGAAATTTGATCTGCTACCACCTGTTAAAATAGTATGTTTTCAAAAAGAGCTAGGAAAGTTCTTTCAATTAAATACAAAATTACTTTGATTCATGACTACGACAAAAACATATTTGTTAAGTTGCTGTTTCTGCATATGTTAATATAACCTCTATTAACCGTGTATTTCGAATTTCCGTGTTGGTGGGGTCCCACGAGAGCCGGATAAACGAGGTGTAACTAAAGTAGGAAAGAAATTCTTATCCCGATTTATATATACATGTTGTTATATATGGTAAGGGGAATGTAAGATTTGGCATAAGCGAATAAAGCACTCTTACTTGTTTATTGTTCTTTAGTTTCTTGAAGAAGCTGCATAATTTGCATTTCGTCGTTTGTAGGAATTTACGTTCTTTTACTTTACCATACATACGTATAGCATACAGTATAGCATAGTAAACGTAAAAATAATCGAAGTCTTCTGAATCCATAGGTGTGTATGCCACTATTTTGGTTAACGCTCTGCAGGCTCTACCGTTTAGATATTAAAAAAAAACTTTTTAGGTTAAGAAACTTTTACTGACTTAGTTGGCACAAGTTACGTTAATTTTTGGATAAATATTTTTAAAGTTATCAGCGATTTCCCGTGTTTGTAATATCAGTACCTGTGATAAATGTAGTAAAAGTGCTTGCGTTCTTCTAAGCCGGATGGCGAGTATAGGCGACTCCATTAACCACCAATCAAGATAATCTTGATTAATTAAAAATTGCCCAATTTTACTTAGGGAACGTATTTCTCAAGTTATAATTTATAGTAAATCAGACTGCATGTCTTCGTTTGTTTGTTTGTTTGTTTATTGACACTCGTATTATTTCCAGAAATTCTAACCGGAAGTTGATGAACTTAAAAAAATTACTATGAGATTTAAATTCCGCCAATTATATAATTCAAAATAACAATAAAACGGGTCGTTCGTAACATTAGAAAAAGTGGGCCTTTTCGTAAATGCATTACTGCGGTGCATAATATGATTATTCTGCGCTGCCTCTGCTAATCAGCTGTTGCGTATGCTTGGATTACTCATTTTAGTTTGCATTTACGAACGAAGAAATATTGTGAAAATGGAAAAATTAATAATAAACTGGATTTGTAAACTACATAATACAAAAAATGATTAAATTTGTGTAAAAATAATAAAAATAAAAAATATTAAACAAAAAGAATTAAATAAAACAACTATCAAAATTTATGCTCACACGTTCATTGCATCAGCCATTTTTATGATTAGTTTTTTGCTTTTATTTGCGCATAACATACTTTAGAGATGCATTTATAAACAGATGACATTTGCAGTGCTGCCCAACACATGCAGTGCAGTAATGCATTTACGAACAGGCCAGTAGTTTTAGGGTCGTTGTTGGAAGATAGGTACAGAAAACTTTGTTCGACGAAAATTTTAAAATAATCACCCTTATTCTAGTTGTCGGCGTCGTCACATATCAATGTTGATATGTGTCGACACATTCTATTTGTTATTCTACTTGCGGTTATTGACACTTATCGATTACTGCTCAAAGATTTTTTGTATTCCATAAAAAAAATGGACGACCATATTGTATTGACGTGACTCTGTTGTTTGTCGACGCCTTTTTTTAAACAATTTTCATCAGTCCGGTGGAAGAAGCTGTGGCAACCCTTCTTAACTTCCAAAAGCATTTATCCTGAAGGAGCAGTTCAAGGAGTTTAAATGGTTGCTGAAGTTAAATTTGTCGTTGAAAGCATAGCTAGGAGCAGGCAAAACATATGTACATACTTGCAAATTAAAAATATTGCAATTCTGCCTAAGAAGTTCTCTTTTCAACACAAGTTTTTGTTTTTCAATCTTTCATCATCAATTAAATAAAAATTTTCTTTGCTTATAGAAAACATTGTACCATAAAATTATCAAACACAAATAAAATTTAACAAAAAAAACTTGGGGATGTGTATTTTCATTTCATAAAAATCGATAAATCGTCGACGTCGTCACAGTAATGTTATAGAATGCAAAATTTTTATGAAATTGACGCCGACATTGATACGAAGTGATATTGATACTAAACGACGACGACAACTAGAATAAGGGTGATTATTTTTCAATTTACAACCTATTATAAATTTTAATAAAGTTTTTATTTGACCTTTTTAATAATTAATATATTTATTTAATTTTTAAGCAGTAGGTCTTTTTTATTTTTATATATATTCTCGATATTTCGCTACTTCATTGTGTAGCATCATCAGGAAAACAATTATTTATTGAGTCAACAAAAAACAACAACAAAATGTAAACAAATTTTTTCAAACTAACCCTGGAGTTAATGTCGACGTCGTTGAAGGCGTTTCAACGCTGAAAAAGTTGAAACAGATTGAACTTTTACGGCGTTGCAACGCGTTGAGATTAACTGCTCTCATACAATTTCATACGATTCAACTTTTTTTTTGACATTTGACGCCGTCAACGACGTCGACATTAACTCCAGGGTAACATATTTCAATAAACAAAAAATTATTTTGTCAAATAAAAAATTGTTTTATAACAAATACAAAGTACAAAATTATTTCTTACTTACTAAATGTCTATATATCTGAGCTACAGTATCTGTGTCTGCCTTAAAATTAATTCTTTGTGCTGTGGGTGTATTAATAATTTGTAACATCTCCAAAATATAACGTCTTTTATAATTGTTTTCTATGTTTATTACTGAAACATTTTCATAGTGATTTAATCTAGCACAATGAGACGATAATGTTTTTTATGTGAATTAATATTTCTATATCTTTGGTCAGATTTATGACCAGCAATTCTAGTTGTTAAATATAACCAGTTAAATTAAATATAACCAGAGTAGTTGTGAACATGCTGTTGTGACTTTCTGTTTGAACACATCAACATTTTTTAACTGGGTGCAAATTACGGCATTCGATATCGATCGAAATTTACATTTAAATTCTATTGAAATTTCAATCTATATCGAGTGCCGTAATTTGCCTGCTGAATATTAATTAATTATTATTCTGTATACATATTAATTCTGTATACATATACTTAGGCTGCAATGGGGTCATTTCTGTATATGAAATTTTTTTATTTTTTGTTATTTTTGATGTTGGTGTAGACAGTAATCGATATGGAATACAAAACTAATTTTTGGAATTTTGTCTGTCTGTGTATTTGCCTGTCTGTGTTCGCATCACGTAAAAACTTCTGTATAGATTTAAAAAAAATTTTGTGAGGAGGTCCCTTAGAATATCTCATTTCGTAGAGAAACTAGAGATACAAATGTGAAAGTAACCAATTTGACCGGTATAATGATACTAAAACAGTTGTCTGCACATTTTATTTTTGAAAATGAAAAATTTTTAACACTGTCTACAGAACTTTGGAAAAAATAAATAAAAACACGATTTTCTAAATTTGAATTTTAGGAAAATTAGAATTGACACGCAAAAGAGGTCGTGGGCACTGCTAGTTTCAAATGAAACTCAAATAGAAACAACTAAAAAATGCATAAAAATATGGGATTTTTTTACTTAAATATGCAACTTAGTTTTCTTTACCCCACATTCATTCAGTTTATGAAAAATATTGTAATCGATGTAGCAAACTTTTACATAGACATAACCAAACACATTTATACAACTATTGTGTATTCCGACGACTTTAGAACACTTGCAATAGGTTGAAAATTGAAGAGATTACTCGAAATATTTATTGTTTTTTTTATGGAAAAAATTAAACGACTTGATTTAAAAACATTTAAATCTCGTCTTGTCTTTTACTTTTATAATAATTTATTTATAATTATGATTTTCAATTAAGTTAATTACTAATATCGCGTGTATGAAAGGTGAACATCCTCACTGGTGTTGAAACTGGCTGTGGATCCATATCACATACAATAGAAGTTGCCTTTTAAAATACAAAAAACGTTATTAAATAATTTATTTCAATAAAAATATCTAATTACCGTCAATTCATCTACACAAATTTCGGCCCTGGAAGCATCACAAATTTTTCTTCCTGGACAAGATCCCACCACATCTGTTGGTTTTGTAGAGCCAAAACATAATGAAAATGTTGTACGTGAAGTACAAGCAAAAACTTGATTTGAATTACAATTGCCACAGCTAGAAGTATCACCACAGCTAGCTGGTAGAGTGCTTCTTTGGAAGCAGATATTTGGCAAATTCGTACACACTAAGCCATCTGGACAGGTAAATAACTGTTCGGTATATGGTTTTGAATCTATTAAATCAAAAAAAAAAAAAAAAACAGTGAATAAATAGTTTTAAAAACACAACTGGAAATAATATGGATTATTACTTCCAAAACACATATGATAAGAACTCAAATTGACACAGGCCACATAATTATCCTGGCAAACATTACAAGCGGCATTTACTGAATTGTAAATTATAAAACAAAATGTTAAAAACGATAGCTGCAACTTCTAAAAATTTAAATAAATATATGCATTAAATGAATACAAAATGTTGCTTTTAATAAAACATTTAAGAAAACACTTACTAAATTATTAGCACTTAGAACAGCTTTCATTTTAGAACTTTCTTTTAACTTTTGTTTAAATAGTGGTTCGCTTATTGTAACGTCTTTTGTTTTAACTTCAACACTAACTGACGACTAAACATCGTCAATATATCTTTCCATGCATTCATTTTTATTTTGCTAACAATAAGGTGGCACTCAAACATTCTAAATAAACTTACACCTCAATGATGAGTTAAAAAGAAAACCATGATTTAAAAAAAAATATTTAAGTATGATAAAGAATATTAAATTAGTTTTATGATTTTTATTAAACTTTCTGTTTAAAAAATCTTTGTTTATCTTATTACTAATTTCATAAGCATTGCAAAATTCTCATTCCGTTTGAATTTTCTACAATATCCATTTCTGACTCAATATTCTGAGTTCTTATGCATAGCGATGTCCGTCTGTCCGTCAGTGTTCGGGTTGAAATCAACTTTGCCAAGCCACTAGATAAGCTAGAGAAAATTCAAATACGCCAATCGGTCAGATATAGTTTCGAAAATTGTGGTATTGAAAATTAGTAGGATCAGTCCGTGTCCTTCGAGGCAGCGAGCAAACACCACGCCTGCCACTAATCTTTGCATATCATTTGGAACAAGCGATTGAGAATTAAAAAAATAAGAAAAAAACATCAAGTGAAAAAATTGGCGCTCGTCCATATTTTCTAAACTTTTCATAAAAAAGTACGATTGTGCACCATATTTTTTAAGATATCATTATGGGTACCATTTAAAAGCTTTGGAAGAGATTTTTAAGGAAATACTAAAATTTTTTTTAACAATTAACCTATTAACAGTCTATGACATTTTTATGTAAAATAATATATAGAACTTATTTTTTTATACTTTTAATACTCTATCGCCCCAATTATTGTTGTGAAGAGCATATAAGATTGGGCATAGCCGAATATAGCAGTATTACTTGTTTATATTATAATCTAGCTGGGCCCGGTCCGCGTTGCTGGCCCCAAGTGTTTCTTTTACTTGAACTGCCTCTCAAAAAATGCACCATCCCCAATCCTTAATCCACACAGAAGCAATTCTCATGAACGATAGACACATATAAATTTTAGTCGAAATCGGTGTTATTAAAAGTTATTAAGTTATAGGGCACAAATACAAAAGAGAAAATTTTGCGTCATCTGTTGGACGAACACTAAACTACATAGAAGCACTGCTAGTGATCCGTAGAGTATAAATTTTGGTCAAAATCGGTGCAGTAGTTCTTGAGTTACGGTGCAAAAACACAAAAAAAAATATTGCGCCATCTGTAGGCCGAACTTCAAACTACACAGAAACACTCCTCACGACCCATAGAGCACGCATATAAAATTTGGTCAAAATGGGACAAGTAGTTTTTGAGTTTATCGATCACTAACATAGAAGTAATTTTTATATATATAGAGATAAGTACATTTGAATAAGGGTAGCTGAAAAGCGTCAGAATTAAAACCAAAAATTCACAAAAATATAAAAATTAACTATTTAGAAATTGAAATTTTTTAAATCCATCATGAAAGTATTCATATATCTTTTAAGTTAGATTAGTTATATCTTATCGTTTTGACTTAAAAATTATACATTCAATAAATAAGCACCATCGTAATAATTTTTAAAATATGTTGTATTTTTTGTTTATTTTATATTGCAGTGTTAATTAATGGCGGGTTTTTATTTCTTTTAAGATTTATCTAAAATACAGTTAACAGCAAAAGTCTCAGTTCCTAAACAACATAAAATGTTTTCAGTGTGTCTCAAAAAGCCAATTTTATTGACACAGAATAATAAAATATATTGGAAAAAGATTTTTTTTATCAACATCGTGTTCATTAAAACACAAACTGTATTCGACTTTTAATTAATACAATTTATCAACAATTATAAAATGCATATAAGTGTATATTCCTGCATATAATTTTTTGGATTACCAACAGATTTTTTTTAGATTAAAAAAAATATCGAAAATTCTTTGAGAGTGAAGGAATTTTCGCCATGTGAAGATAGCTTATGTTGCTGGATATGAGGGCATTCGTGAAAACGAGGTGCCCGACAAATGTTCAACTTGGACTTGGCAGATGCACGGAGGGACATCAACACCCCTTTCCCAAAATTTCAAAAACGATCTACTTTTCAAAAACGGTCTACGATAACTTCTTGCAGGTTGTGTAAGATTCTTTGGCCCTCACCAGATAAGGCAAGGATAAACACACTATTGACCCTCAGGAAAAATACGAAATCGCTTCTAGTAGGCATTATGATTGGACTTATGTCGAGGCATATGGCAATCTCTCGTGATGAGATTTGCAGAAGCTTTATGGATGACAGTTCAACACGTTCTCTGCGACTGCCCGCAGGCTCAAGGACGCAGGCTCAAATATTTGAACCAAATGTTCTTAACACCTGGACCGTCTTAGAAATGCGACACTGACTAAAGTAATAAGTTTTACGAGAATCTCCTGGTGGTTCTTACGGACTAGGGAACTAAGAGTGTAATTGCTTGATATTGTATCGCAGGCTTGATATTGTATGGCCTCTGAGTGGACTACTTGTATGGTAGGCTTGAGTAAATCATAAACGAACTAGTTCAATTATATTCCAGTGCGTGAACTAAGTGCACTAGTTCATTTTTGGACTATGGTTTCTGTTTGAAGTATTACATGACAGATTTAACTGCATGTACATATATCTTTCATTGACACTATTATTGAAACAATTTGAATATAATTTAAAACGATAGTTACTTACCTTTTGCCTTTATTCCTGATATAAAGAAAAGAATATTTTAGAAATTATATGAATATAAATTTTATTGTGCTTATTACCTAATCGATATGTTGCTTGTAAAATAGATAGAGAAGATTTCACTGGCAGCTGGTGTAAATTAAATAGTATGTTACCAAACCAGGAGCTACAATAGTTATTATTTTTTTAGAGTTTGAGCAAAACCGTGAAAGAACATTTTAACTGAACGAGGGTTGAGTCTTCTTCTCTTTTTCAGTTGTCATTTTAAGGGGTAAGTCACACAAAACTCCAAAACGCATAACATTAGTTATTACAGTTGCTTCGCCTTAGTAAATATTTGCTTTGTATGGCAAGTACGAGTACCACGAGCACTTCCAATCCTGTTAGTAACGAATCCATTTAAGCAAATTGTCAATACGGTTAGCCGTAGAAATAGTAGATAAAAGTAGTTCTCATTTATAGTTTAATATTCTTAAAGAATAAATTCTAAAACGTAAATAAAATATCCGCTAAGCATTTTTTTACTTCAAGATATGGGTAATTCCGTATCAAATCAACATGCCACTTAAAATTGCTACACTAGATTTCATTGAAACTTTTTATTTATATTCCTTAGCTACTTGCATCCAAATATAATTTATTATTTTTATACCCTTCAACACAAAAAGTGGAAAAAAGATATAACTAATCTGTTGTTATAATTAATCAAATTAATTTAATACCAGGTATAACTTAGTTTCTAACTAAGGATTCACAAAGACAAATAAATATGTCAATCGATCAGATACAGCGTCGAAAGAGGAAATCAGCATGATCAATCCATGTCCTTCGAGGCAGCAGGCAGGCAAAACACCTCGCCTACCTCTAATTTCTTTATGTCATTTGGAACAAAAGAGTAACTCCAATCAAAAAAATAAATAGAGGGGGCGATAGAGAATTCAAAACTAAGAACAAAAACA